>CM060687.1:23157500-24362764 GCA_030686995.1 Artemisia argyi | reverse complement strand
GCCCAACAATATTCTTGATTTTGGATCAAAAACGAAAAAATCAGCGGTTTTGGATGTCGTATGAAATCTGAGCCAATTATAGGGACCAATGGTGTAATTTACTCTATATTAAAAGAATGTTATGTGTGATATTTTTAGCTTTTATATAGTATAACACTTTGAAATCAACTTTGATGTTGTGCTATATTGTACGAATTCTATAGATTATTTTATAAATTGCCTGAAGTTTAGAATTACTCTTTAAGACAGATCCTTTTTGATTTACATAATTAAACATTTTTTTTTCCGATTTACACTTCCAATTTCTAATCCATGTCTTCTCATGCATATACATGATAAAAGTGACGATACATAAAACATGCAAAAAAAAAATAATAATAATAAATAAGGAACACGTCATCATAATCCATACCAGAATACCACATTTTATCATGTCAAACATATATTTCACGATAATAATCACTTTATGTCGCAGGGTAAGGATCCAGTGAGAAGAAAACTTAAAATGAGAAGGATGAGAAATAATTATAACCACACATTTGAGATGCATCGACTTGATTTAGATGCATCTTTATTCATTTAGATGCATGCCAATTAGTTTCGAAAGTGATTTTGAAGTGAAAAGATGCAAAGTAGTACTAACAACAAATTTGACCCGCAGAGGACGAAAAATGTATAGGATTCGTCTAATTTGATGAAATGCATTTAATATATGTATATGCATCTAATTTTTTGCTAGAAAATATATTACAGTGCATCTAAAAGATTAGGGATGCATCTATTTCAAGTCGATGCATCTCAAATATGTAGTTATAATTATTTTTCATCCTTCTCATTTTAAGTTTTCTTCTCATTTGATCCTTAGTCTTATGTCGCATGCCATATTTATATGTTTAAATGCTCTTATGGATTAAGTTCACACCACGTATGCTTATTATTTACATGCATCGTTTCCTCTTCTAGATACTGTTAGAGTACTTGTCGCGTACAATGGAAAATGGGAATGGGCCGGTAAAGAATGGTTGTTCAAGGATTTCAAGGGATCAATAATGGATATGCCGAAGAACGGGACGCTATCACAGATAACTGACATCTTATATGCAGAATTCAAGGTTGAGAAATGGTATTATGATTTAAAGTTGGAGGTTCATTACAGAGTTGGATCTCCTTGGTTTCCTATTATCAAAATTGAACGTGAGGAAGATCTTAAGGAGTTCATCTCAGAATCTTGGGAAAAAAAACTTCCTTTATGTGTCACTTTAAAACGAAAAAAAGGGATTGAAGAAGTATCTCCACATCAGTACCCCAAAGGTAGGTTCTCTGAGGGATTTCTTGATCAAATTAAACATAGATCTCGTGATATGTATGTTGCTAAACAATATTGTTTTAAGTCCAAATTGATCAAAAGTTTAAAACTGCTCAACGTTTCACTTATACCACCTATGATCAAAGATGTTTTCTCAAGTTTTTGTAGGCTTTGGGGGGGGGGGGGGGGGGGGGGGGGGGGGGCTTTTTCCATGCTTCGCCAAAAGATATCAAATTTTATTTTTTAGGACCATTTTATTAAAGTGCACCACACCACAAAATCAAATTGCCCTCACCTTAAAATCAAACATTGTAAAAACTTTACATCTCTATCTTAGGCTGTGTTTGTTTTTTTTAAAACATCTTAACAGCCTCTTAATAGGCTAAATGTCTGAATCGGTTAGACATTTGGTCGTTCAAACCGTTTTTTTTTTTTTTTTTTTTTTTTTTTTTTTCGTTCAGACGCGTTCAGATGCAGTAAGATCTTAATGGTTTAGACTTGAGAGGGGTGTCTGAATGCGTCTTGTTGCCTCTTGCTGACACAAATAAAAACCAAAAAAAAAAAAAAAAATAGTACGAGCAAGCAAATGTGTTGTTCAAACATGAGTTTTTTTTTCCGTTCAGATGCGGTCAGATTCAGACATTTACGCATCAGATTAAGATTCAGATGTGCGGTTCAGATTCAGATTCAGACCCTTTTAACAAACAAACACCACCTTAATCTTAAAAAAAATCATTTTTTAGTGTAAAAAGAATTATGATCTTTTGATTAAAGTACATCACGAATTTTATCAAAAAGGGGGGGCTTTTTTCATGCTTCGCCAAAAGATATCAAATTTTAGTGTCAAATTTTATTTTTTAGGACCATTTTATTAAAGTGTAACACACCACAAAATCAAATTACCCCAATCTTAAAATCAAACAATGTAAAAATTTTACATCTCTATCTTAATCTTAAAAAAAAAAATCATTTTTTAGTGTAAAAAGAATTATGATCTTTTGATTAAAGTACATCACGAATTTTATTAAAAAGATTTTTTTTGCCCCGGTACTCGAAGATCCTGGATCCGCCGTTTGTTCATATAATACATTCACTAATAATATAGGTGGGGATCGGATGATATAAAGCGAAAGTCAAAAACGATTTTTGATAAACAAAATATGTTGATAAAATCTAAAAAGTTTCACAAGTTAAAGATTAAAATAATATAAAATCATGTGAAAAAGGTTAATCTTTTTATATCATGTTTTGATGGATTTTTTTTTCTTCTGATAACTAAAAAAAATTTGTTCATCGAAACATTTTTTCTTTTATCGAAACAAGGTGAAAGTCGTCTGTGTATTGTAACAAAATTAATTTATCTTCAGATTGAATTTGATTAATAATCTGTAAAAGTGTAAAACTGTCCGTGCATTGCAACTGAATTAAGTATAATATTTTTTATAAAAATGTTTCTACAGGTCTAATCAAAGCTATTCAGGAGGGTAAATGGGAGGAAGCCAAAAAATGCGTTACAAAGGAAGTTACATGGACTTCTAAACTAAATGATGCCGGAAATACAGCGCTCCACTTTTTTGTCGGTAGATATAAAAATAATGACGCTGTTGAGGAAATCGTAGAATGTTTCTACCGAGAACCAGATGATTTATTTAAGGGTACATATAAAGATAAGGCTGTTCTTTTTAAAATCTTAAGTGATGTCAAGGTGGCACAAGATCACCAGGTTGCCAACTTACTTCTAAACACTGTAACGATTGATGGACTAAACCCTGCGCACACTGCTGCACAATTTGGCAACAAAGAAGCTTTGGAGGAGTTGGTTGGCTTAACCCGAAAATGTTTATTCATTCCTGATTATAACCAGCTTTTTGCGATCGATTACGCTCTTATGATTCCAGCGATAGAAACCTTTAAATATTTGTTTGATAAAATGAAATGGGTTGACCCTGAGAAAACGGAACGTTCTAAAGAATATGACGAATTCTTAAGTGACCGCGAGTTTGAGAATGGTACTAAGCTTTTGAGCCAAGTAATTGATACAGGATTAATTGGTATGTACGCTTTCTAACCCTTTTCTTTCAAATTTTAGCGGAAGATGAAAATATATTAGAAATAAATTGATAAAACACTTTTAGCTAACATACTTGAAACAAATTAACCTTTTGTTTAAGCAAATGAAGAATTATAAAGTTGAATATGACATTCTTTTTAGAGGCATGCGTGGTCTTAGCCTTTTGCATCTAAGTAATTGAAACATAAATCAGTATGTATGCTTTGTAACCCTCTTTTTTCAAATTTTAGGGAAAGATGAAAATGTTAGTTTTATAGATATGAAATAATAGATGTGTGTTAGGATCGAACTCAAGATCACGTGATTGAACACTTTATGTATGAAGAGTAAATGAATAATTATTTATAAATGTTATATATAATTATTAATAAACATAAAACACTTAACGACCGTTAGTATTTAACAGATAATTGCTAACGACTGTTAGACGAATAAAAGGAAAGTGATGTGTATGAGTTTTTGGTAAGTTAAGAAGGTTCTAGAAACCCCCTTGGGCCTCTATAACTTAGGGTAGGGATATCCTTACCCTTGCTTGATCTCCAAGATAACTCAAGTATATAAGCAAACACTGTTCATTGTTCCACATCTTTTGTACACACAATACCTTGTGTTTTTCTCTTTTTTTATTTGTTCCAAAACCGATCAAACAACCCTAAGTAATTAGGGTTTCGATTTTTGAGCTATAAAGTGTTTTGTGTTTTCAATTACTTGCATAATCGTTTACTTGGTATTAGTACGTGTGTACAAGAACATGATATAACCACACTATTGGTGAATGGTTATATCTTGGATTGAATAACAAAAAAGGTAAGGGGTTATTCTTTAATCCATTCACAAATTCTTGATCCAATTGAAGAATAATCAAAGATAGATTCTCGTTCTTGCTAGAATCTTGAGGTATGTTTACTATTTAATTTTGGTTAATTAATTATGCATTAAGTGAACCTAATTGCTTCCGCTATGCTTACTTGTTTATATATGATTGTCATGGGTATATAATTCCAATAGAAAATATACTAGAAATACATTGATAACAACATCTAGCTAACGTCTATTTGATTACAGATGTAGCATCTGAGTTGATCAACGACTGCTCAAACTTGGCAAAAAAGGATGACAAAACCGCATTAGAACCTATTTACAAAACCGCATTAGAGCGTATCATAAGAAAGCCAGAGTTATTTTATAGTGGAACATCTTACAGCTTTTACTCAAGATTTGTTTACCACAGTATGTCTTTTCACTTATAGTTTATAGCCTGATCCCCTAATAATCTCTTTTAATTAAAAATCCATTCGTTATTCGCCAATCAACCGGATGTTAATCCATTTAACTAATCGTGGATCATGATAAGTTATCTCAAATATATACTTAAATTTTGATCCAACTTGTATAACTCAAAATCAATTGCTGACTGGTTTTGGTCAATGTTTTATCTATTTCTAGATAACTAATCAATGCTTATATTTGTATTGAAGTTGTACCAACCAAGAATAACAACTTGGGTAGTAATGATAAGACACGCGTGGAGGGACAAGAGCTAAATCTAATGGCTTCTACCTCAGGCAACGGCGGACCTATTAAGGGGCAGGGGAGGGTCCCGGCCCCCCCAAAATTTGCGGGACCTAGTGTAACTATTATAGGTTTTACGGGTAATTTAGTTGAGGTTACAAATAAATCTTCGATTCGGCCCCCCCAAAATAAATTCGGCCCCCCCAAAAAAAATGCTCTAGTTCCGCCACTGACCTCAGGCACTGCCAACAGCAACAAAACGAACGAAGGTATGACCCCAATATATTGTTCTATCATCTTTGTGATGAACTTTGTCATGAAATGTCAATGTATTTTCGGCATATGCTGCTCCAATTATTTTATCATTTTGGACACCTAATTTAAGTAAACCCATTACTTTTTGGTTTATTATACATTCTATTAGAACAAAAGTTTTATAATCTTACACATTGGTTTTTTTTTATACTTTGAATCATTTTGTAGAATCTAAAACCCGGTTTGAGATATATTGATATAGGGCTGAGCAAAGGTCCGGAACCGACGAGAACCGACCCGAACCGAGAACCAATTTTAGAAAAAACATGAACCGAAACCGAACCGAATTGGTTCGGTTTGGTTCGGTTTTGTGTCGGTTCGGTCTGTTCGGTCCGGTTTACATGCTTTGTGTGTGTGTTTGGTCGGGTTTGAGTCGAACCGAGCCGAACCGAACCGACCCGAAAACCGACAACCGGTAATACGTAGAACCGAAACCGAACCGAAAATGGTCGGTTCGGTTCGGCTCGGTTTTCCGGTTCGGCTCGGTTCGGTCGGTTTTTTAATCAGCCCTATTAATTGATAAAATGATTTTACATTAGGGCCATTGTTATTGTTATTGTTGCTAATTCGTACATGCTAGACGCTAATGTGTATATAATTTTACACATATTTTCATTTATATAAAGAAAATGTATTTAATTACATGAAGTAAACATTTAGAATACAGTGATTAAATACATGGCATGATTTAATTAACTCGGGCTTTTCTATCATTTTTTTTGTCTGTGCCGCTTTAAATATTTTACATATTATTTTTTCCTTTTTGGTTTTGTTTATTTTGTTTAATATATGATCATTTTTTCTCTATGTGCCGCTTTATATATGGTATTCTATCATCGACCAAAACTCTCTCTCTCTATATATATATATATAATAAGATCAAGCTTAAAGTTGTAAAAATGAGATCTAACTAAAATCTGACAAGTGATGCTCTCGTTAAAATAAAATAGATTTTTTTATTAATTATAACTAAAATTGTTAAAGTTTCGAGGGTTTTCTTTTTAAAATTGACGAAAACAAGGTGATACACTTTGATTCGATATGTAATGCGTATTAGGTTAAAGTAATAAACTTTGATTCGACTTGTAAATTTATAATTGTGTATCAATAATCCAAACTCATGTATCAGTTGGTTATTAGTTGCTAAAATGTTAATTCGTATTAATATTTTATTTTTTGTGTATTGTTGCTATTATACTTATTTATAAATGTTTTTGGTAGTTTAGATTAGATCTTATTTTTACAACTTTAAGTATGATCTCACATTAACCCTCCCATATATATATATATATATATATATATATATATATATATATATATATATATATATATATATATATATATATATATATATATATATATATATATATCGTAAATGCTAATTCATTATTATTAAGTCTTTTCCTTGTCACAAAATGAAAAATATATAATTATGGATAGTTAAATCTTTACTTCTGATTTATAAGTAAAACTCTAAAGCATAGATTGATCTTCCTTTGAACTCAGAATCAATGCTGACCACTCAAATGGCTTCCTCGAGCACTACCAGCGAGATCACTGCCGATGGTATGAACCCAATATTGTTTTATCATTCTCTTCGCACTCCAATGAATATTACAGTGAATTGGTATTAGGCTTTTAAATTATTATTTAAAGATTTTCGGGTCTTATCAGGTTGACCCGATAACCTGACAACATTAGTAAACATTTAGAACACAGTGATTAAATACATGGCATGATTTAATCAGCGGCCACTGTATTTAATAAACATTAGGTAAACTGTATTTAAAAAACATAAAGCGAAAGGAAGAGGTTTTTACAAACTAATTGTCTTTGAAAAACTTATTTACCATTGTGCCGCTTGTTTAAAAATATTTACCATTGTGTTGCTTCTATTAAATTAATGTTGCTATGATATTCCAGCTACTGAGAAAGTAATGACTCTTTTAATTGTCAAAGGTAACCCTTTAGACATTTTTTAAACTCCTTTTCTACGCATATGTATTATTAAAAATCGGAAGAACAAAACTAATTAATACATTTGGAGGTGATTGTTGAAATTTATTCGATGGATTTATGCAATTATTGGAAATTTGCTAAGCTTTGTTTTTGGATCTGTATAACCTTATAAACAGCTCGGGTGTATAAATTTATAAGCTATAAAAAGCAGCTTGTGAGTTGTGATATGTCGTGAAAAGCTTAGACAAATACCCCGTCACTACATTTGAGTTTAAAATATATATGAAAAACCGCATCTAAAAATCCATACATGAATCAAGATATTAAGTCATAAATGTATTCCATTAACACAAACTTAAAATAGTATCTATACTACATATAAAGTATGAATGACTCTCTCTCCAAAATTTTAACTTACAAGAAATTAAGCATGGTTTACAACACTTTAATGCATCTAATTTTCAGAATTACAACAAAGTAAACATATTGAACAACAAATACTAGCAGGGTACCCGCGCGTTGCAGCGGCGGGTACCCTGAAATAAAATTTTCGATGAATAATGTTTTTTTTTTTTTTTTTTTTTTTTTTTTTTTTTACAATAAATTTACAGATATCAAAAATTTTGATGAATAATTCTATCGATGTTTTATATATTTCTAGATAACTAATTAATGCTTATATTTGTATTGAAGTTGTTCCAAGCTTGGGTAGTAATGATACGACAGACGTGGAGAGCCTACAGACACGCAATAAGGATAAGTTTGTTACCAAGCACACGAGGAAGTGCCTCCACACAAGTATGCTATATATATGAACTATGTGATTCCAAAACACTAATAAAACTCAACCATGCATATTACGAGTGATTTGTTTATAGTTAAGAAACATTTTAACTTATATGCATCCGCATACCTTGAAATAATATTATGTATGTACTTCTCTTTTATAACATTTAATTTTATTGACAAATCATATCTGCTTTTTTGTGTAGTCTTCTCGAGGATTTCTGACAAGTTATGGGAGACAATACTGCATGGTAAGCACAAGCTTCCACCGAACTAAGCTTCCACCGAACTAATCTGTCTTAAAAACATTTTAACTTATATGCATCCGCATACCTTGAAATAATATCATGTATGTACTTCTCTTTTATAACATTTAATTTTATTGACAAATCATATCTGCTTTTTTGTGTAGTCTTCTCGAGGATTTCTGACAAGTTATGGGAGACAATACTGCATGGTAAGCACAAGCTTCCACCGAACTAATCTGTCTTAAAAACATAGATCTTAGGGCGGGGGGAGTGGTCACCACTTCACCAAAGTTTGCCAAATTTCCACATCATCAATACCCAATAAAAACCTTACAACTCACACTTCACGAATTCACCCAAATTTTCACCAATTTGGTGGCATTGGTTTCACCAATTTGCCACATCATCAATACCCAATAAAAACCTTACAACTCACACTTCACCAATACCCAATAAATAACCAGCCTTATGTCTCCACATTTCCAATCGGCAAAAGTTACCGAAAATCACATTGCCCGAATTTTGCCGAAGGGCTGGCGGCGGTGTTACCGAACTTTGCCGACCTTCACCGAGCCTTCACCGAGCCCACTCCCTCCCCTCTTATGACACCTTAAGAACTCATTGTTAGAGTTTGACAATCAAATAACACATATTGCGGAAGCATAGGATCAAGTATAACACATAAATATTAACTAAAACATAAATAGTAAACGTACCCGATGCACTTCAAATAAACCTTGATTCTTGGACAATTAGATCAATGATAAACCCCTTACCGTTTTGTTTATCGATCTCTTGATAATTACAAAAGTAAGTAATTACCTCGTTCTTGTACACACAAACTACCAACGAATAAAGGTTTGTTGCAAGTAAACAAAACACTTAATTATTTGCTTATGAAAAATCGATCCAAGAACCCTATGGGAGGGGAGAACCGATCGGCCACAAGAAGAGAGAAAGAAACAAGATTTTAGGGTTAGAGTGTGTGCACAAAAGATGTGAAAGTCTAACCTTTGGCCTTGTATATATATACTAGGTGATTTCTTGGTGGTCAAGCAAGGCATGGGTCAACCCATGTGAGTGGGCTTCGACCGGCCTAGGCACCCCCATGGGGTTTCTAGATCCTTCTTGACTCCCAAGTTTCACTCTAGTCCATATCTTTCGTCCCTAACGATAGATAGTCCATACGGTTAATAACTAACGACCGTTTAGTCCATTAAGTGTTATAAATATATATATTCGATACATTTAATATATATATATATATATATATATATATATATATATATATATATATATATATATATATATATATATATATATATATATATATATATATATATTTATTTTACATTATTCTTGTTTGTAAAGTGTGCAATCCCGAGGTCTCGGGTTCGATCCTTGACATTTACTTATTAATGTTTATACGTAAC
Source organism: Artemisia argyi (assembly GCA_030686995.1). NCBI lineage: Eukaryota > Viridiplantae > Streptophyta > Magnoliopsida > Asterales > Asteraceae > Artemisia > Artemisia argyi. The sequence goes on along the minus strand of CM060687.1, from coordinate 24,353,134 downwards.
ATTTAACAGCTCCCACTCGTATATCCATTAATAGTAAAATGACATTGGTTAGCGTCTTGCAACACTCCAATGCCCCTAGTTCAATCCGAGCTAGGTTTCCTGGAAAAACCTTTAATGATTCATCATTATAATTATCCTTTCATTACTAATACCACATTAATAAAGAAGTGAGTTCCTTTATTAAATTTCTGTTTCTCGTTTCTTTATGATTGAACAAAATTACCAAAACATCTGAACGTATTCCAGATAGACTTTGGGCATGGCCATGCAAATATTTTGTCAACCCTACGAGGGGCCCAGCAGTATTAAACTTCTAAACAAATCAGAAGGAATAAATTCTTTCTTGACTACAAGAATAACCCATGAACTTTGCAACACTTCTGAAAACAACCCTTATAACTCCCTGTTACGGTGAGCGGTAGATTGCTTCACAAAAATGCACTACATCCATGACACTTATCTGGTATCTCAAGTCTGAGGTTAACTTTAAATATGATTCTCACATTTAAATATTAAATCATATTGTTGGGATAAGTCCAATATTCAATTCATCGAATATCATGTGAAATTGGTATGACTCCGCATCAATATACTTTCAAGTATATCCTAAACCAATACTCAAATTTGTCTTAGTTTAATGATATTCCCATATCATTAATCGACAATGGACATTTAGAATAATAAATTATTCATGGATCTTAAACATGCAAATATAGGATATATTATTAAGACAATGAATAAATAAACATAATAACATATTTTATTTCATTAAAATAATAATTGTACATTACATCCTTTATCCAAACACTAATCACAAATGGGCATGAAACTTTCAGCTAATCTAAGTCCTACACCTTCAGCATGCTTGTAAAGCTTGGTGCCAGGTAGAGGCTTTGTTAATTGATCTGCCAAGTTATCATCTGTGTGAACTTTGAGCATTTCGATTTCGCCTATTTCGACTTGTTCTCGAACATAGTGATGCTTAATCGGGAAATGTCTGGTGCCTTTCATGATTCCAGGCTTATTGGCAAATGTAATTGCAGCTGAATTGTCACAATACATTTTAATAGGTCTTTGAATAGAAGGCATGACTCCAAGCCCTGAAACAAACTTCCTAATCCAAACAGCTTCCATTGCAGCTTCTGAAGCAGCTATATACTCACTCTCTGTAGCAGACATCGCTAGTACACTCTGCTTTCTGCTCCTCTAATCCACAGCTCCTCCATTAATGACAAAGACATAACCCGTCTGAGACTTCGTATCATCCTTATCACCTTTCCAAGAAGCATCGCAGTAACCTGTAACATCAAGTTCTGCTGATGGATTTCCCCCATAAACCAAGAACATCTCTTTAGTAGCCCTTAGGTACTTAAGAATATTCTTAACAACAGTCCAGTGAGCTACACCTGGATTTTGCTGATATCGACCGGTTAAATTCTGAGCAAATGCTACATCAGGTCTTGTACTTTTCACCGCATACATTATAGATCCCACAGCCGAAGCATAAGGGACTCTCTTCATGCGTTACACCTCTGCAGGTGTTGAAGCACAAACCTTGTTGCTCAAGCCATGTTGTTCTTGCATTGGCAAATATCCTTTCTTGGAATTTTGCATACTGAATCTCTTCAATATTTTATCAATGTAAGCACTTTGGCTTAATCCAATTAATCGCTGAGATCTATCTCTATATATCTTGATTCCCAGAATAAATGCAGCTTCCCCTAAATCTTTCATAGAAAAACACTTTCCAAGATATGCCTTAACCTTTTGCAAACTTGGAATGTCGTTTCCCATGATCAATATGTCATCAACATATAATATAAGGAAAATTACATTACTCCCACTAACTTTGTGATATACACATGGTTCATCAAGATTTTGAGTGAATCCATACTTTTTAATTTCACCATCAAATCTTTTATTCCATTGTCGTGATGCTTGCTTCAATCCATAAATGGATCTTTTAAGTTTGCATACACGATTTGGGAATTCTGGATTTACATACCCCTCAGGTTGCGCCATATAGATGTCTTCATCTAGGTGACCATTTAAGAAGGCGGTTTTTACATCCATTTGCCAAATCTCATAGTCATAGTAAGCGGCTATGGCTATAAGAATCCTAATTGCCCTTATGTCAGCTACAGGAGAAAAGGTCTCCTCATAGTCAACACCAAAAGTTTGTGTATAGCCTTTAGCTACACAACGAGCCTTATAGATGTGTACAACGCCATCCATGTCAGTCTTTTTCTTGTAGAGCCATTTACTCCCAACTAGTTTGGCACCCGGAGGTAGGTCTACTTCTTCCCAGACATCATTGTCTTCCATGGATTGCATTTCCCCATCCATAGCTTCTTTCCATTTGGCCTTTTCAGGTCCATTCATGGCAGCTTTATAACTTGTAGGCTCATCAAGATCACCCAGTATATTCTCATCACTCTCTACATTAAGACATAGACGAGTAGGAGCTTTTACTAGTCTTGTTGACCTACGAATGAGAATCACTTCAACTTCAGGTGGAGGACCTAAACTCTCAGGTTCTACCGGAAGTTGGTTAGTGTTTTCAGAAGGTTCTACATCTTCTTGACCGTCTTCCAGATCATATATTCTCCCACTGAATTTTTGAGATATGAGCTCCCTTTCAAGGAAGTCTCCATACCTTGCAACAAATACTTTGTTTTTAGGTGGGCAATAAAAGTAGTATCCCATAGTTTCCTTAGGGTATCCTACGAAGATGCACTTCACAGATCTTTGTTGGAGTTTGTCTGCTGAGTCACGTTTAACATACGCCTCACAACCCCAGACCTTTAGATAAGACAGGTTAGGAGCTTTTCCAGTCCATACCTCATATGGTGTCTTTATCAACCTTCTTTGTTGGAACCATATTTAGAATGCGAACCGCAGATTCTAAGGCATAATCCCAAAACGAAAAAGGAAGAGTTGTTAGATTATACATAGATCGTATCATATCTTGCAATGTACGATTCCTTCTTTCAGATACACCATTTTGTTGTGGAGTATATGGAGAAGTAAGGTGCTGGACAATTCCCTCCTTTGCTAGATAATCTATGAACTCCTGACTCAGGTATTCACCACCTCTATCGGATCGAAGAGCTTTAATCTTCTTTCCAAGTTGCAACTCTACTTCTGCTTTAAACACTTTGAATGTTTCAAATACCTCATGCTTATGTTTAAGTAAATAAACATAACCATAACGGCTGTAATCATCCGTGAATGTTAAGAAGTAGCTAGCACCTCTCCTTGACACATGTCTAAGTGGTCCACACACATCTGTGTGAATAAGACCAAGTAGATCATTAGCCCTTTCAATCCTATTTTTAAAGGGTTTCTTAGTCATCTTCCCAGCAATGCAAGATTCGCATTTATCAAATGATTCATCATTGATCTTATTTAAAAGCCCATCATGTTGCAGCTTTTTCATGCGATCTTTGCCAATGTGAGCAAGTCGACAATGCCAAAGATAAGATGAATCCAGACCTTTCTTGATTCTCTTATTGTTGATGCTATACATTGAATTATTTTTAACAAAAGCATTATCATTATCATTCATATCAATTTCAAATACACCATTCACAGCAATAACATTAAAATAAAAAACATTATTTAAAGAAACTGAAATTCCATTGCTTGAAATAGAATGATGAAAACCAAGGTTTAACAAACATGAAAATGAAATTACACCTCTTACAATTGACGGTGCATAATGACAATTATTTAAAGATAGTACTAGGCCCGAAGGCAACACTAAATTAAAAACTCCTATAGCTTCAACTCCTGCATGCGCTCCATTACCAACGTGCAAGAATTGTTGTCCATAGGTCAGCTTTCTCTCAACTCTAAACCCCTGCAAGGTATTGCAAATATGAATGCCACATCCCGTATCATATACCCATGAATTCAATTTAGGAGTAAGAGTGAATAATTCAATCATAAAGAACGCACCTGATGTGCTGGGGTTACCAGCATCATTCCCCTGCTTCTTGAGTCGCAAGTCATGAATGTAGAGATGGCAATTGCGCTTCCAATGGCCCTTTTCATGACAATGGTGACAAGCCTGATCCTTCTTGTTTGGTGGATTCACCTTGTTCTGCTTAGGCTGATGTTGCTTCATCTTGGGTTGAGGTTGATAGGCCATGACCTGCTTGCCTTTATCACCTTTACCTTTGCCTTTGTTCACATGCGATTTCTTCTGGATTCTCCCCCCATGAATTGCCAACACTTGTGGGGTAGGAGTCTTGACCTTGGCTGGTAGACTTTTCTCATAATCAACAAGCAATGCGAGTAATTCTGAGACTGTCTTCCCCGAGCAATGCATGTTGAAGTTCTGCACAAAACCAGCAAAATCCCTATTGAGGGATCTGTTGATCAAGTGCACTTGCACATTGTCGGGGTAACCAAAACCAATTTTGTGAAGTTGATCAAAGGAATCTTTCATCTCATCCACATAATCGGCTACTGGTTTACCATCACCATGCTTGCAGTTGTGTAGCTTGTCAAGTTCATCATACAATTCAACTGCAGGTGGCTTCTCATAAGATTTCTGAAGCATCTCAAGCATGTCTTTAGGGAATGCGTACTCGTACTTCTTTTGTAACTGAGCACTCATGCTAGTGAGCATTAAACAAGCAACCTCATTAAACTTAGCATTAGTCACCTTCCATGCTGCCTTTGCTTCTGGTGTTGCAGTAGCAGCAGGTTCAGCAGGACATTCTTCGGTCAAGAAGTCTAGTTTACCAGACGCCCTCAAGACAATTCTGAGCGAACGGTACCAGTCATTGAAATTCTTTCCAGTCAGTTTTTCTCTCTCAAGATGACTCTTGAAAGCAGAAATCACAGTTTGGTTATCGGGTTGAGCCATATCTACAGATAAAGTTCAAATATTAGTATTTTCGATAATCAATATCTTCAAGAAAATAAAATACCCAAGGCTATATTCATATAACCAACTAATTTTCTTGAAAATCTAGGATCCAACTTTACATAGATTCCACCACATCAGTTGATCTGCTAGTGGTGAAAGTACAAAAGTTGGTAATCTGTCGAACAATAATTGGCAAACAAGATTTCCAATTCCTAGATCATTATGGGATTTACTACAAATTGATTCATCAATTTGCCTTGTAAGCATGTTTCATCCCATCTCATGCATTAAGTTCTAGGTCTCACGCACAACTTAATTAAGTCGTCTACCTTAGAAACTGTAAAATTACAATTATGGTCTCACGCGTTAAAAGAATTTTACCTTGTTATAGTAATTTAGCCTAGGTCTCACGTTTACTAAATTAAAATTCCAAGTGTTTCTTATAGATAGATGGCACGTAACTTAAATTATTAAGGGTATTAATTTTTGATATGTCAATCAAAATATGTACAAAGATGCATGCACTCATCTTTATAACATAAGTTTTCATAAAAACTTTTTATATCCGATTCGTGAAATTAATACACAAAGTTTTACTTGAGGTTTATGCCAAAACCCTAAGATGACTTTCTACAACATATGATTTTAAAAGTAATTCGTTTAAGACATATTCAAGATTGTGATAACCAAGGCAGACTCTAAGGCTCTTTTCTAAGCCTTCAAATCACGGTTATGAATATCATCTTAAAAGACTTAATTTTAAAAGCATATTTGCACAAAACATCATTCAAGTAAAAGTTTATGGATTCAATCTCAAAATAGTAATAAAGTTTGAATTTTGCTAGTCTCGCCTGGGAGCTGATTACCGTGCGAATCGGACCACTATCGGCACCTAAGACCTTGCAAGATTCTTACTTTATCACTTTAGGGTTTCACCATTATTAGTCCGTATTAATTTTCTTTATAAAAACAACCCTTTTATTGCTTACAACAAGTCCAACTAAAACAATAAAACAAGTATCAAAGAAAATCAAAACAACCAATAATAAATAAGTGAAACAATTAGCCACATGCAATCCGTATTAGAAAAGATCATAATAAAATCAATTCTAGGTATAATTAATGCATGTAATCAACTAAGGCCTTCTCTTCTTGCTGGAAGAGAGTCATATACATTGACGAATCAATTGCGTAGGCCAAAGCTAATAACACACCACATAGCATATAAAATTGATTTTAATAAGTATTGGAGTCTTCCCCAATTTAAGATCTATCTTAACATGTGATAAATAAAACAAGATCCATGACAAACATGCATGTATGTCACGGATTAAAACCTAACAATTAGCAATTAGGTCACAAGATACGTTCAATTAACCGGTTAATGACCTAGGGTTTCTAGTGATTACACATAATCTTAGAAAACCACAAAACCCTAATTAGGGTTTCATAGAAAAATCGACCCCCCCCCCCCCCCAAAATTAGGGTTAGGGTTTCGAAATTTTTAGAAAAAAAAATAGGAAAAACCCTAGATAAAAAAAAACATGTATCTAAAACAATTAAAGATCCGGTTTTTATTACGTTTTAGTAATCAATTACATGTTATACATGGCTCGTGATGCCACTGTTAGAGTTTGACAATCAAATAACACATATTGCGGAAGCATAGGATCAAGTATAACACATAAATATTAACTAAAACATAAATAGTAAACGTACCCGATGCACTTCAAATAAACCTTGATTCTTGGACAATTAGATCAATGATAAACCCCTTACCGTTTTGTTTATCGATCTTTTGATAATTACTAAAGTAAGTAATTACCTCGTTCTTGTACACACAAACTACCAACGAATAAATGTTTGTTGCAAGTAAACAAAACACTTAATTATTTGCTTATGAAAAATCGATCCAAGAACCCTATGGGAGGGGAGAACCGATCGGCCACAAGAAGAGAGAAAGAAACAAGATTTTAGGGTTAGAGTGTGTGCACAAAAGATGTGAAAGTCTAATCTTTTGCCTTGTATATATATACTAGGTGATTTCTTGGTGATCAAGCAAGGCATGGGTCGACCCATGTGAGTGGGCTTCGACTGGCCTAGGCACCCCCATGGGGTTTCTAGATCCTTCTTGACTCCCAAGTTTCACTCTAGTCCATATCTTTCGTCCCTAACGATAGATAGTCCATACGGTTAATAACTAACGACCGTTTAGTCCATTAAGTGTTATCAATATATATATTCGATACATTTAATATATATATATATATATATATATATATATATATATATATATATATATATATATATATTTTACATTATTCTTGTTTGTAAAGTGTGCAATCTCGAGGTCTCGGGTTCGATCCTAGACATTTACTTATTAATGTTTATACGTAACATTTAACACTCATTACAGTGAAAATGGGCTACACCGATAGCTAGATGTGTTGATAATCCGTCGGTAATGGCTGTTATCGACGGATCACTAATGTAATTTTTTTCGTAGGTAATAGTGCCGTAAGTCAGTTTTATTGACTGATTCCTAAAATTGGGGACAAAATTATCCATTGGAAATCAACGCCATTAGTATCTATAAATGACCAAATTAAGAAGCGGCATTTCTGAAAAGTGGATTCAGATTAGTATTATTTCTTAAAAAAATAATTAGTTTATTAAATAAACGAAGGTTGAGCTTGGGCTCGTTTATGCTATGCTCATTTTGAGGTGTTGGTGAGTCAATCTTGATTAGCTTACAAGTCGTTTACACCCTTAAGATCATTTGGTGCTAGTGTTACAGATGCTATGTTGAAGGTATTGGTTAACATATAATGATTGAAGAGCATTTACTTCATACAATCATAAATATCCGCGTGCCTTATTTTTGCCTGAACATGAGTAATTATCAAAAACAATAAACGGTAGATAGACTTACATCAAGGACCTTATACCAAATCCGGCTTTTTGACATCTGCAGACGGTGATGGTAACAATATATTGCACTTGGCTGGACGTTTGGCACCTACACACAAACTTAATGCCGCTTCCGGTGCAGCCCTACAAATGCAACGAGAGTTACAGTGGTTTGAGGTGAGTTTGTTTCTCGAGATTAAAGCACAATGTATCTTAATGTACTATACACTCACACAACATGACTGAAAAATCTTTCACATTACCATATAATGAGTAATAAATGAATAATAGAGGATTTCCAATATTTGGTTTTATTTACTTGGTTTGATATAATTTGAACTACAGGAAGTGAAAAGATTGGTGGGAATAACACATACACGAGCACTGAACAAATATAAAGAGACGCCAATGATGGTGTTTAGAAGAGCGCACAAGGAGTTACGAAAGGATGGGGAAGCGTGGATGAAAAAGACGGCCGATTCTTACACAATCACGGCGGCTCTCATCATCACAATAGTTTTTGCGGCTGCAATTACTGTACCGGGCGGAAACGATGAAAAGACTGGGAAACCAATTTATGAGACGAAATCAAGCTTAATCATATTTGCAATCTCAGATGCAATCTCATTGTTCACAGCCACCACTTCCTTGTTGTTGTTTCTATCCATTCTCACAGCACGTTATGCAGATGAGGACTTTCTTTACAAGTTGCCGAAGAGATTAATATGTGGTCTTGTGATGCTATTTGTGTCAGTGACATCCATGTTGATAGCCTTTAGTGCAGCTTTATATATTATGTTAGGACATGAAAAGGAATGGATTCTGATTCCAATAGCTGCATTAGCATGCCTACCAATTGCTTCGTTCGTGACATTACAGTTTCCATTGCTTGTGGAGCTTATATCTTCGACATATGGTCATGGATACTTTGGTAAGGAAAAAGATGATAGGAGTGCCGATGCCAACAAAAAGAAAAGGGCCTGAGAAACATGATTATCGTTATTAGTATTTGCTATGTTAAAACTTTATTTTGTAATTTGAAATTTGTGTATACTATTGTGAGAAACGGTAGTACGTTGTTTATTATAACTATAGTTTGCTCACTTTATGTATGATATTGCGAGTAGTCCACATTTTATCTTATACTATGTATACATGTTTTACTATGGCATCGTCATGTTCTGTTTTGGCTTCTAGGATTCCCAGCTCCTGCTGGCAATTTGCCACCTAGCTTGTGCCTGTAGGTGAATTAATGATTTTCAATGGATCCTCCTCGAGTATGTTTACTCATGTCTGTCTTTGCATAGGAGAGAATGAGGATTCTAGTATTCGACTACCTAATAAGCAAAAGTACAAAGTTGGCCGGGTCAGGCACGTTTGGTTACGAGTCAATGTATTTGGGTTGAAACAGTGATTTTTAGTACGGGTCGAAATGGGTAAGCTTGACCCGCTAGAAAATTTTGACTGTTATCTGTTCCATCCTATCTGAACAAGAAAATTGAGGTTGTGATTTTTAGTACGGGTTGAAATGGTTAAGCTTGACCCGTTAGCAAAATTTAACTATTATCTGTTCTATCCTATCTGAAGGGTCGAAATGGGTAAGCTTGGCCCGCTAGCAAAATTTAACTGTTATGTGTTCTATCCTATCTGCACAAGAGGATTGAGGTTGTATGCGTACAGTGCGGCGACTTTAACCCGTTCAACAAGTTCCAATACAGCTAAATTCCTTCAACCCTCTTGATATAAAACACAAGCCAAATCGGCACATTCATAGGCTGAAGTTCCCCTCCGCTACTTAGTATGCATTATGTTTTCAGCTTCAACATGGGTAACTGACCTAGACAGTCGGAATTATTAGGGAAACTAAATGTCAAAAACAATACCGTATTCGTACCTTGCTACCAAACCTAGCAAAATAAGCCAAGAACAATCAACATAATTGGCCAAAACATTACTGCAATGAGTAACAAAACGAAAAACGTATGACAAGTTCAGGTTCAAATCACGCTCGGTGCAAACAAATCTGAAGTTATCATATCAACCTCTTGAAATTGGATTCAAGCGATTGCTCAAATCCCGTAACTTAGTCAACCAAAACATCAGACACAACGGTTAAAAAAACCGCAAACAGAAGACATTATTGATACCTTATAATAAGTTACCCTTACCGCTTTATTAAACATTTCACTAACTTCTCATATTACACTACCAAAACTACACCAAACAAACAAAATCAAAGTCCACATTATACAAAGCTATCCCCTCACCAAACTGGCTGCAAAATCGTCATCGTCTTCGGAGACGGAGCAAACTTAACCAACTCTTTCTTCCTTAGCCACGCTTTCACAACCACAACCGCTTCGAAAACCTTAACTTCACCACTTGTTTTATTAACAGCTTGTATTGTTAAATAGTATTTCATTCCTGATACCACTTGTTTCTCAGCTTCAACAACCTTTACAAACATTAACGGACCATCATTGTCTCCCTTTAGTCTGTTATACTCTTCGACTGAGTATTTGCCTACTGCTTGGACTTCTTTGTTGGTTGCTACATCTTCTACCTGTTCAAACCAAAAACAGGTCGCAATTAGTGATATATAAAAAACGGGTCACTAAAAATGCAAGAAGTGTCGCTAGAATAAGTGCGACTAAAGATAATGTCAATATAGACATAAATGTATATGGTGACACAAATAGAGTGTTGGTACATATGTTTTGCTTTTGTGGCCCAATTTTGTCATGAATATAACCCAAAACTCTTAATTTTTTTCCCACACTTCTTGAGAATGTGTCACTAAAAGCCTAGGCTTAGTGATAGATTTTTGTCATTAACGTCACATTTCTTGTAGTGACAACTGTATTAAACACAGAATAAGAATTCGATACAAGTGTTTAAAAACTAAACTAATAAGACTCTAAATGGTGGATATACGATAACAGTTCCATGGAAATATTGAATGTTTGGCACATAAGCTTACAAGAAAGTTCCTGTAAAAGCATTTGATAATGTAATTATAATGTCTAAAACAGCTTTATTCAAGACTTCTAAATGCTACTTCATAGTATCAGAATTTAAGCATTTCGGAAAAATAGGTAAAGCTACTAGCTGCTTGCTAAACGAGCATTAAAAATCACCGACACTCATCGCTCTTGAATGCTCTAAAAGTTCTACGCCAAACTCACCCAATATATTTCACAAGCTTCGTCAAAGTTCAAATATCAAATAGTATCTCACTTTCTATTAAAAAGTAGCTTCATCATCAGCTCTATATATCTAGCTATTAATTATGCCAAACATACTCATACTATACATAACAATTTTCATCTAATCAGTAAAGCTAACACTACCTTCGTACGACCACCCGGTATAGCTGTTACGCTTGTTACATAACTCAAAGCCAAAAACGAAAGTGTAACGAAAACTATTGATGCATTCGACATTGTGGGTACTATATTGTTTTTGACGAAAATTGAAGTTGTTTGAAACGTGGTTTATGTAGTGTTAATGTTTTGATAATGTACGGACACGTATGTGGAAATGCATGGAGTGGCTATTGTGACGGTGTGCCGCGTAATGAAATAATATTGGGCAAGGTGACGAATTGTGTCAGGAAAAGTTTCGGTGGTATTATCGGGTTGAATTTGTTCTTTTTTATTTGTAGGGTTTTTATAAAGTTCGCGAATTTTTAATGGTTTAATGTTTGTCGTGACTTGTATTTTATCTGTTTTCGAGGTTCGAGAGATGGTGTGAGATTGAAGATTTTGTCGTATGTTGTGTCGTTTATGGTGTGACATGGAGGTGGAGAAACATGTAATATGGAGTTGTAATAATTTAGTCTATTTGATATTTTTAAGTTCTAGCAGGAGAACTATGTAACTTACTTTCGTAACATTTGTTTTTATTGGGGGAAAGGGTTTATACTCGGTAAAAGATCGTGGGTAAAGATTTAGTAAGAAGAAAACTTAAAATGAGAAGAATGAAAAATAACTATAATCGCATATTTAAGATGCATCGACTTGAATTAAACGCATCTCTATTTATTTAGATGCATCGCAATTAGTTTCGAAAGTGATTTTGAAGTGAAAACAATGCAAAGTAGTATTAGCAACAAATTTGACCCGCAGAGGACAAAAAATACATAGGATTCGTCTAAGTTGACGAAATGCATCTAATATATATATAAGCATCTAATTTTTAGCTAGAAAATATATTATGATGCATCTAAAAGAGTAAAGATGCATCTAATTCAAATTGATGCATCTCTAATGTGTAGTTATAGTTATTTTTCATCATTCTTATTTTAAAGATTCTTCTGACTTGATCCTTAGTCAAAAGATCATATGATAATAAACATATGATATTCTCATGGGTAAGTCTTAGAAAATAAAATATAATCATTTTCACTTGAGATATAACATATGCTATGTAAATTGACACTTGAGATATACTTTTGTTTTACCAATCATTTTATTTATTTATTTATTTTTTGTTGCAAAGGTGAAAGGTTTATTAATAACACAAAATAATACATCAACAATTCAAGAGATAAGACATGCCTAATCTATTATCACAAAATACAAGCCTCTATCTTAGACAAAAGAAAATAAACTAAGCAGCTATCTCGGATGTTCTTTCTCAGCAATATCAGATAAAAAAACATTTTACTAAGCAGCTTCACTTTCACATTAATTCAAGCACGTACCTTCTAACTACATTTTCATATCATCCCCTCACCTAGACCATTCAACCAGCACCCACAACAGTCAAGGTAGGGAAAGATGTATGGCTTCGTTACAAACCCAAACCATTCCAATCAAGGGCTCTTCTAGGAACCCTACATTTCCCTCTTTACAGAAGGCTTCAAGGTCTTAGAAACACTCACCTTGAGGGAGAAACTACATGCACCCTTAGTGGTACACTGAAAGGACCAAGTAGAGTCATCTTTCATCACTCACCATTCCAATCATCCCCATGTACCACCCTCCAGTCCATTTACCCTTCACATATGGGGAACCTACTTTATGATAGTTAAGAAACAGAACACAAAATAGAGAACAGACACATTGAAAAACTACCTAACAAAGGCCTGTTTTCCAAGACTACACCAGTGTATTACGTTCTAAAGCTATCAAGTTACAAGGCCATCCATAGTAATGGACTAACAATATCATGTAATCTATACAGATAGATTACAAGATATACATGATAAACCTGATAATAACTTGTATTGCATTATGAACCTCACTGCAAGTAAACTTCATGCAGACAAAAGTTATATACATTCCCAAACACCCCTTAGCGAAACAAAACACTATCAGCATCCTATTATTCCAAACACCCTGCCTTCAATGCCTTCAGAGAACTCCTTATTGTACTCCTAAAGCAGTCTTCTTTTGGAACTTAATGCCCCAAATCTCTTCAACTTTATTAACAGTACTAGAGTTCTTGACTTTTAAACTCATGAGTCGGAGCTTGACATTTTCCTCAACAATACTCAGAATATTATCACCAGTTCCTTTCTCCTTTCTAAAGAGTCTAGCATTCCTTTCTTGCAATATGTAGTATAATATAGCTCCCAAGCATAGTATTTTAACCACACTCCAAATACAGTTATTCCATATTTCTTGGCTAAGATCTTCCACAACATCATCCAATACATTTGATAACTTGTCACTATTCATTCTCACTTGAATACTTTCCAAAATTCTTTTGGAGAAATCACACTCAAAGAATAAATGATTATGTGAGTCAGGTACATTATCACACAATGAGCATAGCATCACCTTATTTGTCTGTCATTTCAATAGTCTGTCCTGAGTACTTAGTCTTCTCTGCAAAGCAACCCATAATATGAAAGGATGTCTAGGTATACACTATGAAAACCATACTATTTTACTCCACAAAACAACATCTTGCCCCTCATATAAATCCAACCAAACAGTCTTGACTGAAAATTTCATTTCTTTCCCATCAGAGCTCCTCCATACAACTCTGTCCCTTTTTCCCTCAATAGTGTCGGAACATCTAAATTGACAATTTGAGGATACTTCCGATTCCAATCATGAGGCCACTTCCATCTATTCCCCTCAATCATCTCATTAACAGTAATCCATTTATCAATTCTAGCAGCATAGAGACTTCTATATGAAATGTGGTTTATCAAAGGACCAATATTAGCCCAGTTATCAAACTACATTGAGGCTACTGTTCCATTGCCAATCTTGTACACCAAATGTTGTTTAATCAAATCTCCGATACTCAACAAGTCCTTCCAACACCAACTATCATTCTTATTATATTGCACAGTCCAAATACTATTTATAGTTAGTCTAACATAATGTACCCACTTCACCCATAATGATTCTTTCTTGGTTGCAATATTTCAAATATGTTTTACTAACATAGCTTTATTCCATATGGCTAAGTCCTTTATCCCCAATCCACCTTCCTTTTTTGACTTACACACATTTGCCCAAGCTATCTTTGCCTTCCTTTTTGTCAATTCTCCCTGGCACCATAAGAATCCTTTAAGAATTTTGTTGATTGATTTTATAACAGTTTGGGGAAGAAGGAAAACTGATGACCAGTAGACTTGGATAGAAGACAATACAGCAGAGATTAATTGGAGTTTTCCAGCAAAAGAAATACTTTTATTCCTCCAGTCATTGACCCTCTTGATTACCTTATCAATTAGACTCTTGCACTGTTTTACTCCCAAGCTTCTTGTAATCAGGGGAACTCCTAAGTACTTAACAGGGTTTTTCCCTACAACAAAAGGCATTATCTTCAGAATCTCCACTCTTTCCTCATTCTTCAGGCTTCCAAAGAAAATTGTACTCTTGTTTGGATTTGGTAAAAGACCAGATGCTTGACTGAATTCATCCAAAACTTCTTTTAAGACTCTCACAGATTTGACATCCCCATTACATAAGACCAAAAGGTCATCAGCAAAACAAAGATGAGTTAGCTTAATCCCTTTACAAACTTTATGATATTTGAATTCAGGATGCATTCTGATTCTTCTATCCATCATAAGTGTGAAAACTTCCATTATAAGTGTAAAAAGGTAGGGAGATATGGGGTCTCCTTGTCTCAGACCCCTAGCACCTTTAAAGTACCCATACTTTTCACCATTCACATTGATAAAGTACTGAGCACTTGTAACACACTTCATAATCCACATCACCATAGTTTCATGAAAACCAAACTACTTCAAACATTCTTCCAGAAAGCCCCAACTTACAGTATCATAAGCCTTTTGGATGTCAGTTTTCAAAGCTACTCTTTTAGCCCCCACTTTCTGATTATACCCTTTCAAAAGCTCTTGTGTCAACATGATATTGTCTTGGATTTGTCTACCAGGGATAAATGCACTCTGATTTTCATTGACTAACTTTTTCAGAGCATCATTCAATCTGTTTGTGATCACCTTACTCAAGCATTTGTATACTACATTGCAACATGAGATTGGTCTGAAATCAATCACCATATTGGGAGTTGTGACCTTAGGGATCAAAGATATAACTGTTGCACTTATTTCACCCAGCATTTTCCCATTGCTCATAAACTCCTTAATAGCCTTACAGACATCCTCACCTACAATATTCTAGTCTTTTTTTTTTTTGAAGAAAACAGATGTGTACCCATCAGTCCCAGATGCTCTATTATCTCCAATGCTGAACATTGCCTCTTTTATCTCATCATTTGACACTTCTCTAATCATCCAGTTGGCTTCCTCTTCAGTGAGTTTATTACTGAACAAAATAGTACTCAAATCCATATTGTTAATAGCTTGTTCAGTTCATAAGAACATCTTAAAATGCTTAACAAATTGATTTGCCACCTCTGCTCCTTCAAATCTATTTCCCATCACATCACAAATAGCTTCAATCTTATTCTTATTGATCCTCCCTTTAACCATTCTATGAAAAAATCTTGTATTCTGATCACCAGCACTTAACCATTCAATTTTTGCCTTTTGAAATAGAAACTTTTCCTCATCACTAACTGCCTCATGATAATCTTGTAACAAAACTACCATAGCTTCCTTAAGATTAGCATTATGAGGGTCCAAATCCAAACATTTTTGTTTCTCCTTCAGCAAACTCCTCAATTTTTCTACTCTATCAAAAACATTACCATCTTTCCAACTTAGTTGTCTCATGGCAGGTTTGAGCTGTTTTAATTTTTTAACAAGTTTAAACATTTTACACCCACTAATCTCCATATTCCACCAATTAGCAATAGTCTAAGTAAATTCAGGCTTATCACAAATATAGTTTGCAAGTTTAAAGGATTTTTTCTTTTTAACCTCATTCACAGGGATAACAACCATACCAGGGGAGTGATCAGATGTTAAGTAAGGGAGGAAAATGACATAAGCATCACTGTAGCTGGAGATGAACTCCTCATTCACCATGATTCTATCCAACTTCTTCATAATTCTAGGGATCACACTCTTAGGGTTCTTTGCCCATGTAAAGAAAAGACCACTGCTACAAAGATCAGTAACTTCCAAATTGTTGACACATTCTGCAAACTCTTCCATATCAGGTGACAAGCAAGAACCTCCAAGAGTGTGTTCATTAGTGTTAGCTTTCAAATGAGTTTCAATAACTGTGCAAATATCAATTTTTTCTTCTTTAATCAATTTTCTATCCTCTTCCTGTCTATTATCTTGATTCAACCCCCTTACATTCCATACTGCAATCCTCATTATGATTATTCCAAGACTACCTCTTCCACAATACCCTCCACCATATCATCAGTTATGATTTTGGAAATTCCATTTACTTCCTCAAAAACATCTTCCTCTATACTACCATTATCAACACTTGCCTCTCCTTTGCCTTTCAAAATCTCCCAATGTTTCAAAAAATAACTTCTTATAGCCTCATTCCAGTTTTTGAATACTTCTTCTAAGTCTAGCATTTTTCATTACGTAATCATCAACTTCTTTCTTCCACTCTAATTCCTATTCATCATGCATTCCATCATTTGTTACCACCTCAAGAACTGCATATTTGTTAGCACTCTTTTTAAAAGCATTTAATAAACCCTCTTTTACTGGTCATTTCTTTTTACTTGGGCTTCCCTTGTTTTCCTCATTATTTCCTGAAGAAGTAGCAGTTTTAGTAATATTGCTCTTAGGTGTCTGTCCTGTAACCTTCTCATTCCCACTAGTTTTCCCCTTATCCACTTCATTATTCTTCTACATGACCTGTTTGTATTGAACCCTAGGTCCATTAAGATACCTTTTAAAACCCTCATTCCTCCAATTCCCTCTATCATTTTGAGTATTATGTTTTTGCAAGTTGTTACCCTATTTATCACTTTTAACATTCACTTTTGAACTCCCTTTTGCTTCTAACTTCTTTACATTCTTTGCATCAGGCTTCTCATTACTTTCGCCAGTCAAATTGCTCTTATTTTTACATTTCATGCTGCTATGCCCAAAGACTTTGCATTGATCACATAACTCAGGCTTCCAAGAGTATTCCACATTGACATATTTAACCCTGGTCTGGACCTTATTAACATTCCTATAAATCACTTCTACTTTATCAGTCAATCCTTTGTGAGCATCAACCTCAACCAAAACTCTAGCATACTCCATTCTACCCTTCCCAGTGTTACAAATTGTAGCAGTCATAGAATCCATAATCAAAGGTTTCCCAATTCCACTAGCCAAAGTACTAATTCCCATGGTTGACCAAGCTTCCAATGGTATATTGGTTAGTTGAACCTAAACAGGAATTTTAACAGGTTCTACTCTTTCCAAATTGACATCAATATCCCATTTTTGAACAACAAGAGGCTTATTATTAACCATCCATGGTCCATTTTCCATAACAAACTGCATTCCCTCATCATTCTTAAATTTGAACAAAAAAGTCCCCTCATTATGTTGTATTATTTCATCAATCCCATATCTCCCCCACATTCTTCTAATATTATACCTTAATTCATTTATGGACATGTTACAACCAACAAAATAACCACTTAGAGTAGACATCCAGTGTTTGCTACCTAGTTCCACAAGTTCTTAATTGAATACCACCACTTCTCTATCAACATCAATGGTTTCAGTAGGTACAAATATCAAGCTATTACTGCTATTCTGGTTTTTAGTCACAATATCAGCATAAGTATTCACCCTAACACTGTTTTTAGCTTGCAAGTTATCCTCCTTATTATCATTCACATCACTAACAGGCATATTCACATCTTTACTAGTCACAGTATTCACACCTTTTCCAATATCCAACATAGTTGAAACATTAGCATCCTTACAACTATTCACAGAAGAACTTACAGTTGGCCTTTCAGAGCAATTATCATACTTATTCATATCACCCAACATCCCTTTGTTATTATTACCAGAGCAACTGCCAGTTGTACCAACCAAAGGAGTGCTAGAACTATCCACATTCACCTCTTTGTTACCATTCACAGCTGAACCACAATGAGTTTCATTACCAAAAGCATCACCATGTGTATCAACATTAGTAGGATCAACAGTATTCACCTCAACCTTCTTCTCACCTGCTCCATCATCAATCCTCATTTCAGCCTCATTTGCCTTACTAACACCAATATCTTCCACAACAACATTCTTCCTAACGCCAGTACCATCTCCTAGCCTCTCCTCAGCTCCACTCTCCATATTATTATCCTTAACCTCGTTATTCATCTCTGAATCTCCATCAACTCTTACCTCATCTCCGGATACACTACTCATTTTGAGCCTCATAATTGATTCCTCCACTATTAGTATTACTACTTCCATTAGAACCCTTACCTTAATGACATCATTACGCTTTTTACTCAAAGTTCCAACTACATAATCGCTATACTGAGCAGGAGTCCTAATTTGTCTTTTTAGTGTTTTCTTTTTATTCGACATGATTGAAAACTTATTAACTAATTGACAAACATCAAAAAGAACTGAACGATTCAAGCAAAAAATAGAGAAAGCTGAAATTTGGCGCCAAACATCAAAATTGACGATTAAATGATAATTTTTATATAACTAAATGCGAAACTTTTACCCTGATATACCTATTTCATACTTGTGTTTCTGACACTTATCATGGGATGAAGTGATGAACACTTTAATCAAATTTTTTAATGTATTTTCAGAGTGAACACTTTAACTATACTTGAATAGATTAGGTAAAGTCGGAAACCCATAATAAGCGTTCACTCTTAAAATACACATATTTTAAGAAATCTCCAATAATTATACTATATATTCACTTAATAAAAATATCATCTCTACCACCTATAGTATCTTTTGATTGATTGAAATACAAGTGAACACTTACTTTGGACAATCCAAAGCAAAAATTTAAAGAAGATGGAGAAAGTAGTATTTTTAGTATCTTTGAAACTTGTAATAAAATAATTAGATCCCGCAGCAATGCACAATCGTAAACAACCTCATTAACTACAAATATGCAAAGTTAAAAATATTCATGTAAAACTACAAAAAACAAAAGAAGAATATGATTACATTTTGAACGAAAAGCTAAAAATATTCATGTAACACTCCAAAAAACAAAAGAAGAATATGATTACATATTCAATGCACAGTTAAAAATATTAATGTAAAACTTAATAATAATAATAACAACAATAATAATAATAATAATAATAACAGTTTGTACTTATGAACATTTTCATAAATTAAGGTAATGACAAGAGTTATTTATGTAACTTTTTATATTAGCATGGTTCTCGCAACTTTCTATTACACAAACAATCCCAAGATTTAACTCGAGGACTGTATTTGTAATACCAGGTTAACCCATGGACATTTTCGCAATTTTTTTAAAATTGTTTCTGTTATTGCACAATAACCGTTTTTGCCATGCTTTGTTGGAAAATTACTAACAATAATTTTCTTATGGAAACTTTATTTACATAAAATCAAAATAAGCATTTCTAAGCTCCTTTAAAATAAGCATTTCTAAGCTATTATGATTCTATTTGTTTATGTGTTTATTTCTACGCATTCTTGTATGTTTTAGCCCTATTTTGCTCTTACTTTTATCTTAGAGCCCGTGTCATTCACACCACACAACCATACATATATTCACCATTTTAGGAAGCGGTCCCTTTACCTTTTAATAAAGGTGTAATTATCTACATCTTAAAGCCTTTATATCCTCTAACCGATTTAATTATTGCTATTTTTTGTGTATTTTTTTCTGTTTCCCTAAAAAAACTACTTTTTTCGCACTAAATTAATTGTCCAAATAAAAAAAAATTAATAAAATCATCATCATTAGAACTTTTTCTTTTTTACTTTTTGCAGAATGACAGTTTACCCTTAATTGGTCAATTTAAAACTTCTTTAATGTTTGTATAATAACCTTAAGTGAAGATAATATGGTAAACTCAAACTAAATTCTTTACTTATTTTTCAAAATGAACAATTAATTTGTGACAACCCGAATGAAAATATAGACAATAAATATCGAACGGATGGAGTATTTTTTTAATTAAAAAATAATAATAATAATAATCTGCAATTAAATATCCCCAAATATTTATAAACTTGTACGCTGCGTTCTCGAGTTTTTCTAGGTGGGAATAGAAATGATGTGAAAAGAAGAGAAAAGAAATGAAAAGGAAAGGAAAGAAAGTTGATTTTATATTTCGTGTTCTTGAGTTGAAATGAAAGGAAAGGAAATGAAATAATGTTGTGTTCTCGAGTTGAGAAGAAAAGAAAGAAAAAGAGACATAATTACATTTATGCACTTTTAGATATGTTCATTTTATCATAAGAGTCGAATATGAGTAAATATTGAAAGTTATATTGGTCATTATATACTAAATAGTGCGAGTGTAAAATACTTTCCGTCCAAATCCGCCCATATTTGGGCGGAAAATTCTTATAGGAAAATCACTAGAATTTTCCTATCATTTCCTTCCTGTTTCATTTCCTTTCTGTCTAAAAAAAACTCGAGAACACAATAAAATTTCAATTTCCTATCATTTTCTTTCCTTTCCTTTTAAAAAATAACTCGAGAACGGAGCGGTAGGGTCATAATCACATCCTCCTCTAAACCTTATGGACCAAAACTTAAAAACATCATTCACACAAAAAAGTAAACGTTAAATTCAAATTTCAAAACCCACACTCCAACGGCTACATTTCTTCCCCAAATCACTTTCTCTCTCTAAAACCCCCAAACCATCACTTTCTCTCTCTAAAAATTAGGCCTCCAAAGCCAAAACAATGAAACCCAGAAACACAAACACCAACACAATCCTTAAAGAACACCATCTCGATAACCCGATGAAACCGAGTACTCGAACCCGCAAACAAAAACCCTCCAAAGAAAACGCGCCACCGGCCGATTCCAACATCGTTCCGTCTCCGTTGGCGGGTTTGGGTAAAGCGAAAAGTGGGTTACCGCCGCGGCCCCCGAATCCGTTGAAGCGGAAGATTGGGAGTGATTTTCAACCGGAGAGTGGTGGATCTGGGTGTAATGATACTGGTGTTAAGGTATAACATTGGCGAGACCCTGATTTATTATAAAGTTGTGATTTTTAGCTGTTAAAGGGGTGTTTGTTTCGGCTTATTTAGCGAGCTTATGGCTTATGTGGTTTTCGGCTTTTGTTTCATAAGCTCACTTTTTGTGCCTTATTTTTAAACTTTTATATAAGGGGGTGTTTGTTTCGGCTTATATAGCGAGCTTATAGCTTATATGGTTTTCGGCTCATGTTTCATAAGCTCGCTTTTTGTGGCTTATTTTGAAACTTTTTTATAAGCTTATTATGACGTAATAAGGTTATATAAGTATAAAAGTTTCGAAATAAGCCACAAAAAGTGAGCGTTTGAAACAAAAGCCGAAAACCATATAAGCCATAAGCTCGCTATATAAGCCGAAACAAACACCCCCTAAGACTTATTTTACTCTATTGGCGAATCGGGATCTGTTCGTTTTAGAAGATTTGATTTTTAGTATTGAAATGTGATTAATGTTTGCGGGGTTGGTGTGTATTGTTAGAAGCCCTAGTTTTTATATAAAAAAAAGGTGCGATTATTATTAGAAAAAAAGTTTTGATTTTGAGCTGAACCGTAACTGTTAAAAAAATAGTAAAAAATAAAAAAATAAATAAAATAAATAAATAAAAAAAAAGTGCGATTATTATTAGACGCGATTGATGGTTGTGAAGTGGGTTGGTTTAATCTGTTAAAAAAAATAGTTTATGTTGTTGAAGAATAGTTTTTATGAAAAAGGAATTGATTTTTAGGGTTTTAATTAATGAAAGCCATTTTTTTAAAAGGTGTGAATTGTTTGCATTCGATACTAATTAGGTTAATTTGATGTGGGGTAGTGAATCTTGATTCGGGTATCGAATCATTATTTGTTTCTATACAAAAAGATGTGGTTATGAAGCGGATTGACAGAATTTGTTAGGATAATAGTTTAGGGGGTGTTTGGAATAGCTAATTCTGTTGGGCTTATTTGAATCTGGAAACGCTTATAAGCTTATGACTTATCTGAGCTCATAAGCCGAGAAAGGGTTTATGCACTTTACAATACATAAGCTAGAACAAAGTTAATATAAAATTATGAGTCTGGGTGATTGTATCGTTTTGTTTTGAAATAAATTGTGTGAATGTGATTGAAATGAAGCGGATTCATATTGTTATGAGTATAGTTTTTCTGATGCGGTGTTATGATTCTGGGTTAGGTTTTTGTGCGAATGAGACCGATGAATAGAAATGAAGAAGGGGGAACAATAGTTGAGAAGACTTCTGGTGATACGTTGTCGATACAAGGTCAAAAGTTTACTTTTGATTCGGTAGCTGATGAAACATCAACTCAGGCAAGTTTATTTTAAGATAAAATCCAGAACTTTATTTATTGGTGAAATAGTTGGTCAACGTTTGTTGGTTGTATTTCAGACGGATATATTCGAGCTTGTTGGCGCTCCCCTTGTCGAGAACTGTCTTGCTGGTTTCAATAGTTCAATCTTTGCTTATGGACAGGTATTGTTTACTAGAATATACAGTTATATGATATTTGTTTCTATTTCTGTTAATGTGTTAATTTAGTGCTGTAATTTTGATTTTCATAGAGCGGGAGCGGTAAGACGTTCACAATATGGGGACCCACCAGTGCGTTATTGGAAGAGAAGTCATCTAATAATGATAAAGGCTTAACACCTCGTGTTTTTGAACGACTGTTCTCTCGCATAAATGAGGTGTCTTTTTATATCTTCTCATAGTTTATCTTTTGATACTTTTTGTCTATAATTTCTCGTTAGTTACTTATGGTTTACTTGTTTGTTGTAGGAACAAATTAAGCATGCTGACAAACAACTCATGTATCAATGTCGCTGTTCTTTTCTCGAGGTAACGTGACAATATATGATCAACAAGACAACAACTGAACTCCTGTTGTCACTTTTATACTGATTCCATAGCTTCCATCCGCAGATATACAACGAGCAAATTACTGACCTGCTGAATCCAAGTCAAAGAAATCTTCATCTGAGAGAGGATACTAAGACTGGTGTCTATGTTGAAAATTTGACGGAAGAATCTATCTCGAATATGAAAGACGTGAAAGAGATCCTCAAGAAGGTATAATTTTATAGTAGTATTGACTTTGGTCTACATGATTCTCGTTTTTTGTCACTTTTGAATGGTAATTCACGCATTTGACTAACAGTCAAAGACATTGCTGTTAATATGGAATTTATAAAAGTGTACTGTTGGATAATATTGCTGATACTTGTCAACACATATGCAGGGTTTGTCAAACCGGAGGACTGGAGCAACAAGCCTAAATATCGAGAGTTCACGCTCACACAGTGTGTTTACTTGTGTTGTTGAGTCACGACTGAAGGTAATAACCAAATTTAACTTATAGTATGGTTTAAATTTTTTTGCTTGCACACTGATTACCATAAATTAAAATTCCCAATTCCATAGAGCACGGATGGTCTAAGCTGCTTTAAGACGAGTCGAATGAACTTAGTTGATCTTGCTGGATCCGAAAGACAAACATCAACTGGTGCAGCAGGACAGCGTTTGAAAGAGGCTGGTAATATTAACCGTTCGCTTTCACAGCTAGGGTATGTCATTTAATTTGGCTGCATATGAAAATATGTATTATTTAAGTATGACTTGATTGTAAATAACTTGTTTTATTGTTGTTGGATTTGCAGAAACTTGATTAATATTCTAGCGGAAGTCTCCCAAACAGGCAAACAAAGGCACGTCCCGTACAGAGACTCCAAATTGACATTCTTGTTGCAGGAATCCCTTGGGGGAAATGCAAAACTTTCGATGATTTGTGCTATTTCTCCAGCACAGAGGTAATGTATTTACCATTTCTAGAGGTCGTAAGATGCGGGGTCGAAATGGGCTGGTTTGGGGTTAAGTTGTTTAAGTAATAACTAAAGCAATAATTTTGATAATGAAAGTAATCATATCTCCGTAATAATCTCCATATATAAATACCTTGGGTAACTTTACAACTAAATGACCCTTTCCCCTTTTAGCAATTTATATTTGAATTGTTTTATGAGTTGAAATTGCCAACAATAGTTTATCTCGACTCAGACGGTTTTTTTTTTCTTCTTATTCTCCCCTCTTTTCTTAACTGGATGGAATATATGCTTTGCAGTTGTAAAAGTGAGACAATTAGTACTATACGATTTGCCCAACGTGCTAAAGCTATTAAGAACAAGGCGGTGGTTAATGAACAAATGCAGAATGATGTTAACACATTGCGTGAAGTTATAAAGCAATTGAAGGTACGCTTTCGGTAACTTGCAGATTTCATTTTCATTTTATTATAATACATTCTTAAAAATGTTGCCTTTCGGTTTTTTAGTGTTTGACCGTGTAAGATGTTTCCTTTCTTCTTGCAACATTTTCCTTTCCTCATTTACTCGAAATATATATAAAAATAGGTCAAATCCACAGAGTCATCAACATACTGATTTGGACTTGTCAATTTGTTTCTTAATAATTTTCAGTTTTCTTTTTTTGCCACAACGGTTAACTTGATGTAACATATGACAGGATGAACTCATTCGCATAAAGTCAACCGGAAACCAAGTTGATCCAAGTGCTGGCTATTCGACAGGGTGGAATGCTCGTAGAAGCATTAATGTATTAAAATACAGCCTTTATCATCCACGGATTTTACCGCATGTAGACGATGATGGAGATGAAGAAATGGAAATTGTTGACGAAACTGAACAAGATACTGTACCAAGTAATGAAGATAACAAGTCAACCACACCCATTGAAAGAAAAGAGTCTGCAGATAGTGATATCACTATGGAAGAAGTTGTATCAGAACAAGCGGGAAATAATAAGGCGATAGGTGTTCACAATCTTGAAACAAATGGGGATAATCAAGATTCTTTGGGTATACCCGATAATGACGATAATCAAGATTCGTTAGACCCATCTGAAGTATCCCCAATCCTTAAATCACCAACTCCAAGTGTTTCGCCTTTACCTATTAACAGCAGCAGGAAAAGTTTAAAGACTTCATCAATGCTAACTGCTTCTCAGAAGGAACTCACGCAAACTACAGGTTCTGAGCCCTCAAAAAATATAAATTTTAAACCCCGATCTGCCCATCTGGCAGCAAGTCTTCATGGTGGTCTGGAAGCTATTAAAAAGAACCAAAAGGCTTTTGCACGATCCTCATTAAGGTATTCCTACAAACCTTTAGAGAGTAAGCCTTTATTTGTTAAAAAAGATGTTGGCGTGCAAGCTCGTCTTCAAGGTAACGAGATAGAAGAACAGAAGCCTGTGATGTTTTTGTGCCGAAACTGTAAATGTACAAGTTCCCAAGATGGAAATGATGGTCAGAACTTACAGTTGGTTCCTGTTGACGATAAACCTCAGCAGTTGGTTCCTGCTGATGATAAACCAAAACAGTTGGTTCCCAAGGTACGTATAAATTTGAAATAAGAGTTTTGGTTATGTGTATTTAGTTACCGGAAAATATTTTTGTCAACTTTTTTTTTCTATCTTTTTCCAGGCAGTTGAAAAAGTATTGGCAGGAGCTATAAGGCGAGAGATGGCATTAGAAGAGCTCTGCAGTAGACAAAACTCCGAAATCAATCAGCTTAATCATTTGGTATGTTTGTTTCTATTTACTAAATACAAACATATAAAAAAATCCACGTTTCTAATAGCTTCTATAATATTTATTATGATAGCTGCAACAATATAAACATGAACGTGAATGCAATTTGATTATCGGGCAAATACGTGATGACAAAATTGCTCGTCTGGAGAGCTTGATGGATGGAATTTTATCTGCGGAGGAATTCAAAGATGAAGAACTCGCTTCTTTAAAAAATGAGAATATGGTATGGCTTTCGTTTTTCCTTTGGTTGTAAACTTTGTCATGCTTTAGTACATTTTGTAAACATACTCATTTCACGTTTTTTCAGATTTTGAAGGAAAACTATGAGAATCAGCCAGAAGTTTTAAGGACAGAAATCGAGTTTAAAAGATTTCAAGACGAATTAGAACGTTACCAGAACTTCTTTGACTTGGGTGAGAGGGATGTTTTGTTGGAAGAAATTCAAGATCTGAGGAACCAACTTCAAATGTATATGGATTCATCATCTAAGTCGTCTCATAAGAAAAACCATATCTTGAAAATAACCTATCCTTCTGAACCAAGCGTGGCCCCACCTTTAAGCACAGTACAAGAGTCGGTCTTAGAAAGTGCCGAGCAAAGATTTGAAATAGAGAGAGCACGTTGGAATGAAGCAGAGGCCAAATGGATCTCTCTTACAGAAGATTTGGAACGTGAGCTGCAAGCTAGCCGTCTGCTTGTTGAAAAGCAAAAGCACGAACTTGATACAGAAAGAAAATGTTCCAAAGAGCTGAAGGATGCAATGGAAATGGCGATGGAAGGTCATGCACGAATGCTGGAACAGTATGCTGATTTAGAGGAAAAGCATATCAATCTTCTAACATCACAAAGGAGGGTCGAGGATGGAATAGTGGATGTCAAGAAAGCAGCTGCTAAAGCTGGAGTTAGGAGTGCAGAGTCTAAGTTCATCAACGCCCTTGCAGCAGAAATATCAACTTTAAAGGAGGAAAGGGAGAAAGAGAGACTCCATTACAAGGACGAGAATAAAGGACTTCAAGCACAGTTGAGGGATACGGCTGAAGCTGTACAAGCAGCTGGTGAACTACTTGTGCGACTTAAAGAAGCAGAAGAAGCTGTTGCTGCTGCTGAGGTACTTTCTTCGTCATATGATCCTTTAATGCACTTTTCATGCTAGTTAATTTCGGGAAAATTACATCTGACTCTTTTTAGCGGAACTTCTATTTTTTCAAACATTCTACTTAATTTCTTTAAAAAATCGCAAAATGTGTGCTTTTTCTTACAATTTACATAAGTATACTTTTCTTTCGTCCTTGTAAATGGTTGCAGCATGCGCCAGCAGCCTGTATTCATGAATATCTTGCATATATTTCTTGTCTACGTCACATTGACACATCAAAATGTGCAGGCACGCGCAAGGGAAGCCGAACAAGAAAAAGAAAAGGCTTACCAACAGATTGAAAGCTTGAAGAGAAAGCAAGAGAACGTGGCATCACCCCCGCTTTACGACATAGCAATGTATGATGACAAGGAGCCAAACAGGACAAGTGATGATCCGCTATGGAGAAACGAATACGAGAATTTCTTCAGTGGAAATGAAGGAGAGTTAACGAATTTGCCAGGACCGTCTTCGTGGTCCGCTGGCTATGACACTTGCAACATATAACTAAGCCGAACTTAGACTTGTTATGTGTATGTACTATTAGAAATGTCATGTATAGCTTTAAGGGTCGGAGTCAATTTTTTCGCCTTCGTTGTTCTCACCAATAGTGAGGACCAAATGTATTAGCTAGCTAGCTATCTGTGACACCTTGTATTCCTTTTGAACTATTTTTTTTCCACTTCCATGTGTAGAACACATTGTCGAGACACAAGTCGTTCAAGATATTAGCATTTGATCATGGATCCGGTTTAATTGGATGCGCGTGAAAATGTAAACGAGACCCATAAATATAGAACAAGTGAATCTACAAAATGGTAAAATGAGAACTCTTCACATTCCATTGACATTTTTATTGTGCAATTCTCGAATGCATATTGTGTACGAAGAATATAGTCTTCCTTTCGGCTGTCACAATTAGATAAAGTTGCCTTGTCCATGAAAAAGTCATGTTAAAACAGAAGATGTATAAGATTCACAAAAGAAAAATAATTTGTAAACCTAAATGTTGTGTGAATAGTGCAAATACGAAAAGCATACAAAATTATACTTATAGAGTTTAATGTCTTAAAAGAAAAAACTATATCATAGGTTTCTCATTGCCAATTGTTAGGCCCAATATATTTGGGTTACCAAAAACACAAGTGATGATATATAAGTCAAACAACGAGACCTAATAATATACATGCTTCATTTTTTATTGACAATTGTGATACACTTTTTTTTTCATCATTTCTCACCAATCAATTTTTCAAATGCACCAATCACATATTTAAGTCTGATTTTTAAGTATAGGTTTTATGCATATAAATCATTTTTCTTCACTTGTTATTATTCTTCATTCATTCATGTAAGCTCTTTGTGTTAGTGAACTTAGTGGACTTATTTGTATTAGATTGATATTAGTATTTATGTTCGATTTGTATTTGGTATAGTTTGAGCTCAAACCCAAATGTTAGGGTATAATATATCGGAACATATGTGAGACATACGTTCAAGTCCTGCCGTGCTTTTGGCTGAACATACTGACTCACAAGACACTCTTTCTCGTGACATACGTGATACCCTCTCTTAATTCTAACCAACCTAAGGTGTGTTTCAACTTTCTTCGTGGTTTTTGTAGGCTTGACAATGGTAGTCGTTTTGTACATGACTCTACTGGTCGTGTTCCTATGTCCCAAAATAACTCACTGTGGCAGTCTAATAGTTTATCTACCAATGGGGTCTCGTCTAATAATTTGCATGGGATTAATGGGTCGAACAATTCAACACCTACATCTACTGGACCAGCTGTTTCTTCTCCGAATATGGGCCAGGCCCAGCTATTAGCAATAATTCTATCCTAACAAAGACTATTCGAGCAATTTGCAACTAAAAGGAGTTTATGTTAGAACAAAGATCAATTTGAGTACCAAATTTTTTTTACATACCAAGGGACTAATCTCCACCCTATATCTTCTCTCCATCTTTATTTGATCTAATGGATGAAATTAATCCAACAATTTAAAAAACTCACTTTCATCCTTTTTTTCCAAATATTAATATCTTTCAAACCGTTAATCGTTAAGCGAAAAAAATTATACCGTTACGACGAGCATTTAATTATCTTTCTATAGATAGGCAATTTGACATATTTTCGAAAAAATAAATTTTTTCGTTTTTTTCACGTTTTTTTTCGTGACCGAAAAAATCATATATGGTATTACATATAATATCATATATGTAATATCATATATGATATGATATGTAATATCATATATGATATTATATATCATATATGATATGTGATATCATATATGATTTTTTTTCGGCCACGAAAAAAAAATATAAAAAAAATAATTTTTTTTCTTTTTTCGAAAGTATATCAAAGTGTCCGTCTATAGAAAGATAATTAAATGCCCGTCGCGATGGTGTAATTATTTTCGCTTAACGATTAACGGTTTGAAAGATATTTAAATTATAAAAAATAAGTGAAATAATAAAATGTTTTTAATCTCAACCATTGATTTCCTTTTTAAATGGATGGTGAGGATGAGTCCCTTAGTATGTGAGGAATGTTTAGTTTGTAGAATAACTCGACTCTTTATGTTAAGAGCGCTAGGTACCGTTGCTCAAGCACTTTGATAATTCAGTGTCATCTCATAAAGAGTTTTGCTAAGAGCGCTAGGTACTGTGGCTCAAGCACTTTGCTAACTCAGTATCATCTCAGCATTTTACTTTTAACATTCACACATCAAGATACCACCTTCATGACTTGAGCTATTTCTACTTTTTGGGACCCACCATTTTATTTTCTTTTTATTTTTTCAAACAAACTAAATTTTCATTCATTAAAAAAAAAAAAAAAAAAAAAAAAAAAAAAAAAAAAAAAAACCCTTATATTTAGCCAACCGTCAAAATAAAGTATTTCACCTTCCTCAAAAACACACACAAAAATTACAAATCACGCACGCCAGTTATCTGGCTCAACAAATGGCGCAGTTGGGGTGGGTACGGTGGCTCGAGTCTGGTGACCCAAAAGCCAAGACATGTCGAATTAGAGGGTTGGAGGTGTCATGGTACCCAGCTCTCTAAGTAATACTCAGCGACTTGACATACTTAGATTATTTTATGTTTGAATTTATTCACAGATTGCTAGACGCTGAAATAGCCCAACAATTATATACTTTACAATTTTTCTTAATATATGTATTTCATTCATACTGAATCACTAAACAATAATTTGCTATAATTTTTTTTACACTGTTTGAATATATGTAAGCTTATACAGGTATTATTAGTATTTTACTTATAAGTATATTTACTTAATATATTTGTTTTGATTTTTGTTCTCAAGATGTGTCACTAATCTTTCTAAAAAGATTATGTTGTAAAATGTTTGACGATTTATCGATATAAAATAAAACATCTACTGAGAAATGTATATTTTTAAAAGTCGTTGTAAATTGTAAGTTTCAAAATACTTAGACAACCGCTACAAAATTTAGATTTTACGAGTAAAAACTATATTTTTATTTTTATTTTTTTTTTAACAGAAAAACTATATTGTTGAATGATGAATTTTCAACAAAGGAAAATAACTAGTATGGCCCTCCATCAACAAGAGTTTGGTAGGAAAATAGACTCGAAAATTCAACGAAACTATTCATGTCATTAACAAGCATCTTCGTTTAGCTTTTCAAATAAAGTTGTTTTTTTGCCTTTCTAAAAAAAATTAAAATAAATAAATAAAAATATAAATAATCTTCGTTTAGCTTTTCAAACAAAGTTATTTTTTTAATTGATAATATTAGCTCTAATACAAGGTACTTGATACTATTAAAAAAAAAAATGGAAACATGATTATATTTGATTTTTTTTTTTTTTTTTTTTTTTTTTTTTTTTTTTTTTTTTTTAACTTTTGTAACACTAGTAGACGTTTTTATATTTTACAACAATACTTTTAGTTTCGTGGTCGCTAGCTAGTTCTTGGAAAGTTTGTGTAAATAGTAGTTTGAACATAAAACTTGTGTATATAGTTGTTGTTGACAATTGGATCGAGTAGACTCCATGATTCTATAAATGGCAACAAAGAGAAGGTAAACAATATATACTAAGCTTCAGCTCCAACTATAAATTAAAATCGACAGAACATATAACTACCCAGCATGGCTGAGCAAAGAAAGGGAGATCATAAAGACCCGAAAATTGGTAATGACGATGCTTTAAGGCAATTAACTAGTCATGATGGTGACGATTTGTTTCTCAAGGACGGTAACGAAAAACAAGTAGGTGGGGCCTATTTTCAAGGAGCAACATTTCGTAAAGAGCAGGAACCCTTATCTCGACTCCCAGGTCACTATCCCATATTAACAGATAGAAATGGTTTCTTTAGTGTCGCTCCATTTGACGTCGTCCATGGAGATGATGATATTGTTGAAAGTAGTACGTATGGTGGAGGTAATAGGACAGTTGGAGTATCTAATGATAGTACAAGTCCGGGTGTAGTGGTAAGCCTGATATTGGAACATGAAAACCCTGTCATTGGTTTAGCTAACGTTGGTATCACCAGCAGTGACGTGACTGATGAACGACATGAGCGTGAAATGGGTAGTAACGGCGAATTCGAAGAAGATTTGGTGAATGATGGATGGTGGGAGAAGTGGTTAGTCTTGTTTTCCTTGTGGAAACTAGCTTGAACTAATTGGTTATTTTTTTGTAATTTTGTACTAAGAAAACTTTTCAACCTCATTGGTTTATTTCGTGTGTTTAAAATCCAGATTTTAAACTTGTTATATGTCTTTATTATTAGAAACTAGGCGAGTAACCGTGCATATGGACAGTCGTGAATGTTATCACAACAAATGCACCAACAGATAATTAATTGAATTGAAAGATGAAAATGAGAGCCATGAAATAAAACAACATAAACAGCTATGAAATTCGATATAACATAGATGTTTCTAACAATAGGCCAGCAATTCAGGGTCATTTTGAAATGTCTTCATGTCATCTTTTTCCAAACACACAATCGCTTCGATGCCTTCGTTGTTTGGAGCATCCATCAAAATTGTAAAGTTCTTTACTATACCACCAACGGTCACTTTTGCTGGCTTTCCCCACCCGAAATCAATCCCATATGTAGGAAACCTGCAGAGGCTAGAATAGACGTAACTCTCCTCAATTTTGTTTGATATATCTAAGACAGTTTCATATGACATATCAGCAACGATTTTTGTTGCAGTTTCCAAGCTATCGATACTTTGTAGCTGTTTCTTCTGTTTTCTGAATTCGCTGATGGTCATATGTGGCTCTAAGTCACTTTGATTGCTCGTTGGAAATACGATCACCTGATAAAAGTTTCCTAAAGTTGTTTTAGGCAAATCCTTTGCCAACATGTTTCGCATATCAGCTGTCAAGAGCATTCCAGTTGCTTTGAAGGTTGATCCTGAGTTTGATCTATTAGTAGCGGCTGTGACTGCACACTTATGGAGTAGCCATGATAAAGCTTCAACACGGGTTGGGTTCGTGATTGGTTGTCCAGATTCCAAGGTCAAGGCCGTGACTTTGGCTTTTAGATCGTTCAATTTTTGGTCAGGGAATAAAAAACTCCTTGTGACACAACCATCACGCGACCTGCATCTTGAAAGTTCAGGCAAATTAGCATTTATAGTTTCTTGATGAAGAACATGAGGATTGATGACTGTTGCGGCTTTTGCATTGACTGTGGCCCAATGATTCATGAAATTTAACACACTTCGTCCATCAGCTATCTTGTGGGATAACGATATTGCCACTGCCACTCCTCCACATGCAAAATGGTTGACTTGAACGCTTGATACGCAAGCAACACCCTTTTCATCATTGTGATCACCTTTAAGCTTTGGATGAAACCATATTAGATCATTTGAAAAGAGTTGATCAAGGTCTTCGTGCTTTGAACGTTGGAGGAAATCCGACAGCGGGCTGTCATTGGATGCTTCAATAAACTCAACCCCCTTATCGTTGCAATCAACATACGTAGGGCGGTGTTAGTTGCTTCATCCCACCTGCTAAAGCATAGTACTGATTCAAAGTTTCTGATAATGAATTCTTTAACTCGAGCGTTTTATCATGAGAAGTACTTTGAGAAACGCTCGAGCCTGGTTAGAATGCAACAATTGGTATGTATAACTGTGGCGATATTTGATCGAACAACGAGAGATTATATGTTTTCGGGGTTAGAGAAGATGGTTTGATAATGTCTCTAGAGACAATTGTGTGAAGCTGTCTTCTACCAAACCTTAAGAGCTTGTTCATCATAATGTTCATAAACTAGCTTGTTGTCATTTTCATGTAGCTAATTCATATTTTTATAGTCTTGATATGAATGTATGTAATTAATAAACAAAGACACGAGGAGATCATTCTGCAATAAACAAACATGCAAGTAGTTTACGATATATAATATAATTCTTCGAAGGTGTTCAAAAAAAATTAAAATTTCACATGGCTCAAGTTTGTATTTTTGTATAATACACTATATGTCTATATGTCCAACCAGATAAGTGGTTATATAGCCAGCTAATCATTCTTTCATTAGTTAATCTTTTTAGCTGCCATGATTCTTCTTTAAACTCATGCATGCTGTGTTTTTTTAACGAAAAGTGTCTTACTTTATCATTTTGTGTTTGTGTGTGGTTTTTTTTATTTGTTTTTAGTTGTGTTTGTGTGTGTGTGGTTGGAGCTTTGGATTTTACTTTGGGGAATTATTGGGATTAAAGAAGAAGAAAGAAATGAAAAAAGATGGGGCTGAGATAAGATAAAAAGAGTGTAAGGATAGGGATAATGTGTTTGGTTTTGAAAGGGTAAAGTAGGTGGCACATAATAGTATTGTGGGCTAGAGAATTGGTTAAGACTATAATGGGCCGAAACTTTTGTCTAAACATTATTAAAGAAATTTAATATTTTAAGTAGGGTGTTCATCGGTTCGGTTATCGGTTAATCGGTTTATTCGGTTCGGGTTGTTCGGTTAAAAAAAAAATTGGGTCATAACCGTAAACCGAACCGAACCGAAAATATCTATAACCGAACCGAACCGAGAACCGAACCGAAGTTCGGTTCGGTTATGGGTCAAAACCGAAAACCGATTTTTTTACTTAAATTACACTATTTATATTTTTTTTAATTTAATTATATATATTTTTGGCAAAAAAAATATTTCAAGCATAAAAAAGTGTTTTTTTTATATTAGTATAAATTTTAATGGATATTTTTTATATTTAAAATAATATAAATATATAAAAAATATATATATATATATATATATATATATATATATATATATATATATATATATATTTATACATATATATATATATATATATATATATATATATATATATATATATATATATATATATATATATATATATAAATTCGGTTTTCGGTTCAGATAGCTAAACTCATATCCAAACCGAAAACCGAATTTTTAATTCGGTTCGGTTCGGTTTTAACAAGTTCGGTTCGGTTATATGTTCGGTTCGGTTTTTTTTTTGGTTCGGTTCGGTTCGATTTTCGGTTTATTCGGTTAATTAACCGAACCATGAACACCCCTAATTTCAAGTTAGGATTAATGAAATTTTACTTTTTATTTTTTTTAAATAAAATTGTTAGCAATCGTCATAGCAGTCACCGTTACTTGTTAGTGATCTGTGTATGTTTGGAAAGAGAAAACTGAGTTGACAGTGATGTATAGTGGTCAGTATTAGTATTGGTCTAAAGTCATGTGTGTTTTGACATTCACGTGTGTTAAGTAAATAGGAAAAGGTATACAAAATCTATCATGTTTGACTCAACATGAGAGGATCTTAATTCAAAATAATACTGAGTTAATGTCATAAATAATATTGCACTTTTGCTAATAGACCATCTTATTATTTTTTAGTTTTTCTAACATGTACCCTCAAGCACATGTTAAGCTATGTTTATTAAACACATTTTTTTTATATCAGAAAATACATTTAATTCCCATTAAATATACTCACAAATTACCATAGATAAATATAATTTACATTAGATTTTCTCTAACTTTATTTTTATGAGTTTTTCTAACAACAGCTCTATGGGTGTTGTTGAAGCTTTCCTTAGTTAAAACATTTTCAAATATGAACTAATCATTTCTATGAATACATGATTTAAACACATATACTTAAGGTAAGTGAGTTTCAATAAGGTATGTATTGATATCAAGTATGACTTCGGATCAAATAAGAATAACTATTAAAATGAGAAGAATGAGAAATAACTATAACCACATATTAGAGATGTATCGACTTTAATTAGATGCATCTTTAATCTTTTAGATACACCCTAATATATTTTCTAGCTAACAATTAGATGCATATATATATATATATATATATATATATATATATATATATATATATATATATATATATAGAATCCGGATCGATTGAGAAGGTTTTTATTTTGAGAAGATTGAGAAGGTTTTCAAAAATGATAGATTTTTAACTTTGATTCATGTTTTTCAAGCGCAAAACTCATTCTAATGTGATTAAAATTCAAAATGTGTAAAAAAAATTTGAATCAATGTTAAAAATCTCTCGATTTTGCGATATATGTAGAAGACTGAATCATCTATACAAATTTAATGAATCATCATCATAACTCGATTTTAACAGTAATTTGTGAATCAAATTTGTGATTTATAGATTTGATTCACCATAAAATGATGTTTACTTGTGAATCAAATAAAAAACATGATTCAATTTGCTCAAACGAAAATTTCTCAATCTTCTCAAAATAAAAACCTTCTCAATGGAACCGGATCCTATATATATATATATATATATATATATATATATATATATATATATATATATATATATATATATATATATATATATATATATATATTATATGCATTTTAGCAAGTTAGGAAAATCCTATGTATTTTTTGTCCTCTGCGGATCAAATTTGTTGCAAGTACTACTTTGCATCGTTTTCACTTCAAAATTACTTTTGAAACTAATTAGGATGCATATAAATGAATAGAGATGCATCTAATCAAGTCGACGCATCTTAAATATGTGGTTATAGTTATTTCTCATCCTTCTCATTATAAGTTTTTTTCTCACTGGATCCTTACCCTATCAAGTATACTTGAAAATTTTTTTAATTAAGGAAAGTTTGTACAACACTCATATGGAGTTGTTGTTAGCAAAACTCTGCTTTTATATAGACTCAAATGTGTGGCTTCGAGACACTTTTTAAAATAACATTTATTTTTGTTGTACCATTTAATTTTGGTTGTTAAAATAGTAATTATTTTTCTTCTTTTTCTACTCATACCAACATAACTTGTATAGATGTCTAAAGAGACATAAGTTATAGTAAGTAAAGTGTGGACGTGGGTTTATATTCTAATTTTATCCTTATTTTATGGGATGGCTAAAAACTTAAAACATATCAATATTTGACAATAACTTATGCACGTTAGTCAATTTTACCGGTTATAATGAATACATGTTGAGATATGAGGAAATAATTACTACTTCAAAATAGTCTGGGTGCGTTTTATTCAAGATATATAAAATGTGTTATTTAAAATTCTAATCAAATCTAAATTCTTCTCATTTGAAAGGAAATTAAAATGGCTCACTTTTAGCCTTAATCATTGATTGGTTCTAAACGGTCAACTAAGTCCACCAGGTAATGGTCAACCAAGTCAAATGTCAAAAACCAACTAACCAAGGAGTTTAGGGAATCCCCGGGTCGTTAAGTCCCGACGAGGCGTGCAATTGTATTTGCGAACGTTTTAAAGGATCGGGTGATTGATCAGAAAGGTCAGGATTTCAATTATTATGGTTACACTACGAGATAATGATGGAAAATGATTTAGAAACACTTAACTAACAATTACTGATGATCAGATGATTTTAAAACGCAATTTAACCTAAAAACGCGCGTTTTAATTACAAATAAACGCGAACGCGCAAATAAAAAAAAGTGAAACGGGAGTAAACAAAGTCCTACGAACGTGAAATTTATATTTTTACGATCCTAATGACTTAAGAAAATTTTTAGAAAAAGAAAAATAATTTTTACACTTTTTAATTAATTACTATTTATTAATTACTTTTTAATTAACTAAATTATTCTAAATTACAAATAATTATGAAAATTAACTAGAAAAATGAAAATAAGATTTAGAAAAATCTAAAATAATATAAAACTAATTTTTAAACAGAAAAACTATTTTTCCTAACTTTTAACTAATTATTACTAATTAAAAACTATTTAATTAATTAATTTAAATTAAACTAAATTATAAAAAATACTAAATGATTACAGAAAAATCTGAAAAAATTCCTAAAAATCTATTTTGATACCAGAACCCTAAGAAAAATTTAAGAACAATTGCTGCTTATAAATAAGCAGAAAATAAGCAAAGATAGCTTAAATAGAAGCTATCACTTCTAATTTTTTTGTCTTTTTCAAATTTTTCTTTTACAAAACTGATTAACTACTAATATTAGATAACTTTTGTAAAGGGACTTGTTATGAGACTCAAGAATAAGCCAAGTGTGAGCATAATTCCTTGACAGCTTATTGATGATGGGCTTAGAATTGGATAATGAGCTTAAGGTGTTATCAAACAAGCTATAAACTGAGAAATAGAGAAACAAATGACTAGGCACAAGCTCAATGTTCCACAAGCAAGTCAAGTTAACAATAAAAGCTACTGATTAAGCCAAAACATTAAAATAAGCAATCCTAAACAATTGCTCAGAACCAATCAGGCCTCAATGCATAAATGCAGCCTGTTGTGGGCTCCACAGGGGTAAACCAGGGTCCAGGGCAAATGGTGAACTAAAAAGCCTGATAGAAGGGCTACCCAAAACACCCAAGACCAGGGCAAAAGCTCAAGATTTGAGCTTGTGGTGAACCAGGGAAGTAGGGTCAGTGGGCAAGGTTCACAATGAGGTTCTGAGATAAGCAGTTGATTAACCAAGTACTAGGACAAATTCCAGGAGCAAATAAGGACAAAAATAAATTTAGGGAATACTTAACAACTACAAACAACCTCAAATCCACACTGGCTCAAACCAATTCAAAGAAATCAACACCCTTAGGTGTATGCTGATGCCTCAGCAATACTAGGCAAAAGGGTACTTTGGTGTGCAAAATTAAGCTAGCAAATAAGTTAAAGTTTAAATTAAGCTAAGGTATGGGAACCAGAGCTGATTAGCACTCAAAAAGCCAAAGGGCTTATTGTGGGACCCACAGGGTAAGTCACTACAGGACTAAAAACAATGTCCAATTTCCTGGTGCAGGGGAGACTTCTCTGCCTGCAGCCTTGTTTCAACCCTTAAATAAGCTAAGGGAAAAATACCAAAAATAAGTTAATGATGGATCTTTGTAGTCTAGGTGGGACACTTTAAGCACAAAAAAATCTCAGATTCCAATTCTCATTCAACAATTCAAGAAAATTCTCCCAATAAATGGGTTTCTGACCAGTTTACAATGTTGACTTTTGAAAATCTTTGAGCAACTTGACTTTTGTGAATTTTGGTAGGGATTTAATGACTACAAATGATGTTCTAACTTATATTGAGATTAGAGAGACTTAAGTTACCATAATCTAAGCTTGAAAAGTTACTTTTGAAATGGAAATGTTACACAGTGTAACAGTTAAGCAGCTTTGAATGGCATTTTGACTTTCTTGCAAATAGGGATTAACTTTGTTGGATTTTCTGAGTTAACAAACTCTTAAATGATAAATGCTACACAAAAACCACACTTGAAACAAGCTGCAACACAGTTCATTCAGCAATTCCAAACACTAGCTTAAGGAACTGAACTTGAAAACTTATAAAGCAACTAGCTATACTAAGTTATCATACTGAAATTAAAACTTACTCTAATCAAATATAAACCTAATTAAGCAATTTTGAGCAATAAATACCCTATGAGACCAAGGTTATGCAAAAACAATAGTCCAAGTTACTTACTTGACATCCATTGAGGATTCTGAGAATCAATAACCAAGAACCACCTATGGTCCCCCATGGGACTCTAAACCAAACTCCATTTCCATGTCTGCTACTAGCTGCTTCCTTCTTCTTCACTTTTTTATTTTTATTTTTGTATCAGCACTTTTCTGATTTTCTCTTTTTTTTTTTTTTCTTTTGTTTTCTTTTTAACTACTGAGGAAAGGAATTAATATATGGAACCTCAAAACAACAATAATAACTTCAAAGAAAATTTATAACAACTATAACTGAGAGTGATTTTTGCTTGAAATCTAAAAAAACTAAATTTGCATTGATGTTGACAAGGGTTTACACATTACTGAATTACATTAAAAAGCTACTAAGACTACTTGATTAACTAACTACTCTCCACCTTACTAACTACTTGCCTTCTCAGGCTTACAAGATTAACTACTTATACTAAAGAAATACAATAAAAAGTGAAAACAATGAACCAGGCTGTCTTTTTCCTTTTCTCTTTTGTCTTGTTCTTTGTCTGATAGGCTTTTGTTGCTTTTGTACCATGGAAACACTTCTTCTATCATTTTGTCCACTGCTCAATCCTGGAGTGGGGGACAATTGGGTGTAAATTAGGGTTGACTTTAGGAGGTGAGTGGGGTAGTAGGTTGGCTGGGTAGGAGAGGAGGGGGGGACAATGTTGTTGGAGTAGCAGAGGTGAATGGGGGCTGTGTGTTTGGCTATGGCGGGCAAGAAAAGGGGGGAGGGTGGGGTTGACTTATTTTGACCCTGGTGTGTTTATTAAACGGGGTGGGTAATTTTTATGGGATTGGGCTTTTGGTGATGGGCTGGGGTAATGGGTAAGGTGGATTGGCTTGTTTGGTTTTGGACTTGAATAGATAGGAGGGTCCGTTTGTATGTTAACTTAACAAAGCACAAGGACCATTTTTGTATATTGCTGAATTTTAAGGGACCAAATCTGCACATCCTCCATAGTATTCCAAGGATCACAATTGCTACTTTACAATAGCACAAGGGTAACAAAAGACATTTTTCACTTTTAAAAATACCCAGGGACTGATTCTGCCAATTTCCCAAACTGCAGGGACCAAAAGTGTAATTTTTCCAAAATTGTCACCTAAGGATTAAATTTAGTGACTTTTGACTTTTAAACGCCTTAGGTTGACTTTTCTTTCAAAGCAAATGCGTAGGGACTAGTTTTGTACATTTTTGAAAGTCGGGGGACTAAAACTGCCAATTGTGTAAACTTTGTTCGTTTTTTATTGTTTTTGCTCATTTTGCATTAGAAACGTATAAAATACAATCCCTGGGATTTTTTAAGTATTTTGATGCATTTTTGAGCGTTTTCCGATGTTTTGGCAGTTTAAATACGACAAAAATGATGAGTGTTTGAGCACTCATCAATCATGCAAATAAATTTCCTGGGCTCACATCTTTATTTTGAACCAAACAAGATAATTGAAGCAATTTTAATTTCAATTCCCATCAATTACCTTGAATTTACCCCAACCAAACGCCCCCTTAGTTTTAATCATATGTTACAAAAATAAGTTAAGTTGAAAATAAGTGTCATTCTTAGTTATAATTTTGCAAATTTCAGTAA
Source organism: Artemisia argyi (assembly GCA_030686995.1). Taxonomy (NCBI): domain Eukaryota; kingdom Viridiplantae; phylum Streptophyta; class Magnoliopsida; order Asterales; family Asteraceae; genus Artemisia; species Artemisia argyi. Next base: position 24,312,465 of record CM060687.1, on the reverse strand, counting down.
ATAAATGCTATGTGAGAGAAAGAGAATTTCAGCATCAATAAAAAAAAAAAAAAAAAAATGTATTAAAATCTGGTAAATTTATTTTTATGTCCTTCATTTATGTACTCTTTAAATGTTAAAAAAAAAGTATATAAGCCATTTTAAATATTTCACCCGTCTCAAAATAATTGTCATGTTTTGACTTTTTGAATTTTTTTTTCCTGACTTTGACCTTAACTATTTTTTTATATAATACTTGATGCAAAATATATGCATAAATTGCGTTTTAAATATATATTAATTAATACAATTTACATCAAATATAATATAATACAAATAAAAATATTTAAAGTCAAATTTAAAAAAAAAAAAAAAAATTAAAACAGAAGAGTTATTTTTAAACGAAATGGGGTTTAATTTGTTATCAAAATTGCCATGTGTAAAAAATACTTTCCGGTGTCCGGATTAGGAATATAAATAGCAAAACATCACGTGAGTCGCACATGCTACATTTTCAGAAACCCTAAATCCACAATTCAGGTATTAAAAAACAAACATTAATCAGATCCGTTAATTGTTCCCATAGATTTCACTTTTATAAACCTAGGTTAGTTTACATAAATCATCAATCAATATACACATTAATAGTTTCAGATCCGTTAAATTTGTTCTATATAATGTTTGATTATAGTATATAATCATAAGATCACTCTTATCATAGTTATCCGTTCGTATAGTTTTTGTATACGTTACGCGAATGATACACGGCGCATTAGTTGCGGTTTTACGCGGTTGATTATATAGTACTATTTGCGCGTTAGTTACGGACATGATTGATTAATGTTTAATATTGACAAATGTTTGTACTCATGGGCGGAGATAAAGGGGGGTCCGGGGGGTCACGTGACCCCGGCGAAAAAAATTGTACTGTAAATTTTCGAAAATTTTCGGCTATTTTTGTAATTTGCCCTCCCAACGGACCAATTTTTAGTGTAGTTTTTAAAAATTATCATATTTTTCCCCCTCTACAAAAAAGTTCTAGCTCCGCCCCTGTTTGTACTATAAGGATAGTTGTATACTCGATAGGTCGGTTTCCTTGTAGCGAGCGAGTAATCGGCCTAGGGTTTCTTAAAATGTTATCATATTTATGATACAAGGCGCTTTTGTTGCGGTTTTACGTGGTTGATTATTTAGTACTAGTTGCGCGTTCGTTACAGATATGATTGGGGATGTTTAATATTGACAAATGTTTGTACTACAAGGATAGTTGTGTACTCGATAGGTCGGTTATCTAGTAGCGAGCGAGTAATCGGCCTAGGGTTTCTGAAAATGTTATCATATTTATGATACAGGGCGCTTTTGTTGCGGTTTTACGCGGTTGATTATTTAGTACTAGTTGCGAGTTTGTTACGGATATGATTGGGAATGTTTAAGGTTGACAAATGTTTGTACTAGAATGATATGGTTGTGAAACGAGTAATTGGCCTAGGGTTGGGATGGAGTATTCGGAGAATTTTTGTATATATTTTTTGAGATTATATATGTATGACATGTGTTTAGGACCCTAGAAATATGTTTAGAAACATTAACACAATTGTTTAAATACTTCACCCTCAGTTTTGACCTGAGTTTGATCGTGTTTTGACTGAATTTTGACCAAACTGATTTTTTGGCCGATCCGGCTTAACTCTGTAGTGAGTAATCAGTAGTGAGTAGTAGCCGATTACCTGGCCTTGTAATCCGGGTTTACAATACTGGTAATATTTGTTTGTAAGAAAACGTGAAATGAAGGTAATTATGTGGAGACAGATAGTTCATTTTTTCATTGTCGGTTTGAAATTTATACGTATTTAGAGTGTATGATAGATATTAAACATAAGAACAAATACCGTTATCTTTTATACACACAGACGATGGATTTTAAAGCAAGTATGACAGGCCAAAAGTACCAAACAAGGATGTAGGTGGATGTTTGGATATGCTGTTGAGCCTGCAAAACTTATTAGTCTTTTGAGCGTTTGGCATATCCAAATTTTATTATGTTTTCTTGTCTTTTAAGGACCAAATCACGTAACTGCTGAAAAGAAAGTAAGAAATTGCAACAATAAACTGATTTTCATAGAGAAATGTAAGATTACGTGGGGAGTGTTTTGTGGGAATTTTGAATGCGTTAATTACGAGTTGTAGTCTCAATACTAAGTTTTTGGTGTTTGGATGTAGCAGTTGAATTATTTGGTAGATGAATGTGTTGTTGATTTACATTCATGAGATATCTTCTGCTCGGTTCTAATTTAGCGTCATGACTTGTGTGCAACATCCCTTAGGTTTTAAAAACGGTGTATAACAGAATACAGATTCAATGAAGTCTCGGAAGCAGAACTGTTACAAAGAAAATATTCCCCCTTCTGATAAGAACATCATTCCAGATTCATTTCCTTCTCAATCTTCTGCTCGTAAACCAACGCCAAATGTTGGAACTAGATTGAAATCTCCATTCCCGCCAAGACCTAATCTTCCCATTCCTCTTCAGAGGAAGCTCTTTAGCGATCCTCATCATGATAATGATGTCTCTGGTTCTTCTGGTACAGCTGTGAAGGTATATATTTTTAGACCCTCGCTCATTGTCTCTGATTTTTATAGAAAAAATCTGCAATTTAAACACTTAAAACATGATTGTGAGCTGAAACGAAAACTTTCTTTACGTTAAATAGGGGGATGGGTGAATACGTTGGGACATTGGGCTATGATCTAATAATTGAAAGTGGTTTGAACACGTAGCATGTAGAAGGAGTGTATATAATTAGATATGTTGTCATGAGGGATATTAGGTTATAGTTAGAATGCGGCCACTGAAGGAACATGAGGGAGAAGGGATACTTAAGATGACTTCTGGTGATACCTTGTCAATACTTGGACAACGGTTTACTTTTGATGCAGTAGCAGATGCAAAGTCAACTCAGGCAAGTGGATTTTTGTTTGCTTTTGTGAAATACGTTTGAATTTTGCGTGTTTCTGAAATAGTAATTAAATGTCTGTTGCTTTGATTTCTCTTTTAGACTGATATATTCCAGCTTGTTGGCGCTCCACTCGTTGAGAAATGTCTTGCTGGAGTTAACAGTTCCATATTTGCGTATGGACAGGTATTATTTGGTCTTAACTCTGCAGAAGTACGGTTTTACCAGTATTTGTTGTATTTTTTGTTTGCTAAATGTGTTTATTAGTACCATGGTTTAATTTTCTTAGAGCGGGAGTGGAAAGACCTTTACTATATGGGGACCCACAAATGCATTATCTGAAGAGAGTATATGTAGTAATGAACAAGGCCTGACACCCCGAGTTTTTCACCGACTATTTTCCCTCATAGATGAGGTGTGTTGGTATATCTTCTCGTAGTTTCACTTATGATAGCTCGTTTATAATGAAACATGTCAATGTAAATTCTTCGTATGAATTACTTGTAGGAACAAAAAGAGCATGCTGACAAAGAACTTATGTATCAGTGTAGCTGCTCTTTTCTTGAGGTAACATGATCGTTTATAATCAACAATTGAACTTCTGTTGTCACTGTGATACTGATCCTGGAACATTGTGTATACAGATCTATAATGAACAAATCACCGACTTACTTAATCCATCTGAAAGGAAACTTCAGATAAGAGAGTGTCCAAAATCTGGGGTCTATGTTCAAAATTTGACCAAGGAAACTATTTGCAACATGGATGACGTGACACAGATTCTAAAAAAGGTTTAATATCTCTATCCTTGCTTTATGTTGCATCGATCACAGCATCTGACTGTTAACTCTTGACCCTGAAAGTCTTCACAACTAAATCAGTTCGATAATTGGTTAACCAATGAAGCCTAACCTTACTATATTTTATAAATCACTTGTTATATATCTTGAAGGGCATCTCATGCATTTAACGAATGTAGGGTCAGAGAATGCCATTTTATGGGACTGACAAAGTATACACTTGGATAATATTGTTAACAGTTCTCAAAAAATATGCAGGGTTTGTCAAATAGGAGGGCTGCAGCTACGAGAATGAATTTTCAGAGTTCCCGCTCACACTGTGTGTTTACCTGTATTGTTGAGTCACGGTCCAAGGTAATAAGACCCTGGGTATAGAGGATACTTTTTCGAGCTATTTTGCGTGTCTTTTGGTTCACATGACAGATTTTTATATTAGTAAGATCTGCAAATTATGTGTTTGCATACGGATGGCAATTAATGTTGAATTATCCGATTGTATAGAGGGATGGTCTGAGCTGCTTTAAAACAAGTAGAATGAATCTTGTTGACCTTGCGGGGGCTGAAAGACAAGAGGCAACTGGTGCAACCGGAGAACAACAGAAAGAAGCTCGTAATATCAATCGCTCGCTTACACAGCTAGGGTACGCCAATTTGTTTGATTGACTTCAGTCTCAGATTATACGTATTTCCAAATATGCTTTGGTTTTGTTTATCAGTTATTTGTTTTTACTTTTTACCTTTTTGTTGCAGAAACTTGATTAACATTTTGGCTGAAGTCTCCCAGACGGGAAAGAAAAGGCACATCCCATATCGAGATTCCAAATTAACGTATTTGTTGCAGGAATCCCTCGGGGGGAATGCAGAACTTGCCATTGTTTGTGCCGTTTCTCCCGCACAAAGGTAATGTTATTATACCTAGAGGTAGCCATTTTGACCCGTTCACTTATGAATGGGTGGATTTGGGTTATGTGTTCCATTTCTAATAGGTCAAATGAATAAAATAAAATAAGTTGTTGAAAAGGAAACACGTCATATGTGTAAATTAAAATTTTAGCTGAATTGGGAACGGGTTAGAACGTTGAATGGGCCAAATGGGTCGAAAGTGCCTATAGTGTATACTGAATACATAAAACCTCATAACTCAGTATGTTCAATAATGTAGTTTTTACAATCAACATACTAATTGTTTATAAAGAGTTTAGAAGTTATGGACACAGTTTCTTGGGTCAATCCAACTGGCCCAGCCTGTACAAAAGATTACGTGTTTTGACCCGTTATCCAACTTGGTCGTCCTGCCAATTTTGCCACCTTCCCATGACATGTTTATCCCAGGCTTCTTGTCTTTCTGGTTCTCCCTGTATTTTCTAACTTGAACTGAAAATTTACGCTTCAGTTGTAAAAATGAGACGGTTAGCACATTGCGATTTGCCGAGCGTGCCAAAACCATAAAGACCAAGGCTGTCGTGAATGAACAAACCCATGAGGATGTGAGTAAATTGCAACAAGTTATACATCAATTAAAGGTACATATTCTTTATGTAATATGCAGCTTGTTACTGTGCTACAACTACTAACTGAGGACAACATATGATAGGATGAACTGATTCTGATGAAGTCAAACCAAAACCAAGCTGACTCGAGTGCAAAATGGAATCCTCGCAGAAGCCTCCAACTTCTCAAGTTTAGCCTCAGTTATCCAATGAGTTTACCTCATGTAAGTGATGACGGGGATGTAGAAATGGAGATCATTGATGAAGAAGATTGTAAGCCAAGTGTATCTGGGTCGCAGTTAGTACCCACTGATGGTTCGCAGCTGGCTGATAGTTCCAAGCAGGTGATTCCCGAAGTATGTACTATATAAACATGAAGGTTTGGTTATGCTCATATTCAGTGCTGACAGTTATATCTTTCTGCAGGAAGTAGAGAAGGCGTGGGCTGATAATTCCAAGGAGTTGGATCCCAAAGTATGTACGACTTACACAGTACAAGAGTCGGGTGATGGAGAGTTTAAAGATGTTGAAAAGCCGAAAATGGAACCTGTATCAGAAAAGAAATGTTGCAAAGAGTTGAAAGAGGCTCTGCAGATGGCCATGGAAGGCCAAGCACGGATTCTTGAACTATACACAAACTTACAGGAGAAACATAGTAATCTTCTAAGAAGCCGTTGCTGCTGCCAAGGTAGTCTCCTGTTACATTTTTACAACTTTGATCTTTTCTTTTTCTTATTATTTTCTTCATCATAAATTTTGGTTTTCATGTCATATTTTCTACGGAGCATATCATAAAGTTTCAAGTATTGAAAGGTTGTCCCAAAAGAAACTTTTAGTCCCTGAATGGCATGTGCGTGACTGAAAAATGACTTAAACTCAAGGACAGACATAATTTCATGAATTATAGATGTTAATCAAAGATTGTTATCGAGATCAAGTCCTTACATAAGCTACATCGAACTCACACGGATGTATGGTAGTAGTCTTTTAACACATAATTTATGATCATCCTGCATATGTTTCGTCTAACTCACAATGATACATTATGTGCAGGCACACACAAGGAAGCTTGAACAAGCGGAGAATGTTAACAAAGAGACAAATTTTGTAAAAAAAAAAGTTGAGAATGGACATATAGCCATATAGGTACGTCAAATACTCGTATATGAAATTTAGACGTGTAAGTAATATCAGAAATATCTTGTATAGCTTTCAGTGATAAGTCTTTTCATGCCTTCAGCCCTTCCCACAAGGGCTTCTCACCAATCGTGTGGCCCAATATATTGGTTGATTATCTTTTCCAACCTTGTATTTCTTTTTGAACTTGGTGAATAAACTCAAATGTTTTACCCCCTTCAGATTTTCAGTGTCTAGAAATATTATAGTACCATATACACACTTTACAGACACAATTGGCCGTCCCTTTAGTTCTCATAATTGGTAAAATTGTCTCAGATATCTAAGATTTTCTTTTTCTTGTTCCGTGATTATTTAGAAATAGATAATTGTTGGTCTCGTTTACTTTGATGTGGCGAAAAAATGAAAATGGAACCCCTTATTATTTATCAACATTTTATTTTGCGGTCCCATTTTTTGCTGTGTACCGAAGAATGAACTTGAGTTTGGGTCTCATTTACTTAAACGTGACAAAAAAAAATGGTCGGGCCAGGTAACGGGTAAAAACTGTTTCAAGGTGAAAAGAAGAAGAAAAAAATAGTGCGGGCGAATTGGGTTGGGCTGGGATGCCACAAGCACTTGTTTGTGTTTTGCAATTGGAATTTTATCAGAATTATCGTATTTTAGGTCATTACAGAAACTACATTACTGCAATAAGAATCTAGATTCCTTAATACAATGATTTACTAGATTTCGTATGTGTTGAATAAACTTTGGCGACCATTGACCCATTTCATTTATCGACCCGATTATGGATAAACGGCGATACATATCTCCACCTCTACATCAACCTCACACAAACGAAACAAACCTAGATATTTACAATAAAAATCTGCAACCTAAGATCATTTTCTTATTTTTATTTTTATTTTTGTTATTGGTTGGTAATAGGCCAATGGGGCAATCTTAAATAAGATCAGACTTAATGCATATAGGGGCCAAGACAACGAGTCTGCATGCTATCTTTGGAGCCCTCCTGAACCCTTAAGTCTATTTCATGTCAATTTAGACCATAAGACATTTAGCTTGTGGCATTGTCTTCCTTGATAAGCATATATCTCCTACTTTGTGGGCCAATTAAGGTATACCATTACTATTAGGCCAGAAGATAAGAACAGCAAGAGTAGGTAACAATCCTAACCATTCAATTCTTAGTGAAGATAATCCCATTTTCTATTTTTATTTTTTTCCTGTTTTCTTTTTCTTATGAAAAGATTGGAAGTTTTAAGAAAACATCAATTTCAGTACTGTAAGACAGGAAATGGACCATGATTGTGACATCTGAAATCTGACTAGAGGGTTAGAATTGGAAAGAAAAACTTGTTACAAGTTATTTTTGTTTTGTGAACTATTATTAGTTTGGCGTAACCAATTTTTTTCATATTGTTTTGTCGTGACTGCAAAAGTTCACGGCTGTGATCATATCTTGTCTGAAATAGTTTGCCGTGTGAAAATTGTATAAATTGTTGCTGTGTAACTACGTATGTATAAATGTTTGTGTATATATAGCAAATGTGCATTGTGACTCTTCTTATGTATGAATAATTTGTGTTTTTGTGAGAAGTGTGTGATAATGTGCATAGTAGTTTGCTTGTTGAACATTTTTGTGGTGGATAACACTCATGTATGCAACTATGCATGCATACTTACATATGAAGTAAAAATGATGACCCTTTGGTTACACACAATGTAGGTAAAATCACTCCCACATAGTAATCCTGTACTCAAAATGACCATATTACCCTTTCGTTAGGAAATAGTTTTTTGAATTTTGAGACATCATTCATGACAAATGAATATTTGAATTGGTCTTCTTCAAAGATGTAAGCCTGTTCTAGATCTGGTCTATAAGACAGAATGAGTTGTTAGCAGTCAATATTCCACTCTTTATTTATTAGTACATCTAAACTACTACGAGTACGTATCGATATATCCCAACTTTTACAAGATTCCTTCAAACCATCGATTATCTGGATTTAATATGTGAGATCTATACAAATGAGATTTTTTTAGACCTAATTGTTGGTGCACACAGAATAATATCGCAATGCGATTCTTTTGCATTTAGCCACTTGTATACTATCTACACAAGCACTTAGATGTAGTGTGTATGTATAGATATAAGTATATGATAAAAATTCTTCGAAAACGCGAGGATGCACATGTTCACTTTTTTCACATGCCTCTATATGTTAAGGTTTAATTTAGGGTGGTTGAAATGTAGGCTTCTCCCACAGTACACTGTGGATGCTGACAAAAGCCTTTAAGGAAAGCATTATCATTAACTACTACTCAAATTCCATTCGACAAAAGTGTCCCGCTATTAGTCAAATGTCTAAAATACCCTTCACGAGTTGCTCAACACGCGACTCTTGCTATAGTACTAAGACGCCATTGTTAGTGATTTCCATAGACGGCGATGAGAAAAATAGATAGCTTTCGCTTGAAATTTTCTAAAAACAAAGGGAGAACAAATAAAAGCAGCTAAAGGATGCTTGTTAAGGTGAAAAGAAAGAGACATAAAGTGAGGAAAGAGAGTGATTTGTACCTATATGAAGTATGATAATTAGTGACAGGCTGGTAAATGGACCATTCTTAATCATACTATTGATTATAAACAAATGAAACCCCACATGGAAACATCTTCAATCAATCTCCTAACTATTCTCTTTTATTTATACCTTTTGTTTTTCTTTGTTCTGTTCTTACTTAATCATGAGACACCCCATAATTCATCTTGCTTTCTTTTGACATTAACTAAAGTCAGAAAGGACTTTTATGCTGACTTTTCAGTAAAAATATGAAAAATTTTAGTAGTTTTTCGAGAGGGAAATCGTTTTTTAGAAAAATTTGACTGAGTCGTCGACTATTTAGATCTTACATGAACTCAAATGGAAAATCTTGCAAGAATTTTGGATTTAGAGAATTAAACTCTAATGGCCATGTTTGGCAATGCTTTAATACTTTCTACCAGATTATCAACTTTAAATCCATGTAATGTCATTGTCATTCCTCAAAGAATTTGGTATCAACTACTATTAGGTAGATAATAAAATTAAAGGGACCATTAACCCTCCTCTCTAATTACATTCCCTAGCTTGTTCTATACTTTGAAACTACCCCATCAACCAAAATAAATGATCATAAAACTAGCTTGAAGTTGACTAAACAATTAGTAAAACTTTGAGGAAATCGGCTACCGGCTAACCAAGTTTGTTTATATTGCAAAAACTCTTATCAGAATAACATAAGTATTATATATGCATCTTAAATTTCATCCTGGTGTATTTTTCACTGATATAATTAGTCACATTACACCTTAAAGTTTCAAACTTTTTATCTCCAAGATTTTTCAAAAGCGTATATCGCCAATGGAACAAATTCTTGCGAGAAAATAGAACGAAAAAGATTTGAGGGTGTGAAATGCTAATGGATTCTAATGTTTGATTTTTGGAAGGTTGCAAGAGAATTTGGGAGCCAGGCTTTCTTGTAAAGTTTGGCTGTCTATCTTTCAAGGGGTATCTTTCTACATATGAACACCACTACTTTAAACATTCTACTTATCCAAAAAGATTTTATTTTTCATGAGTTTCTTCTAAAGCAGATGATTGCCAATTTAAAGGTCTTTGATTCCTTGGCCAAAGTCAGATCTTTACCATGGCCAACATGCGATTTGATTCCTTTCGCTAATAATAATTTCTTGATAATTGCAGTCGTAGACAGATATATGTGTTACTTACAACTTTACGTATGTCTTGTTTTACGCAAACTATTTGTTCTTCATCAATCATGTAGCAAGGACATAATTGTAGAATAACAAGAATCTTGTACATGATTATATGCAAAGACTGTCAATATTCTCTTTTTGGTATGCAACTATACTTCTATACATGAGTTTATGTTTGTGTATATATAATGATGCATACATCCATACAAATTATCACACATGTTTGCATAGATACATATATATGTGTTTGTGTGTCCTTGCGGGATGTATATATGACATGACCATGCTTAGTATTACAGTTGTATTATAACGACATTGTAACAATGTTTCACGTCTAGATCTTGAACTCCTCATATCGTGTAGATTCAATCCAAAACTTACTTTTCATATACTCATGTCATTTCACATCAGTGAAGTCGAAAAGAATGGAGATCATGAGAAACACGTAGGAGGTACGTGAATTCTAACTTTAGATACATCGAAAAGTTAGCAACTTTGTTTGTCACATTATAAAAGCTAGAACATTTTTCTTCATTGATTCCTAAAACTAATGAAACAGCTACAGAATGTATAATAACTTCAGTACCTTTGAAACAAAGGAACAATAGTACAATAAAACTTTTTGTGACATAACTTCAGTTTTTATGAACAAAAAGTACTTAAACTTCAAGGATCACCATTAAATTTGTTACCTCTTGAGATTGGTCAAGCCTCCATCAATAGGTGATCACTTTAAACTCAAGAACAAGATATAATCATTATTGCATAAGTACGCGTAATTAAAGCATGTCTTCGGGACCAAATTGATTCACCTCTAATTGGTGTTATTCTCAGGGTAGAAAAAGGATAGTGTCAATATTGGATTCCATATTAGAGTTGATAGTTAAATGTCCCTACTAACAGCTGGTTTACAATCAAAAGTATAAATAATCAACATCTAATCTTCATTCTAAAGGCACCATCTTTTCTTATTTCTTGAAAATAAATTTTCTTGTCATTGATTATGACATCTTTAAAAAGAAAAATCACCATCAAAAATTTTGAAAAAAAAAACAGTTTTTTTTTTTTTTTTTTTTTTTTTTTTTTTTTTTTTTTTTTTTTTTTGGGTGGGCCAGAAAGTTTAGAAAATTTAATATGCAGATTTTTTGTGGGATTTGATCTTGACAAAATATCTCAATTTCTTTTGTAAATTATTTGCATAATTCACGGACGAAGACTATACTGAGACTGCGAATCAGTCTTTGTTAACTAACATTGGTTAAGGAATTATGGAAAGTTAAGTGGCCGTATACGTTAGAGCACGGACCCACACGGAAGGTAATTACACGAGATATGCTGGAGACGGATAGCGAAAGGCACATAATTAAACTTGTGAAGATACACAAAAATAATGATTAGATATATCATACTGTTAAGAAAATATGTAATGAATACAAGGTTGCAGGCTCTTGCAATCAACCTTTACAACATGTTACAACTCTTATATAGTCTTAGTAAACTTATAGAGATTAGTTCTAGGATTATACAAACAAATTTATGTAAAAATATGATATCGAGGCGAAGATATGTCTTCTTCTTCCTTTCTCTATACAAATGCTCTTCTTGATTAAGGGCCTAAATATAATTATGTCAACATATTTTTATCATAGCTCAACTTTCATTTGACCCGAGCCCATTGTTCCTGCATTAAATCAAAGAGTGTATACAAAAGATTAATTCGCTGTTTTAAGTTTTTAACCATTGGTTGACTTTATTGATAGAAAAAGTCAACTCACCGTGGAAGCTCGGTCCTTGATTTTGGACAAACCCCATCTGTACAACACTCTGAAGGTCATTTTCCCAGAAAGCGGAAGCCTGAATTTAACGGTTTTAACACGAATTAGCAACAAAATCTACGAGATAAGACATTTTTAACGTTTATTAGAAATATTGACTTACTTCACTGAAACCATCAATCTGTGATGACTTCATATTTGAAGCATGATGCATCATGGCCATTAATGAGTTCTCTGGCACGTCATTAACCATGCCATAGAACGGTTGAGCAGATGCTTCCATATGGTTCATGGTATTTGGCATGGATACCCGAGAATGGAATGTCTGAAAACAGGCCAAAATTGAAAAAAGATTACTTGAAAATTCTAAGCTAACATGGCCCTCATTAACAAAGATAAACACACTATGAAAAGCTTACGTCTTTAGACAAAAGTGCTTCCATGTTCACATCCGTCCTAGGATTAACAGTTGCTAATTTCATCGACAAGAACTATAATGAAAACAAGAAACGGGTATCTTTTAGAAAATCTAGAAAACTAATATATCACCTTTATACTATAACAATTTAGTACGTATATACCTCAACTTGTCTCTGCAATGATTGTACGTAGTTTATAATCTCATCGAGCATAACAGCCTTTCCAGTCACCTTTTAAACAGAAATTCCATTTTAAGTTAACAGCCAAAATTTAACAAAATTTCCACACGATGATGCCAAAATTGTTTTTCTTTTTTTAATTTGTACCTTGTTACAACCGGGAACAAGATCTTGAAGGAACTTCATTCTCTCACTGATCTTTTCTCGTCTAACCTGAGATTACCAAATGAAAGCAATGAGAAAAAAAATATAGGAATGGAACTGAAAGGAAATGAACCAGGAAGGAATCAGCATACCCTTTCTGCAAGACTATGACTATCGGTAGCTTGACCCCTTCTTGCTCTAACATGAATGTAGTCTTTGGGTGGTTCGGGTAATTTTGCATTTTCCTTTGTTTGTTTCTGATTCCCTTCTGTCTTTTCCTTTTCCTTTTCTTTTTCGGTTTCTATTCCATTCCCTTCTTCATCTGACTTGCTTCTTTTTGCATCTGATTCCTCTTTCTCTGATTCCGCCACAGCCTGCAAACAAAAACAAGATTCTTAACTTTCATACAGAATTCATCAAAAACCGAAATGAAGTTCCTAAAAATATGCTCTTTTTCATTTGTCTCGTTTTAGTCATTATACTTTTTTATATATCCGAATCATTAAATTATGGTTTTGTACCGCGCTTAGCTTATTTTATAACGCCTAATCTTAATAACATTATTCATATAAAAATGATCAAAAGCTAGACTAATGAAAAACTACCTTAATATTTTACGCAAATACAAAACAGAATCGAATTAACTAACCTTATTATCGACTTGGACTTCTTTCAATTTTCCTTTAGAAATCGCCTTCCTCTTTCTACCTTTCATTCCGGCTTCCGAGCCATTAATCTGCTCAGACAAAGATGACTCCTCAACAGAATGGTCCACTTCCTTATTATCCGAATTCAAATTCATCGACAACCTACTAACCGATCCACCCGTCTTAATAAAAGACTGATTACTCGACACTCTAGACATCTTTCCAGATTCCACCATATGTTGAAACTCACCTTCCTTAGCTCCAAAACACGAAAACCTTGCAGCTCTTTCAACAAATCCAGGATCACTAGGAATCATAGGCAGCTGATGATGATTCCTATGATTTATCGAAAGATTCAGCTTAGGTGGCGAATTTAACGGAGTAGTGTAACATGACGTATTAGTACTATTATTATTTGTATTATTTCCATGTATACATGATTCTGGCGAAATTTCGCCAGAATTACATATACTACCTAATCTACCAATAAGTTCTTTCAAAACTACACTCTCACCGCCAGCATGGCATCCTGGGACAGGTGTACGTACACCTGTCCCACCAGGATGACTGTTTACTGGCGATGAGACTATAGAACTTAATGCGGATTCAAAGGGATCGCTCTGATCCATTGAATTCTCCCAATTATTATTAAAAAGGCTCATTTCATTAGCTTGGGAGTCAAGTTCCATTCCAAACATGGAATTCCAAGATTGTGGGAGTGTGTTGAAGAACCCATCTTTTGACATTGTTTCTTGAGCAAAATGTTTGGTTTTTTTTTCTTTGTGGGAGTTAAGGAAGAAATGTGGTAAAGGGTCTAGCTTGTTGTATATGAGAGAGCAGTTGGGTGATAACAGAAAAGCATGAGAGAAAAAAAGGAAAGAAAAAAAGAAGGAAAGTGAAGAGGAAGCAATAAAGAAAAGATTAAAAAAGAAAGAACTGTTCCCTTTGACCTTTTTGTAATACAATTTTAAACATATAAAATAGTTGCAGGAACTTTATAATACTAGTCGGTTACCCGTGTATAGCAGCGACGGTGCATAATATCATTAATTTGCATGTGTAACTATTTTTATGTATGTATAGGTGTGGAATAAGTGAGAGCGAAAAAAGTTAATGGTTTATATTATTATTAAGTATTTGAATATTTAATAGACTACGTATCCTATTATAAGCGAAAGTATTTTAGTCAAACAATATTACTCATTTTTTATAATAATAAAATAATTGTAAGAAGACAATTACTTATGCATAGTTGTAGAAGCATATTGTAATTAAGTGTTTAAATATTTAATAAATTGCATTACTTTTAATAAATAAAAGTATTAACAACGTTATTCAGTTTCATATTTTTAGTTTTCAAGCAAATATGTTTTCTCACTATAGATATTTTGACAATAAAGTTTATCCATTTATAAAGTTGTTCCAACTATTAGCAATCAAAAGCAACTGTCTTTTCATCTTTTCGCATTATGAATAGAACTTTGGTGCGAAACTTTTTATTTTTCGTGGCAAGGACTATACCTGAACCTTGAAAGTTTCGTATGTTTTCATGACATGGACGATTGTTGTACACCAAAGTTTCTCACAAACTATGTTTGCATTTTCGAGGTTGTAAGTATTGCGCTTGCAATTTGACCAAACACAAAATCCGTCTTTGTGTATGGGACCGGAGTTTAACTTTATTAAACATAAGCGCGCTCAGTTCAAGCTAGATTAGTACTCTAGCTTTTAATAAACCAAACGTGAGTAGCTTACGAGCATCTCTCAGCTTGGCTCGTTTACACACTTAAGGATGAGCTAGCGGATATTGTTGTTACTCTAGAGTTTTTGTTTTTGGTATAGATCTACAAACTTATATTTTTGTGTGAAATGCTAGTTAATATGTCAATACCACCTTTACTAAAAAGGAAAGGTTGATCTCTTGAAACAATCAATCTCTAAATTGAGAGGTTGCCTAAAAGCAACTATTATTTCTATCTTTACACTATTTCTACATTTTTATCTCATTCCATTTTTATTTCTTTCTTGTAAACAAAACATTTCCAAAATTGCAACAAATTTACGGGTTAAGTGAGACAAATATAAAGAAACATGGTTGTATCATTTTATATGGTCCTACATTAATCGATTACGAGATTATAAGTAGGATCGTCTTAACCATAAAATCAGTAAAGCGAGAGCTTTAGACCCCAAGTTTTATAGAGCCCCAAAAAACTGTATGTCTAGCTGTTAACAGGTGAATAGTTTATTCTCGACACGAAAAATCAAATCCGACTGCTTAAAATTTATAGATAAGAACCACCTTTTATAGTGTCAAAACGTCAAGCACTTCTTATCAAAAGAATCGCTTGGCTCAATCGAAAAAAATTGTTTTAAACCCTTGAAATTCCCTGATTGTAAGTTGCAAATCCTATACCTAAATGATATATTTGATGCTTGTTTGAGATTTTATTTCATGTTTGTGTATGATATGATACATCTTGTTATTTGTTTCTGAAAATTTACAAAAATAAAAGAAGATTTTTTATGCATAAGTTAGTTAAGAAGGTATCAATGTTTTGGTCTCGAGCAAAATAGTATAACATAGTGGAGATTTATGTGGGTCCAATGAAATAAACGATATCATTTATGATAGTTTTTGGTATAAAAGAATTATAAATATTATATCTAAAATCATCGCTTTCCATACTAAATCAAATTAATAATATATTAATCCGTATTTTTATCGTTTTTATATGTTAGGATTAGGATTATCTAGTGTTCAATATAAACATTACCCATCAATTTATTATTTTAGGCAAAATTGTGAGAGCGTAAAAGTATGTGACCCTAATTTTTCTTTCATAATTGTACTCTTTATATATTTATCTACTGAATCATTGGACAACATGATAAGTAATGTTCATATGAACATTAGAGAATCTCAATCCTATACAGATAGCATAAGGCATCATGCAAAATGTCGTTTTCGAGAATTGCAATGAGATTAGTTTTAAGAATGTATGGTAAACGGTGAGAGATTCTTATTCAAGCAAACCTAATAAAGTTGGACATTTTTACTTTGATGTATGCAATTTAACCTTTATTTCATAACAACATCGAGACTTTTTCTCTTCGCCTATCCAAAATATTTACCCAGCGCTATTTGGACACTGGTCTCTTTTGATACCTTCTCGGCACCTTGCCGTTAAAGATTTCATAAAAGTGAATGAGTACATTATAAGTCTGGGACATATTTTGGGCACAACAAAACACTTTCATTAACTTCACATTTATGAAAAATACTTTCGCATTGTATTTATAAAGCTAGCTAACAAGTAGTGAAACCTCGACCACACTAAAAGAAAATTGGGTACGATAACGAGTCGTGCTAGAGTAGGGACAATGCATATTTAGTGTGTGGACATAGACAATACGACAAATAGTTTGATAATTCGTACTTTATATGTTTTTCTTAGCTCTAGTTGTATTTTAGGCCGGATACTATACATGTTGGTGGACCACCGGTGGTGACATTGCGAAACCCCGTAGCAATCAGTCACCATCACGCGCGGTGATGGGATTTTTCTTTCCTTTTAATGGTGAAAACCATTGAATAGATACCAAGAAAAAAAAACGGTCACATTTGTCAGGGCCCCCAACATTTTAAAAAACGGTAATATTTTAAAGATATACATTATTATTTCATTTACCTATAACATCCTCATACTACATCATTTTCATACATAACTTCTCATTCTATCTTTATATTTACGCTCATTCTATTATCTTTTATACAAAATGTCTCAAAAACACTCTAAAAAATAAAACCTTAAAGCAACGTCGAGAACCAAACGTCCAAACACCCAATTCAAATTTCCGTCTCGATCCTTCACTACCGATAAACTTTCGAGCCCGATCGTTTGTTTACGGAACACAATACCAAAACCCAAAATACCAAAACCACCATTCATACCTCCACAACAAAATATGTATCTACCGCAAATGTGCCAACCATAAATTTATCAACAACAAATGTACTATCCGTCGAATATTGGCGGTTCTTCACAACAAAATATTGGCGGTTCCTCATCACCAGCTCCACCTATGTCTCCCATTCATCTATTTAGTGTTGATGATTTCCCAGCGTACGAATTTTTAATTTTCTCGTTCTATGCCTAACCCCGTTGATGAGGACTTTCCCGTCGAATAAGTCATGCCCCCAAAGAAGAAGCTAGTAGTCAAAAAGACGTCTAAAAATAACGACGTTGAAGTGCATAACGTTCCATTAACCATTGCAAAAGAAATTGTATTGTGCAAAGGTTGGTTGGTAAATCTGAAGATAGCGCTAAAGGTAATACGAAGGAATCAAATGGGTTTTGGGTTGAGGTTTTAGGTTACCTTGAGGAAGAAATGAAGGTATCCGGCATTCGAACCTCGATTCGTTAAACAGGAAATCGACGGGTTCGCGTCTTAAAGTGGCTCAATTTTGTGAAGTGTACGCTAATGTCCGTCGAAGGACGTAGAGTGGAGCCGGAGACGAAGATTACATCCAACAGGCCTTCGACGAATATTGTGCCGAGTATGAGGTACCTTTTACACTTCTTCATGCGTGGATAATTTTAAAAGAGTCTCTGAAATAGAAGGATGTGGAAATTCTCCGATTTGAATAAGCGAAACAACAAGCTTTTAAGAGATATAAGTCATCGAGGTCTACTGAGTTCAACACATTGCAATCAGCATAGGGTAGTTTTAATCTAAATCAAATGGCTGGGGACAAAGAGGAAGATGAGGTGCAGTAAGTTCGATCAATGGGCATGGACATAACGATAAAGAAAGAGTGTGCGTCATCCATTATATTCGTCTGCGTCATCCATTATATTCTTGTCGTCAGCAGCTGGCAGTGACGAAGCGATGGCTAGGTTGTTAGTCAACGAATTACATGTCAAACATCGTCATTTATGTCAATGAAAAAGATAAGACAATGACACCTTTTTGGAGATCAATAGTTAGGAAATGGAAATGCAACAAAAGAAGTGTGAACTAAAGCAACAATTGTTCGTCATGCAACAACAAAAACAATGATAAGATGACGAATTGTTCTATATGAGCCTCGTTGATCACTTGAGTGGAATCCACCTCGAAAGGTGTTTTAGATGAAGCCGGTGATCAAGGAGAAGTATAATTTAAATTATTAGTTTATGTTTTTGATTTCGTAAATTTATGTTTTTAGTTATACTATGTAATGTTTTTAATTATAAATAAAAGTTTAATTTAGTTTTTAATTAAATTTGTTAAAAAATTGGTTTGATGGTGACCATAGCACCTAAAAGGTGTTGGGTTTGATGGTGTATCGAATGATGATGTGACATTGATATGGAGGTGGTGGTTTGTTGACCATAGTGCCTAGCCTTATGTTAGCTAGAATAGTAAGTCTTGTACTCAATATAAATAAGAGTGCGGGGTGCAGTTAAAGTTATGGGGCGAGTTATACGTTTGACACGTCAGTTTTACTTTATAACATTCTTATAATACAAAACTAAAAGAACACTCTCCCCAGTAAAATTTCGATGACATATAAAAAAATCCTACTTTATACTAAAAAAAAAAAAAAAAAAAAAAAAAAAAAAAAAAAACGTGTGTTATACACATAACATATGTGTTTATGACTTGCCTATAACACGTTGGGCGGTGTAGTTTGGTCGTGTTTAGATACCAAATTTGCCTTATAACTTGCGTATAACTGCTGCACCAAGCCTACTAAAATGACAGACAAATAACATGTTATTCGTTACCGCTACACCTAGCTTTCTAACCAACGTTGTGATATTAATGTAGATAATTTGAGCAAGATATTAATGTAGATTAATGTAATTTTTTAAATACTACTCCGTAGTATAATGGTGTGTGTAACGTGTTACTCAATGATTGAGAACCTAATAATTTTTCTAAGAACATTTATTTGACCCAATAAAGAAAGAAATGATTAATCAATTGAAATAACCACTCAGAACGTGATCATTTTTACTTTTTTATTTTTTGTCAATGAAAGGCACGAATATCTATGCAATTTTAATTTAAACAATGCTTTTCAAATATAAAATTGAATGTAAAAACAAGTTTTTGAATAATTATAAAACTAAATGATGCACTAAGCAACGAAGTTTCTTCCATTTCAAGCCTGTAAAGTGTCAAGGAATCAAATTTCTTTTAATAATAGTTGTAATTTGTTTTTGAGTTACTAAGTAATTAAACGAATATTATGATCACTACTTACGTTGATGAATGCTATTAATCTTGATAAACGATTTGTTTGATAAATCGATTAGTCAGCTAAAATGTCATAAATCGATTGCCGACGCGAATACAGTGGTCTCTGACCATGACCAGGAAACAAACAAATGTTTTATCATCACGTTATACATGTTTAATATTTAAGATCCCGTAGCTTGTTTCACGAAAATCTTATCTAAGTTTTAGGTAGATAACAACTCACATATGATGAATTTAAGGTTAGGAAGCCTGTTACTTGTTGGATAATCGTTGGAACTATATACGACCGTGTTATGGTTTTTATAAAGGTCTGGTGTTTTGAGCCAAATCGGTTTTCGATCCAGTCCGTTTTTTATCTGTTCGATCCAGTTTTCAAACCGTGACCAACCTTAGAAAATACCGTAAACGAAGCTTTATGTATTTTTTTTTTGTTTACACATATGGACGTATGTGACCAATACTTTATGCATATAATTTGAAATTGTTAAATTCGATTTTCTCATTTATGTCCAACAAATTATAAGAATTTATGTTATGTACTAATAATGAGATAGACAAAAATACCTCTAGTACGTTATTTTAAATAATGTCTTTATAAAATGAATTATTAATTAAAAAAACACCGACTTTTTTCCGAGTAGTGTGGTTGTTGTCTCTTTTTAATTGTACTAACTTGATATTAAAGTAATTGAAGTCTTTCGTAGTTATTTAATGAATCAATTAATTTGTTTAATACAGTTTGTATTAATTAAGTTGGGAAACTATGAGTTGTTAATGATATATACCTTAAATAACTAGTATAAAATTTGTACAATTTTTCTTTACATGACCAAAAATAGAATTGGTGATGCTAATAGCCTAATACCATGGGGTACCATGGTGGTGGGGCACGTCATTTTTGACCTAGTCAAAGATTTGGCGCCGCCACCCTCACATTACGACACCCTTTTTCAAAATCTTGTCCACCGTCAATTTAGTGGCGTGTGTTGAAGAAGGAAAAGGCCAAAAAAATTATACTGATTGATTTGGTGTGTGGGTATATGGGCTGGTGGGGCCCAAATGACATGCTATAAGCGAAAAGGTGCGGTTGGTGTGCAATTGTTAAAGCTTAAAAGTGAGGATGTTGAATTGACGTTAAAGTGACACTGAAAAATAAAAAATGGCATGTTATGATACCTCATGCTCTAAGTATAACATCTAGAGCTTATGAAAGTTAGAGCTGGAACTTTAATTTTTGAACATATTAATTAAAATTGAAGTTTATATGTGTAAATGACAATAACGAAGAGTATTTTATGTAATTAGACACTAAAAGTAACCTTCTTTGGAAAAACTTATTTTACATAACTTTGCTTTTAAAAGCTTATGACTTTCAAGTTCTTATAAGCTTATGTGTTATACAAACATTATTTTAATTACTTAAGCTCAACCATCTTTGGAAAAGCTTATTTTACATAACTTTGCTTTTAAGAGCTTATCACTTTCAAATTCTTATAAGCTTATGTGTTATACAAAAATTATTTTAATTACTTAATCTCTAACTTTCAAGCTTTCATGCGTTATAAAAAATTTATTTTAATTACTAAGTTCTGACTTTTAAGTTTTTATAAACTCATGCGTCATAAAAAATTATTTTAATTACGTAGTACTTAAGCTCTGACTTTTAAGCTCTTATAAGCTTACGGGCCATAAAACAATTGTTTTAATTACTTAAGGTTGCATACCCATTATCTTTAGAGCATGCACATCCGTAACACGAGTTATAACTTAACTCAGCGCCACATCAGATTTATCACTTTAACCTTAACTCAAAAAAAAAACACCCACAAAACCTTAACTCAACATTTGGGCCCTACTTTTTTCTTCTTTTCCAATTATTTAACAAAATACAAATTAAAACAAATTACATTTTTATTCAAACAAATAACTAAAAATACAAATGTTATTTACTTAAAAAAAAAAACAAGGACTGAAAATGTTACTTACTTTAAAGTTTAAACAAATAACCACAAGGGCTAAACCATAATACCGAAAACCACAAGGACTTAAAATGTAACTTTGCAAATGTTTTCTCTTCTTCTTCTACAAAACTCAAAAAGCACACACTGAAACACACACAAAGCACACACTAAAACACACACATAACACACACACAAAACTCAACAAAAAACCATTTAAATCATTTAAATCGGAAGAAAAAAAAAAGAAAAGGAAAAAAAAACACGCTTAACTCGGCGTTAAGCTGCTAACGCCACACGCTAACGTGGGTTTAACGCAGGTGGATGCAGCGGCTAACGTGCCTTAACGTGGAGCTCCACGTTACGGATGGGCATGCTCTTAGTCTAGTGGTGTGTGAGTTACCCACCAACCTAAAGATTGTAGGTTCAAGTTTCATTGAAGACATTTGTAAAGAGATGTATTGTGCGATACAATGTATAGAGGCAGCATAACTTGTGACAAAAGTTAAAAAATAACATAAAAATCAAAAAAGTAGAAGTAAATAAATTATTTTATACTAAGACAATAGGGTGTAGTGGGATTTATTAGGGGCTCTAGACAACTTTCCTGAATCTGCTCTTTATATTCTTTTGTAAAAATTATTTTTTATTTAACTTGTTTATCTTTCTAATGATTAATTTGCGTAAGTACTCACGTATGCGAGATTCTACAAGTCACCACCCGTTTACTAATACTACTAGCTTGGTGAGAACACTTTTTAAGTTATACAAATACACAATAAAAAATCATGCAATTTTTAAGAGGTTTTTACAAAGGTAAAAGTGTTATTAAAAAAAAAAGTTACCCTTTAACTTTGACTTTGAAAAAATACTTCACCCGTTTCAAAATTATTTTTCCCCCGACAAAAAACACACAGCTTAAAAAAAATATAATTATTACTGCTTTCTTTTTATTATTATTTTTTAACAGAATGATAATTTACCCCCTTAACTAATTAATTATTTATTTTTATTTTTTTTAATTTGATAAATATAAATTCAAGTAAAGGTAATATGGTAATATAGGTTATATTTTTATATTTATTTTTTGTAATGGATAATTAATTTAAGACATCTAAAAATGAAAGTTAGACAATAATTTTTGGACGGAGTGATAGAATAAGATACTCAAATTTAAGTTTGCAGCATTTGTTTTGGCAAAATGACTCAGATGTGTTTTTACCATAATCATGTACATATTTATGCCAAACTAAAGATCTTAGCCATAGCCTATAGTACATCTATTTTTACCAAACATGTTCTACAAAACTAGGAATTTCACTTAATCTAAATGACAGAACTTGTAGCTTCAATCACAGATAGTTATGTGACAATGTGACATCCCTTCTTTTTAGCTAGCCTGAAAGAGCGATACTGATGACTGAAACGTGTCGGTGTGTTGATACTGATGAGTGATGACTGAAACGTGTATGATGTCAAACTACAATAAACATCCCGTATGAGCGTATTATGACATCCCTTGATTTTAGCTAGCATGAAAGAACGATACTGAATTACTGATTACTGAAATGTGCCGGTGTATCGCGTGTAAAACAAGAAATTGGTTATGAATTTGTACACCATATATGTTTGAATTATGAACAATATGGATTCATATTATACATTTATGCTGTTGGATCTTAGTTCTTACCAAATTCTGTTCAACTTTGAAAAAGGACTCCTTCAAAACATGTAAATTTCACACTGTATATGAACGTATACGTTTTGAACTCGCTCGTAACCTGTTGAACCATTCCTAAGCGTCACAACATGTAACTTGATTATTTGAAAGGTTTGCAATGTGTAATTCTACGCGCTAGTTAGTGCCACATAATAATATCCGCAATGTAAAATGATTTCACATATAACATGTCACCTATTTTAGACCTTTTAACTATGGTTTTTAAAAACTGAAACCGGACATCAAACACGTTCTATCCGGTTTTCAAAACACTGCTTTTAACGAGCAGATTACAACCCGAACTAATAAAATTCAGCATAAACATGTAAAGAATAATGTTCTCTTTGAAACAACATTGTTCAAAATTACAAATGGTATAGTATCCAAGAACAAAATAATTAAATATATATAAATAATAATTTTAATAATTTATAAAAAGAAATAAACAACCCAGAAAAAAGAATACTGTGATTCAGTAATCAAGAAGAGCAACAAGAGAATCTGCTTTGATCTTGTTTAGATCCGCCTTCACCGTTGTTTGAAAGAGTCACCCTGTTTACAGATAATTCGGCTTTATATGAATCTGAATTCAAAACTTTTCGACTCACATTGTTGTATATCTCTTTAATAACCATCTCGAAAGCTGTTTTGACGTTTGTTGAATCGAGTGCTGATGTTTCCATGAAGAACAGTCCGTGTTTTTCTGCAAGGTTCTTGCCATCTTCCACTGATACAGCCCGGATGTTGTCCAAGTCACATTTGTTTCCTACCAGCATCCGTGCCACTGTGGTCTCCGAATGAGCTGCAAAATAAGTTATATGACCGGGTATTAATAAAGAAACAAACAATAAGATGACAGTAGCAACAAAATGAGTTCTATGCATGAGAGTAGAGACAAAATCATTGAAAACGACCATGAACGTACATATGAAAATTGCAAGACCGCATACATAACATCATGAAATACATGATGTAAAACGCATTCTTCCCACGTAAAACAGAACACATTTTAGACCTTTTAAACGTCAAATATGTACTAAGATTAACATAACTTGGCCGGACCGTTTATAATTTAAATGGGTCAATATTCACACCTCAAGTTATGACAAAACTGTAGAACATCTCAGTAACCGAGTAGCAATCCAAACTTTACTTCTATTACAAAATGAAGGACGATAATGCTAAATCATGCTACTCCATATAATTCTAGGCTAATGAATCGGAGTATGAAAAACTAAGGTCTTGTTCGATCACAGACTGAACTACATTAGCTCCAAACACATCATGGTCGTGAAAAATCTATATGCATAATGTTTGCTAATAACCAAGTAAAGTGCATCCTATGGTCCATTTAGGTATATGTCATTTCTATTATCATAATACACAGGGAGATGGGGCCCAATCCCATAAACTGCATATACAAAGTACATGAGAGTGATTAAACAGACGGAACCCTTTTTCAAGAATCTAAAACGGAAACTCTAAATTACTTAACAAAAAAAAAATTGATAGTAATTCTAGTGAGTCAACATTTCCAACCAGCGATTTTTTCCCACAAATTAACTTGATATTTCATATTTGACAAAGTTAGCAAATATAAATATATAATAGGCATAAAAGAAGTCATCTCTTTGCCCAAACTTGTTCATTCTTGCTATTTTTATTGTTTACTTTGCCTGTAGGAAAGAAAACCGATTTGTTTGCAACGAAAGATTATATATGATGGTCTGAAAAGTGTACTCAATTTTCATCATGTCAAACACAAGAACTAACATTGACCCGTTTAAATAAGACTAGTGATTCTCGACACGAAAAACACAAGAACCTAACACGAATAAAGTGAAACAAACACACATGGTCTACAATAAACTACGGCGATCAGGCTCAGATCAAACAAGTTGACCTAACATTGACCCGTTTGACTTGTATACAGAATAAATAAATGAAGTAAAACACGGCGTATTTTCTACGGTTCTACCCTTACAATAAGAAGGTATCATAAGGGTTGGCAATTCTTGAAATGGCACGAAAAAAGGTATACAAACATATCACTAACTAAGCGACATGAAACCTAATGGGGCGGGACACAAAATTGCGTCGATCGCACTTGGGTAAAAGCATTTGGACCTGAAACTGACCTGTTTAACACCAACTCGATCTCATCTCACCCATGGCATTTTCCTGTGTAATGGTTTTGTGCATTGTTAAGAATTGACAATTCCAAGTCAAAACAACTTTTCAACCCAACCTAACTACCATCCCTAAATTCTCTCAACCTTATTCAACAAAACATGATCAAATCACATCACATCAAAACAAAGGCAAAGTCAAACGCATCAAGATCCATCAAACAAAAGTCAAAATAGTGACACGAACACAAAGGACCTACAAAAAATACGATGATCAGGCTTGTGTCAAACAGGTTGACCTCAAATTGACCTACGAAACATTAAAAGAAATAAAACCCTATGTATTTTCTACCCATGACAAGGTACACTTGTAACTTTAACAGGGATAGAAAATTTTGAAACAACACGAAGAAAGCTAAACACATCTATCTCGAATTAAGCAACACAAAACTAACATTCCTGACACAAAATTATGCGGGTCATGTAAGGTTAAACCATTTAACCTGACATTGACTCGTTTAACACGAACCTAATCTCATTTCACCCTAGGTGTGTCCGTGTGCCAAATTTCTGCCATTGTCTATAGAACACTCCTACTAAATTTTCTAAAATTTCTCAAAGTGAATTTCAACCCAAAAATCATCTCTAAATTATCTAATCCTATTTTCGACACATCGAAAACAAACCCAAAACACATCTAGATCCACTTATAAAAAGTCGAACCAAAATCAAATCAAATTATTTTACAAAACTTACTATTAAGTTCCTCAAGCCACACCTAATAGCACTCTCAAATTATTTCACAAAACTTTAAAATAAAGCAACACAAAACTGACGGTACGACATAAACTTGACCTGACATTGACCCGTTTAACACGAACCGAATCTCATTCTCACCCATGGCGTTGTTAATGTGCTATATTTCTCCGTCATTGTCTAGAATTGACACTCCTACTAAATTTTCTAACATTTCTCAAAGTCAATTTCAAGTCCAACAACATTTCAACCATCCCTAAATTATCTCAACTTTTTTCCACACATGATCAAATCACATCAAATCAAGGGGGTGTTTGTTTAAGCTTATATGTGGGCTTATGCGCTTATTTGATTTCGGCTTATATTTCATAAACCTCAATTTTCCGGCTTATTTTCATATTTTTGGGCTTATATAAGTTTGTTATATCAATCTTATACAACGAGGTCTTCATAACTTCAAAAGGGCTAACAATTCTTGACACTTACACAAAAAAGGCTAAACGAACTTAACACAAATTAAGCAACACAAAATTACACGGATCATGTCAGGTCAAGCCATTTGACCTGACATTAGCCCGTTTAACACGAATCAATCTCATCTCACTACTTCACTAGGGCTGAGCAAAACCGACCGAATCCCGAAAACCGACACTAACCTACCAATACTCGGGTCGGGTTTTCCACCATCTCGGGACTCAGGTCGGGTGAGCCAAAACCGAGAAAACACAAAGAAAACCGACTCGTCCCAAACCGACCCGAGTAAAACCGAGTAGTTTCGGGTCGGGATTCGGTTTGGGTTTTTCAGGAAGCCGGTTTCGGGTCAGGACGGGTCGGTTCCGGCACGATGCTCACCCATGGCGTGCCGCGTGCCCCTGTCCTATATTTTTCTATCATTATCTAGAATCGACACTCCTAAATTCTCTTACATTGCGCAAAGTCAATTCAACCCAAACAATCATCCCTAACACATAATCCTATTCAACCAACATTAAAAAACAACCTCAAAACACATCAAGATCCATCAAACATAAAAAAGTCAAACCATAAAAAAAAGTCAAACTTACTATTAAAAAACAACCTATTCAATCTATTCAACTAACATTCAAAAACAACCTCAAAACACATAAAGATCCATCAAATATTAAAAAAAAAGTCAAACCAAACCAAAACAAAAAAGTCAAACTTACTATTAAGCTCCTCAAGCCACCTAGCAACACTCTCAAAAGTCCCACTTCTCGAAATATCATAAACCACAAGAGCCCCCACAGCCCCTCTATAATAAGCACTAGTCACAGCTCTAAACCTTTCCTGACCAGCAGTATCCCAAATCTGAGCCTTCACTTCCTTCCCATCAATCTCCATACTCTGAGTCTGAAACTCAACTCCAATTGTGGCTTTGGAATGCAAGTTGAACTCATTCCTGGCGTATCTTGACAGCAGGTTCGACTTTCCAACTGCTGAATCACCAATTATGACCACTTTGAAGAGATACTCTTCGCCTTCGTCGTCTGATGAATCCATGGATGGATTTGGAATTGGTTTCTGGGTTGTGGAATTGAAGTGGTTTTGGAAGTGGGTTTGTGTTGGATTTGAGTTTTGATGGCTGGATTGTGAGATTGGGAATTATTAGGCTGGCAGAGATGGAGGTGGTGCTTTATTAGTGGGGTTTTGTGTTAAAAGTTTATAAAATGTTGTGAGGACATGATATGGGAAGACATGTTTTTTATTTTTTTAGAATATTTTACTGTATGTGATTTTTGTTTTTTTTTTTAAAAAAAAAGAAGAATGTGATGGGATTTTGGTGGAAAGTTTATTTGAAAGATATGGTTTTATATTTCCCATGAAGATTTGGCATTCGAAAATAATCACTATAAATGGAGAGTTGAGATTAAAGTATAATAATTCACAAAAGGAGTTTATTTCTTAACTATAATAGGGGTGAGCAAACGGCCCGGACGGACCGGACCGATCGATAAAACCGACCGGACCGACCGACAAAACCGACCGGACCGGACCGACCATATTCGGTCCGGTCCTCGGTGGCTTGGTTTAGGGTTTTTGGTTAATTCGGTCTTCGGTCCGGTCCGGTCTGGTCTGGAACGACCAAAAAATCGAAAAAACTTGCCAAAGCTTGCCTATTTGGACCGGACCGACCACATTCGGTCTCGGTCTCAGACCCACTTTTACCTTAATTCGGTCTTCGGTCTTGTCGGTCCGGTCCGGTCCCAGACCGATGCTCACCCTTAAACCATGGTTCATAATATCTCAATCTTGATTTTATGAATTTATGATAATATAATGCAAAAATGATCCAGATTATAACTAGAATCTTAGTAGACTTAAGATCTTATATGATCTTGATCACAGGATCTTAGAATTATGTGTTATAGAATTTTAAAAACAACATATTAATCTTCTTAAACATAGCATATTCATTTTTAGGACAATATTTTCATGAAACATTTATATAATTTTGTGTTTATGATGTATAATAATTTGTAGATTTTAACAATATTACAAAGCCTATTAAGAAAATGACATTATAGTAGGATCTTAGGATCCCGAACCGATCTTACGATATTGATTTTGAAAAAAAAAAAAAAAAAAAAAAAAAAAATCCTGATCTTGAAAACCTTGATAATAACATTTAAATACTTTATTCATACTACATATAAAAGAAAATACATTTATTTAAAATTTAAAATCTTAAAAAATAAGTAACACCTTTTCTTTTTTTTTTTTTTTTTTGGTAACATGGGTTTCCGACTTGATATTGCGAGCCGATTAATCCCACGGCGAATACCCTTTTGGATAGCCCGGAGTTGGCGCACGTGAACCTCCGTGACCACAAGGGGATTAATTTTCTCCCCGTTAGATTCGAACCCTTGACCTCCTCTTTAGAAGGCTGGTATTCTTACCGCTGAGCCACCCCTTTGATTAGTAACACCTATGTTTATAAAGGCGAATCTAATAAATATTTAAATATTTAATTACAATTTAAACTACTAATTTTTTATGTCACTCTCACTTACTCACATCAAAATATACATAAAAGAGTTAACACACACAAAACGCTACTATACAACCATTGTCGTTATGCATAGTTAATCATCTGATTTGAATTAATATGTATAAATGATGTGACAAACTTAAAATGTCATGTTCCTCCTTTGATATTATTATATTCAATTAGTTAGTTATTAGTTTAAAGAACCATAATCATACTTTTTTTTGAAAGGTGAATTTCAACTTAGAATCGACCACCTTCGCGGACAGCGAAGGCCCCATCGCCACCCCGCCAGACTATGTTGTCTGAACCATAATCATACTTAAGTTGATAGTTTAGCATTTTTTTTTTCATCAATTATTGTTTTTAGAATATTATTGACTTCAATTTTTTTTAAAATACTTTTTAATTCACAAAGTTAAATATATTGCAAGTTCGCCTTATGATTAAGTCCGTCATAAAACATGGCAAACAAAAACCTTGTTTCTTTGTCATATTACAAGTAGGATTTGAGTTTGTAGTTAATTTTCATTAGAAGTTTAGCGAGCCAAGTAAATCTAGAAGAAATTAGTGAAACATGGTTAAAATTTTATTCAAATTGAATTAGAAAGTAAAGATGTCAAATAAAGATGTCAAATAACTTTAAGGGGGTGTATGATTGTTAAATGGAATCATTATGGCAATGGGAAGCCATGTTTTTTTTTTTTTTTTTTTTTTTTTTTTTTTTTTTTTTTTTTTTCTACAATGTATGAGATTACGGGTGAAAATGAGCCGAGCCACTTGTGAAAAGCTCGGGATCGGATTGGTAAAAAGCTCGAAGGAGCCGAGTCTAAACAAGCTCAATCCAAAGCTCGAGCCTAAGTTGCAACTCGTTTATTAATCGAGCTCGAGCTTTACATACAAAGCTCGTTTAGACTAATACTCGGGTCGGGACTCGGTTTGGGTTTTCCACCATCTCGGGACTCGGGTCGAGTGAGCCAAAACCGAGAAAACCAACTCGTCCCGAACCGACCCGAGTAAAACCGAGTAGTTTCGGGTCGGGATTCGGTTTGGGTTTTTCAGGAAGCCGGTTTCGGGTCGGGACGGCCTGATGCTCACCCCTATCTCACCAATGGCGTGCGGCGTGCCCCAGTCCTATATTTTTCTATCATTATCTAGAATCGACACTCCTACTAAATTTTCTAACATTGCACAAAGTCAATTCAACCCAAACAATCATCCCTAAATTATCTCAACCTATTCAACCAACATTAAAAAACAAACTCAAAACACATCAAGATCCATCAAACATTAAAAAAAAGTCAAACCATTAAAAAAAGTCAAACTTACTATTAAGCTCCTCAAGCCACCTAGCAACACTCTCAAAAGTCCCACTTCTAGAAATATCATAAACCACAAGAGCACCCACAGCCCCTCTATAATAAGCACTAGTCACAGCTCTAAACCTTTCCTGACCAGCAGTATCCCAAATCTGAGCCTTCACTTCCTTCCCATCAATCTCCATACTCTGAGTCTGAAACTCAACTCCAATTGTGGCTTTGGAATGCAAGTTGAACTCATTCCTGGCGTATCTTGACAGCAGGTTTGACTTTCCAACTGCTGAATCGCCAATTATGACCACTTTGAAGAGATACTCTTCGCCTTCATCGTCTGATGAATCCATGGATGGATTTGGAATTGGTTTCTGGGTTGTGAAATTGAGGTGGTTTTGGAAGTGGGTTTGTGTTGGATTTGGGTTTTGATGGCTGGATTGTGAGATTGGGAATTGGCTGGCAGAGATGGAGGTGGTGCTTTATTAGTGGGGCTTTGTGTTAAAAGTTTATATAAAATATTGTGAGGACATGATATGGGAAGACATGTTTTTTATTTTTTTAGAATATTTTACTGTATGTGATTTTTGTTTTTTTTTTTTTTAAAAAAAAGAAGAATGTGATGGGATTTTGGTGGAAAGTTTATTTGAAAGATATGGTTTTATATTTCCCATGAAGATTTGGCATTCGAAAATAATCACTATAAATGGAGAGTTGAGATTAAAGTATAATAATTCACACAAGGAGTTTATTTCTTAACTATAATAGGGGTGAGCAAACGGCCCGGACGGACCGGACCGACCGACAAAACCGACCGGACCGACCACATTCGGTCCGGTCCTCGGTGGCTTGGTTTAGGCTTTTTGGTTAATTCGGTCTTCGGTCCGGTCGGTCCGGTCCGGTCTGGTCTGGACCGACCAAAAAATCGAAAAACTTGCCAAAGCTTGCCTATTTGGACCGGACCGATCACATTCGGTCTCGGTCTCAGACCCACTTTTACCTTAATTCGGTCTTCGGTCTTGTCGGTCCGGTCCGGTCCGGTCCCAGACCGATGCTCACCCTTAAACCATGGTTCTTAATATCTCAATCATGATTTTATGAATTTATGATAATATAATGCAAAAATGATCCAGTTTATAACTAGAATCTTAGTAGACTTAAGATCTTATAAGATCTTGATCTTGATCACAGGATCTTAGATATAATCCGATCCAATCTTACTTTTTTTTGAACCGCAAACTAAAAAACTACAAAGTCATGAATTATGTGTTATAGAATTTTAAAAACAACATATTAATCTTCTTAAACATAGCATATTCATTTTTAGGACAATATTTTCATGAAACATTTATATAATTTTGTGTTTATGATGTATAATAATTTGTAGATTTTAACAATATTACAAAGCCTATTAAGAAAATGACATTATAGTAGGATCTTAGGATCCCGAACCGATCTTACGATATTGATTTTGCAAAAAAAAAAAAAAATAAAATAAAAAAAATAAAAAATCCTGATCTTGAAAACCTTGATAATAACATTTAAATACTTTATTCATACTACATATAAAAGAAAATACATTTATTTAAAATTTAAAATCTTAAAAAATAAGTAACACCTTTTTTTTTTTTTTTTTTTTTTTTTTTTTGTAACAAGGGTTTCCGACTTGATATTGCGAGCCGATTAATCCCACGGCGAATACCCTTTTGGATAGCCCGGAGTCGGCGCACGTGAACCTCCGTGACCACAAGGGGATTAATTTTCTCCCCGTTAGATTCGAACCCTTGACCTCCTCTTTAGAAGGCTGGTATTCTTACCGCTGAGTCACCCCTTTGATTAGTAACACCTATGTTTATAAAGGCGAATCTAATAAATATTTAAATATTTAATTACAATTTAAACTACTAATTTTTTATGTCACTCTCACTTACTCACATCAAAATATACATAAAAGAGTTAACACACACAAAACGCTACTATACAACCATTGTCGTTATGCATAGTTAATCATCTGATTTGAATTAATATGTATAAATGATGTGACAAACTTAAAATGTCATGTTCCTCCTTTGATATTATTATATTCAATTAGTTAGTTATTAGTTTAAAGAACCATAATCATACTTAAGTTGATAGTTTAGCATTTTTTTTTTCATCAATTATTGTTTTTAGAATATTATTGACTTCAATTTTTTTAAAAATACTTTTTAATTCACAAAGTTAAATATATTGCAAGTTCGCCTTATGATTAAGTCCGTCATAAAACATGGCAAACAAAAACCTTGTTTCTTTGTCATATTACAAGTAGGATTTGAGTTTGTAGTTAATTTTCATTAGAAGTTTAGCGAGCCAAGTAAATCTAGAAGAAATTAGTGAAACATGGTTAAAATTTTATTCAAATTGAATTAGAAAGTAAAGATGTCAAATAAAGATGTCAAATAACTTTAAGGGGGTGTATGATTGTTAAATGGAATCATTATGGCAATGGGAAGCCATGTTTTTTTTTTTTTTTTTTTTTTTTTTTTTTTTTTTTTTTTTCCTACAATGTATGAGATTACGGGTGAAAATGAGCCGAGCCACTTGTGAAAATCTCGGGATCGGATTGGTAAAAAGCTCGAAGGAGCCGAGTCTAAACAAGCTCAATCCAAAGCTCGAGCCTAAGTTGCAACTCGTTCATTAATCGAGCTCGAGCTTTACATACAAAGCTCGTTTAGACTAATACTCGGGTCGGGACTCGGTTTGGGTTTTCCACCATCTCGGGACTCGGGTCGAGTGAGCCAAAACCGAGAAAACCAACTCGTCCCGAACCGACCCGAGTAAAACCGAGTAGTTTCGGGTCGGGATTCGGTTTGGGTTTTTCAAGAAGCCGGTTTCGGGTCGGGACGGCCTGATGCTCACCCCTATCTCACCAATGGCGTGCGGCGTGCCCCTGTCCTATATTTTTCTATCATTATCTAGAATCGACACTCCTACTAAATTTTCTAACATTGCACAAAGTCAATTCAACCCAAACAATCATCCCTAAATTATCTCAACCTATTCAACCAACATTAAAAAACAAACTCAAAACACATCAAGATCCATCAAACATTAAAAAAAGTCAAACCATTAAAAAAAAGTCAAACTTACTATTAAGCTCCTCAAGCCACCTAGCAACACTCTCAAAAGTCCCACTTCTAGAAATATCATAAACCACAAGAGCACCCACAGCCCCTCTATAATAAGCACTAGTCACAGCTCTAAACCTTTCCTGACCAGCAGTATCCCAAATCTGAGCCTTCACTTCCTTCCCATCAATCTCCATACTCTGGGTCTGAAACTCAACTCCAATTGTGGCTTTGGAATGCAAGTTGAACTCATTCCTGGCGTATCTTGACAGCAGGTTTGACTTTCCAACTGCTGAATCGCCAATTATGACCACTTTGAAGAGATACTCTTCGCCTTCATCGTCTGATGAATCCATGGATGGATTTGGAATTGGTTTCTGGGTTGTGGAATTGAGGTGGTTTTGGAAGTGGGTTTGTGTTGGATTTGAGTTTTGATGGATGGATTGTGAGATTGGGAATTGGCTGGCAGAGATGG
The DNA here is from genome assembly GCA_030686995.1 of Artemisia argyi. Lineage (NCBI taxonomy): Eukaryota > Viridiplantae > Streptophyta > Magnoliopsida > Asterales > Asteraceae > Artemisia > Artemisia argyi. Next base: position 24,278,460 of record CM060687.1, on the reverse strand, counting down.
AGGTGGTGCTTTATTAGTGGGGCTTTGGGTTAAAAGTTTATAAAATGTTGTAAGGACATGATATGGGAAGACATGTTTTTTATTTTTTTAGAATATTTTACTGTATGTGTTTTTTGTTTTTTTATTAAAGTGTAAAGTTTATTTGAAAGATATGGTTTATTATTCCCATAAAGATTTGGTATTCGAAATATAGAGTTTGTTTTAAATGGAGAGTTGAGATTAGACTACAACAATTCACAAAAGTAGTTTATTTCTTAACTATAAGAGCAGGCGGTGCAGCTCTTCAAATGGTGCTTGTCACTCTAACGTGGCATCTCTCTTCCCTCGTCGTAGCTCGCCGCTGCACCCCCTCTCGCCATCCTTCGCCATTTTGGTGCTACTCGTCTGCACAACAAGCATATGGTCTGACAAAGGAGTACATGTATTCGTTGGAAAGAGTTAAATTCAAACGGATATATTACTGTTTAATATAGTTTTTTTTTATTATTATTTTTTTTAAATCAACTTAACAAACTGTATAAATACCAAATTATTTACATACAATTTTCTCACTACAATTCAACCAAAACATAAAAACTTCTATATCTCAACTAAAAAAAATAATAATAAAAAATAAAAATAAAAATCTCAAAACCCGAATGAAGGAGGCTATTTCACGAACCTCCTAAATTCAAACCCACGACCATATGGGAGATCGTCAAAGCCTTCTACTCCCTCGTCGCAAAATTCCCCACATTCTTCATCGCCATATGGATCGCAACCATTCAATCCGGTGGAGATTTATAATAACCAACAACTTACGTTTCAACAAGGATTCGCATCTCATTCTCAACGGATGTTGGTACACAATTTTTTTGGAACGAAATTACTGAGGCGTTCAACGATCAAACTACGGGTGACCCTCGTACAATTTTTTTGTATTATTTTTAATTATTAGTGAAATGAATTTAGTTTATTTAATGAAATGAATAAAAAAATAAAGTTGTAAGTGGTGGACCCCAAATGAGTAAGTTGAGGTTAGTTATCGGTGAGAAAAAGGTTAGTTGTGAAGATGATGTAAGGTGATGTGACACTCGTGGGCCTCAAATGAGGAGATTTGGTTCCTCACTGCACCCTTGCTCTAATAACCATGATTCTTCGATCTTGATTTTACTTATGATATTATAAAGCAAAAATGATCCAGATCCTAACTAGGATTTTAGCAGGCTTAAGATCTTATAAGATCCTGATCTTAATCACAGGATCTTAAGATCTAATCCGATCCGATCTTACCTTTTTCTAACCGCAAACTAAAAAACTACAAAGTCATTATTTACGTGTTATAGAATTAAAAAAACAACATGTTAATCTTCTTAAATATATCATATTCATTTTTTAGGTCAATATTTCCATGAAACATTTATATACTTTTGTGTTTATGATATATAATAATTTGTAGATTTAAATAATATTACAAAGCCTATTAAGAAAATGACATTATAGTAGGATCTTAAGACCCCAATCAGATCTTAAGATCTTGATTTTGCAAAAAAAAAAAAAAAAAAAAAAAAAAAAAAAAAAAAAAAAACGATCATGAGTATGATCCCGATCTTGAAAACCTTGATAATAACATTTGAATACTTTATTCATACTACATATAAAAGAAAACACATTTATTTAAAATTTAAAATCTTAAAAAATGAGTAACACCTATATTTATAAAAGAGAACGCCTGGCAATCTAATAAATATTTAAATACTTAATTAGAATTTAAACCACTAAATTTTTATGTCACTCGCACTTAGGGATGACAACGGGGCGGGAATATCGGGGATTGTACTTACCATCCCCATCCTCGTTTTACACTCCTCATCCCCATCCCCGTCACCATCCCCATTGGGGAATTGATTTACATCCCGGGATCGAGGATCCCGCGGGAATTCGGGGATTCTCCACCCTTATGAAATAACATAAAAATTCCATCAACTCGTCAAAAATATAAATAATTTTAACTCATAAAGTACCTCAACAAACGTACATCGCACATAGTTATATTAATTAGAATTTTAATTCAACTTTAAAGCATCGTAAACATTGTAATATCAAAGATACTATAAAAACAATATGTATCATATTTGTGTATTCGGACAAAATAGTTAAGTAATATGTAATTGTTAATTCTACTTCTAAATCTAAATGTGTTTGATCCTATAAATATCACATATACATATAAACATACATGTCGATACTCATAAACATATGTACATGTACGTACACAGCCCTAAGGGCTGTTGTTAGCAAAACCCTAAATTTTAAATAATTATACACTAGAAAGATCGGGGTCGGGACCGAGTTTGGGGATTTATGTTATCCCCATCCCCGCCCCATCCCCGGTTTAATATTTCAGAGGATTCCCCATCCCCAGTCAACTTAGAGATTCCCCAGTCAAATCAGGTTTGAGGATCGGGTCTCCATTGGGTACGAATTTTTTGCCATCCCTACGTCTCACTTACTCACATCAAAATATACATAAAAAAAATTAACACACACAAAACGCTGCTATACAAACATTGCCGTTATGCACAGTTAATCATCTGATTTGAATTAATATGTATAAATGATGTGACAAACTTAAAATGTCATGTTCTTCCTTTGATATTATTATATTCAATTAGTTAGTTATTAGTTTAAAGAACCATAATCATACTTAAGTTGATAGTTTAGCTTTTTTTTTTTCTTCTTCCATCAATTATTGTTTTTAGAATATTACTGACTTCAATTTTTTTTAAATATGCTTTTTAATTCATAAAGTTAAATATATTGCAAGTTCGCCTATAATAATGATTAAATCCAGTCATAAAACGTGGGCAAACAAATACCTTGTTTCTTTGTCATATTACAAGTAGGATTTGAGGTTGTAGTTAATTTTCATTAGAAGTTTAGCGAGCCAAGTAAATCTAGAAGAAATTAGTGAAACATGGTTAAAATTTTATTCAAACTGAAGTAGAAAGAAAAGATGTCAAATAACTTTAAAGGGGTGTATGATTGTTAAATGGAATCATTATGGTAATGGGAATGGGTTTTGATACTCACCTTACTTGGTGGGTTTAGAAGATACTATATTTGTGGGTTTGATACTCAACTTTTAGTAATAAACACACTAACCAAACATTATATATAAGAATGAAAGTGATTCTTAGGCCATTCACAGTGGGACAGAAAAAAACGTTCGTGAACATCGGTCGAATGATGTTAACATCGGTCGTTCCCAATATGGGAAATCGATCGCCGGTCAACCAAAATCAAATATCGTTCGCTTTTCCAACCGATATTCAACAAACTTTTCAAACACAATTTACAACTTTTCAAAATCAAAGTAACCGTTTGTAGCCTAAAAAAAAACTTTTTTTCAAAAAACATTACCACTTTTCATCCTATAAATACCCACATCAACCCCACTTTCAAACACACAATTTCAAAAACAATTCATCCAAATTCACATCAAAAAACACACAATGTCAAAGAAAAACTCTCCACAATCAAAAAACCGACGATCCCGACTAACCCAAAATGCACCCGACATAAATTTCTCTCCGCAAAACACCTTTGAACTAACCGGCATAACACCACCACAACAAGGGAACATACGCTTTCGTCCACAATCTTTTGAATATCCAACACAATTACCACAAGTCAATCAAAGAGAAAACTTATTTTCCGTTCATCGTCCTTTTGTCCCACCACAACGTGTTAATCATCACGAAGAACCAAGTGAGGCGGCCTATCGTCCTAACATGGATTTCTTGCATTGTTCTCAACCGTATCAAGAACATTCTCCGATTCGGTCTACTAATCTTAATATGAATTTGGATGATTGGGCAGAATTTCATAACTATGGCTATTCGACCCAACACTATCCAAGCCAAGACCAACCGAGTCAAGATGTTTCGATGGGGCAAGGTTCGGGTCACGGTTCCTACCACGGTTCTTTGCCCGTTGATGACGATGAGTCTGACGAAAGCGAAGCTACATCACCCGTCAAGCAAAAGAAGCCTTCGCGACGTGCTACAAAGGCGAAAGGCAAAGCCAAAGCCAAAGAACCCGAACCGGCAAAAAAAATTGAACCATGGTCTACCAGAGAAGAGGTCGTTCTTTGTAAAGCTTTCATCTTTGTTTCTGAAAATGCAAAAAAATGAAACACTATGAATCGGCACAAATTTTAGGAGAAAGTGGTAGCCTACTTTTGGAGAGAAACTGGTTCAAACCGAACAATGAATTCGATCGTTTCCAAATGGAAGACTAGAATTCGTTGTCAAGTTGCGAATTTTGGTGCTATTGTTGATAATGTCAAGGGGACACATGGAAGTGGTGAGAATGACCTTGACGATTTGTCCAAAGCTCTTTTGGAGTATCGTGTACGTTACGGTCAAGATTTCACTATGGTGGAGTGTTGGAAAGTTTTGAGGGGGCATGATACTTGGAAGGAAGAGATACCTCTTTTCTAATCGGGCGTTCGAAAGAAAGTGAAGGGTTCAACAACTACGTCGGAGTCAATACAAGGCCCCTCGAATTTTCAAGACTTGGATGATGACGAGGATGAAACAGAGGATGATACTAGAGAATCACGACCACAGGGTCGTGACAAAGCAAGGAGGAAATCATCCACCTCCTCCTCTCATGAAACATCAAAATCATTCATGAGTGGGCTAATAGCGGATTTGTGGAAATCAAGACCGGCAAAGAAGGAAAAAGGTAAAGAGCGTGATGAGTCGTGGAGACAAATCAAGGAACGAGAGCTAGCGATCAAAGAAAAAAATTTGGAATATACAAAAAAGCTCTTGCAATGCCAGGAGTAACAAAAGGAACTCTTGAGAAATACCAAACGGGATCAAGAATTGATTTTCTACAACTCGGCTATCGACCCAAATTTGCCCGAACGACAACGAGAGAAACTTATACGAATTAAAGCGGAAATCAAGGAACGCCACAACCTAAATTACTAGTTTTTATGATGAGGCGAAAAATGATCCGTTTTTAGGGGGTCATTTAAGCCCGGAATTGAATTTATGTGATCAAATATTGCCCTAAATCGTTCCTTTTGTGATTTTAGGTACTTTGGGAGTGAAATCTGGAAAAGGAAGCAATTCGGACGTTTTTGGAGCATAAAAGTGAAGAAAACGCCAAAGACTTAATTTTTCATGCTGGAAACAGTGTGTGACGGCGTCAAGAGTACTTTCCTGACGGCGTCAAGAGTAAATATCATGACGACCCAGTACAGAAATGAAGGCGTCACAAGTAGAGCGTCAAGAGTTAAAGTGTGACGGCCTGCAAAAATGGACAACATGACGGCGTCAGATGTAGATCAAGGCAGTCCGAGGATTGTTTTGGCGGCGATATGACGGCGTCACCCATTTGTTCTTGACGCCGTCAGCCTACGAAGGAGGCTATTTCACGAACCTCCTAAATTCAAACCCACGACCATACGGGGGATCGTCAAACCCTTCTACTCCCTCATCGCAAAATTCCCCACATTCTTCATCGCCATATGGTTCGCAACCATTCAATCCAGTGGAGATTTATAATAACCAACAACTTGCGTTTCAACAAGGATTCGCATCTCATTCTCAATAAATGTTGGCACCACAATTTTTTTGGAACGAAACTACTGAGGCGTTCAACAATCAAACTATGGGTGACCCTCGTACAATTTTTTTGTATTATTTTTAATTATTAGTGAAATGAATTTAGTTTATTTAATTAAATGAATAAAAAATAAAGTTGTAAGTAGTGAGCCCCAAATGAGTAAGTTGAGGTTAGTTGTTGGTGAGGAAGATGTTAGTTGTGAAGATGATGTAAGGTGATGTGGCACCCGTGGCCCCCAAATGAGGAGATTTGGTTCCTTATTGCACCCCCTGGTCTAATAACCATGATTCTTCGATCTTGATTTTATGATCTTACGATTTTACAATATTATAAAGCAAAAATGATCCAGATCCTAACTAGGATTTTAGCAGGCTTAAGATCTTATAAGATCCCGATCTTAATCACAGGATCTTAAGATCAAATCCAATCCGATCTTACCTTTTTCTAACCGCAAACTAAACAACTATAAAGTCATGATTTGCGTGTTATAGAATTTAAAAAACTACATGTTAATCTTCTTAAACATACCATATTCATTTTTTTAGGACAATATTTCCATGAAACATTTATATAATTTTGTGTTTATGATATATAATAATTTGTAGATTTGAACAATATTACAAAGCCTATTAAGAAAATGATATTATAGTAAGATCTTAGGATCTCGATTCGATCTTACGATCTTGATAAAAAAAAAAAAAAAAAAAAAAAAAAAAAAAAAAAAAAATCGTGAGTATGATCCCGATCTTGGAAACCTTGATAATAACATTTGAGTACCTTATTCATACTACATATAAAAGAACACACATTTATTTAAAATTTAAAATCTTAAAATATGAGTAACACCTATATTTATAAAAGGCAACACAATCTAATAAATATTTAAATACTTAATTTCAATTTAAACCACTAACATTTTATGTCACTCTCACTCACTCACATCAAAATATACATAAAAAAAAAAATTAACACACACAAAACGTTACTATACAAACATTGCCGTTATGCATAGTTAATCATCTGATTTGAATTAATATGTATAAATGATGTGACAAACTTAAAATGTCATGTTCTTCCTTTGCTATTATTATATTCAATTAGTTAGTTATTAGTTTAAAGAACCACAAAAGTTGATAGTTTAGCATTTTTATTTTATTATTATTTTTTTTTCATCAATTATTGTTTTTAGAATATTATTTACTTCAATTTTTTTTAAATATACTTTTTAATTCATAAAGTTAAATATATTGCAAGTTCGCCCATGATAATGATTAAGAGAGTGTTTCTTTTTTCCTTTAGCTAAGGGTTTGGGTCCACAAGGGTTCACAAAAGTATTTAATAATATTTTTTTTAATGTGGAGCCCACTTATTTTCACTAATAAGGACAGTAGCAGTCATGCTTCTGAAATCATCCATACCTCCAAAATCCACCAATAATATCATTCCACCTCATTTCACCTCATTCATACTTTTTTCATACCTCCCAACCTAGGGGTGTGCACGGTTCGGTTTGGGTCGGTTTTTGGCTAAAACCGAAACCGAACCGTAATGTTCGGTTTTTATAGAACCTAAAACCGAAACAGTTCGGTTTTTGGCGGTTCGGTTTTTTTGGTTTATTATCGGTTTCGGTTTGGTTTTTCGGTTTTTCCGGTTTCTAACCGTTTATATTTGGGCATGAAAAATATATACCAACAAACTTATATTACATAAAAAATTGGTTATTCTTATTTACATTTTTTTGTCAATCTAAGCATAATAATATTTATTGCATAAACCTTTAATTACACACATATAAATAAGAAACACACATGCAGGGGAACATATATATAGTATTATCATCGTCATATATTTATTGATATATTCTAAAATAGACACACGATACGATAAACACACATATAAACATAAACGTTAAGATAAATATATTATAAATCTACCAACAAAATGAATATGAGTTTATAAATTTGATTTATTTAGTTATTTATTCATGTTATATTAATTATATATCATTATATAATAAAATCGGTTCGGTTCGGTTTTTACGGTTCGGTTTTTGGACAAAAACCGAAACCGAACCGTATTTTTCGGTTTTTGAAAAATTAAAAACCGAACCATCGGTTTTTAGTTTCGGTCGGTTTTTTTTTGTTCGGTTTTTTCGGTTTTCGGTTTGGTTTCGGTTTTTTCGGTTTTGTTTGCTCACCCCTATCCCAACCCCATTTTAGTGGCAACCATGCCTTTTTCATACCTCCCAACTACCTTTTTTTTTTTTTTTTTTTTTTTTTTTTTTTTATTTATAAATTAAAATAAACAATTTAATTAAAACATAAATATTTCATTAATAACCGAAAGAAAATTACATAATACTTAAAATATATATATATATATATATATATATATATATATATATATATATATATATATATATATATATATATATAATTAAAAGAAAATTACATTATTCTAAAAAAAATGAAATAACTAATCATCGAGATATGTTAAGTTTTGAACATCTACGTGGTCCGTAAGATCATATAGGAGTCGGTAATGCATTTGTTCGTCGATTAACTCCGGTAATACACTATCGTCATAAACTGGCGCGACTGGCGGATCCATTATATGAACCGGTGATATTGCCATCACATCGTCTTTTAAAATCATATTGTGAAATATGATACATGTTCGGCGCGCCATGTTTATATAGTCATCAAATCTATCTGGAGGTTCACTCGTTGCGAGTTGCCTAATGGCCGATGTGCATTTTTGTAATGCCGTGAAACTTTTTTTTCCCCTCGCATCTAAGCCCTCTAGAAACCATTCGAAATTCGCTTCTACATCAGCAACAACTCTTAAAAACAAGCTTTTATTCATACGAAACCGTTCACGAAAACGTTCGTCGTTAAACTTTGGACGTTCAACGAAATAATCATTCATAAGGGTTCGTAAAGCTTCTTCACGAAAACGAGTTACATACTCCCGACTTTCGGTAGAGCTTGCCGTGTCGTCAAATGCATCGTACGCGGCTAATAAGGTTTCTAGGGTGCTACCGGATGGCACTAGTTCGGACAATTCGCCGGGGGGACTCACTAACGATTCAGGCGAAGAAGAAGATAAAACCATTTGTAAAAATATGTGAATTGGTTATATATGTGAATTGTATTGTTTGTGTTAAAAATGTATGTGTTTAGGTAAAATATATATAGGGGATTTTTTTTTTTGGCCGATGCACGCTCCCTCAAACGTTCCAAAAAATTAATGCCCAACGATTATTTTTTGCCTTGAAAACCCCATGCCTCCGAGGCAATCTTTGTCGTTCACCTCTTGCCGTTGGGCTTGCCGGCTAGGTGGCGGCGGTGTTCACCGCCGGCATCACCTTGCCGTTGGGTGATACCGCTGCCACTGCCACCGTTCTAAGTCTATATCTACAAGGTATAAGATTTCTTTCTCTCCCTATTAAGACACACAGGTCTCACATGACCCCCACACACCTCTTAGCTAACAAAAAAAAAGAATCATAAAACGTTGGCAAACAAATACCTTGTTTCTTTGTCATATTACAAGTAGGATTTGAGGTTTTGTAGTTAATTTTCAGTAGAAGTTTAGCGAGCCAAGTAAATCTAGAAGAAATTAATGAAATGTTGGTATTTTAGTGTAAAATAGATTGAGTTTAATATACATATAAGGGTCGACACTTATATGAATATTAACTGGACTAACGGGGGTTCCAAGGGGGCGGTAGCCCCCTTGGTGGGGGTTCGGGGGCAACGCCCCTGAGAGAAGCAGGGTCCAAGGGGCAGCGCCCCTGGCTGGGGTCGAGCTGCCAGGTCAGCTGGAAATTTTTTTTATTTCCACTAAGTTGCTATGTCAAAAATTCCTCAGAAAATTATATTTTCGGAAATTGAGGGACTAAATTTGACAGCTTGAAACCTTGAAACTGCCAAAAGGCAGTTAACCCTAAATAACGTTTTATCACATAAACGGTTCTGATGAACATACAGAAAAAACAGAAACGATTCTGATTGCAACCAAAACATCATACACAAACTTGAATCAATTAGATTTTATCCGGTCGTTAATTGGTATCCACTCCAATTTAATCGATCTGAAAACGTTCATACTCGTGACTTCTAATTGCTATCAGGATACTATCACCCCACATACGACACATTTACAACATGAAACACGGTTAAAAATTGATTCAAACTAAATTAGAAAGTAAAGACGTCAAATAACTTTTAAATCATCAACTTTCAAGCGCATTATTTAGAGTTTATTTAGACTCGATGCTTTATTCTCCTAGATATTGTATAGGCTCTTTTTATATAAATTGGAGATTTGGGATTAAACTTATAATAACACACTTTAGAAGAATCTTTATTTCCTAACTTTATAACGATTGCACAATATTTTATTAACAATTACATGTGATAATTGATGTGAGAGACTTAAAATGCCTTGTCCTTGATAAATTAGTTCTTTATTAGTTTAAAGCTACGCACTCATACTTAAGTTTTTAGTTAAGCATTTTTCTCTATATCAAATTATCAAATATCATTTAAAATTATTATTGTATTTATTTCAGTTTTCAAACATTGTCTTTGAATATTAGAGTGTATTACAATACAATTTTGCCTATAATATTGATTAAGCTCCGCAAAGTGTGGGAAACAAAAACCTTGTCTTTATCATATTCATAGTTTAAGTTGGACCTGAGGCTGTAGTTAATTTTCATTAGATTTAAATGAGGGTTCGAGTGGGGCGAGAAAATGTGATACACTCATTAACACTCTGTTCCCGAGTAAAATTAAAAAATAATCATGTTCTTGAGATTTTTTGGAGAGAAGAGAAGAGAAGAGGAAAGTAAATTATGCCAAATTCCCCTTCTTAATCTTCTTCCCAAATTGGGATGATTTGGAGAGAAGTGAAATTTTAGGCTTAATTTGATACTATCTATTATCTCTTCTTTCTAACTTGGGAACAAACAACTAAAAATCAAAACTTTTCAATCTCCTCTCCTTTTCTCTCTTTTTTAGTTTTTTATACCCTTCATTTCTCTTCTTTCCATTTTATACTCGAGAACAGAGTGTTACGTAATCATATAGAATCTTGTAAGAAATGGATTATTAAATTCTTTTACTTGTAGGAAACGGTAACAGTTAAACAACTATTGGCATGCATGTCGCACCACATCCTCAACTCTTACCGTGACGCTAATATGTTATCGCGTTAATGAATTAACAATTTACCACCATAGGCGGAGCCACTTGAGGACAAAAGAAGGCTATGACCCTCTTAAACTTTTTTGTATTTACATAAAATATCTTTATACTAATAAACAGTTTACATTGTAAATCATATATTTTAAAGATAAATGATGAATTGACCCTCTCAAGTTTTATAATTTACATTTCAGCCATTCTAAAAATATTAGACTAGCTCTGCCACTCATTACCACGCCCTTTCTTTTTTATTTTGAGTCACCAATACCAAATAAAAACCTCTAAATTTTCCATTTGTTACAAAATGTACGAAGTTTAGTGAGCCAAAAAGTGAACTAGTAAAAATTAACTACAGCCTCAAGTCCAACTTAAACTACGGAGTCGATTACCGCTTAGCCAATACTAGCTCATTCCCTAGATGATAATGGAGACCTCACATCCTCTACTATTATAGTTTGCAAAGTTCAATATAAATTATTCCAAAGCAATAACACGTTAACATAATAGATTTTTGACAAGATTTTGTAATTGACGATAAGTATTAAATTTCAGGTATTTTGGTTGTTTTTGAGTCATTGATATATATCTCTGACATTAATAAAAGTGATACTCATTTCGTTTCAAAATAAGTGTTCATCTTATTATCTTAAGATGTCTCAAAATAAGCGTCTACTTTGTATTATAAGTTATAACTAATAATAACAGATTCTAGTAGGCATAGATAAGTATTTGATTTGTTGAGCATGTAGTACATGAGATTTCCAAAAACTTTGTACATCGAATAAAGTATAAAATAAGATATGAACATAACAGGCTAAATAAAGGCGTCATGTATGTAAATCATCTTCTTATCCCAGAGCTCCCAACACAAGTTAAAATTTAATGTAAAGCTACAAATTTACGTTATGCTCGCACTTGTAGTTTGATGTGCCAAATCATCGTTCAATATGATCTTTTCACTATGTTTTGACTTGGTCATCTTCACTGATTGCCTTTCGACAAGGCTACAAACTTGTAGGGCACACCCATCAATCAACCTTGGGTCCTGTACTTATCTTCCCATCTTTATTATTTTTCATAGCTTGGTCATGAAAACATTTTGTTATATTTATCCAATTTTACAGCTATATATAGGGGATTGGTTCGCACATTATTTTTTTTATAAACACATCATTTTGTACAATGTTGTAATGCACAGAGAGCACACAGTACAACACTGTAATGCACAGAGTGTGATGCAAGAATAAAAAAAGTTGATGTGCGAATCAGCTCCCATATATAATTATATACATACCCTGAGTTGTATGAAATCCATTCCGAATTACAATACAACAATAAAACATTTCAAAACAAACTTTATCATTCATCATAGGGTTTACGTCACAAAATAGAAACAAACCTTTTTTAAAATCCCCTTTTTTATACTTGAACTATAAAAAGTATCATTAAATGCAGCGAACTTTCATAAAATATTTTTATATGCATATTTGGATGTATTGTCATACAAAAAAACTGACATGTGTTACTCTTTCTAACTTGAAAACACATCAAAATGTGCATATTGAACACTTTACAAAAGTTCATTGCATTTAATATACTTTTTATAGTTCACATATTAAGACGAAACTTTAAAAACAATTCATTGCTATTTTGTGAATTATAGCTCTTTTATCATAAGTTATAAATATCATCAATAGTCAAATAGTAATAATAACTCTTTTATCATGACTTATAAATATCATCAATAGTCAATGGTAAATGAATGCATGTTTGTCTGCTTTGCCTGCTTTCTTTTGCTAAAGTATGTTGTTCTTTGGCTTTTACTTTCTTTTTTTTGCTCTCTCACTAGCACATTTGTATTTGTCGGAGGTTTTTTTGAAAGCAGTCTCTCTACCTTCAGGTTTATTCTGAGGTAAAAAAATGATCTGGTTATATTTTACCTCCCCATACCCTGCTCGGCGGAATTTGGTTTTTTTGTTGTTGTTGTTGAGTCAATAGTAAATGATAAAGAAAGGTAGGTATATTACTAAAAAAAAAAAAAAAAAAAAAAAGTCAAAAGTCAAAAAACGGCTAGAGTAGGTAAACTAAATACACCTGGTCAAACTTGTCATCTACAACTATTAAAGCATTTTCAGTACTGACCCGACCCGACAATTTCTCCTTCATTTCTTGATAAAAACCTTCAATAATTCAAACCCACTTCCATTTTTGACCCAATTTTATCTCCCTCATCTTAATTGGAATTTAGTCAACTCTACAGAAAACCCCCAATTTAGCAATAAATAGTCTCCATATCAATTGGGTCACTTTATTTTATACTTTTAAACCAAACCCACTTCCAGTTTTGACCCAATTTCATTTCAAGCCACTTTAATTGAATTTTAATCGACCCTACAAGAAACCCCCAATTTGGACCAATTTGGTAAAGATTTCAAGTGGGTCAGTTTAGTTTTTGGTTATAAAGAAAACCCATCTTTGGTTTTGTGTAAAGGTTGAATCTTGGTAGTTAATTTGATGGATTATGCAGAGAAATCAGTTGAAATAAGGGCATTTGATAGTTTAGGGTTAGGGTTTGATTTTGCAAGTGATTTTAGGTTAAAATATGCAAAATCATGTCCAGGGGGAGGGAGATTAGTTGAGCTGGACGAGTCGCGAAAAAGGGATATTGTTGTGCCTGGTGGTGGTGGAGTTACTATTTGTGGTGTTAGTGAGGATATTCATTGTGATAAAGGTGATCATATTAGGTTTAAGTCTGATGTTTTGGAGTTCAATAAGGTAAATTATTTTTGCTTTTTTTGTACTGTGAATTATGTGGTTTTGATGCGCGGTTAGTACTTTTTTAAGTTGATAAAAATTTGAGTTTAGTTAGCACTGAGAAGAAGTTTAGTTGTTCGAGCCTGAATTTGGTTGAAGATCAAGTTTTAGTACGAAAAATGAGTCTGATACTCGGATACATGTAGCAGGTGTTTGTCTAAGCTTATTTGATGAGCTTGTGTGCTTATTGAAAAATTGAGAAGCCAATAAGCTCATTTTCTGTGGCTTGTGAGCTTATCGAGCTGGCTTGCTTAGTTGAGTTCATAAGCTCAAATTGATAAGTTCATAAGCCATACAAAATGAGCTTATTGGCTTTTCATTTTTTTATAGGGTCGTAATCCCTTTAAATAAGCTTAGACAGACACTCCCTTAAGTCAACATTAAGTTTATAGGAGTTGAGTGGTTAATTGAAGTTTGAGTTATAGTACAAACATGAGCCTGAAAAATATAAAAGGTGAGGTTTGAGTTTATGAGAATGGAAAATTGTGTTAAAGTTTGATTTTTTTGTACATAAATGAGCTAGGGGCATATACCAAGTTAAGTTTGGATTTAGTACAAAAATGAGCGAAACATATATACCAAGTTATATAAGAAATTGACTCCAATTACTATGAAGTCTTTTAGAGGTTTATGTATGTGTTAATTTAATTTAAGTTCAGCTAGTTTATTTAACATAGCTTAAGTAAGCGTATTCGAGCTGTTGAATTGAGGTTGCTTTATCGAATCTAGATGTGATTGTTTTTGAGCTTTTTGAGGTCGTGAATTGACCTTGAATCTTGCTGTGGCCAATTTTAAATGGTTATCATCAAGTAATCACACTTTTAAGTCGAGCTTAATCATCCCCACAGGCCCACACTTAAACACTGTTATACTTTTATAATAAATAATTATAAGAGACACTGAGAAGTTAATAAGTAAAGTGCTGATGATTATTGTGATTATGATTGTGCATTCTTACTTTCGTAGTTGCTTCTGCCTACTTTTGCTGAGTGTAATGTTTCCTTTCTACTTTTTTGACATATTACAATTATTAGGTCTATCCACTCATCAAATGTTATGACCTGAAGGGCTACGAACTTTACTAGCAGAAACATATAGCTCTTAATGAGTCTAGCATTCTTTGCAAAATAATCATAACCCTCCCTTCAAAATGGCACTTTTTGTCTAAAGTTGCTCATCTTGCAACTTGTAGTGTTCTTTTGCATTTTAGCAAGAACTATGTATGATGATTTTACAAGTTAAGCATTCTGTGATGTTTTATGTAAAGCAGCATATCGGACATAGTTTGAAACTCTGGCCAAAATAAATATATTATCCCTTGAACTAAAGCTTGGTTGGTAAGGACAGTAAATTGCTTCACCCATTGGCTAAAGCGAAATTTATGTGTTTATGCATGTCAACCATAATAACCATTGTATTATTTTTCTTCTCATCCTTATTTTTCTCTAAAAGAAAGAGTAGTATACTTTGATCTATACAACAATTTCGATTGTGGTAACATGCTAATAAGCTAATTAACTCTTCATTTTCTCTAATTTGTGTTTCAGATGTCAGAGTTACTAAATCAAAAAGCATCGGTACAAGGAAAAGTGCCTTCAGGGTACTTCAATGCATTATTCGATTTAACTGGAGCATGGTTAAATGATGCTGCAGATGCCAAACATCTTGCGTTTGATGCCTACTTTATATCCTTGTATTATTTGCATCTTACAGCATCTCCTTTAGTACTCCGAGAAAAAGTAAAGAAGGCCGTTCCTACTCACTGGAATCCAGCGTTATTAGCCAGGTAGAGAGAACTTGTAGAATAAGTGTCGTCCTCATGCACTTGAGATAAATCCGTGTTGAAATCTGATCAAAATAGAAGTGGCAAGATGGGCCAGTCGACCGGCCTGAGTAATCCTTTTTTGGGTTGAGGCAAGTCATTTTTAGTATGGGTTCAACGTGTTGGGTAAAATAACAGAGTTAGCTAAACAGTAAATGGGTCAAAAGTCACCTTATTGTTAATTGTTTATACGGTATGAAAATTACCCAATTTGACCTGTACTCGTTTGTACCAGTTACCAAACTGCCCATCTTTCCACATCTGCTGCCATTATATTGTTCTAATGTTTGATTGCTGGTATAATAAAGAGTCCGAAATTGGAGCTGGTTTCATGTTGATGCTTATTATATTATATATGTATATGTATGGCAGGTTTATTCAGACTTATGGGACCCACATTATAGTAGGGATGGGTGTTGGAGGTCAAGATGTTATATGTGTTAAACAGAAACCGTCATCTACTATTTCGCCCGCAGATCTTAGAGGTTATTTAGAGGATCTCGGAGACTGTCTGTTCTCTGATGGGGCCAGTCCTTCTTTACCTGAAAGAAAATCGAAAGATAGCAAAAAAAAAGTATATATTCTTTTTAATCGTTATACAATTTGAAAATCAGTCTGTGTTTATACTTTCTCGATATAATTCTGAGATAAATTTTCAGGTTCCAGAAGTTTTTAATCGTATGCTGCAGCCACACACTATGCAGTTTACCAACATCACAGAAACTTCAAGTAAAGATGTAAGTCAGCAAAATACTAAAGGATGAAAACAACCTTATCCTAATTTTAACAACTCAAGTATAGATGATTAACTGAATGCCTTAAACTGGAACAGGGACTTACAATTATTGGTTCTAAAAGAGGCGGGGATGTCTTTTCTGATAGTCACTCCAAGTGGCTCCAGACGGTGGGTGCTAGTCCTGAAGCAGTACGCTTCAAGTTTGTACCGATTACCTCTCTCCTTAACGGGGTTCCTGGAAGTGGATATCTTAGTCATGCAATCAATTTGTATTTACGCTGTAAGTGATTCAAATTAAGTTAATTACCGCCTTTAGTCATGAGTAGATGTGGCAATTTTGACCTATGTGCTGGTGAATCAGTAGTCACAGACCATGTTATATCAAGGGTTGAGAAAACGGGTTAAATGAAATAGTTAGCTTAAAACGAAGCGTTTTAATTGAGTTAAATTATGCATGAAGTCTTCTTTTAATGCGTAAGACCTAAATCATTTTCTCCAATAATTTGGATAATTGTTGAAATATTTTACTTTTTATAATCATGTTTGACACACTAATTATGTATGAAAAAGATAAATTGTTTGGATAAAATGTGTTTCGGTCAACCCTACTCGACCTATACCCAACCCACACAGGCCAACCGTATTTTTCTCTCTTCTATCCATTAAGTTTCATCAATTGTTTCTGATTCAACCTTTGTGGAATTCAGACAAGCCTGCACCTGAAGATTTACAGTGTTTCTTGGAATTTCAAGTTCCGAGACAATGGGCACCTCTACATTGTGAGTTACCTCTTCGGCATCAACAAAGAAAGACCTCATACCCTTGGCTTCAGTTCGCTTTTATGGGTCCTAGAGTTTATGTTAGTACAACTCAAGTAAGTCAAAAACATTTTTTTTTTCTTGAAAAGTCAAGTCTTTTTATTCTCTTCATAACGTTATAAACGGTTATTTTTCAGGTATCAAGCAGCAAAAAACCGATTATTGGTCTACGCCTATATTTAGAAGGAAAACAGAACAACAGATTAGCAGTTCACTTGAACCATCTCTCAAGCCTTCCTAATATAATGACATATACAACAACTTCATCTCGTAGACCATGTCAATGGCGAGGTTCTGATGAATACGATCCCAGTTCCCAATTTCTAGAACCAATCAGATGGAAACGTTATTCCAACATATGTTCATCGGTAGTCAAACACGACCCAAACTGGTTACCAGAAGACGGGTCAGGGGGAGTCTTTATTGTAACTGGGGCACAGCTTGTCACCAAAGGAAAATGGCCCAAAACAGTACTGCACCTGCGGCTACTTTTCACCCACCTCCCACAATGCAGCATAAGGAAAACCGAATGGGCCGGTGCACCATCAGTGGGCCGAAAGTCCAGTATCTTCACAAACTTGAGTTCTACTTTTACTTTCGGGCATAGGGCAGTTGCTGATGCACCGAAGCAGCTTCCAGCTACATTAAACTCGGGGGTGTATCCTGACGGCCCGCCAGTGCCAATCCGGTCTACTAAAATGAGAAAGTATGTGGATATTGAAGAGGTGAGTCGTGGGTCTCATGATATGCCAGGCCATTGGTTGGTGACTGCGGCTAAGTTGGTGATGGATGGTGGTAAAATCGGTTTACATGTCAAGTTTGCATTATTGGATTTTCCTCAGGAAGTTTAATATGATTGTACATAAAGAGTGGCCGAGAGTTTCTTTTATTTATTTATATATACAAAAAGTACTGTACAGAAAGAAATTAAAAGATAGGAAGCTGCATTGAGTTGCTTTATTTGCGTTACAGATGTAGTGGTTGTCTTTATGAGAGTTATGAGTATATATTATCTTCGGGCATAATCATATAACGACGGTGTATTTGAGTTGAGTTTGAGCTTGTTTGTTTCGAAGCTTGGTGTGTGTGTAAACTTAATTTAATTTGGACCAAATTTGTGGTTCAGGAAAGCTTATACAATGTAAACTTGATATTGGTATGCCAAAAGTGTGCCCAATCGCTTGGTGGCCTCGCTTTGATTTTGACTAAAAAAAAGGTGAGCCCGAGACATATAAAAGAGCTGAGCTTGATTTTGTATGTCTATACTCGAATTCCTATCGAGCTAATTGAACCCTCCGTCCTATCAAAGTGCTAAACTGCTAATACATTGGCATGTTACATGCTTCCATTTATTATGGTAAAAGTGTCATCTTCTCATTACACATTATTCTTACTCTACTTTATTACTATAGTATAGTGTTGTAACATCATAGTCAACATTAACATACTTTTAACAGACCTTACAAAGTATGCATAGTCCAGCTCATTACAACGGTTGAGGTCGTGTCTGGACAATGTACAAGTCTTTACCAACCAAACATCCTTCAACATCCTGAGCGCTCCCAAATTTCTGTTCAAGAAACAAACCCACCGAACCCAGCTTCTGCCCCAACTGTTGCCTAAAAACAGAGTTAACAGTCAATGGCTTCTTACTATAGTCAACAGTCAAATGTAACACCTCCCCATCTGCTACACCACCAGCAACCACCATTTCCTCGCTGAAATTAGCAAAAGCCAGTGTCTTAACCACCCCATCAAATTTCCCGGAAGAAAGCCGCCACGGTGTGCCTCTTGTCCCACTTGCTAACGTCTCCCCGAGCCCTGGTGCAATCTCGGCTTCCACTAAGTTATGGTCATTATCCGTTGGGCTGACAGTGTGGAGTACAAATGAAAGGTCGGGAGAAAGCATTTCTTGAACCAGAACCGCCATTGAAGCTGCTTTTTGTGGGACCCCAGCGAATCTTCGGCTTAAAACCGCTCTTCGGGTGTATAACGAAGCCCATACCCGACAAACGGCATTTCCAAAATTGTCTGGATTTGAAAGGGTAACGTTGGGAATAGAGTCGTACAGTCCCGCTGCTGACATTCCGGCTAAATCTTCTACATTAGCACTTGAACGGACGATTAAACGGGCATTATTCTCGAATAATTTTCCTAAGCTTTCGATAATTTTGTTAGGGAGTTGTACAGTGGTGATCAGATTTTGCAGGTCGTTACAGATTCTATCGAGTTCTCCACCATCCATTTTGGCTGTTTCAAGCTGTTCCAATAATGATTCAAAAGATTCTGTTGACTGATTTTCTTTTATTGCAAGTTCCATAGTACCGAAAGGAATCACTGCCCCATTAGGGACATTAAACGATGCCGGAACTCCTTGGTCATTTTTAACTGTATCAAATCAAGAAATCATCTCAGATTTAACAATCAAATTGGTGAATAATAACATAAATTAATTAAAGCTCAAAGAGATAAAGTATGTTTACCTTTAGCAGAAACTGCCGCTAGAGATGCTAAGGTTCCACATGAGGCTGCCTTTGCACCAGAAGTCTGTACATCTGCGTCCGCAAGTTGTATAATGTCGCCCGTGGAAACACCCTTCAAAGAAAGAACTCATTGTTACTAAACATGATTGGAGGTGGCAATTCCGACTTATTTGCAACTTGAGTTAAGTTTTATCTTTATTGGATCATATGGGTTAAGTAAACAAACATAACTAGAAAGGAACACAAGACCGACCTTCAGTCTAGTGGTTTGTGAGTGGCTCATCAACCAAGATGCTGTGGGTTCAAGTCTCGTTAGAGACATTGTGAGATATTAATCGTGAGATACGTGAGATACGTGGAATACGTGGGTATAAATTAAATTTCCCTTCTAAAAAAAACTTAACTAGAAAGGAAATGGGTCAAAAATCGTTTGATGTAAATTCTTATGCACAAGACCTTCCAAAGCGCATCTTTAAAAAGGCTTTTTGTTTATTACAATATTGAAGTTTTGTAATCATATATAAATATATAACACATTTAATTTCTTAAAACTAAATAAGAAAGGTGTTATTTGGTTGGGTAACAAGTAAAAATGGACATTTAAGCCGCTAACTTTTCCACATCTAAACCGTAACCACCAGAAAGACAGAAATTTACATTAGGGTCAACAGAAGTCATTATGGTACCTGGCTTGAGTAGATGGACTTGTTAACAGACTCCGTTGGAGTCCCATTCGATGAAATTTCCAAAGGACTGTCCCTAACACCGTCCTTTACTGATGAAGGACTCACATTGACACCCGATGGGGACGCGTCTAAGCTGCAACACAAAAGAGCCTCAGAAATTTTGTATCTCTTGTATGTGAAAGTTTGAAAAAATAATTTCTTTGGGAATTTGTATCATTCTTAATGAAAACTTAAGTTTGTAAACCTGTATTATAACCAATGAGAAGAAAAGTGTTTGGGAGAAAATCTATGTATCCTGTTTGTATAGACTAACCTCACATATTTCCCCTCGAGCTTTTTGATGCTTTCAATTTTATCATCATCTTCACACGTCACAAATGTAACCTTCTCCTGTGTTATCACAAGAAAAGATCATCCAAATCAGAATACTAACAAAAATAATTTGAACCCACTTTTGGGTTATGTTAAATCCCTAACAAGTCAAACGGGTAAAATTAAAAATTAGCTATAAAGGAAATGGGCCGAAAGTTGCCAAATTCTTGTTCTAATGCATTAACCTCTAATTATTTTATCCTGAAAGATTATTAATAAAACTTGGATATAAAGTGCTTCAGGTCAGCCCAACTCGCGAATTTTGTCACCTCTAAGTACAAACGTGATGATAAAAAAGAAAAAAGATGACTTACTTGTCGGGCCCTGACACCAAGATGAGATAAGTGAGGCAACTCCTGAAGCAGAATGACTCCAACTATGTTATTTCCTGCAGCTGTCACCTGCGGATATCATAACAGATGAAGTACACGGTGTAAAAACACAATTGGGGACTGATTTGAGAATGGACTATTGATATGTTTTCTTATAGAAATATATAGTTGAAGAGATTCAAGAAAAAAATAACTATTCTCACCTCCTCGTCTCCATCGGCTTTGCTGACCATAAGAATAACAGGTCCGTCAACAGATGATGGTAGTATGCCTGGTACTATTCTTTCCACCTGGTGAATTGTTTACGAGATTATATGACAGTAAACCAGAAACATAAAAGCTTTGCCAGATGACCTAGAATAATAGTTTATATAAGTTTGACATAAGTTTCACCTGTACCAAAGTTCCATGAGCCAACCCAGGAACAAGAACATCAAAACCTTGAGATCCAAGTGTGGTCCTAACTGCCTTTAGAAGCATCGTGCAGAGTTTGGAAACCTGAAAAATAATACTATAGACCAAAGAATTCCATTAAAAATTTAAGAAAGTGCAATTCATAGGGACGACAATATTGACCCATTTACTTATGAATGGGTCAATTCAGGTCATGTTTTATATCTAGCGGGATACTAGTAGGTAGTAACATGTCTGAAAAACTATTCAGTATATATGGCATCTTACCCAGCTCGAATCTCTGCTTCGGTGAATGTTCTGACACTATTTTCAGGAATTCCAAGAGCTTTGCCCAACATCTACAAGAAGCATAAGGAACTCAATTAAATCTGGGGTAGTCAAATAGGACAAAACAAGGTACTTCAATTAAAGATGTTAGTCTTTTCAAATTTGAGACATTGATTGATATTAAAGTGAATTTACGCCGTGAATCACATTTTCACGAGATTCCAAATTTAGTACCACAAAGTTCTAATTAAAGTTTATTACTACCTTTCAAATTTCTATAATACCCTACAATGAAACAAATAATGGAATCCTGTGGACCCGAATACATACCACCAAGTTATTTGTAATGATGATAACTGGCAAATAGGTACCTATTTACTAATGTTTTCAAAGACGGAGAGTTGCATTTTTATGGATGTCCAAATAACTTTTACAATGGTACCTCTACTTTTGGAGGGAATATTTGGAGAAGTGCTCCGGAGTATTCATCAATGAGCCTCTTAGATCTATCTAATGTAGCTTTAATCCGTAGAGCCCAAATTGTCTTACCATCTTCACTCCCTTTTGGAATAAATACAATAGCCGTTAGTAGAAGCCAAGAAAACCATATAAATAATATAGAGTAGAGCTGGAAAGATAGGTGGCTCGGGCGAGTTGGGTAACGGGTCAAACAGGTAGAATCAAGTCGACCCAGAACACTTTTCATTTTTTTTCGGAGTATTATAATAATAAAATGATTATGGAGATTTTATGCATCAAGACTACACTGTGAGCGTCTTTAGAGCTGTTCATTTTACATGTTTCCCTTTTAGCTTGTATTTTTCTATTTATAAGTAAACAGGTCGCGTTGCCACCTCAAGAAAACCATACAAAAGAGAAAAAGTCACCTTCTTTTTCCGAAAGACCTTTTTCTTTCCATGCAATAAGTTCATTTTCAATTGCTTTACATTCTTCTAACTTCCACCCGGATAACCCTAACTGACGAATGCCGATAACAAGTGCACCAATTGGGTCATTCCATGAGTTTACATTTTTTGGATTGACATTCTCTGCAAGCCATTGAGCCCCACCAGCAGCATCAAGTGCATTGAGATATCTATGCATATCAATAACACAAACGAAATGATATTGGAACCCATGAAATGGAGAATGAAGAACCAAGGGAAAAATACAAGGTAACACGTAACCACTTCTCAGTTAGCATACACACAAACAAAGAAACACACACTACAACACACCTGCTCATGAGAACAAATGCATAGTCCTCAAGTCCAATCTCAGCAAGACGCCACTGTAAATGTGATGACAGTTTTGCAAAGAGTGAGATCTTGTGTAACAGCTAAGATTAAAAAAAAATGTACGTAGAAAGGAAATGACGAATGGGTTGAAAATCGTAAAAAGTGTCTTTTTGATGCATAAAGCGTTGTAAAATGATCTTATGGATTGCCCATTGAATTAAAAGGGGTGTGATAATGAACAGAGGCAGAAAAATTCATAAAAAGCCAATTCATGTTTCCCTTAGGTTTATACAGGACTTCGGAACTAATTTAACTCTAATTATATTTCTAACATAAAAAGAGGAGCACGTGACCTTTTGGCGCATTGCTATAGCAGAATCAGGAGCATCGTTGCGGATACCACTTTCAAGACCTTTTGTAACAATCTCTCGAAGATCGTTTAATGATTGTATGGTATTGATCAATATTTCTATCCCATTGCCTCTTACATCAGGTGTGCCTTGGAAATTATCCAAAGCCTACAAATTTAATAGAAACAACCATTAGCAATTTAACATGCTTAGAAAGTTATCCAAAGGCCAAACCTTTGTCACGATGAGACCACGGGTTTAGTCATGAGTTCAGTTTCTTTGCAATTCGCAAATGAAAGGTTACCTTCTTGCACTCTAAGAACGATGAAAGCCTTGCTTTGCTCTTTTCATCAAAGGAGTCTTTAAGTGAGTCAAGTTGTTCCGTAAGGCTGCAAAAGCAAATATTCATTTTAAAAGGAAGTATAACTGGGTGACCCGTTTCTAACTGCACTAAATATTTATCCTTTTTGACCCGTTACCCAACCCTCCTGGATATCCCATGTTGCCACCGAATGATGAGTAACAAACAGTTATGATAACTTAGAAGCCAAATAGCAAACCTTGCAGCATTGAAGAAATCCTTGAGTTCATGATGAAATATTTTGAACTGCTCAACAAATGCGTCATTGTATTGTCCTGGGGTCTTGGTGATTCTTTCAAGCATTGCAGCAGTGGCAATTAAGTCTTCAGGACCAGCACACCTGTGAAGCTTGTTCTGTATTGTATGCTTGATTTCTTGCTGAAATTTGCACATTTTCCATAAAGTTAACACCGCTAAATGACAAAAAAAGAATAAAAACTCACAACATACTCAAAAAGTTATCACCTTGAGGTCATGTGGGATATCGTTTCTGTGAGCAATGTCTCTTATTCGAGTTAAAGGAACAGATGCAGTGAATTCTGCCTTGAAAGATGGTAAACATGGATGAATTTTGCGGATAACAAGCAACTCCTGCGTATTGACAAATAAATGCATAAAACATAAGATGATGTTTATTCACATTATACAATTTCATTCTCCATTCCCGGTTTTGTAGGGTCTAATTCAGTCCTCAACAGTTAACACCCCTCAAGTAAATGGGACCCAGTAATCCACGTTACCCAACCCGTCATTTTGCCCCATATAAGTTAAGAAATAGTGATAGAAACAATATTTTCAGATTTTTAGATATATAATGTAAACTGCGGAAGTACCTGTGGAGAAGTATCTTTCCTACTATATATTCTCTCCAATTCCCGGAAAATTTGCCTGGAAATTTCAGCATGATGATTCGGTCTGTGATGACCCCCATCCTCATAGCAAGGAATTGACCCAGTATTTATCCACTGCAGAAAAAGCGTAAATTTAAAATAAAATATAAAACCAAATATTTAGGATTTGGTCAAACAAAGTGAATAATGTGATGCACATTGAGCACAAAACCTTAAGATAAACAGCTGCTAACACGAGAGCATCCAAACGTTCTGCGCCATCCTTAGTGCCAACCACTAGGTCACGAATAACTTCAAGCTTCACCCAGGACATGACCACAAATACAAAACAAAAAGATCTAATAATCAGTCATTATGAAATAGAAACCAGACAGTTAATGGCCGTTGACTGAGTCAGATACTTTTCGACTGACTACAACAGATAGGTGGCAATTTCGACATTGATTTAGAATATGTTTTATCTCTCGTGACCTCTTAAATGGATAATACATTATTTGTGATCAAACTTGATACACTACTTAACCACCTATTCAAAGAAATGGACAAATAATGTTCCGGGTCAACCTAATCTGACTTGTTTCGTCCCCTAACAAAGATACTGAATGTATGACCCAACCCCGTTTTGACCCATTTCCCAACCTGGACCGGTTTAAACCAATTTGCCATCTCTACTATGACAAGAACCGAAAGGGTACCTTTTTCCACCAGTTTTTGGCACTCTTGTCACCTTCAACTAATTTCAAAGAGACCCCTTCAAGCCCCGTAGTATCCCAATGTCTTTGTCTTTCTCTACCACCATGCTCGTTTGATTTCATGAATGAAGCTTCCTTCCCTTGCCATCCCTGTACAAAAGTGTTTGTTGCACTCTCCAAATTTGAAGAGCCATTGTCATCTTGAAATTCACCTACGCTTTCCACTTCCACCTCGTATTCATTGCCATCTACTGGCAATAGATTCGCGGGCTCATTAGTCATATTCCAATGATAAATGATCTCAAAACTCCCAGATTGTGGGACCTTCAAGACTCGGTTATCACCACCTTCCCAAACCAAGCTCTTGTCCATTTGCTCGACTACGAATTTAAATTCAATAGTTTCGCCCGCTTTACATTCCATGTCACAAACCCAACCGGTCTCTGTCCAGTTTAATTGTTTCTTCTTTTTCCATGAACCGAACTCTTTTGTAGACCCCAAGACTCCAACGTGCTCGCCAAATTTTACCTGATGGTCTAACCGGAGACTCAGCTGGACCGTCCCACTACCAGATTTTGACTTCATCTCTTCTTCTCTGGAAAACATATATGGCTAGTTTAGATATGTAGCACAAACGCGAAATATCATGAAAAACAACATATACCGTTAATCATCATAAACACCTTTTCATCAATATATTTAGATTCAAAGGTCCCCAAATAACATGATCGCATGTAATTGACTTTAAACATTTCCAAAGAGACTAAAAAGAATTGAAGTAAAAAATGGCAATTGTTGGTCACTGAGATATGATTATCTAAGAAATAGCGCAAAACCATGAAAATAGCAATATTTTGAATAGCCATGTTGGGACATTGTCAAATATCTAAACTACCATAACTAAAACTGACCAATAACATCAATGAGCTCACAATCGTCATAAAGGAAATATATCGACAAGGGTCGATACCATCTATGTATTTCTAAGGATATGTAAACTTATATATCTATCTTCCATATACCAGTATCTGGAACGCCTTATTTTGACCTTAAAAAAATTAAGATATGTGTCCGTTTTTGAAAGTAAATCACATTTGCAAAGAAGAAATGTTAATTACGCCATAATTAACTTACTTTCAGCTCTTGTCAAGAAGATTTTTTTTATTCATTGTATGTAATGTGCTTAAACTTTTTTTACCATTGTATTCAAGAAAACGTCTATAAAAGTTAAAATGTTGCTCACATACACGGGTAAAATATATTTTTAACCGTGACAAAAGTTGAAAGTAAGTTACATCTAGCCTAAACAACGGATAATTATCTAAAAATGTATCTAACTTGACACTTTTTCGAGTTCTATGTAGCTATCTTATTGTTTTACTATTATAAAACAAAAGTTTTGAATTCAGACCTTTGTGTGTATTTTGTTCATGTACAATAACCATTTTACCTTTGGATACCAATAGGGTAGTAAAAAAATGTAGGGGTAAAACGGTCATAAAATAACACATAAAGGTTAAAATAAAGATAGATACACATCACTCGAAAGAGTGTAAAGTTAGATGCATTTTTAGATAATTCTCCCTCTAAATAAACATCTCAAGCCTTTACCCGGTTTGAGTCGGCTCACATCCGGTGGGCCAAAATGTCCGAAAACAAACATTGTTACCCAAAAGAAAATCTCAAAAAATGTATGTTTATGTTGGACATTACATCAAACATTTTATGTAAACAAGAAATAAGTATTAACAACCTGGTTTCAGTAGACACAACACAAACAATGGGACTAGACAATCGTTGTTGAAACCTTAAACGACGATGTTGATGATGATGATGATTAAATCTTGAACTTGGCTTGAGAAATCCCACAATTCTATAAGAGGTTGTTCTTTGCTTGTTAAACTGGGTGGTATCAATTAGAGAAGGATTCTTTTTTGTTGCAGAAGAAGAGTAACAATTCAATACACGCAGAGTATCCATTATTATTTTTTTTCTATTGTAATATCACTCTGTGTGTGTGTCAAGTGTGTGTAATGAGATAAATGGGTGGAGATGATGAAAAATATCAAAAACCCCGTGAAACAAAGGAAGGAAATAAATAAAGATCTCGTGTTTATTATTGTGCTCCGTTTGATTTTTCCCGTCACCATTATAGTTTCTTTTATTTATTTTTTTATTTTTTAAGGAATAACAATTTTTATTTTTTAGTTAATTACTTTCTCCATCTCAAAATTTTTGTCAGGAGAGAAAAATCACGTAGTTTAATAAATGAGTCATTTTAATTTTCAACTACGAAATATTCTCTTACTAAATTCTCTAGTTTTTACTTAAAAAGAAAAGTGGATAAGGAGGAAGTAAAAGTTTAATGAGTTAAATAGATCAAGATTTTTTTTTTTTAATTAAATTTGTAATAATAGTCTCAAATGAAGGTAATATGGTAAACTTGGACTAAATTCACTATCCATTTTTTTAAAAAATGAACAATTAATTTGAGACAACTCGAAATGAAAATTTGTGGAGATTCCTACGGCCCAGCATCTCACCAAGTCCAACATATAAGCCCAACTGAAGTTCAGTTCTAAAACCAATTGGTTATAGAAGGAGTAGCCTACCAAGCTTATATGTTAACTTTGAGATTATACTTCTACCGATGTGGGATTGGGTTTGTACACCCAACAAAATCTAAACAAATAATTTATGATAGATGGAGTATAAGTTAAAA
This sequence comes from Artemisia argyi, assembly GCA_030686995.1. Classification (NCBI taxonomy): domain Eukaryota; kingdom Viridiplantae; phylum Streptophyta; class Magnoliopsida; order Asterales; family Asteraceae; genus Artemisia; species Artemisia argyi. The sequence goes on along the minus strand of CM060687.1, from coordinate 24,250,667 downwards.
TGGAGCTTATATTTTTAAAAATCACGTTTAATAAAATGGTCATTTTAATTTTCAACCACGAAATATTCCTCCACTAAATTTTCTAGTTTTTACTTAAAAAGAAAAGTGGACAATAAATATGAAACGGAGAAAGTAAAAGTTTAATGATTTAATTTTTTATTCACTACACAGACCATGATCTATGTTTGAAAAAAGCAAATCAAATATAGACTGCTCGATTGCACAACTTTTTATTGCTCGACTTCACTTTTATTTTTTGCCTGACTTTATTATAATTTTGCTTGAATCCACTATTAAAAAAAAAAAGAAAAAAAAAAGAAAAAAAAAAAAAGTCGAGTGTCTATAAGATGAAAATTAACTTTCTTCTAGTGTATTTAAGTAATTAAATCTTAATTAAATTTCTTTAATAATTGTAATAATAGTCTCAAATGAAGGTAATATGGTAAACTTGGACTAAATTCACTATCCATTTTTTTTAAATAAACAATTAATTTGAGACAACTAGAAATGAAAATATTAACAAATAATTTAGGATAGAGGGAGTATAAGTTAAAAGTCGGAGCTTATATTTTTAAAAATGGCCAGTTAGTTAGTGTTGAAACTTATTAATATAAAATCATAAAAAAAAATGCATTAAAATAAATTAACATATATTTTCAAATTTTGCATGGCAATCCATTATATATTAAAAAATATTTAAATAATTTAACTAACTATAAGTATAATGAGATTGTTTCAACTAGCTTGGGCTTATGAGCCTATTATATAAACTATTTTATTTTAAAAGCTCAATTCGTTATAAGTCAATGCCAAACATACTCATAAGTAACTCATAAAAATAGAAAGTTTAGTGGCACACTTTCATATTTTATTTGTGCAATCTAATGTATAATTTGAAAAAACTTATAAAATAAAGTTAATGTGTGCAATTAAAAACAAAAATTTACAAATCACAACCATAATAACATGGTGGGGGACTAAATGGCCTGTGTTTTAATTATACTCTTGTTGTGTGAGAAGTTTCCAAATTAAATAGTTGTGTGTTCAAATCCTGCGTAAAAATGTAAGATAATGACGTACTCTGTATAATTTCTGAGACAGTTAGTTGTCGTTCTAAAAAACTGGGTAGGGATAAACACATGGAAAAAAAGACGTTTAACAAATGCACATGTACATATTAAGATTTTATTTATTTATTTTTTGAGGAAGGAGTCTTGACCGTAGAATATTATTATAAATAAATTCGTGGATATTATTTTTTTAAACATTTTCCATATTATTACTAACTTTATGATCACGGCGTCGACATGCACATTTTATTACCATCTCCTTTGTGAACTGTGATACTCAGATTCGATTTCGAAACACTACAACATACTACTTTTTAATTTATGTCGGGATTGATGAAATTAATAGAGAGTAGTTGTAACTTAATTATTAGAGGAGTGTCGGAGCCATGATTTTCAAACGGGGAGGCCAAAAAATTACAAAAAAGTGCTTAACCTTAACTAGTAACTAACCATAAATTACAATACTCGTTAAACTTCTGTCTCAAAATAATTGTCCTCATTTAACTTTTTAAAGTGTTAATTTCTTAACTTTAATCTTTAATAGTTTTGTTTATATTATACTAGCCTATAAACCCGTGATAAATCACGGGTGGCTTATAAAATTTGTAAACATAGTTAAATACTATAAAATCGAATGAACATGTAACAGTCATGGGCTAACTTACAAAAAGTTCAAAATAATTGTTAGATTTCATAAAAGCCTATAAACCCGTCGAAAGCATGGGTGTACTTTTGAATAGAAAAGTATAGTAAATTACTGTCTTTCACGTATGCAGTATAAAGAAGATAAAAAAAGTAATGAACAGTGAGATAGATATCTAATCTAAAATGAAGTATAGTAAATGGTGTTCTATATCTAAACTAATACAACAAAGTTAATTCATGACATAACCTTATTCAATTACATTTGAGTCAGCGAATAAATTATAAAGAGTTATTAAGCTTATCCGCGAGTTTAAGCACATATTTGCAACATGGTAAATCACCTAAAAAGGTGATTTTTGCAACATGACAGATCACCTAAAAAATTATGGACTATCATAGTAGATCAACATTTGTTGATCAAATGCCTAAGGCAATAAGGCTTGGATGACAATTAGCTGATGGGGTTCATCAACCATAGAAAAATACTATAACATCAACGGATGAGGTTCATCAGCTTGGATGACAATTATGACATCTTTAAAGGTGAATCTTTTATAACCTTCATTAGTCATCGCCAAAAGCAGGAGGCGGTCACCGGTCACAACATTTTCGAATGCACTAATTTTGTACTTGCCCCGCCCCATTATGCCAAATGCACGAATATACCTGCACACACAAATGATATAACTCAGAAATATCAAATTAATGTTTACCAAAAAGAAATAGGTTTTGACTCAAGTAATTGAAAGGAACACTTGATTATTGTAGTAGTTTTAAGAAAGGATTGCCTTCGAGTTTGCAGTTTCTTAGTGACTTTAAAACATTTAATTCCTTTGTAAAATCTTTCCCGGACAAGATGAAGTTTTCATGTGGAAGTGACAATAACTTCATCAAGTTTTCTTGTTGAGGCTACAATAACTCAACTTGGTATGATAATATATATAACTATGTAAGTACCAAAAAAGAATAGAACAACATTACTCAAATTTTAGTGCTAAGGGAAAGATATAGGCTATAGCTTAATTAAAATAACCCGAATATGAGATACATCACAAGCAATGTCAATCGTCCTCGTGTAAGTAAACATAGTAAATGTGTCGTATACATAAGCTGGGTGACTGTAAGTAGAGAAAAAAATCAAGTTCACATACACCTAGAAGGGTATTTCTTGAACAATTGATCAAAACTCATGTTATAATAAATTTAGCTACCATGAACCTATTCCTCTGCACAGTGTACACGTGACAAGGCGATAAATAAAACTCTATAGTGATGAATAAGATCGAAACATCATTCATTTGTGATTGCAATAACCACGACCTATAAGATACAACTAAATAAGAAGTCAATAACCAAACTTAAATACGATATGTGTGATAATTAACCATTCTATTTTGATTTCCACATCACATATACAGAATACAAAGAAGTATACTTGAATTCGCGCTCAAGCAAAGCTTTCTATTATAACCACTTGAAATCTCAATTAAAGAATCCATAATGCTCGATTGCTCGGTAAACTATATTCTTTCGATGTAAACAAATCACTACCTTTCAATAGCATAAACATGAACACTTCTAGTCTTTATGGTCCACAAATAGCCAATTCATAATCTTCTAAACAACACACCTATACCATCATTGCAGTGGATAACATTTAAGGTACTTCTTAATCTAACATTGCTACCAAATAAGATAAATTTATTGAGATATCCAAATATAAGTCCAAAACAACACCATTAAACCACCGCCAAACTAAGTGCTACTTTGCACAACTACTCTACATTGCAACCTCAAGATAAGCTTTAATAAAGAGACCCATCTCACAACCTCAAGATAAGCTTTAGATTACTGTCTTACAATTCCTTATGACATTTCATCGAACACGTTAGATGCGCTCCTTAATTCACTTGACTTATTCTACACCCATAGAAGAATTCAAACTATTAACGACAACAAATATTTCAATTATAATAGATGAGTCCAGATCTCAAAAACAATGATACAGTTATTTTACATGAAGTTAATGAAAAACCAAACGAAACCTGAGTTAGCACGAAGTTGACATACTGAAATTCAATCTCCAATCCGAACTTTTTCAAGATATCTCCAAATCAACCCATCAAAATCCAAGACGTTGACGTTACATTTTAAACACTAATAGTGAATGATAATACTTATGAGATGAAGATGAACATGACAATTAAAGAAAGAATGGTATGCAATCGTATAGATTTTAATGGGATGATCGAGTTTCCTACAATAGCAGAATTTGAATGTCACAATATGTCCAGCTGGCTTTTACACGTGGCATTTATGACATGGCAGTGTGCACACGTGGATTAAATGACGGGTCTACTTTCAAAAAAAGTTTCGTTTATTATATATATAGATATTAATTGATGCAAAATATATGAATTGATTGGTTTTTAAATATTTTTTCACTGGTATAATTTTCATCAAGTATTATATAACACATACAAAAATATTTAAAATCAAAGTTGAGAAATCAAAACTTTAAAAAGTCAAATGAGGACAATTATTTTAAGATGGAGGTAACAATAAGTAAAAAAAAATAAAAAATCCTACATGCATGAAATCAAATAAGAAATATCCACTAAATAACTTGAGGATGCATGTATATTTAGCATGATATGATTATGTTGCCTAGTAATATTATTTAGTGCATCGCCTATCAAACTCCAGTGAGTTATTTTTAATTAGACGCCATATTTAATCCCAAGTGTTAATTTGGACAGGTTAATTTTTAGTTTCGGATGGCTCAAAACAATACAGTGCAGTAAATAATGTACAAATACATTCAACCACTAGTAACCAATTCAACTTTTGGGTGGGCCATGACCCATCCCACCTCACAAAGTAGTTCTCTCATTGTAGTAGAATAAACTGTAAAATTAGAGGTGACAATTTGAGACACATTTGTTAAATATGAGTTTTATTGAGTAAATATCTACTAGTGAACGTTTCTACTTGTGTCTCCCTAAATATTTTAAATAGGTCTGATTGGGTATTTGATAGAAAATGCAATTATATAACAATTACCCAACGAGTCTAGAACTGTTTAGCATGTCAGCAAAAACTTTTGTACTTTTGTACTTTTTTTTCTCACTTTTTTCATCTTTTCATTAAAAAATTAAAAAATATATATCTTGTCAACCCGACCAAAAGTCATATAGAGCCGGAACCAATTAGGCTCGTGTTTCTAGAAAACCCGGACCCATGACCCGACCTGACCCACATATTTTGCCACCTCTATGCAAAATACATTTGTATGGTTTGTCAATTTTTACCAAAAACAATATTCCTGTCGGAAATTTTTAGCAAGCTTCATCTCTTTGTTCGTAAAAGTCAAACACTTTACATCTTTAGGGACTAACAATGTAACTTTTGTCTCGGTTATCTTTGTTATCTACTAAAATCAAACACGGCTTTTACTAAAATCACTCCGAAGCACCTCGGATCCAGACACCTGCTGTTTGTCAAAGGTGGAGGTGGACGTGATGAAAAAAAAGATGATGTTTTGTTTACGTATTTTTGTGGTGGTTGAAAGTGATTTATTTGTGATAGATTAGGTATTTGTAGTGATGGGGTGGGTGATAAAAATTGATAATGATGGGTGCTCGAGGTGATGAAAAAAAGAAAACAAAATGAAAAAAAATGAGGTGTTTAAGAGTGATGATCTTACCAGTAAGGGTTTTGACTTTTGGTAAATAATAGAGAAAATATCAGATCGTTAGTCCCGAAGGATGTAATATGTCTAGCTTTTACTAAAGAGGGATGTAGATTGCCAAGATTTTATGACGCATGTGTTTAGTGTGAAAATTGACAAAACATAAAAATGTATTTTGTAGTTTACTCCTGAAATTAATGTTTAAAATATAAGAGAGATATCGAGTTTGAACAAGATTTGATGCACACAGATTTGAAAGGATATTGTTGGGGTTTGAGTTTATTCTATATGTGAGCTTAGGCCCTTTAGGGATATTGGATCAGTCGGTAAAATAATTAAAAATTATGGCTAATAAGAAAAACTACAGCAATCAATTTTAGTATTAAGGCTTGTTGTCATGTTAAACTGGGTGTAATGGTGGTGGTTGTGGTGATCATTTTCACGCCAGCATTACATTTTCCATATTCACCAACTTACCCTGGACATTTACTTGCATAACATCATTTTCCTTATCGTTTACATATACTCTATATAAATACAAGCATAGCTTACACATGATGAGGAAGTCGATTAGTGCTATATAGTCATGACTCATGACGTGCTTTTGTCGATGAGATATACTGGTTATTAATTTGAATTGAGGCAATTTAGACACTAAGCGATCGTAATTATTTCATAATCATGAGTTAAGATGTTATAACATAAAAACTATAATAGAAAAACAAAATCTTACTAATTTTGGTTTAATCATGAGTTAAGATGTTATAACATAAAAAACTATAAGAGAAACAAAATCTTACTAATTTTGGTAACCAAAATTGGTGCTAATTATAGTAAACACATACTACCTCCTTCCTAAAATTATTGTTCACAGACAAAAAAATACACAGTTTAAGAAAACATCATCATTACAACTTTTTCTTTCTTACTTTTTGCACAAAGACAGTTTTACCTCAACCAATTAATTTCATACTTCTTTAAACTTTGTAATAATAATTTCAAATGTGAGTAATATAGTAAACTTGATTTATATTCTCTATCTATTTATGGAAGTGGACAATTAATTTGGGACAACCGAAAAAGAAAATGTGGACAATAAATATGGGATGGAGGAGTAACATAAAGGGTGATTCAATAAAGATGAAAAAAATAAATAAATATTAAATGGAAAAATTATAGACATTTACTTTATGATTAAAAAAATAAACTTTTCATTTTTTTCTTAAAAACAAAATATCTTGCAAGACGGTAAATCGTTAAGCGACAAAAAAATAAACTATTACGACGAGAATTTTTTTATCTTCAATAGACAGGGTTCGATATACTTTTGACACATCTATTATTCAATTTTTATAGACATTGAGTATTACACAATACGAAATCACATGTGATTTTTAATGTGAGTTTTAAAATTCAAATCACAAATCACATGTGCTTTCAAAAATCACATGAGATTTCATAAATCACATGTAATTATTCAGTATATGAATTCAACACTAACAAAAAAAGAGTCGAAAGAAACTTCGTTGAAATTATAAAAAAACGTCCTTCTATATAAACATAATTTTATGCTTGTAATAATAGTATAATTAGTTTGGGAGGTGATTTGTACACTCACATAAATAATTGAATTAGAGTGTCCTGTGTGAGGGTATAAATGTCAAGACACTCTAATTTAGAGTGTCACAATCATTTATGGAATGTGCAAATCACTTCCCAATTAGTTTTACGTAGTGATCCACGGTTTATGACATATTTAATTTTTTAAAGTAAGATATAAATGAGGATTTTTTTATTTATTTTTATTATTTTTTTTAATTAAAAAAATACACGGTCAATATGAGAAAAGAAAAAAAGAAAAGAAAAATCACATGAAAATGAAAAATCATCACACTTTTAGTTTAGCAACTGATATTGATAGGTTTGAAATGGATTGCAAATATCATCTCACATCACACGTTATTTTTGCCATTTTGGCAATTTTTATGAACCATTATTATTTCATTTATTTGTAAATCTTATTCATAATTTCATATACTTTTTGAAAAAGAATAACATAAAACTCACATTTATGATATCATACATGATACATGTCAAATTAAATATCATTTACCTATTAAACATTAGAGTACATTATTTGTGAAGTAAAAGTATTATGATGCTCAAAACATATAATATCATAGCTTTCATTCATTGCATAGAATTTATGAAACTTTACAACATGCATCAAAAATTAATATTCAAACCTTACACTGTACGTTCGAATATAACTTTCTACTCTAAATGCATTTTAGTTTCCAAGTTTTTAAAAGTTAAGAAATAAAAAATAAATATTTTCAGACTAATTTTCGGACGAAATATCTTACTTTAAAATCAATCAAATTACCTTTTTTTTTTTTTTTTTTTTTTTTTTTTTTTTTTTTTTTTTTTTTTTTTTTTTTTAATGATACTTATGAACACAAATTTTTTTGTTTCTCTTCATTTTATTTCTTATGTGATACTCAAAAGTGTAAATATACTCGTCTTTACTCGGCAATCAACAATGTTAGCATAATCGACGCTGTGAAATGACTTTCACGCATGCGTGAAACTTGTTCATTTCAACAATGTTAGCATAATCGATGCTGTGAAATGACTTTCACGCATGCGTGAAACTTGTTCATTGATCTCGATTTGACTCAGCAAAGGTCCGGTTGATGCTTAAAAAAGACAACAACAACATACCCAATCCCGCAAAAGCGAGGTATGGGGGAGGTAGAAATGTAGACAGATCCTACCCCTACCCCAGGTAAAACCCGGGAGTAGAGAGACTGCTTCCAGGGAGACCTCCGGCACGTGCACATGTGCGAGTGATAGATCACCGAAAGAAATAACAAGGAACAAAGAGCAACAAAAAAAGCAAATAAAAGGCGAAAGGGAAAAACCAAGCAAACCAAGTAGAAAGCAGGAAACCAACAAACAAGGGATCAAGGAAAAAGACAAACAAATAAAACAGGGCACCAAAACACAAAACAAAGAGCAAGACAAACAAAGCGGATAACAAAGCAAGGAAAAAGAACCAAAACAGACAAACCCAAGAAGAAAAGCACAAAAAAAAAGCAGGGTAAACGCAAGGGGCTAAAGCTAAGGAAAACCAAAGGGAAAAGAAACGCCACTAGCCTCCTACAGACCTAAAAGGGAAGAGCAAAGGAACCACTAAGCCTAAAGAGCCAAGGGCAAACTAGACCTAAAAGGCAAGGCAAAGGGGGCAAAAGCTGAGGCAAAGCAAAGGGAAGCACCACAAGCCTACTAAAAACCTAAAAGGGAAGAGCTAAGGAACCACTAAACCTAAGGAGCAAAGGCAAACTAAACCTAAAAGGCAAAGGGCAAGGCAAAAAAGAGACGAGAAAGGACCCACACAAAGACGACCTCCTAAACACCCGCCCGAGACTACCCGCCAGATCTAATCCTAGCTCTTCACGCATTCCTATCTGAGATCATTTCCTCGAACAAGAGAAGCTCCTTCATGTCTAGCCTAAGTCTATCTTCCCACCTCAGCTTCGGTCTTCCCCTCCTCCTCAAACCGTCGACCATCAGCGCTTCAACTCTCCTTACCGGCGCTGTTTGTGGCCTCTTCCTGACATGACCGTACCACCTCAACCTCCCTTCTCGCATCTTCGAGATTATAGATTCAACATCAAGCGCTGCTCTGAAAACTCCGTTCGAGATCATGTCAAGCATGGTCTTACCACAAGTCCACCTTAGCATTCTCAGTTCTGCCACTTCCACTATGTTAGCTTGAGCTTTTGTGATGGGCCAACATTCAAATCCGTACAAGATAGCTGGTATGATTGCCACCTTATAAAATTTACCCTTAAGCTTGAAGGGGACTTTCTTATCACAGAGCACTCCAGACGATGCTCTCCATTTTGCCCAACCTGCTCTAATACGGTGGGTAACGTCATCGTCTATCTTTTCTGATTTGTGAAACATCGAACCTAAATATCTAAAAGACTCATTTGGTTGAAGAATCTGGTCACCGATACGAACTTCCTCATCATTGTGGCAGATCTCGTTTCCACCGAAATCACATTTCATATATTCAGTCTTCCCTCTGCTAACCCTAAGACCATTGGCTTCTAAAGTCTCTCGCCAATGCTCCATTCTGTAGTTTAAACCTTCAGCCGATTCTGCAACCAACACAATATCATCTGCGAATATCATGCTCCAAGGGACGCCCTCTTGGATCCCTCGGGATAACTCGTCGATAATCAAGGCGAAGAGGTATGGGCTAATGGCAGATCCTTGGTGAAGACCAACTTCCACCGGGAAAACTCAGTGCACCCCACTGTGCACCGTACGTGGGTCTTCGCCCCCTTGTACATATCTCTAATGACTTTTATGTATCTCCTTGGTGTCCCTTTTTCTATAAGAGTCTTCCAAATCAACTCTCGTGGGACACTGTTGACATTGCGTTTTTGAGTGCGTATCAAAAATATACACAAAGTAGACGTGAGTGGAATTTACCGATCAACCTTTAGGAAAAGGAAGACTTGTAAAGACTCGTGAATACAATATATATATATATATATATATGTGATACCGGGTAAGTGATTACCCGGGTCGTGTCCCAATGATGTGTGAATGGGCAATATCGTGTGAGATTTAGAGATTAAAATGCTTGTATGGATGATTGAGAGATTATTTGGTATCGTGAATTACGGGAAATTGAAAATAACGAATGAAAATAAAATAAACGCAACTAAAATATGAATATAAACATGAAATGAAAATTAAAACTTAAAACTTGCTTAAAATTCTACGGGAATGAAAATTAGGAAGCTAGGGAACCCTAAACGTAATCTAATTTTAAAAACGTGAAAGTAATTAAAGAAAAACGCGAGTGCGCAAAATAAAAAGTGAAATCTAAGCTACGCTAAGCCTACAGACATAAAAATTATATTTTCACGAACCTAATGATAAAAGAAAATTATTAGAAAAAGAAAATAATTTTTATAATTATTTAATTAATTATTATTAATTAAAAACTATTTATTAACTAATTAAACTAAATTAAATTATAAAAAATACTACATGAATAGTAAAAAATCTAAAACTTTTTATAAAAATACTTAGTAGTATACGTTACTAGGGGAAAATGTAAAAAACTGGAAATGTTTAAAAATAAGCTGGGAAAATAAGCTATAAAACTTATAAGCTCAAATGGAACTAACACTACTATAAAAATAACAAAATAAACTTAAAACACTAAGTAACACATGGCTCAGATGGTGCACCCTGTTGGTTTGGGTTTTGACCAGTTTGACCAAAAAGACCCAAGTTCGAATCTGGCTATCTACACTTATTCGTTTTATTTTTCTTTTTGCACACTTACTTAACCAACAAATCCAAACAACTTTTGTGAAACAAGATTAACTGAAAAGCTGTGATGAGCTTATGCAAGCTCAAAAATACAACAGTTTCTATGTTTGAGGCTTGGATGAGATTTTGAAACAAAGCATTAACCAAAAGGAGTATAAGCTGATCCAAACTAAACACAAGCCACCTTTGGCAAAAACAACAAGCTCAACTGTCAAGCACAAATAGTCACTTAGATTTGTTATAAGCTAAAAAAAACTACTAGTATGCTAAATCTAACCTAAGGAAGGTGAGATAAGCAAGGCTCACCAGGCAAATAAGCTAAGGATCTGGCCCTAAACTGATTTTGAACAAACAGAACCCAACAACCCTTAAAGGGTGATTCACGCTTAACAAAAGCTATCAACAAGCTACTAAAAAAGCTGTATTAAAAGGAAAATAAGATTAAAGGCAACTAAGGGGAACCTAATTAGCTCTATGGGGACAGAATAAACAGTAGAGAAAGCCTAAAAAACTAATAAACAAAAACTAGTCCGAGGCTGCAAATGGAACAACAGTGGCTGAAGGGGCATGTTTAAGGGCCTGTTAAGCTAGGATAAAAAATTACTAAAAATTAAATAAAAATCTAAGCATGAACACAAGTTGGGAAATAAGGTAGAAATTAATTTTCATGTCAAGATATCAAGTAGTGACCAAATTAAAAATCCGTATTTGAGAGGGTTTGGAACTGTTTGGCTGCTGAGCAGTTGGACTCAAATACACTACCAAATTCAACAATAACTATGATACAAGCTCAAGAATCTAAAATTTATAATCTACTAAAATGATAAAGATGAAAGGCTAATCCTTATGCTATTCTAAAAATTAAATCCTACGGGACTGTGGGAATAAGGAAGCTGCATCAGTTGGGTCAAAGTGGCTGAAACTGAGTTTTTGTCTAACAATCCACTACCACTAGATATAAACTAACTATAATAAGCTATATAGAACCTATTTCAAGGAAAAACAACTACTAAAATACCTAGATTCGAAGAATGCAAAAGTAAGCTGATGCAGTGGGTTTAAGTGGGTAAAAATGGGTTCAAAATGGTAGCAACTAGTGTGCATCCAAAAACTCTTGAACTGGAACTAGCAAGTAAGTAAATTGGACTGAGATGGAACAATAAAAACAACCAATTACACCATGTAACTGTAGAATCTATAAAAGCTTTAATGAAACAGTTTATACCATAAATTGTTAAGAACCGACTCTAAACCTATAAATATGACAAAAATTAGCCTAAAAAAACTTCTAAACTACTAATTTAATGGAAATAAAGCTGATTCAAGAATTGAAAAGTGACCAAAACAAGTTTGTGACCATAAAGTGCTTTTGTGCCAAACATCCCCTAACAGAGGACCTGATGTAATTTTTAGACTAAACACAAAGATTTGAACTACAATTTGAACCGGAAAGTGTGAACCAGAATTAACCTAACTTAAATAAGCAATACTGAAACAGAATTTATGATAAAAAAAATAAGCAGGAGAAAAGTAACGATAACAAAAATTTTAGACTTTCATTAGATTGAATAGGAGAGTACAAAAGATTTAAAAACTAAAGTTACTGAAACTAAATCTAAACCCTAATTACTTCTCACTCCCCAACAATGGCATACACACAATCTATTTATACTAATAAGACTAACTAGGGTTTCTTGGATTCCTTGTCTTCTTGTGTTTCTTCACTGAGACAATTAGTGAGCTGGATTCATTGTGCTTTCTTGAAGTCACTCTCCACCATAGGATTGACTTGAATAAATCACGACCCTTTAATCTCAATTGGCACCCAAATTAGGTTGTGGATTGCTGACTTGGCAGTGGTATCCTGTGACTCTTTTATTTGAGGAAGTGAGATGGGGAGCTTTATGGTTACAGAGGTGTCACGGGTGGGAGGAGCATGAAAGGGATGGTTTGACCGAGAGGGTCAAAGGATGGTGAGGGTTTGATATACGAGGTGTTTTTTTATTAGTGAGGGATTGGGGATGAAGATGAGTGGGGCGTTTGTTTGACTAGGTCAAAAAGGTTGGGAGGGGGCGTTTTATTATTAAACGTATAAGAGTTGGTCTTGGTTGTTGGGCTTGGAGTAGTATGGGTGGGCTGGTAACAGATTTGGGCTTGGGGTGTTGGAGTTATAAGAGTAAATAACAATAGTAGGTCCGTTTGGTTTTGTACTAGGATATCACAAGGACTAATCTTGTAAATTTCGGATTCTTGGGGGACCAAAGCTGGCAAATTTCCAAAGTTATTCCAATGAACCTTCCTGATATGTTTCAACTTTCAAAGGACCTCTTGATGATTTATTTCAAAATAAGATATCCGGGGACCAAAATTGACAACTTTGCAAACTTGCGGGACCACAATTGTAACTTTTCCAAAATTTTTACCCAAAGATCATTATTTGGTAGTTTTTGATTTTTAAGAACCTTATTTGAATTTTCTTTCAAAATAAACGCTCAGGGACTAGTTTTGACAACTTTTGAAAGTTGGGGGACTGAAACTGCCAATTATGCAAACTTTGTTCGTTTTTCGTTTGTTTTCAATCATTTTGCATTTAAAACATATAAAACACGATCTTTGGGATATTTTCATTATTTTGATGCATTTCTAAGTATTTTCTCGTGTTTTGGCAGTTAAAATACGGTGAAAATGATGAGTATTTACACACTCATCAATCCCCCACACTTGAGTATTGCTAGTCCCTAGCAATATTTTGTGACAATTAATGGATTTGAAATCTCTTTACCAAAAGCCATTACTTCTGGAGTAGCCAAATGTTTCGGTTCAAGTAAGAATTATGGTCCATTTGATAACCATATGATTTTGAGCAAACCACCAGCTTTCAACGGTTTTGATTTGTGTTTACCAGAAGCCGTTTGCTTCTTGACTAGCCAACTCTTGATGGACACAGTCAACATCTTGGTGAGTTGATTACCAATTATGGTTTTTCCACTGCCTTTACCACAAGCCATAATCTTGCGGGCTAGCCAACTCTTTCACTTTTTAGGATATGGCGAGTTGAGATACCATACAATTTTGGGCAAATTGCAAACCGTCAACGGATTTGAGATATCTTTACCAAGAGCCGTTTGCTCCTGGATTAGCCAATCCTTTTGTCGTTTAGACATAGCGGACTGATAACCACAAAAATTTTGAAACTCAAGTGATTTTTTTTTTTAAATTTTTTGCCAAAAATGGGGGTACTAGATGGTAAAATGTGATAAAATTCGCTAGAATTCCCCCCCCCACACTTAGAATTGAATGTTGTCCTCACTATTCAAAGTCCCGGCTATTATGCCGACTCTTTGAACGTAAAAGGGAAACATTACAAGCTAAATGTGGAAACACCATTTTTTTTCACTTTATTTGTAACCATAATAGGGGTAACTCCCCTACGCTTAGGGTGTAAAACCTATAAGCATGCTACTGTTTTTGTTTACCGAGTCGCTAGCTTGACTCGACCCCGAATTCATTGGTTCTTGGGGAAGCATGATGTGGAAGAGACAATCTCCATCGGACTTTCATTCAAGATGTTTGGACAAACATTTGAAGCACGTGAAAGTTCCACACCGATGAGATATATAGACCCTGGCTCAAGATAATGGTAAATGGAAATGCCGGGGTCAAAAATAGTGTCTTCAGTCCCGCAGGAGTGAAGAAGAGAGGACGTCACGGGATAGGTGAAGAAAAGAAAGAAACTCATGATGAAAATTATGATTAACTCGTCATCACCCATAGGAGAATCCATAATTTCTTCATTATGAATCTCATCGTTTAAGCTCGCAGGATCATGACATATCCCGGGTGTGTCATGATCAAAATGGAAGTTATCATACTCCGGTGGAGATATGACTCCTCGGAATGAGAATCAATCACCAGATGTAAATCTATGAACTCTTGTTCCGCTGTGGACTCATCACAATCCTCATTCTGAATATCAAAGATTGGATTATCAGAAATCATAGTGAATTCAGATTCGAATTCAAACAGAGGATTGATGAGAGTCATATTAAATGTTTCGGGAACAAGGTGATCAATATTCTCTATTGGACTGTTGGGATAAGAAGTGAGTGACTGATCATGATATAAGAGACTTTCGATTTCTCCTAGATCGGCTTCAAAGTCAATGAGATCATCGTCACTTCCCGTTGGAAGTGGATTGATGTGAGTAAGTTCATCGACGAAGTCCTCAAGAAGATGATCAGCATCAGAATGTGGAACTGATGCCTCAACATACTCGATGTCTCCATAAGATGCACAATCTTCGCTACAATCGGAGAAAGTCTCAAATTGATCTTTTGGACACTCAAGAGGGGAAGGTGAATCACACATATGATCCAAAGTTCCCTGTGACTCTCTTGGGATTGGGACAAGGCTCTCAACACTAGACTTTATGAATTCGTCCGATTCCTTATCAGGAACAGTGCTAAGATGCTCATCCCCCATGTTTAGAGAGTGAGTGTGAACTTCGGGTGTGATAACAACAGACTGAGGGAGTTGAGAATTACTAGCAGTTATGGATTCTTCAAGTTCCATTTGATCAATGGCTAGTGACTTCGTCACATTATTTTCTCCCTGATTTTTCATGGAAGGAACCACAACTGATGAATTTGATGAGCCTTGACGAATATCAAGGGTATCTTCATCATCACTATCGTCATTGTTATCATAGATGATAGTTTTACGCATTCGAAATCTTACTCTAGCTGCTTCTTCTGCTTCTTCAGCTAGTATTTCTTTGTAAGACTTTGGACGAGGTTCTTCCGGAGCAGGTTTGTTAACTAAATCCTTAAGATCATTTAAAGTATTTAAAACATTTCGCAAAAGTTCTTGAGGAAATGGTTGAGGTTGTGTTTCAAAAGTTTGGTATTGTGGAGGTTGCTCGTGATAATTGTTGTCACAAGGAAAAAGATTCCTAGTTTGACAATCGGTGCTAAATTGCGGACCTCCACAATACTCACAACCGTATTGTTGTGAAGTTGGTGCATTTTGAAACGATTCGACATTGCAATTTTGATAACACGGATTATGCTCATATGAAATGAAATTGTTTTGTGGCTCATTGCAAAAGCTCGGATTAGAATCGTAAGCGAATGAATTACTCGAACCACAAAACAAACAACTTCCGTTTTGAATATCATTACCACATCGTTCACACGTGCACCAATGACATGGTAGACCGAAAAGCGGCTCACTACAACCGACACAAGGAATAAAAGTCAGAGGTGGGACAAGTGGCGTGCTCTGAGAGCTAGGAATTTCCACCACTTCCGTTATGGTCTCTGATTTTTGTTCTTGATAAACGTGAAGATTAGGCAAGTCATTCTTTTCAGTCTCTGCTCTATGCTCTGTACGTTTGCTTGACAAACCTTTAACCGTAAATCCTGAAAGGTTAGGATCAATTCTTGATGGTTTGTCATTAATAGCACGTATTTCGGGCTGTGAAGGGTAGTTGGAAGAATTTGGTGAATCATTGAGAGAATTTGGATTTATGAACAAATTGCACGTAGTGCAAAAGCTGTTACTGCAATTATTTCCACACTTCTCACAAATACACCGGAAACAACGATAGTCATTCTCAATCGGGCTTTTACAGTGAAAACACGTGTAGCCGGGAGACGCCATAAGAATTATACATGAGAGGGGTATAAGAAGGTAGAATCAAACGGATAGAGGGTAAGGAAAAATATTTTTGGGTTTTCCGAAAAATACATCAATTAAAACGAGACCAACTCAAAAAGACAATGGTGAACTTAAAGCAATAATCACAATGTAAATGACTTCTTTGAAAAAGGTACACCACTCACAAGGATACAATGGCAAGTTTTAATCTTTTGTTTGGGTACTTATTAATGTTCACACCCCCAGTTGGTAGGTGTTCTGCCTTGGTTCTCGGCGGTAGTTTTTTTATGTTTATTTTATTTAACAAGAAAAATGGAAAATGTTTTTGTATTTTTTATATGATAAATATATATACAAAAGAAAAGGAAAATATTTTTGTGTTTTATACTTTTTTGAAAACGATAACTTCTTGACGAAGGTTCTACAAGTCACTAATCGTTGAAATCATAACGATATTGTCGCAACACAACCTCCCCGGCAACGGCGCCATTTTGACATTGCGTTTTTGAGTGCATATAAAAAATATACACAAAGTAGACGTGAGTGGAATTTACCGATCAACCTTTAGGAAAAGGAAGACTTGTAAAGACTCGTGAATACAATATATATATGTGATACCGGGTAAGTGATTACCCGGGTCGTGTCCCAACGAGGTGTGAATGGGCAATATCGTGTGAGATTTAGAGATTAAAATGCTTGTATGGATGATTGAGAGATTATTTGGTATCGTGAATTACGGGAAATTGAAAATAACGAATGAAAATAAAATAAACGCAACTAAAATATGAGTATAAACATGAAATGAAAATTAAAACTTAAAACTTGCTTAAAATTCTATGGGAATGAAAATTAGGAAGCTAGGGAACCCTAAACGTAATCTAATTTTAAAAACGTGAAAGTAATTAAAGAAAAACGCGAGTGCGCAAAATAAAAAGTGAAATCTATGCTACGCTAAGCCTACGGACATAAAAATTATATTTTCACGAACCTAATGATAAAAGAAAATTATTAGAAAAAGAAAATAATTTTTATAACTATTTAATTAAAAACTATTTATTAACTAATTAAACTAAATTACATTATAAAAAATACTACATGAATAGTAAAAAATCTAAAACTTTTTATAAAAATACTTAGTAGTATACGTTACTAGGGGAAAATGTAAAAAACTGGAAATGTTTAAAAATAAGCTGGGAAAATAAGCTATAAAGCTTATAAGCTCAAATGGAACTAACACTACTATAAAAATAACAAAATAAACTTAAAACACTAAGTAACACATGGCTCAGATGGTGCACCCTGTTGGTTTGGGTTTTGACCAGTTTGACCAAAAAGACCCAAGTTCGAATCTGGCTATCTACACTTATTCTTTTTATTTTTCTTTTTGCACACTTACTTAACCAACAAATCCAAACAACTTTTGTGAAACAAGATTAACTGAAAAGATGTGATGAGCTTATGCAAGCTCAAAAATACAACAGTTTCTATGGTTGAGGCTTGGATGAGATTTTGAAACAAAGCATTAGCCAAAAGGAGTATAAGCTGATCCAAACTAAACACAAGCCACCTTTGGCAAAAACAACAAGCTCAACTGTCAAGCACAAATAGTCACTTAGATTTGTTATAAGCTAAAAAAAAACTACTAGTATGCTAAATCTAACCTAAGGAAGGTGAGATAAGCAAGGCTCACCAGGCAAATAAGCTAAGGATCTGGCCCTAAACTGATTTTGAACAAACAGAACCCAACAGCCCTTAAGGGGTGATTCACGCTTAACAAAAGCTATCAATAAGCTACTAAAAAAGCTGTATTAAAAGGAAAATAAGATTAAAGGCAACTAAGGGGAACCTAATTAGCTCTATGGGGACAGAATAAACAGTAGAGAAAGCCTAAAAAACTAATAAACAAAAACTAGTCCGAGGCTGCAAATGGAACAACAGTGGCTGAAGGGGCATGTTTAAGGGCCTGTTAAGCTAGGATAAAAAATTACTAAAAATTAAATAAAAATCTAAGCATGAACACAAGCTGGAAAATAAGGTAGAAATTAATTTTCATGTCAAGATATCAAGTAGTGACCAAATTAAAAATCCGTATTTGAGAGGGGTTTGAAACTGTTTGGCTGCTGAGCAGTTGGACTCAAATACACTACCAAATTCAACAATAACTATGATACAAGCTCAAGAATCTAAAATTTATAATCTACTAATGTCACACCTCGCTAACGTTATTCCAATGACCCGTTTGGTTTTGTACTAGGATATCACAAGGACTAATCTTGTAAATTTTGGATTCTTGGGGGACCAAAGCTGGCAAATTTCCAAAGTTATTCCAATGACCCTTCTTGATATGTTTCAACTTTCAAAGGACCTCTTGATGATTTATTTCAAAATAAGATATCCGGGGACCAAAATTGACAACTTTGCAAACTTCCGGGACCACAATTGTAACTTTTCCAAAATTTTCACCCAAAGATCATTATTTGGTAGTTTTTGATTTTTAAGAACCTTGTTTGAATTTTCTTTCAAAATAAACGCTCAGGGACTAGTTTTGACAACTTTTGAAAGTTGGGGGACTAAAATTGCCAATTATGCAAACTTTGTTCGTTTTTCGTTTGTTTTCAATCATTTTGCATTTAAAACATATAAAACACGATCTTTGGGATATTTTCATTATTTTGATGCATTTCTAAGTATTTTCTCGTGTTTTGGCAGTTAAAATATGGTGAAAATGATCAGTATTTACACACTCATCAACTGTCGTATGCCTTTTCTAGGTCAAGGAATGCCATATGTAAATCTCTCTGTCTTTCTCTATACTTCTCCATAATACTTCTGAGGAGGTGGATAGCCTCGACTGAGGACCTCCCTGGCAAAAATCCGAATTGGTTCTCTGACACCCTAGTCTCCCTTCTTAACCTCCTCTCAATAACTCTCTCCCAGAGTTTCATAGTGTGACTAAGAAGCTTAATACCTCTATAGTTTCCACACACTTGTGCATCTCCCTTGTTCTTGTAGATGGGTATGACTTCGCTGAGTCTCCATTCATCTGGCATCTTTGCGCTACAGAAGATCTTGTTTAAGAGGCGTGTCAACCAGATAATCCCCTCATCTCCTAGACTTCTCCAAGCTTCTATGGGTATTTGGTCCGGGCCTACAACTTTGTTTATCCCCATCTTCTGTAAAGCGACCTTCACTTCTTCTTAGCTGATCCTCGAGTAGTAGCATTCGGGTAACGATTGTTGGCTAGGGCTTTCTTCTTCCCCCTTCCTTCCGTGTACCCCTCGTTAAAGAGGGAGGAGAAATACTCTCCCCATCTATTCCTAATACCATCTTCTTTCACGATGGTACGACCTCCTTCGTCCTTGATGAATTTTATGTTTCCTGAATCCCTTTTTCTTCTCTCACGTGCTTTAGCAATTTTGAAGATATCGTTTGCTCCCTCTTTGGAGTCTAATTTCTTATACAAATCTTCATACGCCTTGCCCTTCGCCACTGCTACTGCCTTTTTTGCTTCTCTTTTAGCCACTTTATACCTCTCTTCAGCAGATGCCCTATCCGCTTGGTGGCTCTCTCTGCTCAAAATAAACTCTTTGAACCGGGCATGTTTCTCCGCTACTTTGATTTGCACCTCCTCACAAAACCACCAAGATTCCCTGCGGGTTGACTGGGTTCTCGCTGACCCACTAGTCACGCCCAGGGAATCCTTTGTTGCGTCTCTGATTATGCAAGCAAGTGTGTTCCACATCTGATCCACATCCCTAGTAGATAAGTCCTCCGCCCGAGCAGAAAGGCCCTCTGATACTTTCACTCTAAACGATTCCACCGCATCTCCTCTCAGATTCTTCCACAAAATCCTTGGCATCCGTGTCGCCTCTCTCCTGTTTCGACACCTCTGAAAAAGGGCATCCAAGGCAACCAGTTTGTGCTGGGATGAGCATGCCTCGCCAGGGAAAACCCTGAAATCCTTACATAATCTAAGGTCATCTCTACGTACCAGAATATAATCAATCTGGGTACTGTGACCCCCGCTCTGGAAAGTAATTAAGTGGGCGTCTCTGTTCTTGAAGAAAGAATTCGCAACCACTAAATTGTGAGCGGTAGAAAATTCTAGGATCGAGCTTCCTTCATCGTTCCTAACTCCATAGCCGAAACCTCCATGGACCCCCGTGTATCCATCAGTGGTAGCTCCAATATGACCGTTCAAGTCACCACCTAAAAACAGCCGTTGGTCTGCCGGGCACTCCCTCACGAGCTCGTCGAGGGAATCCCATAAACTCCTCTTCTCAACGTCACTGCGACCCACCTGTGAAGCGTAAGCGCTGATCACATTTACGGTCTCTCCATCAATAACCAAAGTAATCTTCATAGCTCTATCGCCCTTCCTGATCACTTGCACTACATTATCCTTAATACCCACAGCTAGAATGACTCCAACTCCGTTTCTCGCTGACCTAGAGCCCGAGTACCAAAGCTTGTAGCCGTTACCTTCCCTCGTGCTAGACTCCTTCCATTTAGTCTCCTGGAAACACGCTATATCCACCTTATGTCTCCCCAAGACATCAACAAGCTCAAAAAGCTTACCGGTCAGCGACCCTATGTTCCAGCTTCCCATTCTAATCCTACGTGGCCCCGCTAATCTACCATCACCTCTAAGCACCCTAGACCCCCTACCCCAACCCCTATTACCCCTACCCTACCCTTATGAATACTTAACACAACTATACTAAATATTATAGATCCAATACAATAAGATAAACTCAAATTAACATGCAGTATAGTTAATCAAAACTTGTGTTTATCAAGTTACAAGCCAAAATAAATTGCCGTTGATCATCACTGCTCAATACTGCTGCCTACTAACATCGTTGAGGTTAATGGTCAAAGCCATTGTGTCGATCATGCCCAGGAAGGCTTTACCTCTTTGTCAACGTCATTCTTGATCGCTCTTAGAATTGGTTGTGCGACAAAGAACACCTATCGAGATACACAATTTGAAAGATTAGGATTGAGACCAACAAAAGGCTTGAGTTATAATTTTTGAACCATTTTGTGGGTGGCTTCCATCTACTATAAAAATATAGGGCGGGTGCTCAGGATTGCTTACCAAACTGTTTGTCTTTGCTTCTAGAAAATTAATTTTTTGTAATAAGCAACTTTAAACAGGATATTCAAAACATAGTCTAGTCACAAATAATCAGATTAGGAGTTTGGTTAAGCAATCAATCGCAAACACCCCCTAAATGGAACCCGGAATCAAGAAAATAAGAACATTAGCAATTTTATGGCGTAAACAAGTAGCATTCAAGGAACTGCAACAAGCTGAAAAACGTACTTGAAATGCCAAGATTAGAGGAATGAATAGTTTCCATTTATCGTTTGGGCTGGGTCCATCAATCAACTTCTGGTCAACCACTATGCCTTTTAGTTCAGAGTGGTTTTAGAGACCTAGTGTGCTCACCTACTCGGCAGCACTATTTTATAACACGTTATGGTTACAAATTTTCCTACCGCAACTAGCTTGAGATACAAAATTTGCCATCGGTAATTCTCATTTTTAGGCATAGCAGAACTTCTTAAAGATAAGTAAATAACTGTTTATTCACATAGGCAAAAAACTTATGTCTTATCCATCCTTCATTTTCTTAGTAAGCACCTAAACGGATAAACTACTGAAGTGATTTTCCTTGTGGAGGGCAAGTCTTTGACTCATGTGTATAACACTTATGAGGCGTTTGCTTAAGCTTATTTGGCCGGCTTATGGGCTTATTATACTTTTGAAAAGTTCATAAGCTCATCTTTTGGGATTATAAGCTTATCAACTTAAGCTTATGGCTTATTTAAGTTCATAAGCTCATGTCGATAAGCCCAAAACTTGAGCTTATGAACTTTTCAAAAGTTCAATAAGTTCATAAGCAACCCAAATAAGCGTAGGGTGTTTGTTTAAGCTTATTTACGGGCTTATGAACTTATTTGTTTTCGGCTTATATTTCATAAGCCCGCCCTTATTTTCTTGGCTTATGTAAGTTAGTTATGATATCTCATAACAATCTAGGTCTCAAAATAAGTCGGAAAAAGTGAGCTTACGAAATATAAGCCGACCCCACTAGCCACATCACTCAACCCTTTCCTACGCATTTCTAGATACCCATTAAAGCTTTTCGGCTTATATAGCCAGCTTATGGCTTATATGGTTTTGGGCTTATGTTTCATAAGCTCACTTTTTGTGGGTTATTTTTGAAACCTTTCGGCTTATATAAGCTTATCATGTCATAATAAGTGTATATATAGACGACTTATGGGTTATTTGGTTTTTGGCTTATGTTTCATAAGCTTACTTTTTGTGGCATATTTTAAATTTTTCAGCTTATATAAGCTTATTATGACATAATAAGCTTATATAAGCTTATTATGACATAATAAGCTTATACTGTATAAGCCGAAATGTTTCATTTTGACTTGAGTAAATGATTAGGATGCTTTCTAGTTACGTGATTATGAAAATTTTATATTAAATTCAACAATATAATATTTTTTGACCTAGATACATGTAGTTACGAGATAGAATGCGGCAATATGCCTAAGGGCCAATTCATATGAATTCTATAGATTAAATTCTTTGAATGAAAAATATTTAAAAAACTTGATCTTCAAGACTTTCTAAATTAATGTGGTGCTCTATCTTGAAACATAAAAATAATCTTATCCTAATAATAAGTGTAACAAAGTTATTACAAAAATTAATCTTATCTTAAATAATAAAATTGGTAATAAGTCAGAATCTTATCTCCCGTAATTTTGTTAATCATGCAAGAAACGATTTCTCATAGTTTATCTGCATATAGAATATTCTTTTTTCAATATTCAATAAACCATTTTCAAAAATAACTTACCATTTCAATTGTCATCTCACCATATCTATAAATGTCGGAACCAATTAATAAGAAATCCATCAACTCACATCTTCATTTACTCTAACGATATCATATTCATACTCATGGTAAGCTTTTAGTCATTAATTATCTTTTTGGTTCAACTAATTAAAACAGTACGTTCATTAAGTTTTTAATTAGTTATCAAATGCATTCCCATGCATGCATGCAGGCTATTCTTACAAGGATCCTTATTACGTGCATTCTCATGATGATTGGGCTCTTCGTCGTTCCAAAACTTCAAAAAAATTTCACCTCAGAAGAAACTGATGTGATGGATTTTGGAGCTAAAGGAGATGGAATAACAGATGATTCTTTGGTAAGTGCAGCTCAGGTCTCTAGTCCGTTTATATACGTATATTACATCCAACAAATGCTATATAGTTATGGGACGATTCTAGATTTCTAGTATTTTGATTACAGATGTGCATGTATCACTTTGTTGTAGGCGGTGGACAAAGCATGGAGTCAAGCATGTAATCAGGGTGGTCTATTCACGTTTCCTGCAGGTAGAAACTTTGTCGTTGGACCAATAACTTTCTCAGGTCCATGCAAAGCTAAACCAGTGGTTGTAAATGTAAGTAAATGGTGCAAAAATATTTATTAAATTTGTTTCATATTTATTACATACATAATTTTATTATATCCTCACAGGTAATAGGGGACGTTATAGCGATTGCCAAGAAGGATTGGCCTAATAACACTGATACATGGATAAAATTCCAAAATATCGATAACCTTGTTATAAAAGGCAGTGGACATTTTAAAGGTCAAGGGGCGACGGGGTGGTGGGATTCATGCAAGCAGGTGAAGTGATCAATTAAACCCTTGATTCTTGTCAATTTGAAAATCTTAGTTTTTTATATCTTCTTAGCCACTCAGTAATACGCTTGTTCAAAACCTTTTCAGGCTGGCACTTGCGAAAAGAACCCAACTGTAAGTGATTTAACTTTTCAATTCTGTAACACTATACTGTGACTTCTTTTTCAAATATTAATGAAGTCTCTTTTTTATATATTTAATTTGTAGGCGTTAGGGTTTCATGCTTGTAACGGTCTTCAGCTTCTAGGAGTGACCTCTATTGATAGCCCAAGAAATCATATATCTGTAAATGCTTGCAATGGAGCTGTTATCTCAAATATCAATATAATCGCACCCAAAGATAGTCCTAATACTGATGGCATTGACATCTCTGCTACAAACGGTGTTCAACTTAATGGTGGACATATCGGAACAGGTATAAATTCGTGAATTTATATTTGTGATATGTCTAGTTTAGATTTTTTTTTTTTTTTTTTTTTTTTTTTTTTTTTTTTTTTTTTTTTTTTTCTTTTTTTAATTTCGATAATCATAGTATATTTTGACTTTTTTTAGTATTATATAGTACTTCTATTTGTTTTTTAGGAGACGATTGTATTGCAATAAATGGAGGAAGCTTCAATATCAACATTACTAATTTAAATTGTGGCCCTGGTCATGGCATAAGGTATACATCTTTGTACAACTTTTAATCATAGAACAAATTGTTTACCTACATGCGTATTATATATGGCATTGTATAATTTACTTGATTATCTTTCATTCTTTTTTTCTTCTTTCTGTTTAGTGTTGGAAGCTTAGGGAGGAATGGTGCCAAAGATGTTGTTAGTAACATCAGAGTTGATGGCTGCACCTTTACTGATACACAAAACGGAGTTAGGATCAAAACTGTGCCGGTATTATACATACACTATTGCTCGGTTAATACTGTACATAACTGATTTTAAATGTATAGATTTGACTTTATTTGCTTTACTTGTTCAGGGAGGTTCGGGTTCTGCAAGCAATATAACATTTAGTAACATAACAATGACGAATGTTGAAAATCCGATTATACTCACTCAGTTTTATTGCCCTCATATTCACGATTCTAACAAATGCAGAGACATTGTAAGTTGTTTTATCATGTCAAATTCACATCTACATATATTGCATTGGAGTTTTCGTAACCTGATTTGTTTTTCTCGCTTGTGAACAGCTACCTATGGTTATAATAAACGATGTCAGGTTCAAGGATATACATGGGACTTCTTCAAAGCAAATTGCAATCAACATTACATGTAGTGCGCATCCTGGGAGTTGTGAACGCATCAGTCTACAGAATATCAACATACAAGCTAGGAACCCATCAATCAGTGTTGGATCAACTTGCAAAAATGTGCATCCTCTTATTATACCACCCGTTTCTCCTCGTGTGGTTTGTACTCCGCCAAGCTTAATTGAGATGGCGTTGGATTACAACTACGATGAAAAGAGTCAAGATGGAATAGCAATAGCCTAATAGCTCGATCGTTTATAGACCAAGCTAACCTTTTTAGTTTCTAAGTTACACCAGATTTAGCCTTTATTACTTTTTTTTGTCTACAGATTCATGGATAGAACACTAGATGAAATTAAGCAGTGCTATTTTTGATTTGCTTGAATATCTTTGTAATTATTAATATAATTCAGACATTGTTAAAAATTGATATAAATCTATTACGAGTTTTAATCTAGAAGTTACAAAGTACCATAGATTAACATATTCCTTTGTACTTAACGTTATTTTTTGGTGTTAATATATTTACCGGGGTAACACCCTTTACCCAAAAAAGAGCCGATGCATAATGCCATGATAAATACTTAACACAACTATACTATATATTATAGATCCAATAATACAAAAAGATAAATTCAAATTAACATGCAGTTAAGTTAAACAAAACTTGTTTTATCAAGTTACAAGCCAAAACAAATTGCCGTTGATCATTACTGCTCAATACTGCTACTAACACCGTGCTACTAACACCGTTGAGGTTCCTGGTCAAAGCCATTGTGTCGATCATGCCCAGGAAGGCTTTACCTCTTTGTCAATGTCATTCTTGATCGCTCTTAGAAGTGGTTGTGCGACAAAGAATATCTGTCAAGATACACAATTTGGAAGATTAAGATTGAGACGAACATAAGGCTTTTTGAACCATTTTGTGGGTGGCTGGCAATTTCCATCTACTATAAAAATACAGGGTGGGTGCTCAGGATTGCTTACCAAACTGTTTTGTCTTTGCTTCTAGAAAATTAATTTTTTGTAATAAGCAACTTTAAACTGGATATCCAAAACACAGTCTAGTCACAAATAATCAGATTAGGAGTTTGGTTAAGCAATCAATCCCAAACACCCCCTAAATGGAATCCGGAATCAAGAAAATAAGTTTTCTAGCAATTTTATGGCGTAAACAAGTGGCATTCAAGGAACTGCAACAAGCTGAAAAACATACTTGAAATGCCAAGATTAGAGGAATGAATAATTTCCATTTATCGTTTGGGTCGGGTCCATCGATCAACTTCTGGTCAACCACTATGCCTTTGGTTTCAGTCAACGCAACTTTTGTGATTGTTTCGACTATGCTAGGAATCCAAGCAGTCCCATTCGGAAGAATCTGTGAGCCCAAAATATATCCAATAAACACAAACTAAAATGAATCAACGATTGAAGTTAGAGGTGGTAAACTGGGCGGATTTGGTACTAGGTCAAAACGCGAGTCCACTGCACAGACCAATGAACACTTTTTTTCCAAAAGTTTTAATACATAATTAGTCTGTCAAAAATAATTACAAAATTTAAAATTTTAATAATAGTATAACCTTTAGGAGACTTTCGACCTATTTGGCCCGTCTCCTTTTTGACAATTTTTTGACCCGTCTGACCCACTACAAATAAAACACACGCCCAAACTGACCCATCAAAGTTTATTTGGCCGTAACTCCCACCTCTAATGAAAATAAAGAGATACAAGGAAAATGACTTTACCTTTTCATCGTTCTCGTTTTTTTACATCTGCCACTGTTCTCAACCAAGCCAACAGGAATCGAAATGTTCTACAGACAGCAGTAAACACAGTAACTTAATAAACATTGCGTGTGTGTTTAAGAGAGAGTGCGAATAAGTTTGACGAGAACTACCACCTGGATATCCTATTTCTTGAACCTAGCACCGTTATGTACAACCTTAAGAAGAGACTCGGATCTTTTTGCCAAAAACTCATCATAGGTAAGACAATCTGGAGGGGATAGTTGAGCATGTGTGAACACTACAATCGCTCTGCGCCATATTTATTGACCAAAACTCTTAGTAATTGCTTTCACAACTTGCAGGTCCAACGTATCAACCCTGTACGCATCTAGCCGGTCCACATAGAGTAAAACATCTATGGTCTTGTTCAGAAGGAACCTGGCCAAACAATCATAAAAAAACAAACCCTTGATGAGTCATTAACGTAATCAGATCAAATGTCACCTAAATAAGTTTATGGGTTATACTGATAAAATGGACCATTATCAATCCTTTAAATAAACATGGAAAGTAAAGATGACCTTTTGATGATCTCAAGGGCTTGGTCATTGATATATCCGGCTTCGACAATGCCTGGTGTATCGATGATGTTCAATGTGAACCCTGAACGTTCCCGTGAAACCATTGTAGGCCTTGGTGCTTCTGACTAGAAGATTACAACAGTGAATACGTGATTTAGTAAAGCTATAACTAAGTCCAAAAGATTTTCCCAAGTGTTAGTAGGTAGGTACGGATTTTCCTACACTTGATGAGTCAGTTGGGAAGAAAGAATCTACAGGAAAAGTGGTCAATGTGAGTGCAGAAGCTGTAACTGCTGTAAGTCAATCTGTATGTACTCAAACACCTTTAAATGTTGGTTCTGCTTTTGATGCTAATAAGGTTTGTGAGTCAAGAGTGGATAATACTTGTGATAAGACTGATGGTGATCTAACTAAAGTGGGTAAAACTTTTGCTGATACTGTTAAACCTAATAAGATTGATGTTCTCAACAAGCTTAGTTGGATACCAATAGTTATGAATGAGGGTAGGGAAGTTGTGATGTTTGATGATGAGCTAATTCTAGAAGGAAGTAAGAAATGGAGCTTAACTTTGTGTGGACATTTGGTTGGATGCAAAATGTCCTACTATGAATTGAGATACAATCTAGTAAGAATGTGGAGTAAGTTTGGGCTTAAGGACATAGTGTCACAGAATGGTTTATACTTGTTTAAGTTTAGGGAAATGGAAGGTATGCTTCATGTGCTTGAAAGTGGACCTTGGTTGGTTAATAACAAACCCCTGTTGGTACAAAAATGGGATCCAAATATAATTGTTGATAGGAGTGATCCAGTTAGTTTGCCATGTTGGATCAAACTTTATGATGGTCGTGTTGAAGCATGGACTGTCAAAGGGATTAGTGCTATTGCTAGCAGCCTTGGAACACCAATTATGATGGACAAATCTACAGCTAGAATGTGTGAAGAGGGGACTGGTAATATAGGCTATGCCAGGGTTTTAGTGGAGATCAAAGCAGCTCAAGATTTCAAGGAGAAAGTTGAGTTGTGCTACAAAAGTGCAGAGAGCAACAGTTGAATTGTTCAAAGTTTGTTAAAGTTGAGTACAGTTGGAAGCATCCTAGATGTAATGAAGGCAAGGTGTTTGGACATAATTGTGCTCTAAAAATGGAAGTTAATGCCACAATAGTTAATGGAAGTGTTCAAGTTGATAAGAATGATGGTAATGGTAATTACAAGAAGAATGCAGTTGTGGGTAATAAAGGAGGTAATAAGAATGTAAGAAGAAGACAAGAGTTTAGGCCAGTTAACAAACAAGCTCAGGCATCAACTTCTGAAGTGCAAGACCCTGGTCCTTTTGTTAAGGAAGTTACTACAGCCACTAACACCAATGTTTCTAATGAACAGAGTCCACCTAAATATACTAGCCCTAAGAGTCCATGGAAAGTGAGTCAAGCTGCTATGGAAGAGATCAAAAGAAGTGCTAATAAGTATTCTGTTCTAGAGGAATTGGTTGACAGTGATTGCCTTGAAGAACAAATGAGGAATGAAAAAAAAATTGTGAGTAAGTTTGTAAACAATCAAAGACAACCTAGTTTGGAAGATATTGTGAAGTGGAACACTAATATGCACACTTACTTTAGAGAACAATGGAAGATGAAATGGAATGAGGATTGCCCTGAAGTGGAAGATGTATTGGATGCAGAGAATGGTATTAATCAAAGTATGACTGAGAATGAATTGAGTGGCAAGGCTTGTGATCTGCATTAGTTTACTATGGCAAATTTGAACTCTGAGTGCAGGATAGCAATTTGGAATGTAAGAGGTATGTGTAACAAGGATATGCAAAAGGATGTCAAGAGATTCATTAGTGATGAAAAGTTAAGTGTCTGTGCTGTTATTGAGACTCATATTAAAGGAAAACAGATAAAGAAGGTGTGTGAGTATGTTTATGGAGATTGGAGCTGGTGTTCTAATATGAATGTAAGTAATAAGGGATGCAGAATAATAGTTGGTTGGAATCAAGTTGATGTTAGTATTATGCCATTGCACATTTGTCATCAAGCTATTTTGTGTGTTATTGAGATTAAGGATAGTGGTACCAAGCACTTTTGTTGCTTTGTGTATGCAGCTAACTCAGGAAGAGAAAGAAAGGTTTTATGTAGTACTCTCAAAAGATATAAGAGCATTGTTAATGATAGCCCTTGGATTCTTATGGGGGATTGGAATGTAAGTTTAAATGTGGAAGATCATTCTGAGGGTGGGTCTTGTATGATATGCAGGATTTCCAGGAATGTCTCAATCAAATTGAAGTTGAAGACATTAATTGTATTGGAGTTCATTTTACATGGGTACAGAGCAGGCTTAATCCAAACAATGGTATTTTAAAGAAG
This sequence comes from Artemisia argyi, assembly GCA_030686995.1. Lineage (NCBI taxonomy): Eukaryota > Viridiplantae > Streptophyta > Magnoliopsida > Asterales > Asteraceae > Artemisia > Artemisia argyi. Next base: position 24,220,561 of record CM060687.1, on the reverse strand, counting down.
ATTGATAGAGTGTTGGGTAATACTGAGCTCATGAGCAGGTTCACTAATTCTTATGCTCATTTTCTTCCTCATTTTCTTCCTCATTTAACATCTGATCATAGTCCTGCAATTTTGATTATACCTAAGATGATGAGGAGGAGGAATAAAGCTTTTAGATTCCCTAATTTCATTGCTGATAAACCTGAGTTTATTAACATTGTTCAAAAAGAATGGTTACTGCAGGTTGAGGGTTGCCATATGTTCAAACTTGTTAAGAAATTGAAAGCTTTGAAAAGACACATGAAGAACTTAAGTTGGAGTTTTGGTAATCTACATCAAAGAGTTGTTGATTGGAGAGAAAAGTTGAAGATTGCTCAAATCAATGTTGACAAGGACCCACACAATAATTCTTTAAAAAGAGATGAAACTGATACTTTTCATGAATATAAAGTGGCTGTACAAGATGAAGAAAAGTTTCTTATGCAAAAAGCTAAAATTGATTGGCTGAGTGATGGTGATAGAAATAGTAAATTTTTTCACACAGTATTGAAAGGAAGAGCTCATAAAAGCATAATTGAAGTTGTTCATAGTGAAGATGGTGTTAGACATGAAGGAGACAATGTTGCTGAGCAATTTGTCAAGCATTTTCAAAAGTTCTTAGAATGTGCAGATCTAGTGGAGAGTTATGATTTTGAAGGCCTTAATGCTAATAAAGTCAGCAGCACAGATGCTGAAGTGATGATTAAAGAGGTCAATAATAAAGAAGTTAAGGAAGCCGTATTTGAAATTTGTGATAACAAAGCTCCAGGGCCTGATGGTTATGCTGCCAAATTCTATAAGAAAGCTTGGAATGTGATTGGGGAGGAAGTTTGTGAAGCTGTTAAGGAGTTCTTCAGAAATGGTAAATTGCTTGGGGAGGTTAATTCTACTCTCATTACTCTTGTTCCAAAAAGTAACACCCCTAAAAAAGTTTCAGATTATAGACCTATAGCATGTTGCAATGTGTTATACAAGGTGATTACCAAAATCATTACTAATAGACTGAAGACAGCTCTTGGCAAGATTGTGAGTCAAAGTCAAAGTGCATTCATTCCTGGTAGAAACATAACTGATAATATTCTCCTTACTCAAGAGCTTTTAAGAGGGTACAACTGGAAGAATGGTGCAAGAAGAGTAGCTCTCAAAATTGACATTCAGAAAGCTTATGACACTGTTAATTGGGTCTTTTTGGAAAATGCTCTTAAAATGTTTAGCTTTCCTGAAAAGATGATACATTGGATTATGATATGTGTTAGAGGGGCTACTTTTTCTATCAACATCAACAGTGATAGAGTGGGATACTTCAAAGATGGAAGCGGTTTAAGACAAGGTGACCCAATGTCACCTTATATATTCACATTGGTAATGGAGGTTTTCACTCTTATTTTGCAAAAACAGATTGAGGAAAGTGGAAGATTCAGATACCATTGGGGATGCAAAGCTTTGAAGATCTCTCACTTATGTTTTGCTAATGACTTGTTGGTTCTTAGTCATGGTGATATTCATTCAGTAAAAGTGGTGAAAGATGCTTTGGGTAAGTTTAGTAGTATATCTGGATTGAAGCCAAATATCAACAAAAGTATTGTTTTCTTTGGTAATGTGCAGAATAATATCCAACATGAAATCCTATCTTTGTTACCATTTAAAGTTGGCAAGCTTCCAGTTACTTACTTAGGGGTTCCATTGATCACTAAACAATTGACATTCACTGACTGCAAATGTTTGATTGATAAGGTGAAGATCAAGGTAAGCAATTGGAAGAATAAATTGCTATCTTATGCACACAGACTTCAGTTGATTGTCTAAATATTATCTGCTATGCAAGTATATTGGGCATCTGTATTTGTTCTTCCTAAAGCTGTTATTAAAGACATTGATAAGCTGCTAAAAGGGTTCTTATGGTGCCAAGGTGAGCTTTCAAAAGGAAAAGCTAAAGTTGCTTGGAAGCTAATTTGCAGACTTAAATGTGAGGGTGGCCTGGGTATCAAAGAATTGGAACAGTGGAATGAAGTTCTCATGACAAAGAATTTGTGGGATGTTGCTAGTAACAAACAGACAATTTGGGCAAAATGGATTCATGAAATAAAGTTAAAAGGAAGCAGTGTATTGGAAGCTAAGAGTGATAAGTGTGCTAGTCATGGATGGAAGCAGATTTTAAATCTCAGAAATAAGGTTCATAAGCATGTTACTTGTTGATGCGTGGGAATCGCAACAGGCTTTACCTCTCGAGGGATCTCGAGAAGCTTACAACCCCCACCAGGCAGTGTACCTGATCGTTGTAGTATAGTATAGTGACAAGTACCGGGGGATTGATCGTTCAGCTTAGGAATAGTGTCGCTAGGATTAGAAAGCCTAAATACTAGTTCTAAAGGTGAGGGATGATTATTTTTATATTTTTATATTTTTATGAAAGCAAGTAAAATCTCGGGTTTTGGAAGAGTGGGCGGAATTAGTTGCTATTCAACTAACCCAAAACTAAGATGCAATCAAAATAAAATATTGAAAGTGAAAATAAACTAATTATACTAAGGTTGTGAGCAGTAATTGGAGAAAATGAGTTTACTTAGATTTCACTACTCCCTAGATATCTTTTACACGTTAATTACTTGTTATAATTGCATGGATGACGGATTGTATTCCTTAATACCATTCATGGGGTGGCATACATAACTCCCCAATTCTATGAGCTCTTATCTCCTCCTACACCATGCCCATCACAACTATAGGGATTGTAAATAGTGGCTCATGCATTAAATACAACCAATAAAGACCTAGTACGCCTCGGTTCATGTTTCTTAAGACGTTCAAGCATGTTACCATTTGGAGATCTGCCAGTTTTCTTAAGCCTAACATATAAATCATTCATCCAAGACAAGAATAAACAAGTAATCAACACATAATCAATATCTAGGTTTCATTAGATCTAAGCAAACACAAAAGAGATCTAGCCTAGCATAATGGAATTGAGACAAGAACAAGATATAGACAACCAACACATAGACATATTGATTGAATTAGAAGAACACTTATCTCAATTACAATGCAAGGTATCAAGGGTTTGGAACCCTTGAAAAACCTGTAAAAGTTGCACCAAAATCGTCTTTAGGGTTTCTCTAAAAACTTCTCTTCTTCAATGTGAAAAACTAGAAAATTATATATAGGAAAATGGGGATGACGGCGTCAAGAACAAAGGTGTGACGCCGTCATCTCGCCGCCAAATACTTCCTCGGACGGCCTTGATCTACTTCTGACGCCATCAAGGCCTAGGCCGTCACACAAATTACTCTTGACGCCCTGTGTGTGACGCCGTCATCAACTACGGATTTTAATTCTTGAGGTTTGACGCCGTCATGGAATTACTCTTGACGCCGTCACCTACTGTTCCCAGCATGGAAAATTGAGACTTTGCCGTTTTCTTCACTTTTATGCTCCAAAGACGTCCAAAATGGCTTCTTTTCCAGAATTCACTCTCCAAGTACCTAAAATCACAAAAGGAACGATTTAGGGCAGTATTTGATCAAATAAAGTCGGATTCGGGCTTAAATGACCCCTAAAAACGGATCATTTTTCGCCTCATCATATACCCTTACACTTGAGATTTGCTTGTCCTCAAGCAAATGCGCTTTTTATTCTACTCAAAAGACAAGTTAGGGGTCATTTAACACTAATATAAAAGTAATTACAACAAATAATCGTTCCACTAAAGACCAATAGACAAGCACGGAGGTCATACACTAGCACCTCACAAATAGTGTTTAGATACTCACATCTCTCGGGTATAATAAAGTAATATAACATTATGGAAATGGAAGATATCTCTCACTACCTGTCATAGCAAAATAGATTACCATAGGCTTGGGAAAGGATCAAACCTCCACCACATGGCGTAAGCACCTAGGATAAACTATCAAAGAGGTCTTTTAAAGGGTTGTAACGTTAGGTATAGGGATATGAATTACACGGTTTTGTTGGATAAAGGAAGTTTTACTGGTGGCGAGTTAACAATCTTGGTTAATTACATGTACAAGATGGCATGGCTAAGCCAAGACTAGACTCGACTTAAGCTAATAAGTGAGAAATAACAGAAACATAAAATGAACATAGAATGAAACGGGATGGTAGTCCGTATGTTTTTTATTTTTTTTTATTTATTTTTTATTTTTTTTTATTTTTTTGCATACACTCTTACCCTACCATCCAAAATAATAAATCATAGGGAATGAACATTCCCCTTACACTTGAATCTTTACATACTTTACAATGAACTAATCTAATGACTCGAATTAAGAAAATTAAAACACTTAGAGCACTTTTAAGATTAACGTACATATGGGGGTAATATATGATGTTCTTCCCCATTACTCCATAAAATAAGTACTTACCCATGAGTCCCAATCGTCCCAAAACAATATGTACAAGGATATGACTCGACTTAGCAACCATGTAATCAATTAGAAAGTTAACTTAGGGTTTAACAAATAACAATAATGCACTAAAAATGAGCGCATACACGGAAGGCTAAGGCGATTTGGTTGTACATTTAAGTGGGGTGCAACAAATTATTCCTTTAAGTAAAATGCTTAAAGTTAGAAACGAAAAGATAGGCTCGGAGGGGTGTACTAGGGGTTTCGTGTACTAAAAATGAGTACAACGCTAAGGGTGTGAGGAAAAATTAGTTGACTTAACTAGTCAAGTAGTATGACTTAAATGGTCAAGTAATTATGATACGGGTTTAACACAAGGGTGATCCTAATGCCTCTTATCATGTAGTAAATCCTACCACACGAATGTAGTCTCACTAGCGGTCTCGCGATGCATCACTAACGCAAGTTCTAGAATCTAAATGCTACCGGTACACTCATAAGCACTAATAGTAAATGCTTTTCCTATCAAATCTAAAGGCGAACCTCACATATTTGGGTGGAAAATTTTTCTGAATATACGGTTATGTGCTAGTCATACAATCTCCTATCCATGAGACGCTTGCTATGGCTAAAGTTTCACTCCTAAATGTTGTAAAAAATTTTAAATTTGGCGCTAAAATTACACTAACAAGTATTTCTCATAGTTTTATTACACATCTACTATCAAACAAAACAAACTCAAGCGAAAGTGCATATGTAAGGTATCATCTTTTTACCTGTCACACCCCCAGAATCGGGTCCAGCGGAAGCATACATGTAGCTGGGGTGTAACTCAATTGATATCACAACACAAGTACAAAAATGTTTTCACTTCAATCATTTAGAATAAAATAGTTTAATAAAAAATGTTGAATTTACAATGTTAAAAGTAGCGCGGAAGTAGGCCCTTAAAATAATTTAAAACGGTCCCCAAATGAATAATCAAAGTCTTCTATGACCATGCCATGCCCTGCCAAAACCTCCTGTAGCGTGCCATTGGTTAAAACCTGAAAATACATGCTAAAGTGTCAACACAATGGTTGGTGAGTTCATAGAGTCTTATAAAAAAGAATGTAATGCATATGAATGAAGATTTCCCAGCAAAGGCATCGTAAATCCACTCAGTTACAAGTCCCGCCATAAGAGACTTGTAACCTGTGTGTTTACAACCCGCTGCCAACTGTAATAAGTTTGGTTTGTGTAAACAAAAGTAATAAGATTGATGTAAAAGCATCGTAATTCAGTAATAAAGTTGATGCAAAAGCATCGTATTTCAGTAATAAGACTTGATGCAAAGGCATCGTAATTCAGTAGTAATAATGATGAAAAAGTATCGGGAATTTATCAGTAATTTTGTATGTACAATAGCCACAAGTATAAAGTGAACCGACATAAATGTCAAAAGTGCTACATTGTCTCTTAAGCTCATGACCCCGAAGCTAGACGATACTTGGCCCCAATGAGTGTTTATCAGGCACTCTAATAATAAAGACATGAAATGCATCTGTAATTCTGTTGGAGCAACCCAAACACAGATGGAGGAGTCACCCTCAATAGATCTATTCACTCACTCTCGCTTGGAACTTAATTAACGGTCCATGAAATAATAAAGGGGACTTGTCCTGACGTGATAATAAGGAAACTTAAGCAATGTATGGAATTTGTAATACTTTGGCATTGTACGAAAGTAATTGAAGTAATGTATTCTCCCCCGTGGGATTCAAATCGTATAAAAGTATAACACGAGTATTTAAGCATGTATCTCCCCCAAAGAGTTTATAAAGTAATTAAACCAGTAAAAGTGGGGCTATGACTCACCTGATATGATGGTACCATGAACATGTAATGAGCTGAAAAACAAGGCGCGCACACTAGCCGCAACCTAATATGAATGATGTACGATCTACTTTAGATCATGAAATGATGTTATGAATGTCCATGCACATGTTCCTATACCACTCTTAACTTGAAAATACTTGTTATTGTCAAAGTAATATGTTTTTCCATAACTTGGGAAAAATAAGTCTAACTAGACTTATAAAACTAGTCGTAATATATATATATATATCGTATATATAAATGGTAGTGTTGAATTCCTTGCTTTGAAAACCTTGAAATAACGTTTAATAGTCGTATAAATAAGCTTGTAATCATAAGTACTTCGATGGTTAAGAATTTGGCACTTTGGTAGTATTTATAGAAAATCTAGGATTTAGTACGTAGAAGTATTATTACTTCTATTAGTGACAAAATGGTCTCGTAAAACTAGTCATGAAATAGTGAATATTAAGAGTTAGGAAAGAAGCTCAGTAGTTCTGAGAAGATTTTCACAATATCTAAAAAGTCACAGAAGTGAAGTTTGTCCATACAGGTTTCGATCATAAATATAATTAGCCGTCAAGTGAGGTATTTGGGCTGTTTTGGCAGATTCTGGGCAGTTTTTGGGAAAGTTTGGAAGTCCATAAGTTGTTCGTTATAAATCCTTTTGACAAACGGCTGGATGTTTTGAAAACTAGGCTAGGTGAACTAAGTTTTTGTCGTTGATGTAAATTTTCCAGAAATGAGTTTATCAATGAGTGAATTGGCTCTCAATATGATGTCTTACAAAAACTGTTTTTCTATACTTAATAATATTTTGCTAAAAAGCTGATGGAAATAAATAGAGTTTCGCCGATTTTGAAACATGTATATCTTGGTCGTTATAAGCTTGTTTTCTACGTTCTTTATATCCCCGAAATCGTGGGACAACATACTAATATATTTTTGATAAGTCGGGATGGCTAGATCAAGTTTTACACCTCAGATTGCCCATTGAAAATCGTGGGACAGCATGTACAATTTTCAGAAAATAGTTTTCGTCGTTAAACTTGCAAAAATCATATCTCCTTCGTTATAAACTCGTTTTAATCCGTTCTTTCGCCTACGGATTCATTTTTGAAATTATTTTCTAAAAATTTTGCCAAAGTTTACTTTGTATTTACTGATTTTCCAGAAATTAACAAAATGGGACAGTAGGTATTTTTACTTGTTATAAATCCATTTCCAAGGTTCAAAACTAGTTCCAACCTCAACCAAAACTCTTGGAAACTCCACAAATCTATACTAATCCTACCATACACCTTATTAGGGTGCCATGGGTTCCTAATGACTAGTAATCAAGTTAATTTAACAAAGGAACACCTAAAACCAATTCTAGGGTTTGTATGATCAAAAAGTATACAAAAATAAAGTGGTATAACTAGTTTGTGCATGAAATTAAGCATGAATACCATGAGATACATATGTTAATTAGATGAAAACATGAAAATAAATTTGATAACTCACTTTGAAATAATAGGTGGTGAGATGATGAGAAACATTGGATTACTTGTGTTTTTATGTTATGATTCTTGATTAGGATGATGAAATGAACAACTTTGATGCTTTGTACTTTGAAAAACAATGGATGGATCATGGAGTTGGTGTTTGGGTCGTGAGTTTGAGAGAGGAAGAAGAGAAAACAAATTTTTCTTGTGTTTTGATTTGTAAAATAAGTTAAATGTGTAGTTTTAGGTGTTTTTGTACAAAATATCTAATTTCAATGGCATTATGGTAAATAAGTGGTGAAGTTCAAGTAACATGGGGAGGGGGGCTGCACATGTATGGATGAGTATGTAGGAAGCTTGGTGATATCTGGTTCACGGAGTCGGTTTTGGTTCCGTTAATCGCTAACCGTAAAGTTTTAAATCGCGAAACGTAAATCCGGGTATCGTAAAAATATGAAACTTGAAAGAATGACTAAACTTGTCAAAATACTCCATAAGAAAAATATAAAATGAATGGTAAGTTCCATCGGGTTGCATAAACGCTACTAAAACTGGAAACGCGGGTTAAAAACGCGTAATTCGCGTAAAACGCTGAACTGGAAAACGTAAAATTCCAAAACTTTTAGAATTGTCGTAAAATGAAAGAAAATCATATTTTTATTGTTTATAATGATTTATAGACATATCGGGATGCCGGAAGGACGTTTAAACCTGAATGTAAATCTCGGACACGGCTTCGTGATTTTTGCAGAAATGATCCGACGAGCGCCAAACTCTCGGATTTCCGTTAAAATAGTTTAACTTACGAGAATATGAAATAAAAATTTTGGACATGAATAGTGTTTTGTGAATAGTAACTTCCCGAGATAAAAATTGGAATTTCGACGTTTGAAACAGGACATGAAATTACGAGTTGTGACATTCTTCCCCTCTAAAAGGAACTTTGTCCCGAAGTTCAGTTTGTGTTGGTTTCTAGAGTGGTATTGGTGAAAAGATGATGATATTTATCGTGTAAACTTCTGAGCTATAATGGGAGCTCAAGTCTGACGGCCACTAGGCCTACTCTGTCTGAAATATTACATGGTCCAGTGTATATCTCGGGTTTAACTCTCCAAGTTTTCTGAATGGTATCATGCCTTTCCTAGGCAGAACTTTCTGTATAACTCTGCTTACCAACTTGAAGTTTTAATGGTTAACAACTTTATCGAACTTGTAACTGATTCTTGATTTGTAGGAAGTTCCTGGTTATATCATGAATACTTACTGGACTAGTGAGTTGGGCTTTTCCAAATTTCGATCCGTCAATGAATGTTGGCACTTCGACCATAGAGTGCCTCAAATGGTGTAGTCTCTACGCTCGCGCGATAACTATAGTTGCAACTGAATTTGATTTATGGTAATTGGTTAGTCCAACCATTTCTTGAGTCAATCACTCATGCTCTGAGCATATCTCCCTATGTTTGAATCGTTCTCTAATTCTGACCATTGGTATGCAGATAATAGGTGGTGTGGTTCCAAAGAAATCTTAATGTAATCGCTAGGTATTTGAGGTGAATTAAATTCCTCTATTAGAAATAATCGAAATGGGTATCATGAATCTTGTAGAAAACTTACAAGGTTAAGTCCGTCAAAGGGGTGTTGTTGAAAATAATAGATTAGGATAAAGTGGTGATCCTCCGCAGGATGTCATGAATCGAGTCTCTCTCCACCTACGATGCTTAATCTCCATTACTAAGATTTTCCCCAAGTTCTATGTCGTCAAATCACAAAATCCTAAATGTATAAGTGATGTAATATAGTGATTGATTTTTCAAAGTTTGTTTTGAGATTGTGTTTTGTTCATAAACCTTCCCCGAATAAATGAATCTACAAGTTTAAGCAAACGGTTCTCCAAGTAACATTTTTCTTAATGTTTCAAAATTTAATAGTTATGCAAGATAGGACAGTTTTCAATATAAGGTGGATAATATGGTTTACCAAAGATCGATGTTTAAAATTTCCTAACAATTCAATAGTTTTGTAAAGGATTAACCAAAAGGAATTTGTTTGTCAAAATAAGTGCCTCAGAAAAGTATTTCTTACAAGATATATGTTTTGTATAACTGTAGTTTGGAGAAAAAATTCATTTAAAAGTGAAAGTATTAAGAGGATAAAATAGTCAGGTATGTATGTCTGCACAAAGGTATAGGTGTCTAACATGTTTGGATAAAGTCTATTGGTGAGTCCATGTTCAATTGAATGTTCTACAGTCTTGGTTAGGAGATTGGATTTATCTCTATGGTGTTGTTTTGTGAGCACTCGTATCTAAACTAATATTGTAATTCAGTCAAGCCAATACTTTCTAGATGATGGAATTTTGGCGATCAGGCCAATGATAGTGGTTCGAATGGTTTTGTGATATCCTGATATTTCTGTTGAGTTTTGAATGATCTTAGTGTACCGAGGGATCCTCCTCCTAGATGGTATGGAAAGTCTTTCCTATGGAAGTCATTGATAATATCCACTTATCAATATTAGGAGTAGTGAGTACTGAGTGACATAGGAATCTATAGATTGTTAGCTAATTCCTTATATATATGGGGATGGGGAAATGATAGTGATGGTAAGAAGGGAAGAGACTGTGACAACTGCGACAAAATTGATATTGTGATAAAAGAAAATACTGTGATGTAAGTGTATTGTGCATAGACGTAAATGTTCATGAAATGAAATGGTCAATTGACATGCTTCCAAGCGGCGGTTCACGAGGTGATGAAAAGTACGAATGTTCTGACAACTAGGGTATACTCACACATGCATGAAACATTTGGAAAATGCGTAAAGGATTCAATCCAGACAGAATTTTATTATAACCATTCTCAGTGTTGCAAAATTCATTTCTGAGTCAGACATAGGTAGTCAGCCTATGTCCCACTATCCCGGGTTGAATATAGATGACTAGTCTATATTCCACCGAGGTTCCATGAATTTTGAAAAACTCAGTTCAGTTATACTAATACTATGTCCTTCACAAATACCAAGACGTTCTGAAAGACTAAGGCAGGTGACCAAACTCGAGGTCAAATGATGAAACTATGCAAGGAAAAACATAATGCGGTGACATATATGATACGTGAACATGCTTATATGAAAGACAATTATAGTAAACAACTATAATAAACGAATATAATATATCAGATAATGAGACATAAATCTCATCACCTATGTCAGCAACTAACCACAAATGAGGCTTCAGCTTGGCAGGCAGGCACGTGACGGTCATAGGGTTAAGTTTTCGTAAAAGTAGCTATAGTCTAGGTTTTTAAAAACACTCAGTTCGCTATAGCCAACGCTCTGATACCAATCTGTCACACCCCCAGAATCGGGTCCAGCGGAAGCATACATGTAGCTGGGGTGTAACTCAATTGATATCACAACACAAGTACAAAAATGTTTTCACTTCAATCATTTAGAATAAAATAGTTTAATAAAAAATGTTGAATTTACAATGTTAAAAGTAGCGTGGAAGTAGGCCCTTAAAATAATTTAAAACGGTCCCCAAATGAATAATCAGAGTCTTCTATGACCATGCCATGCCCTGCCAAAACCTCCTGTAGCGTGCCATTGGTTAAAACCTGAAAATACATGCTAAAGTGTCAACACAATGGTTGGTGAGTTCATAGAGTCTTATAAAAAAGAATGTAATGCATATGAATGAAGATTTCCCAGCAAAGGCATCGTAAATCCACTCAGTTACAAGTCCCGCCATAAGAGACTTGTAACCTGTGTGTTTACAACCCGCTGCCAACTGTAATAAGTTTGGTTTGTGTAAACAAAAGTAATAAGATTGATGTAAAAGCATCGTAATTCAGTAATAAAGTTGATGCAAAAGCATCGTATTTCAGTAATAAGACTTGATGCAAAGGCATCGTAATTCAGTAGTAATAATGATGAAAAAGTATCGGGAATTTATCAGTAATTTTGTATGTACAATAGCCACAAGTATAAAGTGAACCGACATAAATGTCAAAAGTGCTACATTGTCTCTTAAGCTCATGACCCCGAAGCTAGACGATACTTGGCCCCAATGAGTGTTTATCAGGCACTCTAATAATAAAGACATGAAATGCATCTGTAATTCTGTTGGAGCAACCCAAACACAGATGGAGGAGTCACCCTCAATAGATCTATTCACTCACTCTCGCTTGGAACTTAATTAACGGTCCATGAAATAATAAAGGGGACTTGTCCTGACGTGATAATAAGGAAACTTAAGCAATGTATGGAATTTGTAATACTTTGGCATTGTACGAAAGTAATTGAAGTAATGTATTCTCCCCCGTGGGATTCAAATCGTATAAAAGTATAACACGAGTATTTAAGCATGTATCTCCCCCAAAGAGTTTATAAAGTAATTAAACCAGTAAAAGTGGGGCTATGACTCACCTGATATGATGGTACCATGAACATGTAATGAGCTGAAAAACAAGGCGCGCACACTAGCCGCAACCTAATATGAATGATGTACGATCTACTTTAGATCATGAAATGATGTTATGAATGTCCATGCACATGTTCCTATACCACTCTTAACTTGACAATACTTGTTATTGTCAAAGTAATATATTTTTCCATAACTTGGGAAAAATAAGTCTAACTAGACTTATAAAACTAGTCGTAATATATATATATATATATATATATATATATATATATATATATATATATATATATATATATATATATATATATATCGTATATATAAATGGTAGTGTTGAATTCCTTGCTTTGAAAACCTTGAAATAACGTTTAATAGTCGTATAAATAAGATTGTAATCATAAGTACTTCGATGGTTAAGAATTTGGCACTTTGGTAGTATTTATAGAAAATCTAGGATTTAGTACGTAGAAGTATTATTACTTCTATTAGTGACAAAATGGTCTCGTAAAACTAGTCATGAAATAGTGAATATTAAGAGTTAGGAAAGAAGCTCAGTAGTTTTGAGAAGATTTTCACCATATCTAAAAAGTCACTGAAGTGAAGTTTGTCCATACAGGTCTCGATCATAAAGATAATTAGCCGTCAAGTGAGGTATTTGGGCTGTTGTGGCAGATTCTGGGCAGTTTTTGGGAAAGTTTGGAAGTCCATAAGTTGTTCGTTATAAATCCTTTTGACAAACGGCTGGATGTTTTGAAAACTAGGCTGGGTGAACTAAGTTTTTGTCGTCGATGTAAATTTTCCAGAAATGAGTTTATCAATGAGTAAATTGGCTCTCAATATGATGTCTTACAAAAACTGTTTCTATACTTGATAATATTTTGCTAAAAAGCTGATAGAAATAAATAGAGTTTCGCCGATTTTGAAACATGTATATCTTGGTCGTTATAAGCTTGTTTTCTACGTTCTTTATATCCCCGAAATCGTGGGACAACATACTAATATATTTTTGATAAGTCGGGATGGCTAGATCAAGTTTTACACCTCAGATTGCCCATTGAAAATCGTGGGACAGCATGTACAATTTTCAGAAAATAGTTTTCGTCGTTAAACTTGCAAAAATCATATCTCCTTCGTTATAAACTCGTTTTAATCCGTTCTTTCGCCTACGGATTCGTTTTTGAAAGTATTTTCTAAAAATTTTGCCAAAGTTTACTTTGTATTTACTGATTTTCCAGAAATTAACAAAATGGGACAGTAGGTATTTTTACTTGTTATAAATCCATTTCCAAGGTTCAAAACTAGTTCCAACCTCAACCAAAACTCTTGCAAACTCCACAAATCTATACTAATCCTACCATACACCTTCTTAGGGTGCCATGGGTTCCTAATGACTAGTAATCAAGTTAATTTAACAAAGGAACACCTAAAACCAATTCTAGGGTTTGTATGATCAAAAAGTATACAAAAATAAAGTGGTATAACTAGTTTGTGCATGAAATTAAGCATGAATACCATGAGATACATATGTTAATTAGATGAAAACATGAAAATAAATTTGATAACTCACTTTGAAATAATAGGTGGTGAGATGATGAGAAACATTGGATTACTTGTGTTTTTATGTTATGATTCTTGATTAGGATGATGAAATGAACAACTTTGATGCTTTGTACTTTGAAAAACAATGGATGGATCATGGAGTTGGTGTTTGGGTCGTGAGTTTGAGAGAGGAAGAAGAGAAAACAAATTTTTCTTGTGTTTTGATTTGTAAAATAAGTTAAATGTGTAGTTTTAGGTGTTTTTGTACAAAATATCTAATTTCAATGGCATTATGGTAAATAAGTGGTGAAGTTCAAGTAACATGGGGAGGGGGGCTGCACATGTATGGATGAGTATGTAGGAAGCTTGGTGATATCTGGTTCACGGAGTCGGTTTTGGTTCCGTTAATCGCTAACCGTAAAGTTTTAAATCGCGAAACGTAAATCCGGGTATCGTAAAAATATGAAACTTGAAAGAATGACTAAACTTATCAAAATACTCCATAATAAAAATATAAAATGAATGGTAAGTTCCATCGGGTTGCATAAACGCTGCTAAAACTGGAAACGCGGGTTAAAAACGCGTAATTCGCGTAAAACGCTGAACTGGAAAACGTAAAATTCCAAAACTTTTAGAATTGTCGTAAAATGAAAGAAAATCATATTTTTATTGTTTATAATGATTTATAGACATATCGGGATGCCGGAAGGACATTTAAACCTGAATGTAAATCTCGGACACGGCTTCGTGATTTTTGCAGAAATGATCCGACGAGTGCCAAACTCTCGGATTTCCGTTAAAATGGTTTAACTTACGTGAATATGAAATAAAAATTTTGGACATGAATAGTGTTTCGTGAATAGTAACTTCCCGAGATAAAAATTGGAATTTCGACGTTTGAAACATGACATAAAATTACGAGTTGTGACATTTCCCTCCCCTTACACTTAAGATGAACATTGTCCCCAATGTTCAAGTAAAGAATGTAAAAGTGAAAAAGTAAAGAGAATGAAATCAAATACTCCCCTGATTCGCTCGGTATGGATAATAGGATGGCCAGGTTAGATCTTCCTTCAAGAAAACGAACAATCAAAGCTTTCCTTCCAGAATATAAATCATCTTCATGTCATACATAACCTGTAAAACCTGACAAAATAGACAAGACAACCTCGCGTAAAATCGGCGGCATCCTATATAAGTTACTAAATCCTAGAAAACAAAGTAAGATATAATGCTTGTGGAATGAAGTTTGCAGATCTCCTGGAGATTATAAAACTTAATAATTCACAAAAACCATAAGACTCCGTTAGAAAAACAAAACCGGTAAAATTTCCAGTTTTTTACTCTTGACGCCGTCAAGAGTAAAACTCTGACGCCGTCAGAATGGACCTGCAGAAATTCTTATGTTAAGTTTCCGGAAAATTTCTGGAAAAACTTGGTCCTACTTCCTGGAAAATCCTGCAAAACTTCATTATGACTCAATACAAGCATTTGACTCTAACAAATACGAATATACATGCTTATTTAATATTGTGGAGAATCATGATTGGTTTGTTTCTTAAAAACATATTTGGGGTTTCCCCTTACACTTATCTTTTGCAAAAATACTTTTAGGTTGGAGTTAAGACTAGGCCAAACAACATAGTAAAGTATTTCCACATTTTAATTGAGAAACATGATCAACCAACAATAACAATAAAACATGCATACGGAAGCAAATAACAATCAAACAAATAAAATCACACAAAACATTGGTTGCCTCCCAAGAAGCGCTTTTCTTTATTTACGAGTCTTGTAGCTAGACTCAAGGTCATGGGTTACTACGTGATCTCATCATTGGTTCCACTCTCTAGGTCGTCTTCTAAACCAGTTTTGTATTCCGGACCTAGTTGCAAGCACTCTTTGTAGAAACCAAGCATCCTATTTCTAACATACTCTACTCCTCTACGTCTATCCTCCTCATTCCTATAATAAGCCGCTTGCTTATGTTCCTTTTCGAAATTAGAGAGAAGGCGGTATTGTTCGATCTTGTAGGGCATTTGATAAGCAACCTCATCATTCTCTTTCTTGAACCTAACTATCCCTAAGGTCGGATCATAACTCATCCTAGTGGCTTCAACAAATGGTTTTCCGAATACTATTTGGCTTAGGCAAGCATCTATCACCGGACGAATGTCTTCCACTATCATAAAATCGATTTCATAGGTGAGATTCCCTATAATCACATGTAATCCCTTAACTCTCCCTACAAAATTACTTATCAGATTCTTACCGGGCATCATCCTAAAGTTGAGTTGCTTCTTCATCACCCAATTATAATAAGTCCTAGTCATGATGTTCACGGGGGATCTAAGGTCGATGTAAGCTTTCCATATATGCATGTGCCCGATATTACATGGGATGTTAATGTTAGAGGGGTCTCCCATTTTGATAAGGGGGTTGCCAAAGATATATGTTCTCTCGGGACTATCGAATAAATCCTTATGGTATTCCCGTTCTTCCATGGTTGGCAACTTATCAAAGTTTTCTTCTATAGGTTCTACCTCCTCTAATTCCTCATCCTTATTAACCTCAACTTTCCTACTCTCATCCTTACTATCGGCTTCTACTCTAACTTCATCCTTGTCACTCTCCTCTATCTCCTTATCTATCGGCTTAATGGTGACAACATTGACAAAGTGGACATGTTTGGATGATGAGGGGTCCTTAATTTGGATTCCACTATTGGTGTCCCTAGTGTCCTTCCTAGGTGTGATTAATGCTTGGTTGTTGAGGGCTTTCAACAAGTTGTCAATCTTGTTGGTCATCTCCATTTGTTGTTGGTTGAATTCGGTTTCAAACCTAGCTATGCGGGCTTCTTGAGATGCCATGAACTTTGACATCAATCCTTCAAGATTGTTGGTACTACCATAGTTGTTAGAAGGATTGTTGTTGAAAGTACGGTTGGATGGTGGACCGTTTGGTTGGTAACGATTAGGCGGATTGGAAGAATTGGGTTGATTTTGTTTCCACCTAAGGTTTGGGTGATTTTTCCAAGAGGGGTTGTATGAATCACCATAAGTGTTTGGCTCGGGCTTGAAAGTGTACCACTTATCTCCCGCGTCGTCGGTACGCGTGGATGCGTAGTCCGCAAAAGCTGTTCCGGGGAGTTTCACACAATCACGAGTGTCATGGGGACCACTACATAATTCGCATGAAGAAGTGATTTTGTTCACTTGGCTTGAAGGCTTCGGAGCTTCGTAAGATTTCATGAGAAACTTGACTTGGTCCTCAAGTTCCATGATCCTACGGTCGGGAGTGCTAGAATTGTTCGAAGGCAAAGATATTGCCTTGACCGTTTTGTTCAAATCACGGGGATCATTCCAACTTTCGTTGTCATAGAGAGCAAGATCTTCTATGATTTCCCATGATTGTTCCGCACTAAGATCACGTAGCTTACCACCGGCCAATTGGTCAATGGTTCGCCTTGTGGAGATGTCGATATGGTCATAAAAAATTTGGACTTGGAGCCAAAGATCTATGCCATGATGAGGGACTTTTTGGAGTAAGTCCTTGAAACGAGTCCATGCTTCATAAAGAGATTCATTTTGACGTTGTTGGAACATCAAGATGTCATTTCTAAGCTTAGTAGTTCTCCCCGGTGGGAAAAATTGAGCAAGGAAACGAGTGGTGAGATCATCCCATATGGTGATGGATCCCGCGGGTAAACGCTCAAGCCATTGACTAGCTTGATCCCGTAGAGAGAATTGGAATATGCGTAATCGGGTTGTCTCTCTAGTTTCAACACCTAGGTCTATGGAGTCTACGATTTTGAGGAAGTCCTTAAGATGTTGATTTGGATCTTCGGAACGAAGTCCATGGAATGCACATCCGCTTTGCACCAACCGGATGGTGTCGGATCGCAAGGGGGTCACATTGTCTCCGGTGAGCTCAATGGTGTTTCGGTAGCCTTGGTGGCTAGGTCGGGAATACTCTCCTAAGGTTCGGGGCCTAAGGGGTTCTAGTGGTGGGTTTTGTTGTGGTGGGATGACGGGTTCAAAGATGTTACCACTTTCCATGATGTCGGATGGTAAAGAGTTACGAACAAAGGCACGAAGAAATAAGATAGACTAAAGAAAACCTAAAAATAAAAATGAAATCTTACTAGAAAGGAATCTAGCAAGTAGACCTAATAAAAAGAAATTCTAACCTAGACAATAACTATTCCCCGGGCAGCGGCGCCAAAAACTTGATGCGTGGGAATCGCAACAGGCTTTACCTCTCGAGGGATCTCGAGAAGCTTATTGTAGTATAGTATAGTGACAAGTACCGGGGGATTGATCGTTCAGCTTAGGAATAGTGTCGCTAGGATTAGAAAGCCTAAATACTAGTTCTAAAGGTGAGGGATGATTATTTTTATATTTTTATGAAAGCAAGTAAAATCTCGGGTTTTGGAAGAGTGGGCGGAATTAGTTGCTATTCAACTAACCCAAAACTAAGATGCAATCAAAATAAAATACTGAAAGTGAAAATAAACTAATTATACTAAGGTTGTGAGCAGTAATTGGAGAAAATGTGTTTACTTAGATTTCACTACTCCCTAGATATCTTTTACACGTTAATTACTTGTTATAATTGCATGGATGACGGATTGTATTCCTTAATACCATTCATGGGGTGGCATACATAACTCCCCAATTCTATGGGCTCTTATCTCCTCCAACACCATGCCCAGCACAACTGTAGGGATTGTAAACAGTGGCTCATGCATTAAATACAACCAATAAAGACCTAGTACTCCTCGGTTCATGTTTCTTAAGACGTTCAAGCATGTTACCATTTGGAGATCTGCCAGTTTTCTTAAGCCTAACATATAAATCATTCATCCAAGACAAGAATAAACAAGTAATCGACACATAATCAATATCTAGGTTTCATTAGATCTAAGCAAACACAAAAGAGATCTAGCCTAGCATAATGGAATTGAGACAAGAACAAGATATAGACAACCAACACATAGACATATTGATTGAATTAGAAGAACACTTATCTCAATTACAATGCAAGGTATCAAGGGTTTGGAACCCTTGAAAAATCTGTAAAAGTTGCACCAAAATCGTCTTTAGGGTTTCTCCAAAAGCTTCTCTTCTTCAATGTGAAAAACTAGAAAACTATATATAGGAAAATGGGGATGACAGCGTCAAGAACAAAGGTGTGACGCCGTCATCTCGCCGCCAAATACTTCCTCGGACGGCCTTGATCTACTTCTGACGCCGTCAAGGCCTAGGCCGTCACACAAATTACTCTTGACGCCTTGTGTGTGACGCCGTCATCAACTACGGATTTTAATTCTTGAGGTTTGACGCCGTCATGGAATTACTCTTGACGCCATCACCTACTGTTCCCAGCATGGAAAATTGAGACTTTGCCGTTTTCTTCACTTTTATGCTCCAAAAACGTCCAAAATGGCTTCTTTTCCAGAATTCACTCTCCAAGTACCTAAAATCACAAAAGGAACGATTTAGGGCAGTATTTGATCAAATAAAGTCAGATTCGGGCTTAAATGACCCCCTAAAAACGGATCATTTTTCGCCTCATCACTTGTCAAGTTGGAAATGGTGAGAGTATTTTTTTATGGCATGATAAATGGTGGGGACCTGAATCTCTTAGGAATTTATACCTATGGAATACATTGAACAAGATGGGCTGAGTCACAACATGAAAGTTAAAGATATGATCAGCAATGGTCAATGGTGTTGGCCTGATAATTTGTATAGTGAATTCCCTATTCTATCCACAATACCTGTTCCTACATTGTGTGCCAGTTCAGAAGACAAATACATGTGGTATTCAAATAATGGGAAGACTGATAAGTACTCTACTAAAAAGGTTTGGGAAGATTTAAGACAGGGTGGAAGTCAAGTGGATTGGTATGATATTGTATGGTTTTCTAATTGCATTCCCAAGCACTCTTTTATCATGTAGATGGCTATTCAAGGTAGACTGTCTACTCAGGAAAGGTTGCATCAATGTTACCCTGAAAAGATTATGGCATGTCCTTTATGTGAGAAATGTTTAGATTCCCTGAACCACCTTTTCTTTGAGTGCCATTATTCAGGAAAGATTTGGAAAACCTTAAAACAAAAAGCTGGCTATAGTTATCTTCCTGGTAAGTGGGATGATATCATTAGCAGTTTGACTAGAATAAGACACAACAAGGCAATCAGAAGTGTATTAATCAGAATAATCTTGGAAGCTTGTGTATATTTTGTATGGCATGAGAGGAACAAGAGATTGTTTACTAGTGAAAGAATTGATAACAGGGAGCTTATTGAGAATGTCATCAACCATGTGAGACTAAATCTTTCAAGCCTTAAGGTGAAGAAGTCTGCTCAAATTGTGGAAGTAAGTAAACAATGGGATGTTTTAATGAATGAAGCATAGGTTTGAGCTGTTTAGAATATGGGGGTGTATATAAGAGAAGTTTTTTGATCATGATGCTCCTATATGAAATGCCCTGCTTCCGAAAGGGGTGTTTGGTTCTCTGGTTTACAGAAGTAGTATTCTTATTTGTACTACTGATGTTAATTTCCAACCATAACAATGTGTATGTATCTTGTACCTTGGAGTTCATTGGGTGTGACTGTACTCACTGGATCATCATTCTCCTAACCAGTTGGTCCTTGGGAGGAAACTGTGTTAGGCTTTGATGTTATAGTGAGAGGTCTAATTCCTTTGAATGTACCATAAAGTAGAGCATCACATTGTGAAGGGTATATGGTTGTGGAGGCCAATGTATGTTGAATGGAATAGCGAGGAGTGAAAGATGAATCTGCTTGGTCCATTCAATACATTGGCACAGGAGGATAGGTTGGTCATCATTGAGGGTGAGTGCTTCCAAACAATTCTAGAGAAGGAAATGTAGGTTGTTTGGAAGAGCCCCTCGATGGATGGGTTATGGGTTCCAAGTGAAGCCACACACTTTCCTGTCTTTACTGTTGTGGATGATGGTTGAATGGTTTAGATGGGAAGTGATGTGGAAATGTAGCTAGATGGTTGGTGCAAAAGAAGGTGAACTTAATAGCAAAAGGTTGGCATGGTTTGTGTTATAGTGCAGCCTGAAGCTTGTGGATATTCATCTCTGTGGTGACAGAGAAAAGGTATTATGGAAGTGGATATCTTGGTGTTCAATTACTGATTGTATTAGCTAGTATTGTATGTGTTTTTTCTGTATTCACTGGTTGAAGATGAGTCAATCCAGTTAAGAGAATTGTAATGTAACTGATATAATGTTGATAGTAATATAAACTTTCACCTTTTGCACAAAAAAAAAAAAGAGTTCACAGTCGAAGATTTTCCAACTCCGCCTTTCCCCATTACAAGGATCGTCAGTTTGTCCTTTTTATGCAATATTGAATATTTGAATGTACAAGGAATTCAATGACGACATAGAAAACCAAATTGCATTGCGTATATTGAATAATTCAACACAGAAATTATCTAGCATTCTATACTTTTGGTTACGTACTATCATATACTAAAAGGGAATTCGGGATAGAGCTAGACCTTCTCCTTTAGCCTTCCCAGCAATTCGAGCAGCTTGTCTTGGGTGGCAGTAGGGAATTGCTGAATCCCACTCCATTCACGGGTAAACTGAGACGCCATGGAAACTACAGCATAGAAAAAACTAATAAAACTACGATGAATTAAATCACACGCACAAATGCACAAAAACGGCAGATCAAGCCATGAACCGATCAAGATATACTAAAAAAAGACCTTAACCAGTAGCAAATAAAAAATCAACGCTGGTTCATTAATATATAAACGGGTATGAAGAACAGCCAGGTTCGCGGTTCACGAGTGCCTCACTTGACACAAACAGAGCGAACTAGTGGACACAAATCTTCAAAAGTGGTCAATGCACGAGTTGACCTTAGTTCAGAGTGGTTTTAGAGACCTAGTGTGCTCACCTACTCGGCAGCACTATTTTATAACACGTTATGGTTACAAATTTTCCTACCACAACTAGCTTGAGATACAAAATTTGCCATCGGTAATTCTCATTTTTAGGCATAGCAGAACTTCTTAAAGATAAGTAAATAACTGTTTATTCACATAAGCAAAAAAACTTATGTCTTATCCATCCTTCATTTTCTTAGTAAACACCTAAACGGATAAACTACCGAAGTGATTTTCATTGGGGAGGGCAAGTCTTTGACTCATATGTATAACACTTATGAGGCGTTTGCTTAAGCTTATTTGGCCGGCTTATGGGCTTATTATACTTTTGAAAAGTTCATAAGCTCATTTTTTGGGCTTATAAGCTTATCAACTTAAGCTTATGGCTTATTTAAGTTCATAAGCTCATGTCGATAAGCCCAAAAACTTGAGCTTATGAACTTTTCAAAAGTTCAATAAGTTCATAAGCCGGCCAAATAAGCTTAGGGTGTTTGTTTAAGCTTATGGGCTTATTTGTTTTCGGCTTATATTTCATAAGCCTGGCCCCCATTTTCTGGGCTTATGTAAGTTACTTATGATATCTCCTAACAATCTACGTCTCAAAATAAGTCGGAAAAAGTAAGCTTACGAAATATAAGCCGACCCCACTAGCCACATCACTCAACCCTTTCCTACGCATTTCTAGATACCCATTAAAGCTTTTCGGCTTATATAGCCAGCTTATGGCTTATATGGTTTTGGGCTTATGTTTCATAAGCTCACTTTTTGTGGATTATTTTTGAAACCTTTCGGCTTATATAAGCTTATCATGTCATAATAAGCGTATATAGACGTCTTATGGGTTATTTGGTTTTTGGCTTATGTTTCATAAGCTTACTTTTTGTGGCATATTTTAAACTTTTCAGCTTATATAAGCTTATTATGACATAATAAGCTTATACTGTATAAGCCGAAATGTTTCAATTTGACTTGAGTAAATGATTAGGATGCTTTCTAGTTACGTGATTATGAAAATTTTATATTAAATTCAAAAATATAATATTTTTTGACCTAGATACATGTAGTTACGAGATAGAATGCGGCAATATGCCTAAGGGCCAATTCATATGAATTCTATAGATTAAATTCTTTGAATGAAAAATATTTAAAAAACTTGATCTTCAAGACTTTCTAAATTAATGTGGTGCTCTATCTTGAAACATAAAAATAATCTTATCCTAATAATAAGTGTAACAAAGTTATTACAAAAATTAATCTTATCTTAAATAATAAAATTGGTAATAAGTCAGAATCTTATCTCCCGTAATTTTGTTAATTATGAAAGAAACGATTTCTCATAGTTTATCTGCATATAGAATATTCTTTTTTCAAGATTCAATAAACCATTTTCAAAAATAACTTACCATTTCAATTGTCATCTCACCATATCTATAAATGTCGGAACCAATTAATAAGAAATCCATCAACTCACATCTTCATTTACTCTATCGATATCATATTCATACTCATGGTAAGCTTTTAGTCATTAATTATCTTTTTGGTTCAACTAATAAAACAGTACGTTCATTAAGTTTTTAATTAGTTATCCCATGCATGCAGGCTATTCTTACAAGGATCCTTATTACGTGCATTCTCATGATGATTGGGCTCTTCGCCGTTCCAAAACTTCAAAAAAATTTCACCTCAGAAGAAACTGATGTGATGGATTTTGGAGCTAAAGGAGATGGAATAACAGATGATTCTTTGGTAAGTGCAGCTCAGGTCTCTAGTCCGTTTATATACGTATATTACATCCAACACATGCTATATAATACCTATCACTTTGTTGTAGGCGGTGGACAAAGCATGGAGTAAAGCATGTAATCAGGGTGGTCTATTCACGTTTCCTGTAGGTAGAAACTTTGTCGTTGGACCAATAACTTTCTCAGGTCCATGCAAAGCTAAACCAGTGGTTGTAAATGTAAGTAAATGGTGCAAAAATATTTATTAAATTTGTTTCATATATATTACATACATAATTTTATTATATCCTCACAGGTAATAGGGGACGTTATAGCGATTGCCAAGAAGGATTGGCCTAATAACACTGATACATGGATGAAATTCCAAAATATCGATAACCTTGTTATAAAAGGCAGTAGACATTTTAAAGGTCAAGGGGCGACGGGGTGGTGGGATTCATGCAAGCAGGTGAAGTGATCAATTAAACCCTTGATTCTTGTCAATTTGAAAATCTTAGTTTTTTATATCTTCTTAGCCACTCAGTAATACGCTTGTCGTTCAAAACCTTTTCAGGCTGGCACTTGCGAAAAGAACCCAACTGTAAGTGATTTAACTTTTCAATTCTGTAACACTATACTGTGACTTCTTTTTCAAATATTAATGAAGTCTCTTTTTTATATATTTAATTTGTAGGCGTTAGGGTTTCATGCTTGTAACGGTCTTCAGCTTCTAGGAGTGACCTCTATTGATAGCCCAAGAAATCATATATCTGTAAATGCTTGCAATGGAGCTGTTATCTCAAATATCAATATAATCGCACCCAAAGATAGTCCTAATACTGATGGCATTGACATCTCTGCTACAAACGGTGTTCAACTTAATGGTGGACATATCGGAACAGGTATAAATTCATGAATTTATATTTGTGATATGTCTAGTTTAGATTTTTTTTTTTTTTTTTTTTTTTTTTTTTCGATAATCATAGTATATTTTGACTTTTTTTTAGTATTATATAGTACTTCTATTTGTTTTTTAGGAGACGATTGTATTGCAATAAATGGAGGAAGCTTCAATATCAACATTACTAATTTAAATTGTGGCCCTGGTCATGGCATAAGGTATACATCTTTGTACAACTTTTAATCATAGAACAAATTGTTTACCTACATGCGTATTATATATGGCATTGTATAATTTACTTGATTATCTTTCATTCTTTTTTTTTCTTTCTGTTTAGTGTTGGAAGCTTAGGGAGGAATGGTGCCAAAGATGTTGTTGGTAACATCAGAGTTGATGGCTGCACCTTTACTGATACACAAAACGGAGTTAGGATCAAAACTGTGCCGGTATTATACATACACTATTGCTCGGTTAATACTGTACATAACTGATTTTACATGTATAGATTTGACTTTATTTGCTTTATTTGTTCAGGGAGGTTCGGGTTCTGCAAGCAATATAACATTTAGTAACATAACAATGACGAATGTTGAAAATCCGATTATACTCACTCAGTTTTATTGCCCTCATATTCACGATTCTAACAAATGCAAAGACATTGTAAGTTGTTTTATCATGTCAAATTCACATCTACATATATTGCATTGGAGTTTTCGTAACCTGATTTGTTTTTCTCGCTTGTGAACAGCTACCTATCGTTATAATAAACGATGTCAGGTTCAAGGATATACATGGGACTTCTTCAAAGCAAATTGCAATCAACATTACATGTAGTGCGCATCCTGGGAGTTGTGAACTCATCAGTCTTCAGAATATCAACATACAAGCTAGGAACTCATCAATCAGTGTTGGATCAACTTGCAAAAATGTGCATCCTCTTATTATACCACCCGTTTCTCCTCCTGTGGTTTGTACTCCACCAAGCTTAATTGAGATGGCGTTGGATTACAACTACGATGAAAGGAGTCAAGATGGAATAGCAATAGCCTAATAGCTCGATCGTTTATAGACCAAGCTAACCTGTTTAGTTTCTAAGTTACACCAGATTTAGCCTTTATTACTTTTTTTTGTCTACAGATTCATGGATAGAACACTAGATGAAATTAAGCAGTGCTATTTTGATTTGCTTGAATATCTTTGTAATTATTAATATAATTCAGACATTGTTAAAAATTGATATAAATCTATTACTAGTTTTAATTTAGAGAAGTTGCATAGACATACAGTACCATAGATTAACATATTCCTTTGTACTTAACGTTATTTTTTGGTGTTAATATATTTACCGAGGTAACACCCTTTACCCAAAAAAGAGCCGATGCATAATGCCATGATAAATACTTAACACAGCTATACTATATATTATAGATCCAATAATACAAAAACATAAATTCAAATTAAATGCAGTTAAGTTAAACAAAACTTGTTTTATCAAGTTACAAGCCGAAACAAATTGCCGTTGATCATTACTGCTCAATACTGCTACTAACACCGTTGAGGTTCCTGGTCAAAGCCATTGTGTCGATCATGCCCAGGAAGGCTTTACCTCTTTGTCAATGTCATTCTTGATCGCTCTTAGAAGTGGTTGTGCGACAAAGAATACCTGTCAAGATACACAATTTGGAAAATTAAGATTGAGACCAACATAAGGCTTTTTGAACCATTTTGTGGGTGGCTGGCAATTTCCATCTACTATAAAAATACAGGGCGGGTGCTCGGGATTGCTTACCAAACTGTTTTTTCTTTGCTTCTAGAAAATTAATTTTTTGTAATAAGCAACTTTAAACTGGATATTCAAAACAGTCTAGTCACAAATAATCAGATTAGGAGTTTGGTTAAGCAATCAATCCCAAACACCCCCTAAATGGAATCCGGAATCAAGAAAATAAGAATGTTAGCAATTTTATGGCGTAAACAAGTGGCATTCAAGGAAATGCAATAAGCTGAAAAACATACTTGAAATGCCAAGATTAGAGGAATGAATAATTTCCATTTATCGTTTGGGTCGGGTCCATCGATCAACTTCTGGTCAACCACTATGCCTTTGGTTTCAGTCAACGCAACTTTTGTGATTGTTTCGACTATGCTAGGAATCCAAGCAGTCCCATTGGGAAGAATCTGTGAGCCCAAAATATAGCCAACAAACACAAACTAAAATGAATCAACGATTGAAGTTAGAGGTGGTAAACTGGGCGGACTTGGTACTAGGTCAAAACGCGAGTCCACCGCACAGACCAATGAACACTTTTTTTCCAAAAGTTTTAATACATGATTAGTCTGTCAAAAATAATTACAAAATTTAAAATTTTAATAATAGTATAACCTTTAGGAGACTTTCGACCTATTTGGCCCGTCTCCTTTTTGACAATTTTTTGACCCGTTTGACCCACTACAAATAAAACACACGCCCAAACTGACCCATCAAAGTTGATTTGGCCGTAACTCCCACCTCTAATGGAAATAAAGAGATACAAGGAAAATAACTTTACCTTTTCATCGTTGTCGTTTTTTTTACATCTGCCACTGTTCTCAACCAAGCCGACAGGAATCAAAATGTTCTACAGACAGCAGTAAACACAGTAAACCTAATAAACATTGCGTGTGTGTTTAAGAGAGAGTGCGAATAAGTTTGACGAGAACTACCACCTGGATATCTTGTTTCTTGAACCTAGCACCGTTATGTACAACCTTAAGAAGAGACTCGGATCTTTTTGCCAAAAACTCATCATAAGTAAGACAATCTGGAGGGGATAGCTGCGCATGTGTGAACACTACAATCGCTCTGCGCCATATTTCTTGACCAAAACTCTTAGTAATTGCTTTCACAACTTGCAAATCCAACGTATCAACTCTATACGCATCTAGCCGATCCACATAGAGTAAAACATCAATAGTCTTGTTCAGAAGGAACCTGGCCAAACAGCCATATAAAAACAAACCCTTGATGAGTCGTTAACATAATCAGATCCAATGTCACCTAAATAAGTTTACGGGTTATACTGATAAAATGGACCATTATCAACCCTTTAAATAAACATGGAAAGTAAAGATGACCTTTTGATGATCTCAAGGGCTTGGTCATTGATATATCCGGCTTCGACAATGCCTGGTGTATCGATGATGTTCAATGTGAACCCTGAACGTTCCCGTGAAACCATTGTAGGCCTCGGTGCTTCTGACTAGAAGATTACAACAGTGAATACGTAATTTAGTAATGCTATAACTAAGTCCAAAAGATATTTTCCCAAGTGTTAGTAGGTAGGTACCTGGAAGGCGCTGGTGGTAACCACTCTCTCACCAATGATAGAGTTCACAGTCGAAGATTTTCCAACTCCGCCTTTGCCCATTACAAGGATCGTCAACTTGTCCTTTTTCTGCAATATTGCATGAACAAGGACTTCAATGACGACACAGAAAACCAATATTTTGCATTTGCATATTTTGAATAATTAAACACAGAAATTATCTGCATTCTTGACTATAAGTTACGGACTATCATATACTAAAATGCAATTCGGGATAGAGCAAGACCTTCTCCTTTAGTCTTCCCAGCAACTCGAGCAGCTTGTCTTGAGTAGCAGCAGGGAATTGCTGAATCCCGCTCCATTCTCGGGTAAACTGAGACGCCATGGAAACTGCAGTATAACAAAAACCTAATTAAACTGCGATGAATTAATCACACGCACAAATGCACAAAACGGCAGATCAAGCCATGAGTTGATCAAGATATATTGAAAAAAAGGACCTTAACAAATAGCAAATAAAAAATCGGTTATGAAGAACAGCCAGGTTCGCAGTTCACCAGTGCCTCACTTTACACAAACAGAGCAAACTAGCGGGCACAAATCTTCAAAAGTGGTCTATGCACGAGTTGACCTTAGTTCAGAGTGCTTTTAGAGACCTAGTGTGCTCACCTACTCGGCAGCACTATTTTATAACACGTTATGGTTACAAATTTTCCTACCGCAACTAGCTTGGGATACAAAATTTGCCATCCGTAATTCTCATTTTTAGGTATACCAGAACTTCTTAAAGATAAGTAAATAACTGTTTATTCACATAAGCAAAAAAACTTATGCCTTATCCATCCTTCATTTTCTTAGTAAATGCCTAAACGGATAAACTGCTGAGGTAGTTGGGCTTATTTTGCTTATCAACTTGAGTTTATGGCTTATTTAAGCCCTCATTTTCTGGGCTTATGTAAGTTAGTTTGATATCTCATAACACTCTAGGTTTTAAAATAAGTTGGAAAAAGTGAGCTTATGAAATATAAGGGGGTGTTTGTTTTGGCTTATACAGCCGGCTTATGGCTTATTTGGTTTTGGGCTTATGTTTCATAAGCTCACTTTTTGTGGCTTATTTTGACACTTTCCGGCTTGTATAAGTTCACTATGTCATAATGAACTTATATAAAGTTTCAAAATAAGCCACAAAAATGAGGTTATGAAACATAAGCCCAAAACCAAATAAGGCATGAGCCGGTTATAATAAGACGAAACCATCACTTAAGCCATTCCTACGCATTCTAGATACCCATTAAAGCTTTTCGGCTCATATAGCCAGCTTATGGCTTATTTGGTTTTGGGCTTATGTTTCATAAAATCACTTTTTGTGGCTTATTTTTGAAACTTTTCGGCTAATATAAGCTTATCATGTCATAATAAGCCACAAAAAGTAAGCTAATGAACCATAAGCTCAAAACCAAATAAGCCATAAGCCGGATATATAAGCCGAAACAAGACGGCTTCTAAACCAACCAAACACACATAACAATTTGGCATTATCTAAACATATATTTTATAACACAATTGGCGCCAAAAAACTGTAGAAAGTAAGAATGGAAATTGAATGAGAAATGAAACAATGAAAGATAAGTAGCCAGAGAAAGTGTGGAGGAAGGTTACCGGCGCCGGTGACCGGAAAGATGGGGATGATGGATAGATAACCTTTTTTCAAAGATGAGCTACTTTTGTGTAGATAAAACCCGAAAAGCTTCTTATAAACCCTGTGCAAAGGCTATTTTTGGTATTTAGCTTATATATATGGTAGAGCTTTTTATTTATTTATTATTATTTTTTTTCAAATTAATTATAGCTGAAACTTATTATTGTATAATCAGGTAAAATACATCAAATAGTAAAATACATATCAAAGGACTTGTGGTCTAGTGGGTGGGGCTTAACTTGTTAAGCGAGCCACAAGTGGGAGTAGTACCGGGTGGGTGACCATCCGGGAAGTCCTCACTTGTGGTCCACTTGTAGACCATATTGTTCCGGAGATATATTGCAATGATGGATTTGAACCCTTGAGCCACTTGTTGCGGGGGTTCGAATCTTGAGCATGGCCCGGTTTTCATCCGGCTGTTTCTCCAGCAAGGTAAACTTGTGTGGAGGCAGTACGGTTTCCGGGGGAAACCCGTTACCACCTGAGATCAGCGTGGACCCGGTTCAGACAACATAGTCTGGCGGGGTGGCGATGGGGCCTTCGCTGTCCGCGAAGGTGGTCGATTCTAAGTTGAAATTCACCTTTCAAAAAAAAAAATAGTAAAATACATCAAATAAAATTCACATATATTTCAAACTTTTACGTGTTAATCATTATCTATCTATACTACATTATAATGCATTTGCGACTATTTTATAATTAAAAAGACTTAAAATTGATTTTTTCTTGTTTATTATGAAAATATTTCAAAATTAATTTGTTAAGAAGTGGTTAGTTGTTCAAACCAAAATTATTTGGCTTAACCATCTATAATATCTCTAGTTATAAAGCATGAAGACAACTAAACATGTAACCAAATAACGCAAAGTATAATCACACGGTACCCATTGCCGCATTACGCGAGTACCGTTCTAGTACTTTTTAAGGTATTTAGGTAATTTGACTAAGTACAAGCCCGTTTAAACCCCCATAAGCCCATTTCAACTAGCTTCTTACGGAGGTTTATCTATATTTATACTACTATATAATGTATTTGGGACTATTCTATAATTAGAAATGCTTAAAAATTCAGACTTTTACTTACTAATTATGGAAACAACCACACCTAAAAATCACCCCCAACAATTTATAATCACCTCAACAACCACCCCAACAATTTATAACCACCTCAATAACCACTTTCCACCACCCCACCTCCCTCCTCTTTACCCCAATAATCCGCCCCCGCATCGCGCGGGCAAGTTTCTACTAACTTATAAAATACGGAGCTTGTATTATAAGTTAGCTTATTTAAAAGCTCAAGCTTTTATAGAAGGCTATATGAAGGGTTTTTGTTTATTATGCTTTTCAATTTTATAAGCTACACCCTCTTTAGAAAACAAAATTTATAACAATAATCATTAGATGTAAACAAATGCTAGGGAGCCTTCATTAGGGAAGTTTGAGTGCGACTTGTTAAACATTTCTAGCTTGTTTTTTGGGCTCAAAGGAGCTCAAGGTACTCATTTAGTTGAATCGATTTTGTAGGAATCTACACAAAATATCTACGCATGAATTTTAGGAACTTCATAAATGCAGGGTAAAGCTTTTGGCCTAGTGGTATGTGAGTTGTGCTCTAGTTGAAAAGGTTGTGGGTTCAAGCTTTGTTTAATACTTTGTGAGATATATCGTGAGATACTCCGTGTGTGATAGAGGGTGTAAAAAAAAGTGTCTTTCAAGTATTTTTAAGCAATATGCTTGTTTTTTTTAATCAAGTTTTATACCCAACCTTGCATACAATACAACGACACACATATTTTCCCCACTTATATTCTTACATGTTCTTAAGTTTGTTTAGTAAAGAAAATTAAAGTGCAATATGATGTAAAAATATTTTCAGCCCGTTTTTTAGAGGAAACACTTTATTTTAAAAATTAATAAAATCCCACTATTTTTCACTCAGTTTCATTTTCTTTTCATCCTTAAGTGCTACTCAAGAATACAATTTTTTTGAAACTTTTTAGCTTATACAGTATAAGCTTATTATGTCATAATAAGCTTATATAAGCTGAAAATTTTAAAATAAGCCACAAAAAGTAAGCTTATGAAACATAAGCCAAAAACCAAATAACCCATAAGCCGTCTATATATAAGCTTATTATGACATGATAAGCTTATACAAGCCGAAATGTTTCAAAAATAAGCCACAAAAAGTGATTTTATGAAACAAAAGCCCAAAACCAAATAAGCCATAAGCCGGCTATATAAACCAACATAACCCACATAACATTTTGGCATTATGTAAACATATATTTTTAAGACAATTGGCGCCAAAATTCTGTAAAATGTAAGAATGGAAATTGAATGAGAAATGAAACAATGAAAGATAACTAGCCGGAGAAACTGAGATGGAAGGTTACTGGCGCCGGTGACCGGAAAGTTGGGGATGATGGATAGATAACCTTTTTTCAAAGATGAGCTACTTTTGTGTATGTTGATATAAATAAATAACTAAAAACGTTACTCATTTCTTTCGATATCTCTATGTTTTGATAATCACAAAACGAAAACTCATCAAACCAAAGATTATGACATAAACAAGTATTTAGTAGTAAATATTCATCTTTACCACTAAATCACTTAAGGTATGAATAAACAAAGTGTCTAAGGGATTATAAGATCAAAGGAAATTTTGTCTTAAGACATAACATCTTATAAAATGATATAAACATTTTATATATATTTGTAAATCATTTTTGGTAATGCTATATTAAACCACAAAGATATGATTTCAAATATCCAACCAAAAAGGGCAAATTTTATCCAGAAAAACTTTTTCAACGTTCAGGAGGGCGGCCCCCTTAATTTTACTAGGCGGCCCCCTTAATGATTAAGGGGACCGGCCCCTAATTAAGGGGACCGGCACGCTCCAGAACAGTAAAATCTGGCCCTATAAATATTGGATCATTTCACACATTTTTCTCACCTTTTTGCACTAAAAACTTTCTAATCTAAACATCCTTCTCCATCCTCTAAAAATCCTTTGATCTTATATACTTTGATCTTTGTTTCAAAGTGATTCAAGCCTCAACACTCAAGTGCAAAGAGAAGAATACTTTTACTAGAAGTATTACAACTTAGTATCATCTTGCTATCTAAGTTGTTTGTTTGTTTCATCTTGTTGATCTTTCATACTTTGGTGAATAAGGTGTATGTATTAGTTTGCTAGATTTAGTTGTAGAATCTAGAATTGTTGTAAGTGTGTAGTGGAAGTTAAAGTGAAGAAGTAGTGTTGGATAGTAGTGAAGATAGGAGATAGTGGCAATAGTGACTAGTAGTGAAGAAAGTGAAGCTTTCAAGTGGAAAAGACTTGAAAACATTAGTAGATTAAAGTTGTGAAGACTCTAGTGACTTGAAGGTGCAAAGATATTATTGGTTTGAAGTTGTGAAGACATTGGTGCTTTGAAGTTGTGAAGTTGCAAGACATTGAAGTCGTGAAGAATTTTGTGAAGGCGTGAAGATACTCGTGGTGTGAAGACTTATTGAAGAAGTAAAAGGTGTGAAGAAGTTGTGGTGTATTATTTGGTGTGAGATTGGTTCTAGCTACGATTAGAACTCGACATCTTGCTTTGTGTCGTTAATTGGTGTAAGCACTTGGTGTGTACGGTTTTCTCCGCCATAAGGGAGGTTATTGACTTAGTGAAGAAAACTCTCGAGTTCGGTGCTTGGGGAGTGGAGTAGGGCAAGGAAGGTGTCCTTGTAGCTGAACCACTATAAATCCTTTGTCTCTCGGTTTGATCTTTCCATCTCTCATCCTTTACTTGTTTACTTACTTGCTTCTCGTACATTATTATTATTGTGAGTTGTGCATATATTGGTTTCACATAAAGATCAAACTAGGTTCCATTCAAAACATTAATTACACATTAGTAAATTAAAAGTATATACAATCATTAAATCACATATACATATACAAATACAAACTTATAATTAAGTGAGAAATATGAAATTGTAATTTCTATTTAACACTTTAAATAAAGTAGTATCTATGTGACATATGTGAATTAATTTGTATCTATACTTTAGTTTCAAAGGTTTTTTAAAAAGTATCATCAATTCTTTGAAAGTAAACTTTTATTAAACGAAAAAGACGCAAAACTATTCAACCCCCCTTCTAGTTTTCCACAATTGGTATCAGGAGTCACGTCTAGCAAGATTTTTAAAATAGATTGTATTTTAAAACTTGTAACGATGTATGGAATTTGAAAAATATTTAGAAGGGGAATTTACACAACAACCACCATTATTTGAAAATGATCATTTTCTTGAATGGAAAAACAAATTTGAAAATTATGTGAAATCAATAGATCTTGATCTTTGGCATATCATTTCAATTGGTGATCTTAAACCAACCAAAATAGATTTTGAAAATCAATATAATAATCTTCAAACTAAATTTGATAAAAACACTAAAGCCAAATTACTTATTTTCAAAACTCTACCAAAAGTTAAATATGAATGATTATTTCGTTGTAAAACGGCAAATGATATTTGGAAATGTCTTTTAAAGATTCACCAAGAGAAATGTAAAATCAAAGATGATAAACTTGATATTGCACAAGAAATAGTTAATCTAGAAAATTTAGTAAATAAATATTTAGTTGAAATAAACACATGTACTACTAGTTCAAATGTGATAATTGAAGGTATCTACAACGAAGAATACATGAGCCAAATCCGAAGAAAGAGCGTGAATAAATCATGGTGCAACAAGTGCAAAGAAGACGATGATAATACGGCTTATGAGAATATTCAAACAAATGTGAACACAAGTATTGATGGCAAGAACTACATGTTTCTAGATCCAAGTGAAACTACAAACAAAACATGGAGCGACATGGAAAATGGAATTGATCATCGTATAGCATGTGAAGAATGTACAACTACAAATAAGGTACAATCCAAAACCAAACATTTTTGCTATGATCAATTTATATTAGAATTTTCAAAAATGGAAAACAACTTCAGACATTTTTGCAACATTGACTCAAAAATTATTTTTAAAAATGAATCTTCAACATCCGCTGAAAACAACTTTGAAAAAGAAATAATTTTAGAAGATAAAATGTCTAGACTTGAAAGCAATATTGAAATTGATCTTGAATGTAAAAAATGTCAAGACTACAAACATGAAATTAAAATGGAAAATGAAAGAGCAAAAATATTTGCAAAATTCAAAAATAGTTCTAAATCTTTAAAATATCTTCTCAACATTCAAATGTCATTTTATGATAAAACCGGCTTAGGATTTATCGTAAATAATCCTTCAACAAATGTATCAAAACAAATAAAATTTGTTAAACCTAGTGAATAAATTTAGAACTAATACTATTAACACTCATTATCTATTGCTCTAGTCAAGAAAGTCATTGTTTGTTATTTAAAACAAACTATTGGTGAATTCTTGTACTTATCGATGACATCCTCATCATGTGCATTCAAATGCAATGGATGTTCTCATCTAACCAACTAGGACCCATGAGAATCTGGGTACCAAGCTTTATATCATGTTTAGGTAATTAACGAACGAATAGTCTATTACGTGTTGATTTACTCATCTCGCTCTACTACCTTTGACGGCTATTGGTTTCTATCACGTTATTTCACATTCTGCAATCATTTCGCCTATGACGTTGTTGCGGGAATCTTCTTGGCTCGGCATTTTGTTCTTCGCTCTTGGAGTATTGGTATCATAGTGTGTCCGTTACTATTTGAAGATGAAGCCTCCTAATTACAATTTTTATTAGCCTTCACGACTTGTGATGATTGATGTGATCGGTTAAGCATCTCGGATCTAGCTCCCTTGATTTCTATTGCGTTGGAATGTTACTTGGCTACTTCGACATGTTTTGTACAAACTTCTATGATTTCTTTCATTACCCTCATGCCCACTCTTTAAGAAAAGTTGGACCTGAGATAAGTTCTCTTTTCAAAAACTTGCCAATATTACATTATATTTTAGAATGCTTCAATTAGTATGTGAATATGATTTAACTGATAAGTTGTCATGCTTTTAGATTATTAACACTAATATATGCATATATGCCTTCTTGTTGTTTAGTCTATTATCATTTTTCTTAATCTTCTATGATCTATAGTAGAACCCTTCCACTTAAGCTACATGATCTTACTAGTTGCATTAATAGATGTATTATAATTGAGATTTGTTTACAACTTGATATTATGATGTTCGTTGTATACATACATATATATATATATATATATATATATATATATATATATATATATATATATATATATATATATATATACACACACACACACGTGTCTATCTTGTATCCATGAACTATTTACCTTGTTCCTTCCTGTCTCATTGCATTTAGATCATAAGTATCTATCATTTCACTTTAATATCTTTAGGTGTCATTAAAGATGATTATATGTGACAATGGGCTTAATTGATTCTCTTGAGCATGATAAGCTTCCATTTCAAATCCTTTACTTACAACATCTTGATTATCATGATCAAAACATCATGTTTAAAACTTCTCTCTTTTTGAATGAAATATTTTTTTTAAAACAATTTACTTAACTTAAATTCCTTTCATAACAATTATTTTAATCAAAAACAAGATTGAAATTTTTTGTTACACGTTATGAAACAAAATTTCAAAACATTGTTGAATAAAACTAAAAACGTTTTGCTTAAAACATATTTAACTTTCTCACATGTGTCATACACTTCTATTGGAAATGACATTCACAATTTAATCAAATCATTTCATGAGAATCATGGCTTGCCCATATGGATCTTGTTTGTAACAAGTCTTGAAGTCCATATAATCATGTCCACCTATTTGTTACTTGTTAACAATCATCAATATGTTTGCTCTAGACTAAATGTTATCATCTTCATATAGTTACACAATTAACTTATTTGCCTTATTGCCTCTTTTGTTGCATATCTTAATTGATAAATTAATAGATAGCATGATTATTAGAAATTAATTGCCTATTTTAATTAATTCTATATCACTCTCTACATTCATGAATAGTATGCCATATATTGCCTCAAAGAGTTGAACTTACTTGAATCCAAATCAAAAAACACAACATTTTTGAAAATTTTCTGCCAAAAACCCATTTCTGGCATTCTGGGAATCACCAGATGGGGGCCCCCTTAATTATATAAGGCGGCCCACTTAATGATTAAGGGGACCGACCCTTAATTAAGGGGACCGGCCATCTGATGGTCGGGGATACTGTTTTCTTTATCACTTTTTGACCCATTTCAGCCTATACTTCTCAAAATTCACAAACATATTTTGTCCCATGCTATCCCTCAAAATTTACCTTCCTAAACCACATTTCTCATACACTATAAATACCCTCTTCCCATCATTAATGCCATCACACCCAAACATGTCATATCCCAACAACCAAAAACCTAAGATTTCAAGAATCGTAAGGATCTCGGTCAAACCCGTTTGGAGGAGGAAACTTGATTCTTGTCATAACTCAAGTGATGTTGTTCCAAGTCAACCAACTACTAAACCTCAAACCCACAATCATGACTCACCTCACAACCTATCACCCACTCATTCCCTCATTCATGTTTCTTCTTATGATGAGCATGCTCAATCCCAAAACAACAATCCCAATCTCTCAATCAATACTTCACATGTTGCTCATTCAACTAAAACACCACTCACTCTTGGAGAACCTCTTCCACCCATTTCATGTTTTCATGACTACCCAAGCTCAACCATGTCTCTACCACCAAGAGTACCACCACCACATCCTACAACCTCACATGCCATTCCTATGTTGCATGTTCAAACTTTTACCCAAGACAACCATCTTGTTCCACCATCATCACCTTCCTCCGAACACTTGAAGTTCGTTGAGGAGCTAAAAGAGGCTCATGAGCTTAGTGCTCTTTTAGCATTACATCTTGCGCAACGCAATTTGTATCTAACCCAATCAAGCTCACCATCATCACCACACAACATCAACCAAGTTGAGAAGCATGTCAACAATTGCCCTTGTTGCATCTTCCTTCAACAACAAACCATTGCCTTGAATGAGCACTTCACTTGGATTGAGTATCTTCTTACAAGATCTCAACAAACATCATCACTTGAACAACATCAAAACCCTCAATCAACAAACCCTATCTCTAACCCACCACCTACAAGTTCCACATCTCCAAACTCACCAACATCCATGCAACCAAAAGTTTATCTCCGCTAAACCACCAAGCATTTTATATGCTTATGTTTCTCATTTTCAAATAAAACCTTTCAACCATTTTGGGATTCAAGAAAGTTTGGTGACACTCCTTGTTAGCACAATAGGATGCTATACTTAGTCTTAGTATTCTATATTTATGGCTTTTGTAACAATGATTATGGGTTCACATAATCATTTTCTATCAATGAATGACTTAATATGTGTTCCTTATTATCTTTTGTCATGCTTATTACTTGTTGGTATTATGATATATGTGTTTGTTTGTGCTATGCTTGTGCTTCTAATATTTTTCTTGCAAGAATCCCAATTCTCGAACCCTTGGTGCCCTCAAACGAGGGGGAGCATACATCAAGGGGGAGCTTCATTTCTTTTGGCTTAAACCTTTTTGATTTTACAAAAAGGGGGAGAAGTGAATATAAACTCACTAAATACTTGTCTAAAAATTAATTTTTGGATTTAATGAGTTTAGGTTTTGTAATCATCAAAAAGGGGGAGATTGTTGATATAAATAAATAACTAAAAACGTTATTCATTTCTTTCGATATCTCTATGTTTTGATAATCACAAAACGAAAACTCATCAAACCAAAGATTATGACATAAACAAGTATTTAGTAGTAAATATTCATCTTTACCACTAAATCACTTAAGGTATGAATAAACAAAGTGTCTAAGGGATTATAAGATCAAAGGAAATTTTGTCTTAAGACATAACATCTTATAAAATGATATAAATATTTTATATATATTTGTAAATCATTTTTGGTAATGTTATATTAAACCACAAAGATATGATTTCAAATTTCCAACCAAAAAGGGCAAATTTTATCCAGAAAAACTTTTCCAACGTTCAGGAGGGCGGCCCCCTTAATGATTAAGGGGACCGGCCCCTAATTAAGGGGACCGGCACGCTCCAGAACAGTAAAATCTGGCCCTATAAATATTGGATCATTTCACACATTTTTCTCACCTTTTTGCACTAAAAACTTTCTGATCTAAACATCCTTCTCCATCCTCTAAAAATCCTTTGATCTTATATACTTTGATCTTTGTTTCAAAGTGATTCAAGCCTCAACACTCAAGTGCAAAAAGAAAAATACTTCTACTAGAAGTATTACAACTTAGTATCATCTTGCTATCTAAGTTGTTTGTTTGTTTCATCTTGTTGATCTTTCATACTTTGGTGAATAAGGTGTATGCATTAGTTTGCTAGATTTAGTTGTAGAATCTAGAATTGTTGTAAGTGTGTAGTGGAAGTTGAAGTGAAGAAGTAGTGTTGGATAGTAGTGAAGATAGGAGAGAGTGGCAATAGTGACTAGTAGTGAAGAAAGTGAAGCTTTCAAGTGGAAAAGACTT
Organism: Artemisia argyi; assembly: GCA_030686995.1. Lineage (NCBI taxonomy): Eukaryota > Viridiplantae > Streptophyta > Magnoliopsida > Asterales > Asteraceae > Artemisia > Artemisia argyi. The sequence goes on along the minus strand of CM060687.1, from coordinate 24,181,701 downwards.
GAAGACATTAGTAGATTAAAGTTGTGAAGACTCTAGTGGCTTGAAGGTGCAAAGATATTATTGGTTTGAAGTTGTGAAGACATTGGTGCTTTGAAGTTGTGAAGTTGCAAGACATTGAAGTCGTGAAGAATTTTGTGAAGGCGTGAAGATACTCGTGGTGTGAAGACTTATTGAAGAAGTAAAAGGTGTGAAGAAGTTGTGGTGTATTATTTGGTGTGAGATTGGTTCTAGCTACGATTAGAACTCGACATCTTGCTTTGTGTCGTTAATTGGTGTAAGCACTTGGTGTGTACGGTTTTCTCCGCCATAAGGGAGGTTATTGACTTAGTGAAGAAAACTCTCGAGTTCGGTGCTCGGGGAGTGGAGTAGGGCAAGGAAGGTGTCCTTGTAGCCGAACCACTATAAATCCTTTGTCTCTCGGTTTGATCTTTTCATCTCTCATCCTTTACTTGTTTACTTACTTGCTTCTCGTACATTATTATTATTGTGAGTTGTACATATATTGGTTTCACATAAAGATCAAACTAGGTTCCATTCAAAACATTAATTACACATTAGTAAATTAAAAGTATATACAATCATTAAATCACATATACATATACAAATACAAACTTATAATTAAGTGAGAAATATGAAATTGTAATTTCTATTTAACACTTTAAATAAAGTAGTATCTATGTGACATATGTGAATTAATTTGTATCTATACTTTAGTTTCAAAGGTTTTTTAAAAAGTATCATCAATTCTTTGAAAGTACACTTTTATTAAACGAAAAAGACGCAAAACTATTCAACCCCCCTTCTAGTTTTCCACAGTGTTGATAAAACCAGAAAAGCTTCTTATAAACCCTGTGCAAAGGCTATTTTGGGTATTGTACTTATCTATACTACATATAAAGGAAAAATGATCAATCTTGAAAAAATGGTCAATCTTGAAAAGTGGAAATCTTGAAAAAAATTTATTAAAGGAAATTATGAAATGTAATTAATATTCTTATTAAAACACCCCATTACTTAAAAGTACAATGATTTATTCACATTCTACAACCAATTAAAAAACATATCTACCAAATTAAATACAACCAATTAATACAAATCACAAACCGGGTTGACCCGGGACGCTTCAAACTCGACGGGTTTAACCGGTTTAATTTGACCCGTTTTCGACCGGAACTGTTCAACCGGTTGAACCACCCGGGTCGAATCGGGTTTCGAAACATTATGTTTAATTCCCAAATCTTCAAACTTTTATTATTTTTCATATATAACTTTTAAACTTTTTTTTTATGAATAAACTATTTGTCGCTATAAAATCTCGTTGCTATGCACGAGTACTCGTCTATTCTACCATTGAACCTTGAAAGCCAAAAGGGCATTTAGGGTGAATAAAGGAAATATTGATCTGGAATGGAACATGCGTAAAATTTTGAATTGATCACTTATTAAGTAAATAAGACTTTTTCTTAAATCTTCTCATGTAAGCCTCATGATACCAGTTGTAACCCGCCCCAATTACGCATTAAGAAACGCACCAGGATTAATTCATGCACAAAGTATCAACCATCATTCAGAAAACCCTTCATCATCATCATCATCCAAAAATCACCACTATTAAGCTTACCCAGGAAGTTTAAAGAAATGTGTTCACTTATTTCATTGTTTCTACTTTCATGATTTTAATTGCATATTTTTTATTGCAGGCACTTTATAAAATGTAAAAAACAACATTGAATTCAAGCCCTTCAACAATTAGGCAACTTTTTTAGTTAATTTTTATATCACGATTGATTTGAATCATCTGCAATTTTAAGAAATTCCACGACGATTATTTTTTCTAATTGATCACATGTTAGGGTAATGTGTAATCAAGGCACACCAGATATTCTTGATAATGTCTGAATGAGTTTGGCATGGTGTGTTTCATTCAGGTGGTCTGTTCATTTGTTATGAAAAGGTTTTTGCATTATCGGGAACCGGAACCATTAAAACTATAACCATGTAAAGACTCAATCTTCTAATTTCATTCACTTTAACACTTTGAGCACTTTCTTTATTATGAAAAGGTTTTTGCACTTTTGAATCTACCATAAGCCCATAAAAATATACATCATGGCTAGAATTCTATGGGTTTTTGCACTTATGAAAGGGTTCTTTATTATGTCAAGTGGGTTTAGTTACCTGCTCCATGAGATATCACATTTAGTCAAGATCTTCTGTGGGTAATAGTCTATTAAGAGGCCTAAGGTCTTATTTATGTTAAGGATACATCATTTTCACATTCATTATTCACTCATTCATTAAACTGTTGGTCTATTTGTTGTGTTAAAATTCAAGCGTAAATTTGTGATTCTGTGGAACAACCATCAGTTTCATCTTCTCGATCAGCTAAAAGAGAACTTTCCACACATCATTTTTATTGTTTTATGTTTTATGTATAAACGTTACATAAATACTTAACCATAATATGACACCTATAATTAACTATTTGCCACTAGAAAATCCGTTGCTATGCACGGGTACTCGTCTAGTATACTATTATGACTTGTTTTCCCTGCTTTAACCTTGTAATAAAAACTTGCATTAATTACTCATTTTTTATTTTTATATTAATTATGAGGGTAAAAATGATTTTTTATTAATCAAAACTATCATTAATTACAAATATCATAATTTTAAAATTTTTTGTTTGTGAACTCTCTTTTTGGGATTAAGGGAGTATATGCTACATTTTTTTTAAACAAATTAATTAAAGCTGAAACATATTATTGTAAAATCACGTAAAATGCATCAAATAAAATTAACATATATTCCAAATTTTAACGTATTAATCCATTATATTTTCTTAAAGTATATAGATAATTTGACTAAGGCTATGTTTGGCGCAGAGCTTTTTGGAGCTTTTTGAGGCGATGAGCAGTGAGTAATGAACTTTTTGATTTTTAGTATTCATTTGGCAAAAGAGTAGTGAGCTTTGCTATTTTTTAAGAAAGTTCATTTTTCCAATGCTTCTTTAAGAAGCTGTGAGCGGTGAGCTGTGGCTACAGCTCACAGCTCACTGCTATTGCTCAAAACTACTTTTGCCAAACAAAGCCTAACTACAAGCCCTTTTAAGCCCTTATAAGCCCATTTCAACTTCTTATGAAGGTTTATAACTTATAAAAGCCTTTGTAAGCATGTGTGGCCGACAGAGCTTGTGTATTTGTGTTATAAGTTAGCTTATTTTAAAACTCAAGCTTTTATAGAAGGCTATATGAAGGGTTTTTGTTTATTATGCTTTTCAATTTTATAAGCTACACCCTCCTTATAAAACAAAATTTATAACAATAATATTGATCGTTAATGAATGCTAGGGAGCCTTCAATAGGGAAGTTCGAGCGCGATCCTTGAACATTTCTAGCTCGTTTTTTGGGCTCGAACGAGCTTGAGTTACACATTTAGTTGAATCGATTTTTAGGAATCTACACAAAATCGCTACGCATGAATTTTAGGAACTTCATAAATGCAGGTTAAAGCTTTTGGCTTAGTGATATGTGAGTTGCACTCTAATTGAAAAGGTTATGGGTTCAAGCTTTGTTTAATACTTTGTGAGATATATCGTGAGATACTCTGTGTGTGATAGAGGGTGTCAAAAAAAAGTGTCAATGCTTGCTTTTTATCAACTTTTATACCCAACACATATTTCACTTATATTCTTACATGTTCTTAAGTTTGTTTAGTAAAGAAAATTAAAGTACAATTTGAAGTAAAAATATTTTCAGCTCACTTTTGAAAGGAAACACTTTACTTTAAAAATAATAAAATCCCACTATTTTTCACTTAGTTTCATTTTTTATTTATTTTTATTTATTTATTATTATTATTATTTTCATCCTTAAATGCTATTCAAGAATACAATTTTTTCTATTTTGTATTCTTTTTATTTTCTTTCATTTATTTCTTAAGTAATACTCGAGAACATAGTGTTACTATTGTTACTATTTTTAAAACGTGTATTTTGTTGGTACGAGTCTTGTTCATTTTGGGTATAAGTAATTATTTTAAACTTTAAAATACTACTATAAGAAATGCATGTTATATATTTGGCTCCGTACACGACTTAATAAACACTCTAAACCCGATAAGTAGTATAGATAAAAATTACTCCATAATAAAATTGTACTATCTCACTACCCGCAGCAAAGCGCAGGCAAAACCACCTCGATGATTCAACATTTCTACTTGTTGGTTATTTTGGTTAACCTGCAAGTAGTAATATTTTGCGGTTGTGTACTCAACCTGAAATAAGGTAATAAACCCTCAAATAAGCTCTATCTTTTGGGCTTATTGTGTACTGAACCTGAAATATGCCAATAAGCTCCCTAAATTAGCTAACCCAAACACACCCTGAGACTATATAGTAAAAAGTCAACCACTAAACATATTCAATGCTTTAACCCAAACATCCCCTCAGACTATAATCCTATATAGTAATTTAGTAAAGTGTCAACCACTAAACATATTCAATGCTTTAACCCAAACACCCCCTCAGACTATATAGTAAAGAGTCAACCAACAAGCACCCCTCAGTTCTCATTAGCATTCAGGGTCTCTAGAATCGCCACAAGAGAATAACCAAGAAACGTATTAAGATCGCCACCAAAGATCACCTTATGGTCAACGTGCATACATGCCATAGAACTCAACCAAAAGATCCAACAAAGTACCAAAATTAAGGTACAGTTTTAAACCAAAAGTATAAACAAAAAACTAGAAATTTGGAAGGCGATGCTTGTGAATTGTGATAAGACAGATTCTCTACATGATCACCTCCAATTCTTTATTTATGCAGCTTGAGATATTTACATTGCTTACCTGAAAGAGCCAAGGAAGAAACGTGTGATGAGATAACAGTCTTTTACAATACACACAAACTGTACATTTCGTAGCAGAAGCTAAGAGAAAACTGAAGAATAACAGTCGATAAATGTGTGTCAAATAAACACCATATCTATGTTGATACTTTAATTTTGGGATGGAGGGAGTATATGAGTTTCTTATATTCGTTTCATATTAGTAGTGCATACCCTGCATCTGATATTCCTATTAATATAATTTACCTCCTTTTTTAGAGGCTTATCGCTGATAGATGCACAGAAGTTTTAAGTTCATGTGAAAACAGTAAATTAAGATGCACACAAATTTGTAGTACTACGAGTCGTATGACCTCAAGATTTTATTCAACATTTACTTTTATAAGGATTTTCATTATATACATAATGAGAATGAAGTGACGTACACGTACCTATGACGATTTCCCGCATCACTTGATTCAGTTGGGATTAGGAATAAGAAACGGTGACTGCAAATATGTTGACATTCAAAATCAGAGGAACATTATAATCTGAAATCGGTAAAGCATTGGACTAACAAAATATTTTCAAAACTAAGATTCACTGGTCACAGATAAAAAAAGATGATATGCAAACTTGCAATCGTAATTATCATAAGTGGAGATATAAGACCTAACAAGCTCCATCTAATCTGGTCAAACGGAAAACACAACTAAAGAGATGGCCGATTAATAAGTGGTCCCAACAATGATACATACAATACTCAGTTTAAGTAGAGATTTGGGTTATGTTTTCTTAGCTTAAAAAGAAGCTGGTCAATCGGGTCCAAAGTTGCCCAAAGTGTAACTTCTTTCCAGAGAATTAGAATAATCTTTTTCACCCTACTTACTTGAAAAATTAAAAATGTGGACCAAACAGTACCCCAACCCGTTTTGACCTGTAAATAACAAATTTATGTTCTGACCCGAACCTGCCAACCCACTTGTGTTCCACCTCTAGTTTTACACTAAGACATAGTCTGACTATAGAAGCCAATGAGGTCATAATGAGAACGTTGTCTGACTATAGAAGCCAATGAGGTCATAATGAGAATGTACAGTTTGAGCAATTTGGATCATCAGACAGCATAACTATTCATATACTGCATAATAAATGAAATGGAAAAAAAAAAAAAAAAAAAAATGAAAGAAAAAAAATCCTTACCCTTCCAGTCCTTTTGTAGTTTTGTAACTTGCTAGATCCCTCTTTTTCCTTGGTTTCTTGCCAGCATTGGGAGATACAAGACTCCGTATAAACGAAGGAGCCCCTAAAAATTCTGGACCTCCAACAAACCATTCAGAAGTGCATAATGGCCTTGTTTTTGGGATGTAATTCTTCAATTTTTTCAATCGGTGCACAATTTCAATATTAATCTTGTGTTTGGGTCCCACAAGCTCCCAAGACTCTTGCACGTCATATTTATTCATAACCCAAATGTTCTTGGGAAACAAATCATTGTCAAAGCGATATGCGCACAATGAGTCATCCATGACCCCCAAACGCATCCTATCGCCAGCAATGTCATTTTCATATCTCACATCATCAGGTTGTGGTATTTCTTTAAACTTATTATTTGATAGATCAAAGGATAGAATTACTAGTAACTTTTTTTCAGGATCACCACGATATGCAACCCAATGAAGGGCCCCGTTGGTAAGGATACCAATCCTACTAATAAAACTATAATGAAGGTCACCTATTATTTCCCACTGTTGGTCCCAAAGTTGTGTATGGTGAGAGAGATTTGATAAATATGAAATTGCAATATAATGATAACTTTGTAAATCTTTCCAACTATTGTAAAGTTGCAGAATGTCAAGTACTTATACTAAGCGAATGGTTGTGTTTCGAACCATCGCATCTGTTCATAAAAGGTTGTGTTTGTTGCTGCTTCATTCGAACAGTCACAAGCCAAACATCACACCTTTTCGGTTCTAACTAAAAACTGTAAATAACTAACTTTAACTAACTTAACCGCTATTCGGTTATTTACTTTATAACTAACACGTTTGGTCCTTGGAGTTTCTTGTATCCGAGAAGTAGCATGCAAGATTACACGCTCACATTCTCCTCCTTAATCTTGAATGTTGCTTCGTCCTAAGTCTTGAACTCCGAGCATTTGTCGCATAGTTGCAAACTTGAGTCTTGCTAAGGCTTTTGTTAAAATATCTGCTCGTTGTAGTTCTCCATTTACGTGTTCAACTTTGATATGACCATTCTCTACACATTCCCTGATGAAATGATAGCGAATGTCAATGTGCTTGCTTCTTCCATGAAATACTGGGTTCTTCACGAGTTGTATAGCTGATATGTTGTCAACTCTAAGTGTTATCCTTTTTTCTTCTGATCCAGTCAATTCACTAAGTAAGCGTTTTAACCATAAAGCTTGACATGCTGCTGCAGTAGCTGCCATGAATTCTGATTCACATGATGATAGTGCCACTGTCGGTTGTTTCTGAGTACACCAAGTAATAGGTGACTCTCCAAAATAAAATACTATGCCAGTAGTTCCTTTTCCTTGATCTGTGTTGATTCCATAACTACTGTCGCTGTAACCTGTAATTTTGCAGCCGCCTTCTTTCTTGTATATTATTCCATGCTCCTTTGTTCCTTTGATATATCGGATTACTTGTTTAACTGCCTTTAGGTGAATTTCCTTCGGGTCTTGCATGAATCTGCTGAGTAGTCCGACTGAGTAACTAAGATCTGGTCTTGTGTGCAGTAAGTACCTAAGACTTCCAATTAAGCTACGGTAGTAAGTTGCGTCAACTGGGTTTCCACTATCTTCCGCCTTGACCAACTTAGTGCCGGGATCCATAGGTATCTTTGTATCATTACTGTCCGTCATAGTTGTTTCCTTCAAGATCTTGTTAATATATCCTGTCTGCTTGATTGTAATTTCTCCTCCTGTCTGTGTAACTTCTATCCCAAGGTAGTAAGCTAGCAACCCTAAGTCGCTCATTTCGAATTTATCTTCCATCTGGGATTTGAACAAGTCTAATTCTTTCTTTGGAATGCCGGTGATTATCAAATCGTCTACATATACTCCAACAATAAGCGTAGAAGTCTTGCTTCTCTTCGTGTAAATGGCTTGTTCGAGATTACATTTCTTGAAATCTAATGACTTCAATATTTGATCAAGCTTCATGTTCCAAGCTCTAGGTGCTTGTCTTAAGCCGTACAAAGCTTTAGTTAGCTTGTAGACTTTATCGGTGTTTCCTTGCTGAATAAACCCTTCTGGTTGTTTGACATAGACTTCTTCCTTCAATTCTCCATGTAAAAATGCTGATTTTACATCTAAGTGGTGTACTGGCCAACCATTATATGCTGCTAGTGCTAATATTAATCGAACTGTTTCTATCCTAGCAACTGGTGCGAATACTTCATCGAAGTCTATTCCTTGTTCTTTTGCCTTCGTGGCATAACCATTTAATTTGGCTGTAAATGCATCCACCGTGTCATCCTCCTTCATTTGAAGAGTCTGAAATCCAATCATCAATGATTGTAATCGTGCTTGTTGCACTTTTTCTTCTCCAACGTGTCTCTTTTTTAACGATTCCCATAATTCTTTCGCCGTTTTACAACTAGCCACTTGTAATATTACATCTTCGGTCAAGGCTTGATATAAGAAAGCTAATGTTGATTTATCCTTCTTATCATCTAGTTGTGTGCCTTCCTTAGTTTCTATTGTATCCCATAAGCCTTGTGCTTCTAGTATAACCCTTATTTGTATAGTCCAAACTGTGTAGTTTGTGGTTTTAAGTTTTGGGCATATGTATTGTGCAAAAGGTGTTACGGGTTTTGGTAATGATGTGCTAGTGTCTTCTCCGGACATTTTTCTAGAGTTTATAATCTTCACTTCTATGTGTGGGAATTTCTAACTTGTGGTAACGCTTAAAACTACGGGAACAAGATATAGTTTTCGGGAAAACTTAATAGGCACTATGGATTTCTAATAGTATAAACTATGTATCTATACTAAAATATGAAATGAAATCCAAAGAGGTGTTTCGAATTTTTGACCTTGTGTGTTTAACACACGCGTTTCCTTTGATGTTGATATGAAACACTTCGTGCCCTAGACAACTTTGTTTGTCTCGGCTTTTACTTCCAAAGAACTCGCAAATTCTCGGTAAACAACACCCACATGTTAGATTTTAAATTAAACATTTGAAAACGAGTAATACCATTAACGGGCTCTAACCCTATCATCACCATGTAATCTTCTTTACATGAATTATATCCAAAACCACAAGTTAATAATTTAGCTTCAGGGATTTGGGGCTTTTTCAGCATATTCACTTCTCGGGTTTCGGGATTGATAACTAGAAATTCATAACGAGAAGGGGAAATGCATACCAATCCATTCGAAGAGCCGAGCACATAATGACTGTGTATGGTGTGCAAAAAGATGTCATCAGCCACATACGTATGATCACACCCGCAGCCTGGAATACAGCACATAACAATTCTACGACTTCCAATTTTGCCAATTTCACTTTCACGTTGATAACTATGATTGAGATGGGATTTAATGAATTCAGGAGAAGTGATCAAAGAATTCCATGGCTTTGAAATGATCCTGTAACGGATCAGATCTTTCACGTCTAATCTTTTTAGTATTTCCTGAATGATTTCTATAGGAAGGTCCGCCATCGAAACCCTAGAAATTGCAACCCCAAATTGGAAAGAAGCGGTGTGGTGTTGAATGAGAGTGCAGTCTTCTTTTATACATTAATCAATGAGAACTTATATAATGACAACTGTAAAAAGTTTTACTGGATACCGGCAAAAGAAACCTTTTTTATTGACACACGCAAGTAGCTTCATTAATACAGTAAATATAAGATATATACAAAATGGTTCTTAATTAGTCATTAATAACAGAGATTGCCTAATACTAGTAACATAAGCAAGTTACATATAATTAATTCATGAAAGATTGAACATAACCTGAAACTGCAGTCACCACGGTTCTAACATAGAAACATCTTTGCTAGACCAGAATGAATCAATACTTTCAATAAAGTAGATATTGTCTAGTGCTAATACAGCTCATAGGCTGGACATCCAACATAAGTACAAAACACAAGACATATTTTTTAAACACTACTGCTAAGGTTCTCTCAAAACATCCTCCACATCCCATGCCTTATCAGCACTTGAACCTGCACCATCTACCCCAAATTTGAATGGTTTCCCTTTTTTTGCAATTCTTTCAGATTTGGCTCTTCTTCTCATGTTGAAATTCTTAATCACACCAGCTTCAATTCCATCCTGAACAACCTTTGCAGTGTTATTTGCTGTACTTTGTTGGGTGGGAATCTCATCACCATGACATTCTTGATCCACAGTAACTGTTTCTTCATTTTCTTGGGTTGGAATATCATTACCCTGCAAATGCAAATGGGTTAGTATTAATCAAGTTAACTGCACACCCTTGCATCATATAAATAAAGTATTCATACCTCAGCAATTGGATCTGCACCACTTGCATCCATCAACTCTGCACCATTTGGATCTGCATTATTTGGGAACACAAAGCTAGATCCAGCCTTTTTTCTTCCAGGTTTTCTCTTCTCCACTACTGGTTTAGGCTGTTTTTCTTTTTTACAAGTTTTTTTGTTATGTCCCTTTTCCCAACAGTTTGAACAGGTCATCATTCTACCACTTCTGCTAATGACATTGTCCCTTTCTGTGACATGTTTGATTCTTAGTTTCCTAGGCCTTCCTGGCATCTTTCTAAGGATTGGTGGCAAAGGAGGCTCATCAGTAGTACAAGGCCACATAGCTGAGCCACCAACTGGCCTAATGAAATAGCTATAAGCATTTAACCACATCCTTTTAGAGTACCAAGCACTAACCCCTAAGACTGGATCTGTTTTCAAGAAACCAAATGCTGCTACAGCATGAACACATGGAATACCACACAAATCCCACCACTTACAGGTACACTCCCTTTTCTCTATGTTAACACCAAATGATGCATCACCTTTCCTAACCTCATAAGTATTATCACCACATGGATAGACTTCCCAGTATCTTTGGATATCTTTCAAATGTTCTATTTGTTTCCTAACTGATGGTGTAATAGTGTCTACTAGGTTAGAGGCTAAGTTATGCATGCTATTCAACCTCTGCATCAAATAAACTCTTATTTCCTCTAGCATACCTTGTGACCATCTGAAATGATACTCATGTACATCCCAAAATTGAGTGTCAGATCCTCACAAACACATGCCAAAAACCATTGCCAATTGTCTGTGTTCTCTACATTGACCACAGCCCAAGCTATGGGATACATTTGGTTGTTACCATCTCTACCCATAGCTGTCAAAAGCTCACCTCTGCATGTGCCTTTCAGAAAACATCCATCCAGGCCTATCACTTTCCTACACCCTGCACTCCATCCATCTTTCATTGCTTTGAAACAGATATACATCCTTTTGAAGTGTATTTTTCCATTATCTTTCTCATCTACCTGAAGGTGGACTGTTGAACCAGGATTAGTGTTCAAGATTTGTTTCCTATAATCCCACAGTCTGCTATAATGTTCTATGAGCCCCCCTTCATGATCAAATAAGGCCCTTTGCTTTGCCCTTTTACACTGCCCCACACTAACATTGATCAAATATTTCTTTTTTACTTGCTCTTGGATACTTCTATAAGTAATAGTAGGGTCCTGAATCACTTTCTGTGCAAACTTCTTGGCAATCTATTTAAAAGTGACCAGTGACCCTAAGTCAAAGTTCCTACAGCAACAGTGTTGGGGAATCAAGGTCTTGATCTGAAAACAGCTTCCATCTTGCATCCATGAAGCCCAAAGCCTAAATGTGCAACCAATGTTTTTCTTTTTTCCTTTCTTTGCACAAGTTTTTTTCCTTTTCTTTGTTGGTGTACTAGACTCTGCAACCTTGCTTTTTCCTTTCTTTGGTGTCACAACCTGTGCACCATTGCTTTTTCCTTTCTTTGGTGTCCCAATCTTCACACCCTTATCATCTTCCCTTTTCATAGCTTTTGTACCACCACTTCTACCTTCTGCAACATCTTTACCACACAAAACCATCAAACTTCTATAATCATTTCTCTTGTACCAAAGCTGGAATCCATTGGCCACACCATAATTGGTTAAACAGTCTTTCAGTTGTTCTGGGTGTTCAAACCTAAGGCCTAGTGTAGGTTTTTGTTCATTCCATGGAAGTTTAGAATCAAATTCAGGATACACTACACCAGAAACAATCTTATACTTATTGTCTACATCTTCATCATCACTATCAATTTCTAACTCTTGACCACTAGGTTGACTACATTCACCACTATCTGATTTGTCACCAACCTCACTTATAAAAGACCCATTGCACAATTTATTCAAAAAAGGATCATTAATGGACCTATTTGGTATCACTACATTCTCTTCCCCTACATAATCACTAGCAATATAGGGTTCTAAATCTTCCATTTCACCAACATCAGACAAACCATCATCCTCTTCTATCTGATTTTGAGTATAATGGTTTAGATCATACCCATGATGTTCAATATAGATATCAGATACTTTTTGATTCTTAAAACCTAGAGCAATACAATTTGCTAAGTCTGAATCATCCTTAATCTCAATTAATCCATTACTAAGTTCTTTACCAGGTACAAGAAAGAAAATACCTTTAACGGGGTACATACATGCATTTTTTAGTTGCTTCCTCAACCTAATAACTGTCATACCTTCAAACTCTATATCTTTTATTGTAGTTACGTCTCCTTCTTGATACTGCAGAGGTGATGGTACGAACGTCCCATCATGATGGAAATTGATTGTTAATCGCATCGTGTTTGTTCAATTGTGATTAATTGTTGAATTGATCATATGAAATCTAGGGTTAGGGTTTGTAGGTGAAAAAGGGGGAAAAGGTTTTTGGTACGTGAGAAAGGGGGGAAATGATATAAAGTTGACTTATAGTCAAAGAATAAGCCACGTAGATATATAGCCGGTAAAATTATGTTATTAACCGGTAGCCTATACTTTTACGTACCAAGGTAGCCCAAAACACAAAAGTACGTAACATTAAATGGAACAAAAAAAAGTTCACGTACCAAAATGGAACAAAAATGAAAGTTCGTTGCTATTGTACGGCTAAAACCCTATTTTCAACTTCATCTTCGTCGTCATCGTTGTACTCTGAACCATAATCATCGGACTCAAACAAGTCATCCAAGCCGTCTGTAAGATCATCATCACTCTTGTCAATACTATCGTGATTTTGGATCTTTACTGTCTCTTCGTGATGAAAATTATTGGCAATGTCATGTCTAATTTCTCGCGTCATCCATTTTCCTTGCTTAACCAAATCCAATAACAGGTCTTTAATCACAGATGATTCATCTTTTTTCAAAAGTGTACCCTTGTCATCATATCCCTCCACCAGAAACACCGAATCCCTCTGCCCCTTTAAACTCACATAAAACAATTCCGGGTGCCTTAACAGCATAGCTCTCAGCTTGTTTGAAAGCCCGAACTCTTTTCTGAAATGTGTCAAGTGATCAACTAATGTCCGTTTTTCAACCATCATACCTAGCATCTCTCTCACCACATTACAAGCCCTTTTTTCCGCTTTAATTGACTCTTTTGGAAAATCATCAGCTTTTGTACGATACGGACACACATCCATTATATCTCTAAACTTAAGCAAAAACTCCTCATGGTGTCTTTTTACATTCCGCCCCTTACGAAGTCTCAAACGGTTGAACTTTAAAGGCCTGTCTACAATCAATCCAAGAGGTTTGTCTTCAGGACTAGGTAATGGGTTGACCAGAGTTAAGTCACACGACACCAACTCAAGTGCAAGCCCATAAGAAGTGTCAACGGTCTTGAACTTATCTGGATACTCATTACAAAGACGGGAGCGGAAATTAGTAGGGAGACCAAGATCGGGCCCAATGTGAACCAGCTTTGACAAAAGGAGTCTATGATGAGATGAGAGCATAAGAAGTTTTTGAAGTTTATTGGCTAAAGAGATGGACATAGCGGCTTTAAGTTTAGCTTCTTCACTAGCAAGAGATGCTGCAGCTGGAGTAAGACGAACGCAAAGTTGGGGAAGTGTTTTTGTTGCATTAAATGGCGTGGGAGGTAAAGGTATATAGAAGAGTTCAAAAATGGTCGGGTAACGATGAATCATGGATACAATTGATCGGGGCTTTGATAGGGATAAATAGGACTGACATTTACCGAGAATATAAAGTGGCATATAGTGCTTTGGTTTAGAAAGGAGTAGAGTTTTCAGCTTTTCTACAAAACGGATCTTGTTCTGTTTCACCACATGTTTGTCTAGTGACGGATCACGAACATGTTTGATAGATGCAGTGATGGTAAGAGATAGGTTTCGTGACTTACAAACGTTGTTATGGCGTCTGTTACCGGCTTTACACTTCCAGAACGTAGTTGAAGGAAGGAAACTTGAGTTTAGACAGGTTGTAGAATTATTACTCGTGTGCAACAAAGCATGAGGCAGCGACAGTTCCATGTTAAGATATGCAAATCGTTGAGCTGAACACCTTCAGAACCTGCATCAAGTGAAATGAAAGTTTACATTTCGGAGCATGTATATCACATAAGACAGAAAAAAAGGGTGTCGCTTTTCATTTTATATTATCATTAGGTCATTGAGTAAAAGAAAGATCAACAACTAGTCATCGTCATCACATGGTAAAACAGATTTTCTCTATTCACATTATTTATACAAAATACGCTACAAATATGCTTAACGAGTTTCTGTAAGACGTTCTTTACTTCAAGTCCATGAGTCCTAACTAAACTGAAGCAAAATGCTATGCAAAACTATCATCATACAAAAAGATACATTGATAAGCAAACTGAAAAAAACGTGTAGCCTACTACATTGACATAGCATCATATAAGCAACGAACACAACATATGAAACCTCGAGATACTAAAAGCTATTTATGTAAAGTAAGCTACGGAAATACTTCACTAGTACATGTCTATTTGCTCAAACAAATCACAGACGGTTGCCCATAACCAGGTGGGTTCTCCGTATCAGAGACAAACATCATAAGCATAATATAGAAACTAGCAGTTATGTGAAGTAAGTGAGTTTGGATTTTCATCAAACAATGAGTGGTCAGTTAACCCAATAACACCCAATTAATGGCATACTAGTTAGGCACCCTTATGTACACATCTTGGTGGTGGCAAGGGAAAGGGTCAGAAACGGTCATGGGATACCCGGTTAGGCCGTGTACATGAGTCACGGACTTGCCCTTCTCGGGTAACCAGAACAAGAAAAACCTCATCCGTTTACCCGTTATGCAACTAAACCAATTACACCCATAACATAAAACCACCCCGCAAAGTGGCCTAGTGGTCATGCACCATGTTCAAACATCACTAATACACATGTTGATGGTAGCTAGGAAAAGGGTCGGAAAGTGTCGTGGTATACCTGCACATACATCTCACAAGGAAAACCTCATCCGTTTACCCGTTGTGCAACTAACCCAATTATACCCAGATCATAAAACCACGTTGTGGCCGTACAAAGGGTCAAAAACTGGTACATCTGACTCGCTCTTTATCGGGTAACCTAAGTCCTAAATAAGGAAAACCTTATATGTTTATTACTACCAGTTTACTTGTTACGCAGCTAACCCAATTACACCCATAACATAACATAAAATAAACAAATGAAACTATCAATTTCCAAATACGTAAGTGAGCATTTTCATCAAACAGTTGGTGTGCAACAAACCCAATTACACCCACAACATAAAAAAGCCAAAAAAAGTGAGTGAGGATTTTCATCAAACAGTTGGTGTGCAACTCAATAAGTAACACAACGGTTAATGGGTTTGAGTACAGGGACCAACCGACCAACGGTGCAAGCAAAATTTATAGTGAAAAGACGATTGTGCCCTTCAGTGGAAGGGTGACGTGGCCAAGATAACAACGGAAATAACCGTCGTTAGCTATAACGGGGCTTCGGGGACCAAACGGGCAACAACAGTGCCAAAAAGTGACCCCATATGAGAGTCATGGTTATCTAGGGATCAAACGGGTAAACGGGTTTGAGTACAGGGACCAAATGTGTAATTTACCTTTTTTTTAAAACTAAATGAGTACATGCCATTTTTTTAAAAAGTGTTTCTAGTTGCAAAGGATTGTAATGACATATTTATAGGGTGGGAATCGGGTTTAATTTTTTTATGAAAAAGGCTTTCTAGTTTCAAAAGACTAATGATTTATTTATACGGTGGGAATCGGGTATTATTTCTTTTGATAGAAAAGAGAAGCTATAATTACTAGTTAGAAGAAAGTACATCATCTGTTACCCATATACATGCACATTCTGGAACGCTACCTTCTAAGATCAATTCATCATTACATTCCAAAGCCCAAGAAGCTATACTATACGCAACCTTGTTCCCTCTCTTTTGACAAAAAGACCAATTACATACACTAAAACTTAATGAGGTAGAAACGATTTGTGCAAACATGTTCGCAATTTGAAGAAGAGTATTCTTTGGAGTGCATTAACTTAACACAAAGAGTCTGATTCAAAAATGACCTTAGAATAACCTTTATTATGTGCTTGTGTTATCACCCGTAAGAGCGACTTAGCTTCGGCCTCCAACGGAGAGTTTGCATAGCATTCTACCCGAGCACCTAAAAGAAGCACATCCACACGATCATTGCGAGCAACAAAACCAAAACCAGCCTTACCAGACTCTGTTTGCCATGACGCATCATAATTAAACTTGATGTAGTCATCTTGCGGTTTGGTCCACTAAACTGTAGCTTTAGATTGTATTGTTGGAAGATTCTGCTTATTCGCTTAATGGTAGTCCATAAGCAAAAGTTTTGCCATGACTTCAACATTTGTTTCCCTTTTGCTTACTTGACCATAATGAAATTGTTATTTCTTCTCATCCAAAGGCCCCATAATATCATTAGAAAGTTCTCCCATTCCATAGGATACTTATTCAAAAACACTAGGCAAAAATCATCTAATATAACAGCCCCACCCGTGTCATAGAACCTATCAAATTTGCATCGATCCCAAACTTGCTTCGCTGATGGACACTTAAATAGGACGTGCATGACATCTTCCCCTTCCTGGTCACAATTTGTACAGGACACCGATGCTAAATTAAGACCTCGCGCTTGTAAGTTATTAATGGTAGGAAGATAATTTTTCCAAGCACGCCACAAAAACAACTTGATTTTGTTTGGAACCTTCGCATTCCGGCCAGATAGCTCGCAATATAGTAGTTGATTCTTCATAAACATTTTCCACTATATGTTGGCCTCATTCTAGTGCTAAATAATAGGCTAACTTAGTTGAAAATAACCCTCCGGGGCTGCTATACCAATAAAGGGTATCGGGTCTTGATCGTTTTACAAATCATGATGTGATTTTGTTACAAATATTCGTCGGAAACAATGACATTACAAGCTCGCGGTCCAGTCATCACCTTCATTATTTGATAAATCACAAACATACGTTACCTCACAATTATCCGATTTTGGACCCAAACACCTATGATCTTCAAGCTAATAATCCTCCCACACATACGTTACCTCACAGTTATCTCCTATATTCTTATTTACAACCATTTCGAACTATCTCTTTGACTGCTATAAAGCTACGCCAAACATAGCTCAGACGGTGGCCAACATTTGCATCAAAGAAACTAGATCTTTGAAAATAACGGACCTTCAACACTTTTGCAACCAATGTTGTTAGATTAGTGATCACTCTCCAGACTTGTTTGGCAAGAAGAGACCGGTTGAAAGCTCCCAAATGACGAAAACCAATACCTCCCCGAAAATTTGAAAAACACATCTTGTCCCACGAACACCATCGAATAGGATTTGCTTTAATACCATCACCCCACCAAAAACAATTAAGAGCTATATAAATATCATCAATCAAGCTATCAGGAAATAGAAATATATTCATAACATACATAGATATTGTAACACCCCAACCCGAGAAGGGCTAAAGTGTAACATTATGGAGTCAAATCAGAACACAATCGAACGGAGATACATTTCTAATACAAAGTATACAAAGGTTACAAGGAGAACTAAACAAAATACAAAAGAGTAACAACGATAAACTAAGCCCAAAATCAATTGCTTTTAATCATCTCTAAGTCCAGCCAGTAGCTAATCAGGGTGAAGTCTTCTAAGTCCAAAATAAGATCTCTCATCCACAAACCCAGCTTCCTACTAAACCTGCCGCAGGAAAAGAAATGCGGCTGAGCTTAAAAAGCCCAGTGAACAGATATATATATAAACGAAGCAAAAGATAAGGAACAAAGAATATCATAGGGTGCATTGGGGAAAACAAAAGGTATAATAAGGATGATAAGAATAAGTTAAAGGTTAGGTTATATCAACATTCTACCACGAGCCAAACAAAACAAAACAAATTCTTCAACAAAGTAACCATGTACTCAAAGGGGAGACCTCAGAATACCAAATGTAGTAGGAGGGGAGTCCTCAAGTAACCACGGAATAGCTAGCTCCCAAATATATGTGAAAGGCATGTATTGCACACAGTACCAGACACCAAACCAAATGTAGTAGCAAATCAAATCAAAGCAAATCTAGGATGCATCCATACGTCCCTACCCAAACCAAACGCAGATCAAACAAAGGGACGGTGTGGAACATCACTCGACCACACTGGAGTCATGACATTGGAGCATCAATGCCACGGTCATGTTACCTTCATGACTAGGAAAATGCTCGGGTATAATACTGAAGGGTCAAAGGCAAATCAAATAGCAAAGTCTAAGTCAAATAAAAGTATCATAATCCAAGGTGCATAGCAAAGGTTCAGGTCAAAGGTTTACAAATGGCAGGGTTCATAATCAGATTTCAAATCAAAGGTTCATAGCAAAGGTTCAATTCAAATGGATCAATGTCAATGGGTCAAATGGAAAGATCAAAGTAAAGGTTCCAATCCACGAGGTTCACTATTCCAAGTTCCAAAGTCCCAAAAGTTCATGATCAAAGGGTCATAATAAGAGTTTTAAACAAAAGTTCAATTTAGTAGGTTTCCATCACTTGCTTAAAAAGGTTCGTAGTACAATCCCTTTTAGAAAGGTTTATAACAAGGATTCATTTAGAAAAGATCTTCCAAAGATGACATTTATAAAAATCCCATAGATAAGTGATCTTAAATCATATTAAAAGTGCCGTTATAAAATAGTTTCTCCTTTAAATGTTCCCATATCATAATTAAGAAAAGAAATTTCACCTCCCGTTATATTATCCCAAAAGAACATTCAAAGTCTCACAAGGGTTTCACCTCCCATTATAATATCCCAAAGGGTATCCAAAGTCTCACAAAGGTTCAAATGTTAAGGTCACAAAAGGTTATCAAATGGATCATAAGAGTTCAAACGAATAACAATAGGATCGCAAATACCGGTGAAACACATCAATTATAGAGCCGAGTACGAAGGATCATAAACAAGATCAAACAGAATCATAATACGATAACAAATCAAAGACAAAGTCAAGAGAGAGGAAGTGTGCACTCTTACTGAAAGAGTACGGAATATATGTACCTTAGCCGAGTCAAACAAACCGGGATCAATCGAAAGGAGGAATGTCATTCCCGCTTCACCGAACCTAGAAGAGAGTGGATTTGAATTAAGAAAAGTTCAAATTACATAAATTACCTCTTTTAGTCATCCTTCCATTTTTAGAAACTTTCCATATTTAGTGGCTTCCTATTTTAGGTAAGTTTCCATTTTGGGTAAGTTTCCATTTTGGGTAAGTTAAGCATTTTAGAAGACTTTCTATTTTTAGTAAGTTTCCTTATTTAGAAGGTTTCCAAGTTTAGAAGATTTCATAATTAATTAATAACTAACTTCTAATAATTCCAATTTAGCAAATTAACCCATCAAATATTCAAATTATCATTTTTAGTACCTCATATTAATTATGAAATGACCAGAGACATAACTTTTAGAACTTAACACTTTTGGTCCCTTAACTTTAATTAATTAACAATTGAACTTAAAACATGATTAAATTACAAAATAAATACCAAAACTTATCAAATATGCATAAAGGGTCCCCATACTTATTTTTACCCAAAAGTTACTGTTTTCTACAGTTAACAAAAATAGCCAAACAATTTTAATAGTTACAAAACAGCCCCTCAACTTTTATTTACTTTAATTAGGTTTATAAATAAATCAATTTAAATCCTTTAATCATCCAAAATGGCACAAATGATCCTCATAATTATTTTGACCATGACCTTACAGTTCATATAAGATTTACAAAAATAACCCACCAAATTACAAAACACACCCTTTCATATTTATTAATTTCTAGCCGATTTAATTAATTAAAAGAAACCCCTAAATAATTTTTCCAAAATTTTTCCATCTCTTATCTGATCAATTAGGATTATTTAAGCACAAGATACAAGCCTTAGTTCAGGTCCTTGGTCCATTCGATCCATTTCATAATTTATTTTTATTTATTATTTAACCGCTTTTATTGTTAATTCAAAATAATTCATCAAGGCCTCCAAAAATTCGATTAATATTTCATTTAGATTAGTTATACATGTAAGAAACCCATAAAAATATGATCAAAATTATAGAACCTTAATATGGTCGATCCATAAATAATTTAAGTTTAGGGTTTAAAAACAAATAAAATATCATTCGGCCTATATTCTTTGCATGGATCAAATCTGACAATTTCTGCAAATTATATGTGATATGATGGTGAGTGCTTATTCACTCACCTTTTCTAAGCCAAAATTGGACCAAATAAACCAAAAACTAACCAATAATGCCAAAGAAAGTGTGTTTTTGTGTTTGTGATGTGCAGGAACGGATATTTATGAAAAAGACGAAAAATCACGAGAAAATGACAAAACGGGCACGAGATTTGGAAAAGTGAATAAAGCCGGAGCCGGGGAAGCTAGTGGTCAAAGTGAAGTTCATATGGTCAAATAAAGTCCTCAAAGTTTCAAGAATAAAGTTTGAAGAAATGACATTTATGGTCCCTCAATTTTCATGAATTGTCACTTTTGGTCCTCATGAAGAAACTTTGGAAGATTGGCAACTCAGGCCCTCCAACATCCAAGAAATACCACAAAATTACCCTTGGAATAATATTTGAGTGATTGGCAGCCATGGTCCTTTGAATTTCAGAATGTGCAAGTTTGGTCCCTTGATTTGATTCATTACTACAACCGGATCAGTTATCCAAAATATAACAAACACAACCCAACATCCTAGCCCAAAACATACAAGCCCATCACCACCCCACCATCCAAACCCGACCCAACCTTTTTATATTACCCTGAAGTCAAACCCCCAAAACCCCAAGTCAAACATTCAATAAAAAATTACACCACGCCCTTTCACTGTGCTTCTCCCCCAAAATTAACCTCGTACCTAATAAATTAACCTCGTACCAATCACCAAATCCATACCTCGTACTAGGCATCTTTCTAGAACCATCTGACACGTTGTCAGATGGTGTCATATCACCTCCACGTGTCTCCTCTTTGCTCCCTGATTGGTCTAAGAGTCGTGGATTCAAGATAAGGTCTCTCAAATGGATAGAATGAGTATGGGATGACGCGGATTTGGATTGAATCAAAGATTTGTGGCCAAGAATTGAAGTTCTGGATCCTTCCCAAACCCTAGCACCTCACCTCCATGCTCTCCTATATAAACCCCCCCCCCCCCCCTTGTACACGTTTCTGGTGTGTAGGTTTTTAGTAAAGTTACTCTGTCAAAATTTCTTTTAGATTGTATTAGCTTAGCTTATGTAATGTTTACATTAATTTGAATAAAAGTTTTTAGTTAACCTTCAATTATCTCA
This sequence comes from Artemisia argyi, assembly GCA_030686995.1. Taxonomy (NCBI): domain Eukaryota; kingdom Viridiplantae; phylum Streptophyta; class Magnoliopsida; order Asterales; family Asteraceae; genus Artemisia; species Artemisia argyi. The sequence continues at coordinate 24,159,948 of CM060687.1, read as the reverse complement.
GCTTATTTATATTTATCATTGCTTATTTAGTTTGAAGTCTGCTTCAATCTGGTTTCCAATCAACTGCTTTAGCTTAATCTCTATTATTTTCTCTTAAAAATTTAGAATTTGCAAAATATATATATATATATATATATATATATATATATATATATATATATATATATATATATATATATATATATATATATATATATATATCAGAAAAATATGAAATCATAAAAAAATATTATCATAGATATTAGTATAGCTTTTCATAGAGCTTATTTTTCACTTTCTATACTCCATTTTAGCTGAATAGCTTCTAGTGGATGTATTTGAGTCATCAGTCAACATTAGTCAATATCAGTCAATGTCAGAATTTGATCAGAGGTTGCTGAGGTGGAATGGATATGCTGAGACAGAAGAGATGAACTCAGCCTATCAAAAAGATAGGCTTGCTTAGTGAATCCCCTCTGTTTGAGCTGAGGGGAATTCTCTTGTGAGTATTTCTCATTTTTTTTTAATCCTTCACATTTATTCACAGTAGCTAACTAGTGTAGTTTATGATTGATTTCTTTTTGTTACTTCTTATTTGAGTGATTTGAGTGTTTGTGTTTAGTTTTTATGTGCTAGAGTGAAATATTGTACACCACTGCTATGATTTAGTATAATCTGCCATATCTTGTTTTTGTTATTATTCTTGTGTAATTATTGCCCATTTAGCTTCTGTAGTGTTTACTTGATCTGTGTTAAGAATTAAATCAGTAGGTTAAGGCTTAAAAATTAAAGTTGTAGTGTTTACATTAAGTTAAAGGTCTGTTTGGATCTGCTGTTCTTTGACTGTTCTTGTTGCTTTCTTACCTTGTTATCTGCCTCAATAACTCACTTAGGACATATTAGAGTTAAATAAGTCAATAAAATAGCACCTTTAATAGAAAAAGTCAAATCTCACTTAAATGCTAAATGATGCCTGCATAAGCTTGATAATCTGACCCTGCCATAGTTTGGATTGTTGCATCTAGTGTTTATGTTTGTGATTTTCATGTGTGAACCTGCTCACTAAACATCTAGTGTTACATTTAGGCAATTAAAATTGAATTTAGTCAACTTTAGGGTGTACTTAAAAAGTCAACAATCTGCTGCATAACTTGTTCTTAACTAGGTTTTCACATCTGAACTTGGGTCAAATTTGGTTTCAATTGGCCTTTAAAAATTGGGGCTTTTGTGATTTTTGAGTTCTCTGCTGGGTGGTCTATAAGTTTCAAGCTTAACTCTTCAAAAATTAGCTTATTAGAGTGCTAAATAATAAGCTCAAAGTAGGCCTGTCAACTGCTTTTTTGTCTTGTATATGAAAACAGCAAATGTGCTTATTTTCAAGCTTATACTGAGTTTTGTGGTTCATTTGAGATCTATTATACCCAAAGTTGCTGTTTTCATTGAAATTTTACATACTGCTTATCTGTTCAGCTTATTGCTTAGCCAAATTAGCTTATTCATGACTGTTTGTGTTCCATTCTATGCTTCTGTGCATCTTGTGGTCTGAATTCTGTTTCTATAAGCTTAATATAGTCTAAAGTGCATTTGGAAAAAGTTTGGTCAACATTTGGTCAGCAATGCTTATTAATAAGCACTTTTAAATAAGCTGTTTGGGTCAATAAGCACTTACAGTGCTTATTTTCAAATTTTTAAATTTTTCCTAGCTTTAAAATAATATTTTAGATTTTTCCTAAAATTTTCATAATTTTCTGAGTTTATTTGCTACTTTTCTTAATTTATTTCTATTTTTAATCATTATTTAATACTTTTTAATATTCAGAAAATCCAGAAAAATCCCAGAAAAATCAAAAAAATATTTTAGAAAATAGTTTTCATTTATTTTAGAATTTTAGAAATTAAATTTGTATTTTTCTCACTTTATTTACATTTCCTTTTAATTATTAAATAGTTTAATTAGTTTTTAATTCATAAAAAAAATATTAAAAAGTCAAAAAAAAATATTTTTCTTTTTCTTAAAATTTTCTTTTATCATTTTTTACTTTTTAAAATTAATTTGAAGACCGTAGGATTTGTGTAGCTTAAAATTCGCGTTTTATTTCGCGCGTTACGTTAAAAATCGCGCGTGCATTCCCGTTTTTGCGTTTTAGATCTTGGTGCATTACTAGCTTATACTCTTTGCGTAATTCTTAATTTTTAGTTGATAATTGAATTATTTGATCACTATTTGCCTTTTTCACCACTTTTCAAATCACGATTACACGAATCAATATTCTTGATTCCATTCACACCTTCACTTGGAAACGACTCGGGTGATTCGTATTTCTTGCGAATCATTTCGATACTATACTACTACTAATAAATAAATTGAGTTGCATCAATTTTTGGTGCCGCTGCCGGGGAAGGCTTGAAGTGAATTTTTGAATATTGTTTTGAAAAATCGTGTTTTGTTAAGCCTTCCTCTATTTTGTATATATATTTATATAAAAATTGAAAAATTCAAAACACTTTTCCTAAAGTGTTTACAAAATACCAAAAAAAAAATAATAAAAGTTACAGCCTCGACCCGATCGAAAGAAAGGGCGTTGTAAACCAAATAAGTCTCGCAATATAACGAAAACGTAATTTAGTTGTTTATCGGATTATTTCAATTATTGCAACCGATTAAGCGGGAAAAACGGAAGCTAAGACATTAAATTGCTAGCTGAAGAGAGAAACACTCTTCTTTCTCGTCCCGTCGCGCGTGGTTTTGAAAGAAACGGTTTTCGATTAACGTTACGTTTTAAGAAAAGAAAAAACAAAAAAATAAAAAGTTTTTGAGAAAAAATTAAAAAATTGAAAAATAAATAAAAACAAAAAGATTTTCTTTTCTATTTTCTTTTTCTTTTTAATTTTGTTTTTGGTGTATGCACACCCGTTCTACTTCTGAGAATCTTACTTCTCCGCTCTCAAACCCCGAGCGGGTTTTACGACATACGAGTCGTGTTCGTTTCCTCGACGACGAGGAGATGAACCATGATGAACAACACAACGGGCCCCCGCCGATGGGTGGTCCGCAGCACAATGTTGTCCCGCCGATGGGACAACAACCGGCATTTGATCCGCGTCCGATGGAAGAACAACTCCAATCACCATTTAACGGTTGTTTATCAATATGTCTATGTGTTGGTTGTTTATCTTTTGTTCTTATCTTAATTCTACTATGCTAGGCTAGATTTACTTTGTGTTTGCTTAGATCTAATGAAACCTAGATGTTGATTATGTGTTGATTACTTGTCTATTCTTGTTTTGGATGAATGATATTATATGTTAGGCTTAAGAAAACTGGCAGATCTCCAAATGGTAACATGCTTGAACGTCTTAAGAAACATGAACCGAGGCGTACTAGGTCTTTATTGGTTGTATTTAATGCATGAGCCACTGTTTACAATCCCTATAGTTGTGCTGGGTCATGGTGTAGGAGGAGATAAGAGCTCATAGAGTTGGGGAGTTATGTATGCCACCCCACGAATGGTATTAAGGAATACAATCCGTCATCCATACAAGTGTAACAAGTAATTGACATGTAAAAGATATCTAGGGAGTAATGAAGTTTAAGTAAACACAATTTCTCCAACCACTGCTCACAACCTTAGTTTAATATTAGTTTAATTTCATTTTCATTAGTTTAATTAATTATATAATAGTTTTGGGTTAGTTGAATAGCAACTAATTCCGCCCACTCTTCCAAAACCCGAGATTTTACTTGCTTTCATAAAATATAAAAACACAAAAATAATCATCTTTCATCTCTAGAACTATTAATTAGGCTTTCTAATCCTAGCGACACTATTCCTAAGCTGAACGATCAATCCCCCGGTACTTGTCACTATACTATACTACAACGATCAGGTACACTGCCTGGTGGGGGTTGTAAGCCTCGCGAGATCCCTCGAGAGGTAAAGCAAGGTGCGATTCCCACGCATCAGATAACGAAGACCCCTATGCACACATCCGAAATTTCACCGACATCGCTGAGACTATTAGGATGAATCAAGTCCCTCACGATGTGGTGAAATTGAAGTTGTTTCCTTTCTCCTTAAAAGGAGCAGCCCGGACTTGGCTGGAAAAGGAACCGCCGAACTCGATTCACACTTGGAATGACCTTGCTTCCAAGTTTGTGAATTATTTCTATCCTCCTTCTAAAACTTCTAACTTACGATCCCAAATCTTTCGGTTTCAACAAGCTTTTGATGAGTCATTTAGTGAAGCTTGGGACCGATTCAAAGATTTGATGGAAAAATGTCCGAACCATGGGTTCACACCCCTCCAGCAGATTGACACCTTCTATAATGGGTTGAGTCACGTTGACCAAGACTCACTCAACTCTGCTGCGGGTGGGAACTTGTTGGCTAGAAATACGAATGATGCCTTCATGATAATCGAGAACAAGGCTCGTGTGAGAATGTCTAGGAACAAACATCAAGTGTCTAATAATGAGAAAAATAATGATGAAATGAAAAATATGATATTGGCTTTAACAAAGAAAGTCGATGCTATGTCTATTGAGAAACCCAACCATCAAGTCAAAATGGTGAGTCATGGTTGTGAGACTTGTGGTGGTCCACACCCGTATTATGAGTGTCCGTCGACCGGCTCTTATGCTCAAGAGAACATGTACGCTACAAACATGGGTGGCACCAGCTACCCACCTCTTCAAGGAGATCGAAATCTTCTCAGCTACCGTTCGAGCCATTTTCATGGACCACCCGGGTTTAATCAACCTAATCAAGTGAATCAGAATAACAATGTGCAAAACCGTAATCATCAATTCAATCAAAATCAAAACCGGCAAAATCAAGGTTTCCAAAACCAAGGTGTAAACCAAAATCGGAATTTTCAGGGAAATCAAAACCAAGCCCCGCCTCAAGGGAACAATTTTCAGAAGAATCAAGGGAATTTTAACAATACAAATCTGAATCATGGCAACTTTCAAAACCGTGGGCAAAATTTTAATCAAAATCAAGTTGTTATTCCAAATCCGTCGCCCACGGAAGATTTGATTAAGCAATTGCTTCAAAACCAACAAGCTTTTATGACAAAACAAGAGGAAACAACAAGGTTGTTAGCTAATCAAATCAATGATCTTAACAAGCGTTTAAAGGATCGACCCTCGGGCTCTGGAACGTTGCCGAGCAACACGATCGCTAACCCGAGGGGCGATGCTAAAGCGATCACGACAAGGAGTGGTGTTTCTTATGATGGACCAACGGCTCCGACTACCTCTTCTTCTCTACCTCCCAAGGTAGTCGCCCGTGAACCCGAGGCGACAACGGATACGAAAATTCCTATTAATAATGGCAACTAATTCCGCCCACTCTTCCAAAACCCAAGATTTTACTTGCTTTCATAAAATATAAAAACACAAAAATAATCATCTTTCATCTCTAGAACTATTAATTAGGCTTTTTAATCCTAGCGACACTATTCCTAAGCTGAACGATCAATCCCCCGGTACTTGTCACTATACTATACTACAACGATCAGGTACACTGCCTGGTGGGGGTTGTAAGCCTCGCGAGATCCCTCGAGAGGTAAAGCAAGGTGCGATTCCCACGCATCAAGTTTTTGGCGCCGCAGCCCGGGGAATAGTTATTGTCTAGGTTAGAATTTCTTTTTATTAGGTCTACTTGCTAGATTCCTTTCTAGTAAGATTTTTTTATTTTTATTTTTAGGTCTTCTTTAGTCTATCTTAATTCTTCGTGCCTTTGTTCGTAACTCTTTACCATCCAACATCATGGAAGGTGGTAACATCTTTGAACCCATCATCCCACCACAACAAAACCCACCATTAGAACCCCTTAGGCCCCGAACCTTAGGAGAGTATTCCCGACCTAGCCACCAAGGCTACCGAAACACCATTGAGCTCACCGGAGCCAATGTGACCCCCTTGCGATCCGACACCATCCGGTTGGTGCAAAGCGGATGTGCATTTCATGGACTTCGTTCCGAAGATCCAAACCAACACCTTAAGGACTTCCTCAAAATCGTAGATTCCATAGACCTAGGTGTTGAAACTAGAGAGACTACCCGTTTACGCCTATTCCAATTCTCTCTATGGGATCAAGCTAGTCAATGGCTTGAGCGTTTACCCGCGGGATCCATCACCACATGGGATGATCTCACTACTCGTTTCCTTGCTCAATTTTTCCCACCGGGGAGAACTACTAAGCTTAGGAACGACATCTTGATGTTCCAACAACGTCAAAATGAATCTCTCTATGAAGCATGGACTCGTTTCAAGGACTTACTCCAAAAAGTCCCTCATCATGGCATAGATCTTTGGCTCCAAGTCCAAATTTTCTATGACCATATCGATATCCCCACGAGGTGAACCATTGACCAATCGGCCGGTGGTAAGCTACGTGATCTTAGTGCGGAACAATCATGGGAACTCATAGAAGATCTTGCTCTCTATGACAACGAAAGTTGGAATGATCCCCGTGATTTGAACAAAGCGGTCAAGGCAATATCTTTGCCTTCGAACAATTCAAGCACTCCCGACCGTAGGATCATGGAACTTGAGGACCAAGTCAAGTTTCTCATGAAATCTTACGAAGCTCCGAAGCATTCAAGCCAAGTGAACAAAATCACTTCTTCATGCGAATTATGTAGTGGTCCCCATGACACTCGTGATTGTATGGAACTCCCCGGAACAGCTTTTGCGGACTACGCATCTACGCGTACCGACGAAGCGGGAGATAAGCGGTACACTTTCAAGCCCGAGCCAAACACATACGGTGATTCATACAACCCATCATGGAAAAATCACCCAAACCTTAGGTGGAAACAAAATCAACCCAATTCTTCCAATCCGCCTAATCGTTACCAATCAAACGGTCCACCATCCAACCGTACCTTCAACAACAATCCCTCTAACAACTATGGTAGTACCAACAATCTTGAAGGATTGATGTCAAAGTTCATGGCATCTCAAGAAGCTTGCATATCCAAGTTTGAAGCCGATTTCAAACAAAAGCAAAGCGAGATGACCACTAGAATTGACACATTGTTGAAAGTTCTCAATGACCGAGAAATGGGAGCACTCCCAAGTGACACAATCAAGAATCCGAAACTAACCGTTAATTCCATATCATCTGTTTCGTCACCCGCTTCGTGTCCACAATATTATTCGGTCAAATCAACGAGCACGTGTTTCAAGCAAAACCAAGTTCCCCAAAAGGACCAATCAACTAAAACCCCCACTATAGAGCCGGTCAAAAGCATTATTGAAACACCTCTTACACAAGACCTTGACGATGAATTCAAAGAACTTCACATTGAACGCCCCGTCATTGATGTCTTAGCGCGTGCTCCATACTATAGCGCCCTCCTAGAAAAATATGAGAAGTGTAAGCTAGGCAAAAATGGGACCGCTTTCGTTCAAAACAAGTTACCTAAAAAGCTTGATGACCCGGGTATATTTGTTTTGCCTTGTAAGATAGGAAGATCCGAAGCTTTCGACACATTAGCCGATTTAGGGTCGAGCCTCAACTTGATTCCCTTATCCTTATTCACCACTCTTAAGCTAGGAAAGTTAGAGGAAACGGAGGTATTGATAGGTCTAGCGGATGGGAGTATTGCACACCCGGTTAGAATGATTAAGGATGTAGTTGTTCACGTAGGAAAGTTAACTATATTAGCGGATTTTCACGTCCTAGACATGGTTAGTGACACTACATGCCCATTATTGGTAGGAAGAGGATTCTTAGCAACCGCTAGTGCCATGATAGATTGCAAGGAATCAAAGATAACGGTAGGAGAAGGCGATACTTGGTCGGTATATGATGTTAAGAAGCATAGTTATGATTGTAATGATGAACCAACACCATATTGGGTAGAGATGAATAGGAGACCGTCTAGATATGGGCCTTGGATAGAAAGGAATTTCATAGGACCTCAATGCCCATTCTATCTAGAGAAGGACTTTGTTGAGAAGACACATTCGGTAGAACAACACATTGCTAGAGATGAGGAGCTAGACCCCTTTGAGGATCCCTTAGTCTTTAGGAAGATGATTGAGTTATTAAGCGTAATGCCCATCAACATAGAAAGGAATAAATGGAAAAGAGAGGGAGATAAGTGTGAGTGGAGGTGGGACAAGCCACCCAAAGAAGGTGACGGGTCATGGCATATTAGAATGACCTTGTATGATCCGGATGGAGAAATGTTTGAAAGGTCATATCGCACTAAGGAGACCGATAGAAAGTTGAAACCCAAGTTTGATCCCAAGGATATCCTCAACGAGGAACTCACCCGAATTACGTAGTAACCCACGACTTTGAGTCTAGCTACAAGACTCGTAAATAAAGAAAAGCGCTTCTTGGGAGGCAACCCATGTTTTGTGTGATTTTATTTGTTTGATTGTTATTTGCTTCCGTATGCATGTTTTATTTTTATTGTTGGTTGATCATGTTTCTAAATTAAAATGTGAAATACTTTATTATGTTGTTTGGCCTAGTCTTAACTTCAACCTAAAGGTATTTTTGCAAAAGATAAGTGTAAGGGGAAACCCCAAATATGTTTTTAAGAAACAACCCGATCATGATTCTCCACAATATTTAATGAACATGTATATTCGTAATTGTTAGAGTCAAATGCTTGTATTGAGTCATAATGAAGTTTTGCAGGATTTTCCAGGAATTAGGACAAGGTTTTTCCAGAAATTTTCCGGAAACTTAACATCAAGATTTCTGCAGGTCCATTCTGACGGCGTCAGGCTATTGCTCTTGACGGCGTCAGGAGTCAAAAATCTGGAAATTTTACCGGTTTTGTTTTTCTAACGGAGTCTTATGGTTTTTGTGAATTATTAAGTTTTATAATCTCCAGGAAATCTGCAAACTTCATTCCACAAGCATTATATCTTACTTTGTTTTCTAGGATTTAGTAACTTATATAGGATGCCGCCGATTTTACGCGAGGTTGCCTTGTCTACTTTTGTCAGGATTTACAGGTTATTTAAGACAAGAAGATGATTTATATTCTGGAAGGGAAGCTTTGATTGTTCATTTTCTTGGAGGAAGATTTAACCTGGCCAACCTATAATCCATACCGAGCAAATCAGGGGAGTATTTGATTTCATTCTCTTTACTTTTTACTTTTACATTCTTTACTTGAACATTGGGGACAATGTTCATCCTAAGTGTAAGGGGAGGGTAAAAAGATGATACCTTACATATGCACTTTCGCTTGAGTTTGTTTTGTTTGATAGTAGATGTGTAATAAAACTATGAGAAATACTTGTTAGTGTAATTTTAGCGCCAAATTTAAAATTTTTTACAACATTTAGGAGTGAAACTTTAGCCATAGCAAGCGTCTCATGGATAGGAGGTTGTATGACTTGCGTTAGTGATGCATCCCGAGACCGCTAGTGAGACTACATTCGTGTGGTAGGATTTACTACATGATAAGAGGCATTAGGATCACCCTTGTGTTAAACCCGTATTATAATTACTTGACCATTTAAGTCATATTACTTGAATAGTTAAGTCAACTAATTTTTCCCACACCCTTAGCGTTGTACTCATTTTTAGTACACGATACCCCTAGTACACCCCTCCGAGCCTATCTTTTCGTTTCTAACTTTAAGCATTTTACTTAAAAGAAGAATTTGTTACACCCCACTTAAATGTACACCCAAATCGCCTTAGCCTTCCGTGTATGCGCTCATTTTTAGTGCATTATTGTTATTTGTTAAACCCTAAGTTAACTTTCTAATTGATTACATGGTTGCTAAGTCGAGTCATATCCTTGTACATATTGTTTTGGGACGATTGGGACTCATGGGTAAGTACTTATTTTATGGAGTTATGGGGAAGAACATAATATTATTACCCCCATATGTACGTTAATCTTAAAAGTGCTCCAAGTGTTTTGATTTTCTTAATTCGAGTCATTAGAATAGTTTAATGGAAAGTATGTAAAGATTCAAGTGTAAGGGGATTGCTCAAACCCCTATGATGTATTATTTTGGATGGTAGGGTAAGAGTGTGTGCAAAAAAAAAAAAAAAAAAAAAAAAAAAAAAAAAAAAAAAAAAAATTGAAAAAAATTAAGAAAAAGAAAAAAATAGAAAAAGGAAAAAAGAAAGAAAAAAACATACGGACTACCATCCCGTTTTCATTCTATGTTCATTTTATGTTTTTAGTTATTTTTCATTCATTAGCTTAAGTCGAGTCTAGTCTTGGCTTAGCAACGCCATCTTGTACATGTAATTAACCAAGATTGTTACCACCAGTAAAATTCCCTTTATCCAACAAAACCGTGTAATTCATATCCCTACACCTAACGTTATAACCCTTTAAAAGACCTCTTTGATAGTTTATCCTAGGTGCTTACGCCATGTGGTGGAGGTTTGATCCTTTCCCAAGCCTATGGTAATCTATTTTGCTATAACAGGTAGTGAGAGATATCTTCCATTTCCATAATGTTATATTACTTTATTACACCCGAGAGATGTGAGTATCTAAACACTATTTGTGAGGTGCTTGTGTATGACCTCCGTGCTTGTCTATTGGTCTTTAGTGGAACGATTATTTGTTGTAATTACTTTTATATTAGTGTTAAATGACCCCTAACTTGTCTTTTGAGTAGAATAAAAGCTCATTTGCTTGAGGACAAGCAAATCTCAAGTGTAAGGGTATATGATGAGGCGAAAAATGATCCGTTTTTAGGGGGTCATTTAAGCCCGAATCCGACTTTATTTGATCAAATATTGCCCTAAATCGTTCCTTTTGTGATTTTAGGTGTTTGGAGAGTGAATTCTGGAAAAGAAGCTATTTTGGACGTTTTTGGAGCATAAAAGTGAAGAAAACGACAAAGTACCAAAAATCCATGCTGAAGATACAAGGTGACGGCGTCAAGACTTCCTTCTTGACGGCGTCAGACATGGAGAATTAAATACCGTAGCTGGTGACGGCGTCAGATGGATAGGTGACGGCGTCAAAGTGGCAAAGAATAAAATACCGTAGGTGGTGACGGCGTCACATAGGCCGTCACAAGTGGATCTAGGGCGTCCGGGGAAGTATATGGCGGCGAGGTGACGGCGTCAGAATTAACTCTTGACGCCGTCAGAGTGTTTTTCCTATATATAGTTTTCTAGTTTTTTCATAAAAGAGAGAAGTTTTGGTGAAACCCTAAAGACGATTTTGGTGCCTCTTTTACAGGTTTTTCAAGGGTTCCAAACCCTTGAGACCTTGCTTTGTAATTGAGATAAGTATACTCTTAATTCAATCAATATGTCTATGTGTTGGTTGTTTATCTTTTGTTCTTATCTTAATTCTACTATGCTAGGCAAGATTTACTTTGTGTTTGCTTAGATCTAATGAAACCTAGATGTTGATTATGTGTTGATTACTTGTCTATTCTTGTTTTGGATGAATGATATTATATGTTAGGCTTAAGAAAACTGGCAGATCTCCAAATGGTAACATGCTTGAACGTCTTAAGAAACATGAACCGAGGCGTACTAGGTCTTTATTGGTTGTATTTAATGCATGAGCCACTGTTTACAATCCCTATAGTTGTGCTGGGTCATGGTGTAGGAGGAGATAAGAGCTCATAGAGTTGGGGAGTTATGTATGCCACCCCACGAATGGTATTAAGGAATACAATCCGTCATCCATACAAGTGTAACAAGTAATTGACATGTAAAAGATATCTAGGGAGTAATGAAGTTTAAGTAAACACAATTTCTCCAACCACTGCTCACAACCTTAGTTTAATATTAGTTTAATTTCATTTTCATTAGTTTAATTAATTATATAATAGTTTTGGGTTAGTTGAATAGCAACTAATTCCGCCCACTCTTCCAAAACCCGAGATTTTACTTGCTTTCATAAAATATAAAAACACAAAAATAATCATCTTTCATCTCTAGAACTATTAATTAGGCTTTCTAATCCTAGCGACACTATTCCTAAGCTGAACGATCAATCCCCCGGTACTTGTCACTATACTATACTACAACGATCAGGTACACTGCCTGGTGGGGGTTGTAAGCCTCGCGAGATCCCTCGAGAGGTAAAGCAAGGTGCGATTCCCACGCATCAGATAACGAAGACCCCTATGCACACATCCGAAATTTCACCGACATCGCTGAGACTATTAGGATGAATCAAGTCCCTCACGATGTGGTGAAATTGAAGTTGTTTCCTTTCTCCTTAAAAGGAGCAGCCCGGACTTGGCTGGAAAAGGAACCGCCGAACTCGATTCACACTTGGAATGACCTTGCTTCCAAGTTTGTGAATTATTTCTATCCTCCTTCTAAAACTTCTAACTTACGATCCCAAATCTTTCGGTTTCAACAAGCTTTTGATGAGTCATTTAGTGAAGCTTGGGACCGATTCAAAGATTTGATGGAAAAATGTCCGAACCATGGGTTCACACCCCTCCAGCAGATTGACACCTTCTATAATGGGTTGAGTCACGTTGACCAAGACTCACTCAACTCTGCTGCGGGTGGGAACTTGTTGGCTAGAAATACGAATGATGCCTTCATGATAATCGAGAACAAGGCTCGTGTGAGAATGTCTAGGAACAAACATCAAGTGTCTAATAATGAGAAAAATAATGATGAAATGAAAAATATGATATTGGCTTTAACAAAGAAAGTCGATGCTATGTCTATTGAGAAACCCAACCATCAAGTCAAAATGGTGAGTCATGGTTGTGAGACTTGTGGTGGTCCACACCCGTATTATGAGTGTCCGTCGACCGGCTCTTATGCTCAAGAGAACATGTACGCTACAAACATGGGTGGCACCAGCTACCCACCTCTTCAAGGAGATCGAAATCTTCTCAGCTACCGTTCGAGCCATTTTCATGGACCACCCGGGTTTAATCAACCTAATCAAGTGAATCAGAATAACAATGTGCAAAACCGTAATCATCAATTCAATCAAAATCAAAACCGGCAAAATCAAGGTTTCCAAAACCAAGGTGTAAACCAAAATCGGAATTTTCAGGGAAATCAAAACCAAGCCCCGCCTCAAGGGAACAATTTTCAGAAGAATCAAGGGAATTTTAACAATACAAATCTGAATCATGGCAACTTTCAAAACCGTGGGCAAAATTTTAATCAAAATCAAGTTGTTATTCCAAATCCGTCGCCCACGGAAGATTTGATTAAGCAATTGCTTCAAAACCAACAAGCTTTTATGACAAAACAAGAGGAAACAACAAGGTTGTTAGCTAATCAAATCAATGATCTTAACAAGCGTTTAAAGGATCGACCCTCGGGCTCTGGAACGTTGCCGAGCAACACGATCGCTAACCCGAGGGGCGATGCTAAAGCGATCACGACAAGGAGTGGTGTTTCTTATGATGGACCAACGGCTCCGACTACCTCTTCTTCTCTACCTCCCAAGGTAGTCGCCCGTGAACCCGAGGCGACAACGGATACGAAAATTCCTATTAATAATGGAAGGACCGAAGACATCCAACCTCCGGTGGTCCCGACGTCCAAGGGAAAGGAAAAAGTTGTTTATGAAAAAGATATGCCCGTTAAAACAAAGTTGCCTTATCCGTCACGTTTAAACGAACAAAAGCACCGCGAGAAAGATAAAAACCAAATGGAGAAATTCTATCAAATTTTTCAAGAATTGCATTTTGATATAAGTCTCGCATATGCTATACTTTTGATGCCTAAATTTGCTTCAATGCTAAAAGGTCTTTTAAATAATAAGGAAAAGCTTTTCGAAATGTCAAAAACCCAAATGAACGAGAATTGCTCAGCGGTTCTTCTTAAAAAGCTACCCGAAAAGCTTGAAGACCCTGGCAAGTTTCTTATACCGTGCAATTTTCTGGGTATGGTTCAATGCTTCGCCTTGGCCGATCTTGGTGCTAGCATTAACCTTATGCCATTATCGATTTGGAAAAAGTTGTCTCTCCCTAACTTGACACTGACGCTTATGACCCTCGAGCTTGCCGACCGATCTACGTCTCGTCCAATTGGCATAGCCGAGGATATTTTTGTCAATGTTGGGAAATTCCATTTCCCTGCCGATTTTGTGGTTGTTGATTTCGATGCCGATCCACGGGTTCCTCTCATTCTCGGGAGAGGTTTCCTAAGGACCGGTCGTGCTTTAATTGATGTTTACGACGAGGAGATTACCTTACGTGTCGGAAATGAAGCCGTCACTTTTAACCTTGATCAAACCGCGAGATACTCCTCCGACTACGATGTTGCTTCCGTCAACCGAATCGATGTTATTGACGAAGCTACGAAGGAGTATTCTCAAGAACTTCTTGGTTTTACCGATAATGCTTCGAGTGGCAATCCCACTCCTTCTTTTGAACCGATCGTCTCCGATACTTCCCCTTCCCTCACTCCGTTTGAGGGAAGTGATCTCGCTTGGGAAGAAATTAATGCTTGTCTTTCAAATAAATCATTTTCACCGGAAATTGATAAAAATAATTTTGATCCGGAGGGGGACATTTCATTAATTGAAAAACTTTTAAATGAAAACCCGATTGTTTCTCCCCCTCCGATGGACTTAAAAATGGCAGACGTAAAAGAAGTAAAGCCGTCTATTGAGAATCCTCCGGAGCTCGAGCTCAAGGATTTACCTCCTCATCTCGAATACGCATACTTGGAAAAAATGAAAAATTACCGGTTATAATATCAAAAGGTTTAAAAGATGAGGAGAAGACACGACTCTTAGATGTGCTTCGAAAGCATAAAAGTGCGATTGCTTGGCAAATCTCAGACATTAAGGGAATCGACCCTCGATTTTGCACTCATAAGATTTTGCTTGACGATAATCACAAAGCTTCCGTCCAACAACAACGACGGGTTAACCCACAAATCCACGAAGTGATCAAAAAGGAAGTTATTAAACTTCTTGACGCTGGAATGATTTATCCGATTTCGGATAGTTCATGGGTTTGTCCGATTCATTGTGTTCCAAAGAAGGGCGGAATCACTGTTGTGAAAAATGACGATAATGAGCTTATACTGACTCTACTTGTGACCGGATGGAGAGTTTGTATCGACTACCGCAAGTTAAATGATGCGACACGTAAAGACCATTTCCCGCTTCCTTTTATGGACCAAATGCTCGAACGGTTAGCGGGAAATGAGTTCTATTGTTTCCTGGATGGCTTTTCTGGGTACTTTCAAATCTCCATTGATCCCCCGGATCAAGAAAAGACCACTTTTACTTGCCCGTATGGAACGTTTGCCTATCGGAGAATGCCCTTTGGCTTATGTAACGCTCCGGGAACGTTTCAACGGTGTATGATGGCTATTTTCTCGGATATGATCGAAAAAACCATGGAAGTGTTCATGGACGACTTCTCCGTCTACGGAAATTCTTTCAACTCGTGCCTCTCCCATTTAGAGAATATGCTAATTCGGTGTGAAAACACCAATTTGGTTCTAAATTGGGAGAAGAGCCACTTCATGGTTAAAGAGGGCATAGTCCTTGGCCATAAGATATCCAAATCTGGGATTGAGGTAGATCGTGCAAAAGTCGATGTCATTGCTAAGCTACCTCATCCTACGACCGTCAAAGGAATCCGAAGTTTCCTTGGTCATGCCGGCTTTTATCGACGTTTTATACAAGACTTCTCGAAAATTGCCCGGCCTTTGACCCACCTTTTAGAAAAGGATGCTCCGTTTAACTTCACAATTGAATGCGTCGATGCATTTAATGTTTTGAAGAGGAAGTTAACGGAGGCACCAATCTTAGTTGCCCCCGATTGGGACTTACCATTTGAGCTAATGTGTGATGCAAGTGATTATGCCATTGGTGCAGTTCTGGGGCAACGTAAGAACAAATACTTTCAACCGATACACTATGCAAGTAAAACCATGAATGACGCCCAACATCACTACACAACTACCGA
Source organism: Artemisia argyi (assembly GCA_030686995.1). NCBI lineage: Eukaryota > Viridiplantae > Streptophyta > Magnoliopsida > Asterales > Asteraceae > Artemisia > Artemisia argyi. Next base: position 24,144,086 of record CM060687.1, on the reverse strand, counting down.
AAAAGAGATGTTAGCGGTCGTCTATGCTTTTGAAAAATTTAGACCATACTTGCTTTTAAAAAAAATGCATAGTGTATACGGATCATTCGGCCTTAAAGTACTTAATGGCAAAGCAAGATGCTAAGCCGCGTTTAATGCGGTGGGTTCTCTTACTCCAAGAATTTGATGTCGAAATTAAAGACAAAAAAGGAGCGGAGAACCTTGCTGCTGATCACCTTTCAAGACTTGAGAACCCCCATCAAAGTGTTCTCGAGAATAAGGAAATTACGGAAACATTTCCTCTCGAGACACTTGGGAGTGTGTCTAATATTGACCAAAGTACCCCATGGTTCGCCGATTTTGCTAATTACCATGCGGGGAATTTTATTAGGAAAGGGTTGTCTTCCCAACAATAGAAGAAATTCTTTAAAGATGTCCAACATTATTTTTGGGACGACCCCTATTTGTTCAAAGTCTGTGCGGATCAAGTGATCCGGCGGTGTGTTCACGGTACGGAAGCCGTTGAAATTCTTAAGGCATGCCATAGTGGACCCACGGTGGGACATCATGATGCCAACTTCACCGCAAAGAAACTGTTCGATTCCGGCTTCTATTGGCCGACGATATATCGGGATGCCCATGAATTGGTGAAAACATGTGATTCTTGCCAACGTCAAGGGAAAATCTCTCAAAAAGATGAAATGCCGCAAAATGCGATTCAAGTTTGTAAGATTTTTGACGTTTGGGGCATCGATTTCATGGGTCCATTCCCGTCATCTAGAGGAAATAAATATATTCTCGTGGCCGTCGATTATTTGTCCAAATGGGTTGAAGCGAAGGCGCTCCCCACTAATGACGCCCGAGTTGTTGTTAAGTTTTTGAAAAATCTCTTTGCCCGATTTGGTGCACCTCGAGCCATCATAAGTGATCGTGGGACCCATTTTTGCAATGACCAATTCGCTAAAGTTATGCTTAAATATGGTGTCACACATCGTCTTTCCACGGCTTATCATCCACAAACGAGTGGTCAAGTGGAGGTGTCCAATCGTGGCCTCAAAAGGATATTAGAAAGGACCGTAGGTAAACACCGTGCCTCATGGGCCGATAAGCTAGACGATGCTTTATGGGCTTTCCGGACCGCTTACAAAACCCCAATCGGGTGTACTCCATATAAATTGGTTTACGGGAAAGCTTGTCATTTGCCCATCGAACTTGAGCACAAGGCCTACTGGGCCTTAAAACATGCAAATTTTGACTTAAAAACCGCGGGTGATCACCGAAAAGTTCAATTGAACGAATTAGTCGAACTCCGTGATCAAGCTTACGAGAATTCTTTGATTTATAAAGAGAAAACAAAAAGACTTCATGATGCCAAGATCAAAGACCGCGTTTTTAACGTTGGTGATCAAGTGCTTCTTTTTAACTCTCGGTTAAAGATTTTCTCGGGTAAGCTTAAAACCCGTTGGTCTGGACCATTCACCATAACACAAGTATTCCCTTATGGAACTATTGAGTTGGCTCAACTTGATGGGCCCAACTTTAAGGTGAATGGTCACCGTTTGAAACACTATTTCGGAGGGGACGTACCAACCATGGTAGTCCCGGATCTCCAAACTTTCCCCAAGGACGAATGAATTCGGGGATCGAGTCAAGCTACGTGACTCGGTAATCAAAAACAAAGCGCTTCGTGGGAGGCAACCCATGCTTATCCAATATCATTTTCTTATTTCTAATAAATAACGTGAAGAGGGGGTACCTCTTCCAATCTCGTGTTTCGTGGTTGTTTGTGATGATTGTCCAGGATTGTTCCCGATTTATGATGACTCTCGTGCTCGTGGTTTTGTCTTTCTCTCCACTCGAGTCTCATTCATCGATGCTTTTGGAAATCGTATATCCGAAAATCTTATCGACTAACGTTTTCTTTGGGATACTTAATAAACGGCCTTAGATATTTGTTAGGATTACCTTTACCCGTAAAACATTGAGGACAATGTTTCATTCTAGTCCGGGGGGGTGAATCTTCGATTCGATTTTGACCTTGCAGTTTTCACCATGTCATGTACTCGCGTAACTCCGTTTTTCCACCAAAAATGAAAAAAATTTAAAAATTTGAAAAATTTCAAAAATTTTGAAGAAAAGTGAATGAAAAAGTCATGAAAAAGCACAAAAAAAATGAGAAAAAGTCAGAAAAGTTGTGCAAAAATATAAAAAGTATGAATAAGTGATTTGACACCTTGTTGACTTTCTTGCTGGCGAGAGTAGGAATAAATATTTTGACTTGACCGGGCGTGTTGAGCCCTAGCTTGTTCCCTTAACCAATGATAATCATAAAAGTTTGTGCTAGTCTTGTACACTAGGAGCTACTCTTTTGTCGGCTCCCGTACTTGGCTTTATACATGCACAACTTGAAAAGCTTTCGCTAGTCACTTACACTAGGAGCTACAAAACGCGAATTCTTTCCAAGAGTTTGCAAAGTTCCCGTTTTTGACTTTATATATGCGTAGCTGATTATTGGCTAAGCATCTGCTAATCTCATTATTTGAGGTCTTAAATTTGCAGAGAACGAGAAATGATAGAGTTTATTTACAAGTATAATGCTAAACGTGGAGTAGTGGTTCTCTTTAGAGCTCATAAGAGGTACTCGTGGCTTTTTACTCCCATCAGATACGTCACCAATATATATAATAGATGTTCTAGGTTAATTAGTGGTATTTAGGTTTGAATAATACTTAGTTATTTGTTTTCTTAAGAGAATTTTTGCTTTAGAAATTGGGTACATATCAAGGAACACCAAAAATAAGAGCCAAAAAGTGAAGAATCAAAAGTCAAAAGTTGATTATGCATGTGGTTTTGGAGCTACCCGATAAGCTTCCATTTGATGTATGAGAAAAATCAAAGAAAAAAAGTGAAAAATATGAAAAGAGTGAAAAAAAAATATGAGAAAAGTGAAAAAAGTGAGAAATGAAAAATATGAAAGTTGTAGTATTGTTGAATAAGAGTTATGTATGTATCAATAAGTTGTTGGCGCGTGAGGTGCATGTGATACGTGATTAGTAATCAGTCACATGAGGTGCACGTGATCGTACTCTGCAACTTATATTCTTGATATTGTATGTACCCCAAATTTCTTGAAATGGACCGAATTTCTATTGCAGTGGTTCTTAAGAGAAAATGAATAACTATTTATCGTTTTAACTTAGGTGTCACTATCAGACTAAAAATTATCGAAACAAGAAAATATGAAGCGATTCATTTCTCAACAAAAATAAAATAATGAGATACAAAAACTTAGGACATGGGAGTAAGGAGTATCCACGAGTAACTTTTATGAGTAGTGTTAGCATTAAATTTGTAGATAAGCTGTGATCTCGTTTTTACGCTTAGTTTGGGAGCTCGTGAAAAATCAAGGATGACGATTTTTATCCGTATGGTCACTTCTTAAATAGAAGTGTTTCTACTCGTAGACCCTAAAAATTATTGCAAAAATAATGAAAGTTCAACAAACCGTCACAAGTATGAAGTGTGAAAAGTCCAAAAATAGAATAAAGTGGAATAAAGAAATAAATTTTGGAAAACGGAGCGTTTGCGGGATTAAATGATTTTATGACTTCTTTCGAACCTCCTTGCTACTTTACAAAGTTAGTAGAAAGAGTTATGAAATTATTTATCTCGTGAGCGTGAATTGATCACATTGCGTGAGGACACGGCAATACTTTAGTCCGGGGGATTTTGGTGAGTGCTTATTCACTCACCTTTTCTAAGCCAAAATTGGACAAAATAAACCAAAAACTAACCAATAATGCCAAAGAAAGTGTGTTTTTGTGTTTGTGAATGTGCAGGAACGGATATTTATGAAAAAGACGAAAAATCACGAGAAAATGACAAAACGGGCACGAGATTTGGAAAAGTGAATAAAGCCGGAGCCGGGGAAGCTAGTGGTCAAAGTGAAGTTCATATGGTCAAATAAAGTCCTCAAAGTTTCAAGAATAAAGTTTGAAGAAATGACATTTATGGTCCCTCAATTTTCATGAATTGTCACTTTTGGTCCTCATGAAGAAACTTTGGAAGATTGGCAACTCAGGCCCTCCAACATCCAAGAAATACCACAAAATTACCCTTGGAATAATATTTGAGTGATTGGCAGCCATGGTCCTTTGAATTTCAGAATGTGCAAGTTTGGTCCCTTGATTTGATTCATTACTACAACCGGATCAGTTATCCAAAATATAACAAACACAACCCAACATCCTAGCCCAAAACATACAAGCCCATCACCACCCCACCATCCAAACCCGACCCAACCTTTTTATATTACCCTGAAGTCAAACCCCCAAAACCCCAAGTCAAACATTCAATAAAAAATTACACCACGCCCTTTCACTGTGCTTCTCCCCCAAAATTAACCTCGTACCTAATAAATTAACCTCGTACCAATCACCAAATCCATACCTCGTACTAGGCATCTTTCTAGAACCATCTGACACGTTGTCAGATGGTGTCATATCACCTCCACGTGTCTCCTCTTTGCTCCCTGATTGGTCTAAGAGTCGTGGATTCAAGATAAGGTCTCTCAAATGGATAGAATGAGTATGGGATGACGCGGATTTGGATTGAATCAAAGATTTGTGGCCAAGAATTGAAGTTCTGGATCCTTCCCAAACCCTAGCACCTCACCTCCATGCTCTCCTATATAAACCCCCCCCCCCCTTGTACACGTTTCTGGTGTGTAGGTTTTTAGTAAAGTTACTCTGTCAAAATTTCTTTTAGATTGTATTAGCTTAGCTTATGTAATGTTTACATTAATTTGAATAAAAGTTTTTAGTTAACCTTCAATTATCTCAGCTTATTTATATTTATCATTGCTTATTTAGTTTGAAGTCTGCTTCAATCTGGTTTCCAATCAACTGCTTTAGCTTAATCTCTATTATTTTCTCTTAAAAATTTAGAATTTGCAAAATATATATATATATATATATATATATATATATATATATATATATATATATATATATATATATATATATATATATATATCAGAAAAATATGAAATCATAAAAAAATATTATCATAGATATTAGTATAGCTTTTCATAGAGCTTATTTTTCACTTTCTATACTCCATTTTAGCTGAATAGCTTCTAGTGGATGTATTTGAGTCATCAGTCAACATTAGTCAATATCAGTCAATGTCAGAATTTGATCAGAGGTTGCTGAGGTGGAATGGATATGCTGAGACAGAAGAGATGAACTCAGCCTATCAAAAAGATAGGCTTGCTTAGTGAATCCCCTCTGTTTGAGCTGAGGGGAATTCTCTTGTGAGTATTTCTCATTTTTTTTTAATCCTTCACATTTATTCACAGTAGCTAACTAGTGTAGTTTATGATTGATTTCTTTTTGTTACTTCTTATTTGAGTGATTTGAGTGTTTGTGTTTAGTTTTTATGTGCTAGAGTGAAATATTGTACACCACTGCTATGATTTAGTATAATCTGCCATATCTTGTTTTTGTTATTATTCTTGTGTAATTATTGCCCATTTAGCTTCTGTAGTGTTTACTTGATCTGTGTTAAGAATTAAATCAGTAGGTTAAGGCTTAAAAATTAAAGTTGTAGTGTTTACATTAAGTTAAAGGTCTGTTTGGATCTGCTGTTCTTTGACTGTTCTTGTTGCTTTCTTACCTTGTTATCTGCCTCAATAACTCACTTAGGACATATTAGAGTTAAATAAGTCAATAAAATAGCACCTTTAATAGAAAAAGTCAAATCTCACTTAAATGCTAAATGATGCCTGCATAAGCTTGATAATCTGACCCTGCCATAGTTTGGATTGTTGCATCTAGTGTTTATGTTTGTGATTTTCATGTGTGAACCTGCTCACTAAACATCTAGTGTTACATTTAGGCAATTAAAATTGAATTTAGTCAACTTTAGGGTGTACTTAAAAAGTCAACAATCTGCCGCATAACTTGTTCTTAACTAGGTTTTCACATCTGAACTTGGGTCAAATTTGGTTTCAATTGGCCTTTAAAAATTGGGGCTTTTGTGATTTTTGAGTTCTCTGCTGGGTGGTCTATAAGTTTCAAGCTTAACTCTTCAAAAATTGGCTTATTAGAGTGCTAAATAATAAGCTCAAAGTAGGCCTGTCAACTGCTTTTTTGTCTTGTATATGAAAACAGCAAATGTGCTTATTTTCAAGCTTATACTGAGTTTTGTGGTTCATTTGAGATCTATTATACCCAAAGTTGCTGTTTTCATTGAAATTTTACATACTGCTTATCTGTTCAGCTTATTGCTTAGCCAAATTAGCTTATTCATGACTGTTTGTGTTCCATTCTATGCTTCTGTGCATCTTGTGGTCTGAATTCTGTTTCTATAAGCTTAATATAGTCTAAAGTGCATTTGGAAAAAGTTTGGTCAACATTTGGTCAGCAATGCTTATTAATAAGCACTTTTAAATAAGCTGTTTGGGTCAATAAGCACTTACAGTGCTTATTTTCAAATTTTTAAATTTTTCCTAGCTTTAAAATAATATTTTAGATTTTTCCTAAAATTTTCATAATTTTCTGAGTTTATTTGCTACTTTTCTTAATTTATTTCTATTTTTAATCATTATTTAATACTTTTTAATATTCAGAAAATCCAGAAAAATCCCAGAAAAATCAAAAAAATATTTTATAAAATAGTTTTCATTTATTTTAGAATTTTAGAAATTAAATTTGCATTTTTCTCACTTTATTTACATTTCCTTTTAATTATTAAATAGTTTAATTAGTTTTTAATTCATAAAAAAATATTAAAAAGTCAAAAAAAAAATATTTTTCTTTTTCTTAAAATTTTCTTTTATCATTTTTTACTTTTTAAAATTAATTTGAAGACCGTAGGATTTGTGTAGCTTAAAATTCGTGTTTTATTTCGCGCGTTACGTTAAAAATCGCGCGTGCATTCCCGTTTTTGCGTTTTAGATCTTGGTGCATTACTAGCTTATACTCTTTGCGTAATTCTTAATTGTTAGTTGATAATTGAATTATTTGATCACTATTTGCCTTTTTCACCACTTTTCAAATCACGATTACACGAATCAATATTCTTGATTCCATTCACACCTTTACTTGGAAACGACTCGGGTGATTCGTATTTCTTGCGAATCATTTCGATACTATACTACTACTAATAAATAAATTGAGTTGCATCATATGAGGAGTGTAAGAAAAATACCAAACGAATTTTAGAACGTACGAGGAAGCCACACGAATTTTATTTGCTCGGTTTGATTTAATCGGCACAAAAGAAATCCCCAACAAATCGTGCGCCCTTCAAGACTTGATCCAACAATTTTCCTTGCTTCTTTAGACCCTTAGTCGACCAGAATAATTGCCCAAAAATTTCCAGGACCAAAGATGGAGGCGTAGGAATTTTTGAGAGAACCGTATGTTTAGTTTTTGTGATTTTTGGAAAGAGATAATGCGCATAACTCTTGTAGCAATTTACTAGGGATATATAGATGATAATGGGCTGGAATTGGCGTGATATATGGAGAGAAATCAGATCAATATTGTTTCCATATTTAATTTATGCATATCCTTTACATTTAAATGTTGTACAAAAATTAAAATACAAAAGGGCCTAGTTACATGCATTTAGTCGATTATATATATACCTTGGTTATTCAAAATAATTAAAATTTTCAAATAAAATTTATTATGGATCATATGTTAATTATTTGTGATATTTAGAATTAATTTGATAATTTGTTTTAGCGTTTTTTTTTTAAAAAAAAAATTTAATTCATAGGGGCATTTTGGTTATATTGCAACATAGATGAAACCAAATTTTAAAATGCCAACTTTTGTCCTCACAAAATTATTATGGAGTTTGTATAATTTTAATTCAATTATTTATGCTCGAATTGTATTTAATTAATCTTTATTCAAAAATTTCAAATTCTAAAGGCATTTTAGTAATTTAAACACGTTATGGAAATGTGGGTTTTACAACTATCTCCCCCTCAAAAGAATTTTCGTCCTCGAAATTGAGAAAGGTATGGTGGCGAACACAGCACGAAGGTACACCAAATTACGAACCGAGAAAGAAGTAATTTTGACTCGCACAAATTCAGACTTTAAGAATCTCAACAAACCGAAATGATCTTGCTTCCCAAAACTTGATACAAAGATGGTTTCGGTTTCCTTAGAGAAGGCACATCACACAGAATTCAAATCAAAGGAGTCACATACCGAACGTAACAGATGACAATCGCATCCCTTTACATATATTCAAAGGAAGATATAGGATTGGGTGTGTATTTCGTCCGTGGATAAAGGAGTGAACAGATCAGTATCGAATGATAGTAGTCATGAGGGTGCTATAAGTTTTAACTCTCCCGAATTTCCCATAGTTTCGCCTTCAATCAAACTTTTCAAAGGTATTCTCGAAAGCTGACAGATATTGGTTCTCAAAATCTTGAAGTTTCACATTTTGACTCATAACAGATTATCATGAGACGGATCCATCGAATACGAGAGGTGTATACGTAGCAACACATGGGTGTAATAGGTCAAATCCATATAAGCAGAAGACAGATTGGTCGATAACATCACATGGCAGAAAACTTTACGATAAACATAGAATTCGTATCAGAACAGAAGATCAACAATCGCATATCGCGAATCCAAACGTATCAAATGTACAGCAATAAGGTGGATTAAACGTAAAGATCGAAAGAATTCTAAGGTCTCACTATTCGCAGATAGTCGCAAAAAGAAACAGAAATCTAAGGCTTCTCTAAGGAACTTCTCAAGACATCCTATGAACATAACAAGTGCACGTTATATGATGTAAGTATTATTACGTTGGCCAGGCGTTATAATACTAGCATCATATAAATATGCCCTCATGATGATCATATTTTATCTCAATCAGTGAAGCAAATCTATAAAACAACCTAACAGTCCAACTAACTCCTGGGTTGGTCCGATTCAAGATCAATAACAAACGATGTCGAACAAAACAAACGATGCTTGGAAAGAAGCAACAAAATCAATCAATCATCATCAAAAGAAACATGTCGCTAAGGAATCAATTTCTTCATCATAAGGTTCTTTTCAAGAATTTGTCTCTTTAGAATCTTCTTATGTCGGAGTTGTCAGTCTTCGTCCATCTTCCAATCTTAGAGTGAAACGAAATCATCATCTTGGGTTTGGTTCCTCAACCATTCTGTAGTTTCTTCTTGGCATGTGACTGAGTAAGGTAAATCTATGGTACGATCTTCAATCTCCTCATCATCCAGTCTGCTTCCACTCTCAATTCATCTTAGTACGACTAAGATGAATAGGGAAGTGAGACTGTATGTTCTTCATCAGCTCCAGGTTCACCGTCTTGACCACGTTCCTGCGTTCTGCTCGTCCATTCTTCCATCTTGCGAGGTATGTCATCAACTCTCCAGGGTAGTTACCGCTGTCTGTCATCCTCTGGTGGAAAACTTGGTGGTTCAACAAAAAATCATATCCGAAATTTCAGGGTGCCAAAACATAATTCACACGAAAATGTTCATCTCTTGGCGGACAAAGTAGCTGCAAGAGAACTTCATAACCGCGAAAGTAACATACGAGTCTCTAGAGAAAATAATGATAGCAAAAGTTCAAAGATAGGAAATCATGGTAGAGGATTTTTCAAATAGTTCAAAACATCAAAGGTGAGACATAGTAGAACAATCGTCAGCATCTCGAATGCTTAAACAACCAACCATATATCAGAATCAAATCGAAGTTGACTTTCCAAAGAAAGGCAGATTAACATAGCAGATTTTATCGTTTGAAAGGGAAAGAGATATTCTCATACTCGTGGTTAAACACCACCAGACTTCTCAGAGATGGAAAAGATGAGTAAAACAAAATCAAATAACTTCAGGAAGCTTACAGGGGATTTACCAAAAGCAAGATACGAACAGAGAGTGCTTCAAACACGTCATCACCATGTAGATTCTCAGAATGCCCAAAGAGGTGTCAAAAGGATCAACAAACAGATCAGAGATCAAAATAGAGTTATGCATTAACACGCAATCTTAAATGCCTTCCAACTTACTAGTGGTAAACTTAGGTGGTGCAAAATCTCTAATTCCAAAATAATGATTCCAAAAAGGCATAGCTAAACGTAAGGCACGAAACATAGTAATGCGGAAGCAAAGATACATAAGCGGAATCTTAGAGTCTACCATTCCTTACCGGTCAAAACTTAAGTTCATATAGGGGATTCCTAAAGCAAGTTCTCAAAGCGGTTTCCTTTGTTCCTAGAGTGGAAGCCTAATGGTCCAAAACTCACAAGTCATAGCCTAAGCTCTACGGATGTTGCATCTGCCGATCCAAACCTGTCTCTGATACCATTTTGTAACACGCCAACCCGAGAAGGGCTAAAGTGTAACATTATGGAGTCAAATCAGAACACAAGCGAACGGAGATACATTTCTAATACAAAGTATACAAAGGTTACAAGGAGAACTAAACAAAATACAAAAGAGTAACAACGATGAACTAAGCCCAAAATCAATTGCTTCTAATCATCTCTTAGTCCAACCAGTAGCTAATCAGGGTGAAGTCTTCTAAGTCCAAAATAAGATCTCTCATCCACAAACCCAGCTTCCTACTAAACCTGCCGCAGGAAAAGAAATGCGGCTGAGCTTAAAAAGCCCAGTGAACAGATAGATATATATATATATATATATATATATATATATATATATATATATATATATATATATATATATATATATATATATATATATATATATAAACGAAGCAAAAGATAAGGAACAAAGAATATCATAGGGTGCATTGGGGAAAACAAAAGGTATAATAAGGATGATAAGAATAAGTTAAAGGTTAGGTTATATCAGCATTCTACCACGAGCCAAACAAAACAAAACAAATTCTTCAGCAAAGTAACCATGTACTCAAAGGGGAGGCCTCAGAATACCAAATGTAGTAGGAGGGGAGTCCTCAAGTAACCACGGAGTAGCTAGCTCCCAAATATATGTGAAAGGCATGTATTGCACACAGTACCAGACACCAAACCAAATGTATTAGCAAATCAAATCAAAGCAAATATAGGATGTATCCATACGCCCCTACCCAAACCAAATGCAGATCAAACAAAGGGACGGTGCAGAACATCACTCGACCACACTGGAGTCATGACATTGGTGCATCAATGCCACGGTCATGTTACCTTCATGACTAGGAAAATGCTCAGGTATAATACTGAAGGGTCAAAGGCAAATCAAATAGCAAAGTCTAAGTCAAATCAAATTATCATAATCTAAGGTGCATAGCAAAGGTTCAGGTCAAAGGTTTACAAATGGCAGGGTTCATAATCAGATTTCAAATCAAAGGTTCAATTCAAATGGATAAATGTCAATGGGTCAAATGGAAAGATCAAAGTCAAGGTTCCAATCCACGAGGTTCACTATTCCAAGTTCCAAAGTCCCAAAGTTCATGATCAAAGGGTCATAATAAGAGTTTTAAACAAAAGTTCAATTTAGTAGGTTTCCATCACTTGCTTAAAAAGGTTCGTAGTACAATCCCATTTAGAAAGGTTTATAACAACGATTCATTTAGAAAAGATCTTCCAAAGATGACATTTATAAAAATCCCATAGATAAGTGATCTTAAATCATATTAAAAGTGTCGTTATAAAATAGTTTCTCCTTTAAATGTTCCCATATCATAATTAAGAAAAGAAATTTCACCTCCCGTTATATTATCCCAAAAGAACATTCAAAGTCTCACAAGGGTTTCACCTCCCGTTATAATATCCCAAAGGGTATCCAAAGTCTCAGAAAGGTTCAAAGGTTAAGGTCACAAAAGCTTATCGAATGTATCATAAGAGTTCAAACAAATAACAATAGGATCGCAAATACCGGTGAAACACATCAATTATAGAGCCGAGTACGAAGGATCATAAACAAGATCAAACGGAATCATAATACAGTAACAAATCAAAGACAAAGTCAAGAGAGAGGAAGTGTGCACTCTTACTAAAAGAGTACGGAATATCTGTACCTTAGCCGAGTCAAACAAACCGGGATCAATCAAAAGGAGGAAGGTCATTCCCGCTTCACCGAACCTAGAAGAGAGTGGATTTGAATTAAGAAAAGTTCAAATTACATAAGTTACCTCTTTTAGTCATGCTTCCGTTTTTAGAAACTTTTCATATTTAGCGGCTTCCTATTTTAGGTAAGTTTCCATTTTGGGTAAGTTAAGCATTTTAGAAGACTTTCTATTTTTAGTAAGTTTCCTTATTTAGAAGGTTTCCAAGTTTAGAAGATTTCATAATTAATTAATAACTAACTTTTAATCATTCCAATTTAGCAAATTAACCCATCAAATATTCAAATTATCATTTTTAGTACCTCATATTAATTATGAAATGACCAGAGACATAACTTTTAGAACTTAACACTTTTGGTCCCTTAACTTTAATTAATTAACAATTGAACTTAAAACATAATTAAATTACAAAATAAATACCAAAACTTATCAAATATGCATAAAGGGTCCCCATACTTATTTTTACCCAAAAGTTACTGTTTTCTACAGTTAACAAAAATAGCCAAACAATTTTAATAGTTACAAAACAGCCCCTCAACTTTTATTTACTTTAATTAGGTTTATAAATAAATCAATTTAAATCCTTTAATCATCCAAAATGGCACAAATGATCCTCATAATTATTTTTACCATGACCTTACTATTCATATAAGATTTACAAAAATAACCCACCAAATTACAAGACACACCCTTTCATATTTATCAATTTCTAGCTGATTTAATTAATTAAAAGAAACCCCTAAATAATTTTTCCAAAATTTTTCCATCTCTTATCTGATCAATTAGGATTATTTAGGCACAAAATACAAGCCTTAGTTCAGGTCCTTGGTCCATTCGATCCATTTCATAATTTATTTTTATTTATTATTTAACCGCTTTTATTGTTAATTCAAAATAATTCATCAAGGCCTCCAAAAATTCGATTAATATTTCATTTAGATTAGTTATAAATGTAAGAAACCCAAAAAAATATGATCAAAAACTATAGAACCTTAATATGGCCGATCCATAAATAATTTAATTTTAGGGTTTAAAAATAAATAAAATATCATTCGGCCTATATTATTTGCATGGATCAAGTCGAACAATTTCTGTAAATTATATGTGATATGAGGAGTGTAAGAAAAATACCAAACGAATTTTAGAACGTAGGATGAAGCCACACGAATTTTACTTGCTCGGTTTGATTTAATCGGCACAAAAGAAATCCCCAACAAATCGTGCACCCTTCAAGACTTGATCCAACAATTTTCATTGCTTCTTTAGACCCTTAGTCGACCAGAATAATTGCCCAAAAATTTCCAGGACCAAAGATGGAGGCGTAGGAATTTTAGAGAAAACCGTATGTTTAGTTTTTGTGATTTTTGGAAAGAGATAATGTGCATAACTCTTGTAGCAATTTACTAGGGATATATAGATAATAATGGGCTGGAATTGGCGTGATATATGGAGAGAAATCAGATCAATATTGTTTCCATATTTAATTTATGCATATCCTTTACATTTAAATGTTGTACAAAAATTAAAATACAAAAGGGCCTAGTTACATGCATTTATTCGATTATATATATACCTTGGTTATTCAAAATAATTAAAATTTTCAAATAAATTTTATTATGGATCATATGTTAATTATTTGTAATTTTTAGAATTAATTTGATAATTTGTTTTAGCCTTTTCGAAAAAAAAATTAATTCATAGGGGCATTTTGGTAATATTGCAACATAGATGAAACCAAATTTTAAAATGCCAACTTTTGTCCTCACAAAATTATTATGGAGCTTGTATAATTTTAATTCAATTATTTATGCTCGAATTGTATTTAATTAATCTTTATTCAAAAATTTCAAATTCTAAGGGCATTTTAGTAATTTAAACACGTTATGGAAATGTGGGTTTTACAGACATGGCCTGGGTGAGTGATTTAATAAGGACTTCATTTCCTCCGATCGAGAGGCTTTTTTCTTTCCATCCTCTAAGCTTCTTCTTTATTTTTTCAGTGATAGCTTCGAACATTAAATTTTTTGACCTACCAATTACCGAAGGCAATCCTAAATATTTAGGCTGAACAATAGTGACTCTATTATCTGAGTACGAACATGTGCCTCAACATTAGCACTAAAAGACACTTCTTATTTCTCATAATTGCTTACTTGCCCGGATGACCTGCAATTTTGAGCCAAAACCTCTTTCAGATTCGTAACTTCTGCAGTTGAAGCTCTCGTAAAAAATATACTATCATCAGCAAAAACAAATGAGATATTACTGGGGCTCCCTTATACACTCTGATCCCATGAATGCGACCTTGTGTAACTGATTTCCTTATCATTGATGACAACACTTTTGCACACATAATACAGAGATAGGACAAAATAGGATCTCCTTGGCGAAGACCTCTAGCTGGAGTCACATGACCAGCTACATGCCCGTTAATATTAAAAGAGTAGGAAACTGAAGATACACATGCCATTATTGAATTAGAAAAGTGTGTTGGGAATCAAAGTTTTTCTAGAACCGCCCTGATGAAATTCCACTCAACTCTGTCATACACCTTGCTCATATCTAATTTAAGTGCTAATGCCCCTCTCTTACCATCTCTCTTATTTTTTAACCAATGCATAACTTCAAAAGCAACAATGGCATTGTCTGTAATCACCCGATGTGAAACAAAAGCTGATTGATTTTCGTGAACAGTACATGGAAAAATTGGCTTTATTATTCGGTTCACCAGGACCTTTGAAATGATTTTATAGAGCACGTTACACAAGCTTATTGGACGCATGTCTCTACGTGATTCAGGTGTCGACACTTTCGGAATAAGAGTAATTAAGGTTTTATTGATATTATGAGGTAGCACTCCTGAATCGAAAAAAGAAGATACCATATTCACGACGGTTGGACCCACAAACACCAAAAATTTCTAAAAGAACAGGGCAGACATACCATCGGGTCCTGGGGCCATTTGCATTAGCGCACCATAAACCTCCTTTTTTGTAACATGTTTTTCAAGTAAAAGTATGTCATCGTCCGTTAGGCTTTGATCAATGTCTTCCACAATAGAGTCACAGTCTTGTGGAGCGAGCCGGAAAAAGATTAGAAAAATATGTCGACACTAAACCACATACGTCATCTTCATTGTCCACCCATCTGTCATCCTCACCTTTAAGTCTCAAAATGTTGTTGTGCTTGTTCCGACTAGTAGCACGAGTGTGGAAGAAACGAGTGTTTTTGTCACCCTCTCGAAGCCATTGTACACGACTACGTTGTTTCCACATTACTTCCTCACGCGTAAGTAACTCCTTAATTTATTCCTTTAGAATATGTTGCTGACGAATCAAAGCAACTTTGTAACATTTGGAGTCTTTTTTGCTTGACTCTAATCGATTTTTGAACATGACCAAAACTATTTTTATTCCATTCTGAAATCCTGGTAGCACATTCCTCCACAATTGAACACGGGTCACTTTGTCTTCCTGTAGCTAGACCACTCGTCCATGCATCTCTTACAACATCATGGAAACTCTCATCATGTAGCTACATACTTTCGAATCTATACATCTTTTTTTTCTTACGTACATGTGGCTTTAAAGGACATACAATTGGAGAATGGTCCGAAGAGATTTGTGGCAAATTCTGAAACGATGCACCAAGATATAATCTCAACCAATCAACATTAGCTAAAAACCTATCCAGTCTTTTTTTTTTTTTTTTTTAACATTATCACAACCTTGACGACCATTACTCCATGTAAACTTAACTCCTGTTGCATCCATATCCTCCAGGTTACAAATATTACAAGCATGGTGGGTGTCGGGTTGGGGAGAAAAAAGGCGGGGAGGAAAAAAAACATCAGGGATCACACGTGCACGAGCAAAACGACAAAAAAAGGAACATTATAGGTTACTATACTACCACCCTAACGATCAGGGACCAACGGTGCAAGCAAAATTTATAGTGAAAAGACGATTGTGCCCTTCAGTGGAAGGGTGACGTGGCCAAGATAACGACGGAAATAACCGGCGTTAGCTATAACGGGGCTTCAAGGACCAAACGGGCAACAACAGTGCCAAAAAGGGATCCCGTATGAGAGTCCTCGTTATTTAGGGACCAAACAGGTAAACGGGTTTGAGTAGAGGGACCATATTTACCCTTTTTTTTTAAACTAAACTAGTTTGAGTCCTATAGAAGATAGCAAACTTCTTTGTGAATGGGTTTCAGATTCCAATTTGATTTTTTTTTCCCTTTAGATTAAAGAAAAAAGTTTTGAGTGATAGTTTCTTTATTTCACTATGCTGGTAAACTAAACTTTTAATAATAACTGGCTAGTCAAGATGTGTGAATTATATGGAAATAATTGCAAACTGTTAAGATTGATTAAAGTCATAGATTGGGAAGTCATACTCATAGTCATAGGTACTACAAAAAGGGACAATGTCGAAAAAACTAGTTTACCTTCTAGGCAAATAAAGACCAAGTACCAATGGGCCTCTGGTCTAACCGTATAGAGGTTTTACCCTCCTAGGCAAGGTCTCAAGTTTGAGTTTTGTTTAGGACGATATGGGTTTCCTCCCGCGTGCGTAAAGGGAAGGGTGTCATTGTCTTCTGGGCTGGACCCAACCTGGTTATGTTGCCTTCTGGGCTAGACCCAACCTGGTTGTGTGGGCTCACTACGCCTTCTAGACTAGGGGTCATGTAGCCACAATTGCCGTTAAAAAAATAAAAATAAAAAAATAAAGACCAAGTGCTTCATTTTTTAATATGTTTGTTCTTGCTTCTTTTTTCCAAACAAACAAGCTATGTTGCAACAATTGCCGTCCAAAAATAAATAAATAAATAAAGACCAAGTGCTTATTTTTTAATATGTTTGTCCTTGCTTCTTTTTTCCAAACAAACAAAATTACGTTCAAATATGTAACATATGCATCAAGTCTCCAATTAATGGGTGATATTGAGCAAGCTTAAGTTGAAAAAAAGTTTAATGCCAAGACAATTTAAGTTTCTTAAAGTCAAGATTATTCGTTTTCATAACAGATTTTCAGTATCACATTAAATTTCATTCTTTACTTGACGTAAATCAATAGAGTTACAAATCTGATTTTTTAATTATCCACTGGACTATTCTTTAACTAGAACATGATTTAAAAAGCCCACTGGTTATTGGTCCCCATTTATTTTTGTCAAAAACCCAAATAATATATGCTATCTAAATAACTAACCAAGTCATCCTTTTCAATAACTACAAATTGCAAAGACTTGAGAGTAAGTCATTGGTCGTCTAATGTGGACTACAAATTTATATCCGTCTTGGTCAGTTCTTTATTTTGGAAGTCTATATAAAGCTGGATAGATATGAATTATCAAGCAAATTAAAAAACATCAACACATTTTGATACAACAAAGATAATGAGAGAACAGATTTACTTTTACTTTATGCATACTCATGTTTTGTTTTGTTTGTCGCTTGTCTTGCTCTGGTTTGATGCCACGATAGCCACTTCCCTCGGCCATCAACTGGTTGTAGCCGCAGGAGGAGCAGCTACTAATACGTGCATCGATAATGAGAGACAAGCTCTTCTTGGTTTCAAAGCTCGCCTTCTAGACCCCTATGACATGCTCTCGACATGGAGACCTGAAGAAGAAGATGATTGTTGTAAATGGAGTGGAGTCACGTGCGACAACGAAACACGTCATGTCACAATGCTTGACTTGTCTGCAGGTGGCGTTGCAGGTGAGATTAGCATTTCATTGCTTAACTTAACTTACTTGAGTCATCTAGATCTGTCCGAATGTTCTTTTCATGGAACGATCCTCCCGTTCATTGCCTCCATGACTCATTTAACTTATCTTGACCTTTCTTTTAATCAGTTTACCGGTTCCATTCCCGAGTCCATTGGTTCCTTGACCGGTTTAACTTTTCTTAAACTTATGACGAATCAATTTTTTGGAGCTATTCCCATGTCCATTGGTTATTTGACAAATTTAACACACCTTATCCTAAATAACAATAATCTTAGTGGAACCATTCCCGAGTTCATTGGTTCCATGACCAATCTAACAGACCTTGACCTTGGTTGGAATAATTTCAGTGGAATCATTCCGAGATCCATTGCTTCATTGACCAAATTAACAGTGCTTTACCTTTCAAAAAACTCTCTCCATGGAATCATTCCTCCAGAATTTGGAAACCTCACCAATTTGCAAACTCTTTCACTAGGATCCCTCGGTAGTTGCCGAGTTGAAAATTTAGATTGGTTGTCTTCTTTGTCTCATTTAGAATTGCTTAGTTTATCTGGAATTTCTCTGGCCAAAGTTAATAACTGGTTAAATGTAGTCATAGGTCTCCAAAACCTAGATGTGTTAAGTTTACGCCGATGTGACCTCTCAAAAGTCATGCATCCATATTCTTCAGTTGGCAACTCTTCTTCATCTATCGGTACCTTTTATCTCGATAACAACAATCTCAACTCATCATTTTATCGCTGGTTGTGCCCATTAGTTGGCAATAAGCTTAAGAGTTTTGATGTTTCTAGCAACTCGCTGGATGGGAAACTTTCGGATTTTCTGAACAACTTGACTCGATGCACATCCCTAAACATGTTATATTATTTAAATGCTTCAAGTAACCTATTAACAGGGTCTTCGTCTGATGTCGTGTCAAACGTCCTAGAGTATATTGATTTCAGCTCTAACCAGCTAGGACCGCGTTTCCCAAAATCGATACAAAAAATGAAAAAGCTTATGTATCTTGATCTTTTTAACAATAGCATTTCAGACACAATTTCTACCAAGTACTGGAACCGATGGCGCCCTTCTCAATTGAGGTATTTGGATCTCTCTCTCAACAACTTAAGTGGGACATTACCAGAATCATTATCATGTCCTAACCTTGAAAAAGTAGATTTGAGTTCCAACAACTTTTATGGTCCACTACCTACTTTTCCGGCACATATAAGTTTTTTAGATCTGTCACGTAACTCACTGACCGGGCAACTTCCGGATAGCTTGAAGAATTTGACGTATCTAAAAGTTCTTAGTTTAGGCCACAACACTCTATCAGGATATATTCCTCCCTTTGTAGGATGTTTGGGTCAACTCGAGACGTTAAGTTTACGCAACAACAACTTCTCTGGAGAATTGCCATTGTCTTTGAAGAATTGCACCAAGTTAAGCCTTTTGGACTTAGGGGACAACAAATTATTTGGTAATATTCCTGTTTGGATTGGTAAAAACTTGTCAAGTTTGTATGCCCTTAGCCTAAAATCAAACAACTTTTCCGGAGCCATCCCTTCACAAATATGTCAATTAGTAAGTCTTCAAATCCTAGACTTGTCATTTAACAATCTCCATGGAACAATCCCATCGTGTGTGCATAATCTTACTTCCATGGTTCAAAAAGGATTGTCTAAGGAACAAAATCTACATCATTATAGTATTATCGTTAAGGCTTCATACGGGTCTTACCCTATTGACAATAGCTATATTGACCATCTGTTGATTAAATGGCACGGAAAGGTAGATGAGTTTAGTAGAAATCTGGGATTGGTAAAGATGATTGATTTATCATCCAACAGTCTCACAGGACAAATCCCATATGAAATTACTAATCTGCAGGGATTGGTATTACTAAACCTGTCACACAACGCTCTACTTGGAGAGATTCCAAAAGATATTGGTCAAATGACAGAACTTCAAAATTTGGATTTATCCAAAAACAGTTTATCAGGAGGGTTGCCATCAAGCATGTCTAACATGAATTTTTTAAACTACCTTGATGTGTCACATAATAACTTGTCCGGGAGGATTCCATCTGGCACTCAACTCCAAACCTTTGAACTTTCAAGGTTCATTGGAAATGCAGGACTATGTGGACCACCGCTGACCAAGTACTGTCCCGGAGATAAAGAACTGAAAGTAACACCTGTAGTTGGTGAAAGTAAGAGTGATGGCGAAGCTACAGATGAACTTAAGAGATGGTTTTATATTGGAGGTGCAGCTGGTTATGTTACTGGATTTTGGATAGTAGTTGGCGCTTTACTTCTTAACCGCAGTGCGAGACATGCTTTTTTTCGGTGTCATGATAGCTTGAAAGATTGGGTGTATGTTAAGGTGATGGTGTTCAAGGCAAAATTGCGAAGGGTTATTAGTTCTGATAATGTTAGGTACATAGTATTGTAATTTCATGCTTCACGTAAATTTGGTGATGGTTTTTAGTCCTAGTTATTAATAAAATTGCCACTAACACCATGGGTGGCCATTTTCCCACGTTGTGTGAATCTGTGATATACTGCATCTCTATATGTTCACTAGTCGCATGACCCGTCCGATGGACGGGCTAGTTTCAAGTAAATTTAATAATATTATAACTTATTAGGTCTATACAGTTTAATTTAAAAGTTACATATTTTTTTGTTAATGATAAACATATCATTGGAAAATTTTGTAATTGCATATTATCATTTTAAAATTTTAAATATAGGAGTCTAATATTGTACCAATGATTCAACAAAATAATTAATCACCACAACGTATAACAAATAAATTATGATAACAGAAATGTTTGATATTTTTATTATGTAAATAGGAATTACTTATTAATAATAATCTAACATAGTTGTTTGACATCATTTCTTGTCAATACCAGAATCACCAAAGTTGTTCGATATGGATTTCTCATCTTCATCATCAGTGTCTACAATGTGATTATTATATAGACAATCTTTGTTAATGCATACCCATTCTACATTGTCATCATACACAACATCTTTATCATCAACATTGTTAGTTGATACAGAATGTCTTCAGTTTTCGTATGATATAAAAATCCTTGTTTACACTAACGACATGCTCATTAAAATTGATTTGTTCTTCTTAAGGTGCCCAAGCACTAACGACATGCTCATTAGGCATGCTATGCTAAAATTGTATTTCAAAATTTTATAACATGCGAAATATATTAATGTTTAAAAAAATACTTGAATTCTACCTTCCATGTTTTGGTCCTTTCTTATAGCAATAAACTTAAGTTGTCAAACTTTCATATTTTGCTCCTTTTTTGTAGCAATAAGCATAAGTTATGAAACTTTAAATAGTGGTAATAAGTAGTTCCCTTTATATTTTGCTAATTTCTTGTAGCATAAAAGACTTGGATTCGTTTTTTTAGAAAGCATTAATAGTCGACGTTTAATACATGTGCTGATTTTTTTTAATTATCGGGTATTATCACAAGCTTTACTCCCCTCCTAAATTATCATTTGAATTTAAAATGAATTGTGAAATTACCTACTTATCTTCAGCGGACCAGATGCATAAATGTATAAACTTTGGGCGAACAACACCCTATTCCTACCGAATTGTGTAGTTCAAATGGTTATTAGAAATGACCGTTAAAATATTATTGCAGAAAATGAGAAATACGTTTTACCTCGGCTTTTACCTCTTGACCCAAATATGAGAAATAGATAGATGTACGTATACATAACCAAAATAAATTAGCTCTACGACCCATTGTTTTATGAGATATTTGGGACTTGCATCAACAACCATAAGATCACACCAATCTTGAACTTGCTACCTTCAATTTTAAAAGAATACTCAAATTAGAGGACATGGTAGTCATAACTGCAAAACATAATGAATAATCACAATACTTATTGATTAAAAAAAAAAAAAAAAAAAAAAAAAAAAAAAAAAAAAAAAAAAAAAAAAAAAACCTACTGCTGTTTAAAGTACGTACCTTAGAAATCAAACATTTTGATTCACATAAAGATACACGGTCACTGAGAATATTTTATCTCCAATATTGTTCCTTAGGAGGTTCCTTAGGAGCTGATTGGGCCGATTGCCATAGATTTCATGAACATGCTTCACCAAACCATTACAAAAAAAAAAATCAATAATGAGGTGGGTTCAAACCCAGTTGATTAGGCGGCCCAAAAGGTTAGAAACCATGGTTACCCAAAAAAGATTAATAATGAGCTAAACCGAGCACCCCCACCCACTCGTAACTCTAACATTCATGGTTCAAAAAATTCCGCAATCACTAATTTATTAACCATGTTCATGCCGCATTATACGTTTCAATAACCATTTAACTCATTAGAGAGGTTCGGATGCCCCGCTTCATTGCGGTACGTTTTGTATAGTGTTTTTTACTTTATTCATAACAAGAAATAAACTCAATTCGCCTTATATAACAATAAGCGTTTAACAATCCACTACTTTTTATGCATAAGTATTTAGATCGGTCGCTTAAGCGGAAAAACAATATTTGTGAACAAGTGCTTAATACTAAATTTAGTCTACACATATTCGATACATTGTCATTATTACTACGAGCTCATTTTTTTTATTATTATTACATTTGCAATTTTTTTTATTTATGTAAATACACGCTTTTTACAAATTACATGCATGCCTAACATACCCAATACCCCTAATAATTAAACTAACGTACTACTATACTTAATAAACTACAAAATTCAAAAATATTTCTTTCCCCTTCCTTTATGTTACACGTCTAAACCAACACATAAACCACGTAGAAGTTACCATTAGTCCTTTTATTAATGTATTTTTGACACGCTTGTCTTGACTAATTCCAAATTACACATCATTTAAACTAAGAACAACCATTTTCTTACCCCATATTCCCACGACATGCATGCATAGCCATATTTCTTTTGCATTTTCTATTATAAACTACCCCCTAGCTAGGTGCTTATTTTATTCTAAAAACCATATCGAGATGACTATACGTACTATTATTCGGGCTATATGATAAAACACACCCTTTTCTTGTTCTCTTTGGTTCGAACAGCAGTAAGCAAGCATATATCACTACAAGGATCAGGAGAACAGGCGTCGAGGGTTTTCCCGTCGACATTATGTCGACGGCATAAGGCACAAAACGACAAAAAAAAACGCTTGACCGAGCCCAGCTGCGTTGAATTTTTCATAATCGTATTTTCCCGTCGACATGTCGACGGGACCATTTTAGAATATTTTTTTATCCTCAATAATTCACCAAAGTTGGGCGCGAAATTTACCCGCTAATATATTACCGTCGACATGTCGACGGGAATATATTAATAACGTTTTATCTCGTAGTTAACGTGTGATTAAGCATAATAATTATTATGTTTAAGAGTCCCGTCGACATGTCGACGGGAGTATATTACTAATTATAAACGTTTTTAATAAATGGGTAAAATATTGGGCGGGATATTTTCCCGCTTTCTTGTTCCCGTCGACATGTCGACGGGAATATATCTTCAAAAATCAGGCTATATATATCCTCTCAAATACATTCCCGTCTCATTTTTTTACCAATATATACATTCTCACAAAATTATTTCCGTCTCATTTTACACATCTCACAAATAATTCAATCGTCAATTTTTACAAGACACACATGACTTGGCGTGGTTGCACAGTTGAAGAGGAGTACTCAAAAATCTTGTCACACGAGCTCCTCTTTAATGAAGTTATGTTAACTTTTGGTCATGCAGTTTATGAGGAATATGGTGATTTTAAGGATGCTGAACCGTGGATGAGAGACAAGATTATCGAATGGTGTAGGAAAAAGCCGTACTACAAAGAGTACATGGACGAGCTAGATGCTGCTGAAGCTCAAGCTGCTGCTGAAGCTCAAGTTCTTGCTGTTGGAGGTGACGACGAAGCTGAAAGTACGTTGGAAACAAAACTTGATAATCTGGGAAATAGGATCACAAATCTTGAAGCTACGTTTGCACATATCAATGAAATGAGAGCAAGGAAGGGAAAAGATGGTGCGAGTTCGAGTAAAGCGGGAAGTAGCCGCAAAAAAAAATAAACGGGTTGTTTCGTTTGATATGTTGTTTTAGTTGTCGAGTTGTTTCGTTTGGTTGTCGAGTTGTTTAGTTTGAGTTGTTTCGTTTGGTTGTCGAGTTGTTAAGTTTGAGTTGTTTCCTTTGGTTGTTGAGTTGTTTAGTTGTTTAGTTTGGTTGTCGAGTTGTTTAGTTTGAGTCTGTATGAAAATGCATGTGGTTAAGAACTCTTGCTTGTTTTAAATAAACAGTTTGCCTTTGTGTTTGATAATTATTGCTCCTTCAGTTCTAATTATTGCTCCACAACAACAACATTTTATTAAACAACAACAACATTTTATTAAACATCAAAAACATCAACAACAACAACAACAAACAACAACAACAACAACGATAACAGTACTACATATGAAATTTATCCATGTCACCTACAAGGTCACGGAGTATTGCATCCGACTGACATGCGTGGTCGTGGTTGGGATACGTTGCCATGTCAAGTTTTGCCTCCAGCACCCTTAATTTTGTCTCTAACACCTGTTTTTGTGCCTCCAACACCTGTTTTTGTGCCTCCAGCAAGTTTATTCTAAGATTTTTTTCATGACAGTTTGAGCACCTTTTTGGAGTAGATCCAGAACCGCTTGATGTTGAAGCTCCCAGAGAACCGATCATCATTTTGGCGAGTCGTTCCTCCTTCCATAAAAAAAATTACATCCATGGTCGTCTGTCCCAGGCTATTAAAGAGTAAAAACTATTATTATTAACAACTAACCAAATTATTTAAAGAAAAAATATGTAATTGTTCACCTGCGAGAAAGGACACGCATAGTATAGTTTACCACGGGAGTAAGATTTACACGATTCTCGCAGAACCACGTCTCCTCGTTCACAAGGACAAGGAAAAGCTTCAAATTCTCCCATCTTCTTCACCATGATAACAGTGTATGTTTGTGGTTGTGAGGTTGAGTGGTTGAATCGTGACCGGTGTGGCCCGATCTACAAGTTGAGGTGATAAAAGGTGGTGGCCAGAAAAAGATTCCGGCGGCCGGAAAATGCTGGTGTCGCCAGAAAACAGAAACTGCTAGAGAGAGATATAATGAGATGAGTATGTGTGTGTGAGTGTTTATATTGTGAGGATAAGGTGTTAGGTAGAGAGAGATATATAGTGAGATGAGACATATCATGTATAACCATAGCATTTCGACTCGTTCGTTTAACATCGCATGTTTAACCATTGCATCTCGACTCGTTCGTTTTACATATCATGTATAACCATTGCATCTCGACTCGTTCGTTTAACATCTCATGTATAACCATAGCATCTCGACTCGTTCGTTTAACATCTCATGTATAACCATAGCATCTCGACTCGTTCGTTTAACATCTCATGTATAACCATAGCATCTCGACTCGTTCGTTTAACATCTCATGTATAACCATTGCATCTCGACTCGTTCGTTTTACATATCATGTATAACCATTGCATCTCGACTCGTTCGTTTAACATCTCATGTATAACCATAGCATCTCGACTCGTTCGTTTAACATCTCATGTATAACCATAGCATCTCGACTCGTTCGTTTAACATCTCATGTATAACCATAGCATCTCGACTCGTTCGTTTAACATCTCATGTATAACCATTGCATCTCGACTCGTTCGTTTAACATCTCATGTATAACCATTGCATCTCGACTCGTTCGTTTAACATCTCATATATAACCATAGCATCTCGACTCGTTCGTTTTAACATCGCATGTTTAACCATTGCATCTCGACTCGTTCGTTCTACATATCATGTATAACCATAGCATCTTGACTCGTTCGTTTAACATCTCATGTATAACCATAGCATCTCGACTCGTTCGTTTAACATCTCATGTATAACCATTGCATCTCGACTCGTTCGTTTAACATCTCATGTATAACCATTGCATCTCGACTCGTTCGTTTAACATGTCATATATAACCATAGCATCTCGACTCGTTCGTTTTAACATCGCATGTTTAACCATTGCATCTCGACTCGTTCGTTTTACATATCATGTATAACCATTGCATCTCGACTCGTTCGTTTAACATCTCATGTATAACCATAGCATCTCGACTCGTTCGTTTAACATCTCGACTCGTTTATTAATTTTATAATGGTTGGGATTTAGTATTTTGTGATATTTTAATTATTTTATTTTATATTTTAATAAATGATTTTTTTTAATTATAATATAAGTAATTAATTTTAAATTTATATATTTTTTTAATTTTATAAAAGTATTTATAATAAATAATTTTTTTCAATTATATAATTAATTTAGTTTATTAATTTTATAAAACTTATTTTTTAATATTTTATAAAAGTATTTATAATAAATAATTTTTTTTAATTATATTAAAGTAATTTTATAAAAGTATTTATAATAAAGTAATTTTATAAAAGTATTTATTATAAATTTTTTTTAATAAAAGCTATTTTCCCGTCGACATGTCGACGGGAATAAAACCGCCAAAAATTTCGTGAAAATTTTATACGTCCCGCCAAACGCAAACGACAAAATAGTGTGATATTACCGTCGACATGTCGACGGTATTAGTAATAATATAAAAAATTTCGTTTATATTCCCGTCGACATGTCGACGGGATAAAAAAAGTTATACCAAAACCAGATCTGGTCAAAATTATTACTCATAACTTAGAAAAAAAAATTAAACCATCGATTGCTCATCCCCTTCTCCGGTGATTGTACCACAACCACAGCACTCCACCACCACCACTCCCTCCACACCACACCACCTCCACCTCCACCACTCCTCCACCCCAACAACACCACATTATACCACCACCACAGCGCTCCACCACATTTACCACCACCACCACCACACGAGCACCACTGTGCACCACCTTCCCCCCTCATTTGTTTAATTCTTCCCCAACCCTTCACATGTATAATTCTTCCCCTTCCCCCCCCCCCCCCTTTCTTTCTTGAAAAATAATTAATTCTTCCCCTTCGCAGGTAATAATTTTTATTTTTTGATTAATTTTTTATTTTTTTGATTTTTGTAATTGTTTTGTATTAATTAGTTTAATTTAAGTGTTAATTTTGTAATAATTTTGTTTTTTTTTTTTTTTTTAATTACAGCTGAGACCTAAGACCACAGCCGAGAGCCCAGGACCACAGCCGAGAGCCCGAGACCACAGGTAATGTGTCTCTTTTTTTATTTTTTTTTAATAACTTTTGGTTTCCCGACGACATGTCGACGACAATAATTTTTCTTAAAACTTTTGAGATATAAATGTGCTCTCTTTTAATGTAGCCCGAGCCCGGGACCACAGCCCGAGACTGCAGCTGGAGGTCACAGCCAGTGCCCGAGACCACAGCCGAGAGCCCGAGACCACAGCCGAGACAGTATGTTGTTTTTTTTCGTATCCGTATTATTTTTTACATATCAGTATATATAGTATGTTGGACTTTGGTTAGTATATTAGGTTTTGATATAGTATGTTAGACTTTGGTTAGTATATTAGGTTTTGATATAAAAGGGATTGTTGCGGATTGTGAAATGTGATTAAGTATTAGTTTACGACACAACCAAGGTCGGTTGTGCTCATTGTGTACCCACGGTGCAAATAGCACCTTGGGGGACTTGGTTAGTATATATGGTATACTACTTTTAATATATTGGTTATGTTTTGTGTTAGAATTTTTGCGGATTGATTATGTTTCTGCTTATATAACGGGCTTATGGTTTGTTTGGTTTTCGGCTTATGTTTCACAAGCTTTATTTTTATGGCTTATTTTGAAACTTTTTAACTTAAATAGTTTCAAAATAAGTAAAAAAAAATAAGCTTATGAAACATAAGCCGAATACCAAATAAGCCATAAGCCCGTAGATATATTGTTTGGTTTTCGGCTTATGTTTCATAATAGTTTCAAAAATAAGTCACAAAAACAAGTTTCAAAATAACAAAATAGTTTTATGAAACATAAACCGAAAACCAAACAATTGTTTATAGTCTAATTGTTTAACTTAAAATATATGATATTGTTAGACTTTTGTGAATGTTTTAGGATTTTAGTGATTAATTTCGGAAAGTCCCCGTCCGAAGTTAATCATCCTATAGAAAACCCGTCCGAAATTAATTTATTAGAAATTAATTTCGGAAAGTCCCCTGTTTGGGACTGCTTTTTGAATGTTTTGTCTCATTTAGGATATGGATGCGTATAATTGATTTACTATTTGAGATGATTTCGACAGTGTTTCTCCTTTACTCCTACGAATATGTCTTTAATGTACATATTTGGGGAGTTGAGGGGAAATGCTGCCGAAATTTTCTCAGATAGTAAATCAGTTATGCGCATTCATATATGAGATGAATCATTCAAAGAGTGGGTTAGGATTGCCTTCCATAGTTGCACTAGGTGAACAAAACAACTTTCCTTTATTTTGAATGTGTAATAACTAAGAGTTGAACAAAACAATATGCAGTTATGATACTTGATAAGAGTTGGACCCGTTTAGACACTCGTGTTTCCAAAGAGTTTTTTGATGGTCTTGCCGCATTCGTTGAACATTGCAAGCCGTTATTGAATAGTTACGGCAACATAAAATGTCCATGTCGTCTTTGTTGTAATGTTCCATGGGTATCTCTCGACTTACTTAAAAGCCACATAAGCGAAAATGGGTGGGACCCAACTTATACACAATGGCGTGAACACGGTGAACCGGATCCTCTTCCTATACAAGATAACACAACACGATGTGAGATGAGTGACATGCGTGCGTGCATTAATGATATTTTTGATATTCCTCCAAATAATGAACAAAATGAGCCAACTCTTCCAAATATTGGCGAGACAAGTAACGAGCCAGCTCAAGCAACGACACCTCCTGTACGTAACGAGTATGAAGAGTTACTTGCCAGTTCCACTCAGCCTCTTTACCCGGGTTGTGACTTTATGACAACCTTGGATTTTATGTCAAAGTTTACGCATCTCAAGGTCAGCGGTAAATGGAGTGATACTTCATTTAACAATACGCTAAAATTTCTCCAGGAAGTATTTCCTCCTAGGTTAGGTTACAATCTCCCACCATCATACTCTGCTATAAAAAAAACATTTAAAAAGGTCGGGTTAGGGTATGAGTCGATACATGCTTGTGAAAATGATTGTTTTTTATATCGGGGGACTGGTGCCGAAGATTTGGAGTATTGTCCGGTCTGTAAAACGAGTAGATGGAAAGACAAGAACACAACGGGGAAGAAAGTTCCTAACAAGGTGTTGCGTTACTTTCCTATCATTCCTAGGCTACAACGTTTGTACAAATCTATTCACACCGCAAAACATATGACTTGGCATGCTACTGGAAAGTCTACGGTAAACGGTATGATGCAACACCCGGTTGATGGTGAAGCATGGCAGAAGTTTGACAGCGGTAAATATTCGGAATTTGCTAACGAACCGAGAAACGTTCGATTAGGGTTGGCTGCTGATGGTTTTAATCCATTCGGCAACCTTAGTCAGACTTACAGCATGTGGCCTGTTATCTTAACAACATACAACTTGCCTCCGTGGTTATGCATGAAAGAGACTACTTTGATGCTGACGTTGTTGATTCCTGGACCTAAATCACCCGCGAAGGACATTGATGTTTACTTAAAGCCTTTGATTGATGACCTTAAGGAATTATGGAAAATACCAGGTATCCCGACTATGGACGCTGTTACAGGCAAAGTATTCAACATGAGAGCGATGCTTTTATGGACCATCAATGATTTTCCTGCTCGTAGTAGTTTGTCAGGTTGGAGTGGGCAAGGTTACTACGCATGCCCTACATGCAAAGTAGACACTCCGGCTACGCGTGTGATAAGCAAAATAGGTTATGTTGGCCATAGAAGATTCTTAAAAAAAACCATAAATGGAGGAGGGATACTACTACATTCAATGGTGCACCTGATTTTACAGATCCTCCTAAAAAAGAATGTCCGGCTGATATCTTGACTCAACTTGCAATATTGCCTACACGTTTGCCGGGGAAACATCCAGATTATGGGGGTGGGAAGATAAAACGTAATACTACAACTGACCTGAACTGGACTAAACGGTCTATTTTCTACGAGCTTGAATATTGGTCTTCTCTTACTCTAAAACACAATTTAGATGTCATGCATATTGAAAAAAATGTGTTGGAGAGTATCTTGAACACTTTGTTAATGAATGACAAATCTAAAGACACCGCTAAGGCAAGACAAGACTTGCAAGCTTTGGGCATTCGACAGGAGTTGTGGCTCGGAAACAAACAAAACGGGAAGTGCTCGAAGCCTCAAGCTAAGTACTCCCTCACACCCGATAAAAGAAAACTGTTCTGTCAATACATCAAAACAATTAAACTGCCAGATGGGTTCGGATCCAAGTTCAAGTCGAAAGTGACCAAAGATGATAACAATATAACGGGCATGAAGTCTCATGACTGTCATATAATGATGCAACGGTTACTTCCTTATGGACTTCAGCAATACCTGGACACACCGACTTATACACCATTAATCGAGCTTTGTTCATTCTTTAAGCAAATTTGTGCCCGAACTTTGATGGTGAATGACATGCTGAAAGCTAAAGAACAGTTGATCAAAATTTTGTGCAGTCTCGAGCAAATATATCCTCCTGCTTTTTTTGACATTATGATTCACTTGGTTATGCATTTACCTGAAGAGGCTCTTCAAGGCGGGCCTGTTTCATTTCGGTGGATGTATCCATTTGAAAGATACATGAAGAAGCTAAAAAACTATGTACGAAATAAAGCTAAGCCGGAAGGTTCAATAGCGGAGGGTTATGTTGCAGACGAAGCATTAACTTTTTGTTCTCGTTATTTTCGGGGCGAAATTGGGACGAAATTTAATCGTCCCACTGCATCTCAGGGCTGTCCTCGCCCAACAAGTGATTTCCAGGTGTTCCGATCACTATGTAAAACGTCTGGTAAAGTGACAATTATTCGGTTAGGTCTCCAAGAAATGAAGAAAGTGATATGGTATGTACTTCACAACAGTCCTGAGATCGACGCGTACATGAACGAGTTCGAGAGGTACGCGTTTTTATTTTGAAATTTCCTTTTCCCAAGTTATCTTTTCGATTAATTCTAATATCATGTCCATTTTCAGTGAACATCCTGATAGCGACATGCAACAAGAATTTCCTAGATGGTTTCAGACGAAGGTAAACTTATTATATGTAATTCCTTGTATAAATAACGACTATATATATTACTCATCTCCATCTATTCTTATCTTTGTTCATAGATCGGTAAACTTTACACAGACAATGACCCAAGGTGTACTCCCGACTTATTCGCTTTGGCTTGTGGACCATTATCGACCGTAACCTCAGTTCACTCTTGCGTAGTCAACGGTGTGAAGTTTATTGTACACAGCCGCGATGTAAAACGTACAACTCAGAACAGCGGAATTTGTTCTCCTGGCGAGAAGGAAGGAGAAATGTATTATGGTCATCTAGAAGAAATTCTGGAGTTCGTGTATACCCAGTTCAAAGTTGTGCTGTTTCGAGTTAAGTGGTTCGACTTGGTCAAAAGAGGTAGAGTCGAACGTTATAACACTAGAAACAACATGACACAAATTTGGGCATGTAGCACAGCGTTTGAAGATCAACCTTACATTCTCGCAACACAAGCAAAACAAGTCTTCTACCTTGAAGATCCTGCCAGACGACCACTCCATTGGAAGGTCGTCCAAGAAGTGAATCACAACACGACCTGGGATGTCATTGTGGCAGAAGACGATGATGATGTGATACATGGCAACAACTCATCGAATCTCCAACTGTCTGCTAATTTGAATGATTTGGCATTTGAAACCTTAAATATCGATGGTCAATCAACGTTAGTTGAGGCACCACCACCAATCATTCATGTTGATGACGACGATGAATTTATTGATGATGAGGACGACGATCCTTATGATTTAGCAGACTCTGACGCAAACAATTCTGATGATGAAGTTGAAGATGCGACTCATGCTGTTTATGATAGTGATGTAGATGTAGCAGATTGATCTTAAATTGTAACTTGTAAAACGACACTTAGCTTATTTGAATGAAATTGTTATGGATTGTTTAAATGTGTTTATTTATTTTAAATGTGTATGTATTTGAATGTGTGCATGCTTATGTTAATTTGTTCCCGAATTTCTATATGTTAATTCAACTTGTACTTTTTACAGATGGCAGCAGTAGCGTGAAGTCACGGTGGTGACGGTGCCGATGACCCACCACCCCCTCCTCGTTCAATTACTAGCGGTCACCGTAGTGGTAAGAAAATTAAACTTGATAATTTGAATTTTGTTACTTGTTATTTTTTAACGTTTTCACTCACTTCAATTGTAGGTTCCTCACAAAAACCTCGACGAGGAGGTAGAGCGAGACAAGCTGGCGGCAGGGGTGGAGGTCGGGCTGGCGGCAGGGCACAGGTCCGTGAATCCAACAAAAACAAAGACCTCAGGAAAGCTGTGACTGCCTCGGGCCCGCAATCGATCGAGTTCGAGTGGCAAGATCAGAAGACATTTAAGCATGTTGGGCCCCACCACGCATGGTTCAGTAACTATGTTGGCGAGCTGGTTAGGTCCTTGCCGTTGCACTATCCCTCCTGGCACAACCTTGACCAAGCGACTCGACAGGGCTTCATGAACCGACTCGGGGTCAGTTATTTTATTTTCCTTTTAATTATATCTTTGAATGTGTACATTTATTTAAATTTGTTTAATTGTGTATATTTGTTTAAATTTGTTTGCAGGAATTCTTCGACTTGCAGAGCCACATGCTGGGACCCAATTGGACTACCATTTCGAAGGGCCTCAATGCGTACATTACTAAGGTCTACTCCGACAACAAGGGCACGATGAAGAGGGTTTACTTCGACGGGGAGGGTGGGCCTGAAAAAGTGGATGAGATACGAAAAAACCCTCCTCCGAACGTCGAGCCATCTGTGTGGGAGGAGCATATCAAGTTTTACATGAAGGAGGAGAACCTGAAGCGTGCTGCTGTGAACAAGGAGAACCGAAAGAAGTTGAAGGTGTACAGCCGCCACGGTTCCAAGTCATTGGCCGCTATTCGCCACGACTATGTAAGACACATTTTATTTTTATAAAAGTATTTTATTTTTATAAAATTATTTAATTACAACAACGATAAAAGTAATTAATTTTAATTTTATAAAAGTATTTAAGTTTAATTAGAATAAATATGGTGTTTGATTTGCCATTTTTAATTTGTTTCATCTTATATATATGCATGTGTATATACAGTTTCTGAACAGCAAGGACAAAGAATACCCGTCCCTCATCCAGTCGTTTTACGACACACACTGCGACAATGATGGTATGTGGTTGCAGGATGAGGCTCGTGTTCAATATGTAAGTATCTTTTTTTTTTAATTTATTATTTATTTATTTATTTATTTATTTATTTCCCCAAACACGCACTTTAATGATTCATTGAAACATAATCTTGTAATTAACCCGATATATATATATATATATATATATATATATATATATATATATATATATATATATATATATATATATATATATATATATATATACACACACTTACATATATATATAAATTTTCTCAATTTTTTTCTCAATTAAATAGGAAGAGATGGTCCGGCTGCGAGATCTGGGAGCGAATACGCCGGAAGGGGTGGCGTATACGGAGGAGCAGATACTTGCGATGGTTTTGAAGGGCAAGCAGCGGGGCCACATCGCCGGACGGGGTAGGGTCGTACCCGGGCTCTCCAGGCCACCGTTACCATACACCCCGCCTCCACCTCCAGGTATGTACAGTTTGATAATATATTAATTATAGATTACTCGATCATGACTCAAATTAAGTATTGCAATAGATGTTTTTTAATTTTGATTATTTCATTTTCAGAATATGCTGAGATGGAGAAAAAGCTTGCTGAGGCCGAGAAGAAGATTGCTGAGGCCGAGGAGAAGAGCCGTAAAGAAGCTGAAGAGCGTAAGCTCTTGAAGGCGCAGATTGATATGGTCACAGGTTTTATGTCCTCCAACCCGCGATGGAATGAGTATGTTAGTCAGGCGGGTTCTCAGCACGTGGATGGCTCAGGCAGTGGCGTTGGAGGTAGTGGCGTTGGAGGTAGTGGCTCAGCTGGAGGGAGCGGGAGTCGCAGAGGCGATGAGGATGGTTCTGGCGATGATGAGGGTCCTACTGATGATCACGAGTGATTTTGGATGTAGAGGTACAAACTTGGGTATTTTGTGTTGTACTTATGCTTGAAACAATATTTTGGCGACCCATATGTTAGTATTGTATAGTTTAACCTTTTGGCGACTTGAACGTCGCGGATATTAAAACATTTGTGGATATGGCAGCTAGGTTTAGATATTACCACACCCCGTTTTGTAAACTTTATATGTTTTTATGCATTTTGAGGGTGTTTAGCGATATTTTGCAAGTGTTATAGCCGATGGCGAGTTATACGTTTAGGACATGTTGATATTGAGTGGTTATAGGTGCTATTACAGTTACAGGTTTTGGTAGATTTTTTCCGGAAAATCCGGAAAAATTCTGGAATATTGCAATATTTGCAGCCTGCTGTTAGCAGGATATTAATAATGATGCCATCGACATGTCAACGGCATCATTATAACATAGTAATTGGGTATTTATAATACCGTCGACATGTCGACGGTATCATTAAAACAAAAATAATGTTTTTAATTTTATGCCGTTGACATGTCGACGGCATAATATAATAACACTATTATTGTTTTATATAATACCGTCGACATGTCGACGGTATTATATAAAACATAATTATTATTAACTAATTAAAACATTAATTAGTTATATGTGCCCGTCGACATGTCGACGGGATGGGGTTTGACGGACAACAATCCTTTGACTGGAAAATGATGTGGGACCCACCGTGTCGACGGCGATTTTCGACGGGAACACGGTTCCCGTCGAAGGATAGCCGTCGATATGTTGCCGTCGACATGTCGACGGGACGGTATTATTCCGTCGACATGTCGACGGGTAGGGGTTAAAAAAGTCGCCGGGGAAAGCCTGTTTTGTACTAGTCAAAAGGGAGTGCAAACTTTTGGTTATTAAATTTATTGGAAGCATATCTAGTTTAAGCGGGTTTGGTTTTGGAAGCAAGGTTTAAGGATTCTGTTCATTTGGTTCTTGTGTTCATCATCCATCATCACTAACTTTGTAAGCATTTAACAAACTCATTTCACATACTTATTAACACTTGTTTACCATGCATACATTATTTCCTATCGCCAATATGTGTTTGTAAAGCAACAATCTTGTTTTTGAACCTTTTTGTATAATACCTAATGTCGCGGCTTTTACACATTGGATTCACCATTTAAAATGAGCTTGGTGGTAAAAAAATCTTGCTACTACGTTTCAATATAACGATATTAGTATATCATGTTCCAAATCTAGGACTTGCGGAGGTGTGGCATGTTTAAAAATTACGTTTTACGAAATATGGCCAACTACCTTATGTAACCCTTTTTACATGAATTTCACACTGAAAATCGATTTATTTATAAAACGTTGTTACTGAACTTTAGTATGATGTTATATGAACAACATATCCGAAATCTAGCTCAAACGGAAGGAATCTCGACATATAAACCTTAGAAACAGAACACTAATTTTCGTTGCAAAATATGGCCGAGTGACCCTCTTTAGGACTAACAACGAGCCCTTGAGAGTTAGGTAGCAAGCTGTTAAATTATTGGAATAGATAGGCAACGTGACAAAAGATGTAGCAAGTTGAATCGACAGAAAACGGAGCTCTAACAAAGAAGTTACGGCCCCGTGAAAATCTGTCAAGTGTCATTTTAACCAAACAACATCGGCCCTTTCTGAAAAACAGCCCCGACCCAGCCTCTTTAGACCCGTTTTCAGGCAATTTGCACTCCTATTCATCAAAATCTTAAAACATGAAAGTTTTAGAAGGCACAGAACACTAGAAGTAGCAAGTCGAATCAAGTCATAAGATAGAATAACCAATGAGATATTGATTGGTAAAGTTGAGCACTTGGCCATTTTTGAAAAGTTTGAAACATAATTTTAATTAGACAAAAATACACCATTGGTCCCTAAACTTTCCCAAAAACATCGGCTGGCCCCCTAAGTTTGGAAAATTATCTTGGTGCGTCCAAAACTTGTGTTTTTGAGGCCGATTGCATCCCTTGACCCGTTTGGGCTTGGTCAACGCACGTTTTCAGTTCTACTTTGAGGGCATAATAGTTCAATCACTTTTTAACTATTACTCCAAACCTTAGCTAACCCAACCGTAAACGTTAGGGACGTTTCATGAACTTAAACTGCATATGATTTTGGTCTTTGTTTAATTATGATTTTGGTCTTTGTTGACTTTATAAGTCAAGATATTGTTATTCCAAACACTCCCTTAAACTGCATATGCAAATGCAACCCGATCAAATGAAAATAGCAAAATCAAAAAATAGATAAAAACATAGATTTATATTGCATGATACTTAGAGTATCTTCAACAACAACATCAGGAACTTGATTAAAGGTTGATAAACAACCTAGCAAAAAATACATATACATAATCCTGTTACCAACCTAAGCCGATCAAATACCCAAAAATGACTAATTATATTAAGCCATTTTCGCAGCATAACCTTCCTGCTTACGAATACCAGTATCATCTTCACCATAAAGTTGTATCAATCGAGCAAGTTGGTCGGTGTTCCTGGCTTGGGTTTCCTTCAGCGCATCCAAACAGTTAAGCGCCAGACCAAGTGGTCCCAACGCTTCCTTCTATTGAATAAGTTCTCTACGCTTGACGATCATCCTTTTCAAATGATCAATGGCTGCACGAATTAGCTTTGCAAAAACCCCTTCTTCTACAGCCTCTTGCTCAAACCACAATCCCTTATGTTCATGTAGCTGGTGTGAGCCAGCTACCTCCATTAGTTCATCCAACAGTGGGAACTCTGCCATTGGAAAATGTGAGAGAAATAGGGCGGTTGGATGTGTTTATTGGTTAATGCACAAAAGTAAATAGAGCGTCTCAGGGAAGACACAGTCAAAGGTTTTAATAATGAATTTGTTTTCACTGTTGGTCCCTCAATTTGTCTATGTTTCCGTTGGTATAGTTATTGTTAGACCCGTTTCCCGGGTTTTAGGACCCCACCCTAGATGAAAATGGATAAAGATCTCATGTGATTGGCTAGTCAACATTTGTTACGTAATGGTCAACCCGATAGTCAAATGATAGCAAAGCATGTATTATAAGATTATGAAAGTATTATGTGATAAGAATAGAAGGAATTAGTCTTCAAGGGCTTAAGTTGCCTTTGGTGTAAATATATTATAAGTTATTTGTGGCTAAAGTAAGAAGAATAGGACTTGAGGGGCCATTCTTGCCAATGGCCCAAACTTGTGCCTAACTAGTTATATCTAGCTAAGTCTAGAGAAATCCACATCTTTCTTGGGTCTTTGGGAAGGCCGGTTCTAGAGGAAGAAAAGGGAGGGAAATGTTTATCTTGATGGCTTAGAAAAGAAGATGATCAAGTCCTAGTGCTTATGGCCACCCTTTACTATGATCATTTCAAGTAAGTATCTATGTTCTTGGTGATTAGTGAAGTTATAGATTATGAGTAAAGTGGGTTTTCATCATATGATCAAGATATGATCATATGATGATATGATTTGGAAGATAAGTGTATTTGATGGGTTTTGTTAACCCTTGTTTATGTATTTGATTGTTATGTTAAACAAGGGTTAACAAAACCCATCAAATACACTTATCTTCCAAATCATATCATCATATGATCATATCTTGATAATATGATGAAAACCCACTTTACTCATAATCAATAACTTTACTAATCACCAAGAACATAGATACTTACTTGAAATGATCATAGCAAAGGGTGGCCATAAACACTAGGACTTGATCATCTTCTTTTCTA
This sequence comes from Artemisia argyi, assembly GCA_030686995.1. Lineage (NCBI taxonomy): Eukaryota > Viridiplantae > Streptophyta > Magnoliopsida > Asterales > Asteraceae > Artemisia > Artemisia argyi. Next base: position 24,106,205 of record CM060687.1, on the reverse strand, counting down.
AGCCATCAAGATAAACCTTTCCCTCCCTTTTCTTCCTCTAGAACTGGCCTTCCCAAAGACCCAAGAAAGATGTGGATTACTATAGACTTAGCTAGATACAACCAGTTAGGCACAAGTTTGAGCCATTGGCAAGAATGGACCCTCAAGTCCTATTCTTCTTACTTTAGCCACAAATAACTTATAATATATTTACACCAAAGGCAACTTAAGCCCTTGAAGACTAATTATTTCTATTCTTGTCACATAATACTTTCATAATCTTATAATACATGCTTTGCTATCATTTGAGAAAGTTGAGCCGCTAAGTAAGTGGTTGGATATATGTGATGCTTATGTGTTTGATTGAAGTATAATGGTATGTTATGGTCGTTTTACTTACTAAGCCTTTGTTCTTACGGTTTAAGCATTCAATGTTTTGTAGGTTCACATGTGATATTATGGCTTGGATTAAGGTTAAAGGATTGGATATGCAAGGATAAAAGGTAGTATGCGTGTAGGAGCTTAGGTAGATACCGAGCTCTAGATCGAAGTTGTACACCGTGAGTCGTTTAATGGTTTGTAATGGGTAAACAAGTGTCAAAACATATGTCAAGATTGGTATAACGAATTGGTGGTCAAACGATGTGTTAATGTATGTTTGTGTGCTCATGGGTAAAGTTAAAGGGGTGTTTGGTTTAAGGTGTATTTCTACCCATTTTGGGGTCAAATGAGTCGGATGGTTATGGAAATGATTTATCATGATATGTTAATGAGTTCTGGAAGTTTTGGTGTTGTTTTGACCTATAGAAGTCATTTTCCGGAATATATGCAAATGAAGAAAATGGTGTAAAAGTGCAGGTCCACCATACGGCCGTATGGTATTATTCCATACAGCCGTATAGTCTAAATCACAGAAAGATCAGAATCTGTTGTGTGGCCATACGGCCGTATGGTATTTTACCATACAGCCGTATGGTGCTTTCTCAGATTTTGTCGGTTTTGTTTATTTTGTAGAAAATGAACCGTAAGTCGTTAGGAGTCATGTCACCCGTCATTTTAAAGGTAATTGAGTCTAGTTTTATTTAAAAATGGTTTCAAGGTCTGAATGTTTATAGATTTTTGTCAATGGTCAAAAGAGTAATAGAATGTCCATTAAAGTCAAGCATTTCCGCGTAAAAGTTTTAGATTTTTAGTCAAATCGGGCACGGGACGTAACAGTTAAAACTCCCGCCCATTATTAAGTTGAGTGTTCACATTATTTGACATATAATATAATTAATCCCACCCAATTAAATCCGTACCCATTCTCATCATATGTTGGTAACTATTGACCAAAATTTGACTCATGAATTTTCAATTCCGACTTTAGATAGTCATACTTCAAATAGAATATGGCATTTACATGTTGACTCATGAATTTTCAATTCTGACTTTAGATAGTCAAGCTTCAAAAGTCAAATTGGCATATCCATAAGGCTGCCTCTAGTAAGGAGAGACAGATTATGTTTGGCACAAAGCTTTTTGGAGCTTTTTTGGTCAAGGAGCGGTGAACAATGAGCTTTTTGATTTTTAGTGTTCGTTTGGCATGAGAGCTGTGAGCTTTGCTATTTTTTAGGAAAGCTCATTTTCCCAATGCTTCTTTATGAAGCTGTGAGCTTTTTTGGTTACTGCTCACAGCTACTGCTCACAGCTCACTGCTACTGCCCACAGCCACTGCTCACAGCTACTTTTGCCAAACATAGCCACAATCTCTCCCATTAACACAAACTTAATTTCATTAATAATTAAAATAGTACATTGATTAAAAACATTACATAAAATGTAACATAAACATTACATAAAATATTCAATTGTAATCCGGGTGATCCCAGGTTTCAGAGTTGTCGAAGCGGTAACCGTCGTCGTAAGGAACAAAGTTCACAAACTTTTCTGCATCTAAATCTGCTTCCAACCTGCTAAGCTCCTGCTCTTTTTCATCATTCCAGCCCCCATCTTCTTCATAACTTAGCCGAAACTGATACAGATGATGTTGTTGTTGTTGTTGCTCAACAACTATTGGTGCATCAGATGAAGTTGATGCACCTTGCACTCTTGGTGCATCACCAGCTGCCACATTTTCCTCAAAAACTCCAACGGATCTTGTTGGAGATTTGGTCCTGTATCTGATTCACACAAGAACACAACGTCTCAGTAAGGACAACGTCTTTACGATATTCATCATACAGAAACTGATCGATCATAACTTTGTGTTCTTCCGATATGTCTTTGCACTCAACGTATCGTTCTCTCAAACATTTTTTAGTGCCTTTGCGAGCTCAAACTTTTTAATCACTTCGACAATAGCCTCTTGTCGTTCCTTGTCGTCTTTCTCGGTTTGTTTTTTTAACATACTTTTGCAGTTGTTCTGTTAATACAAATAATGTCAAAAATGTTGTTTGCATTATTCGGTTTCTACATGTTTTGATAATCACAAAATATGAAAACACGATACGTAAACTTACGGTTAATAAGTTTTTATTTGAGGAAACTCGTTTCTTCCACGTATCTACTACAACGTCACTTCAGGTATGAACAAACTTCATACCGACATTAGTAAAGTGATTAAATATTTTATTTTCTTTAAAACTTACATTTTTATGTATGACAAAACATTTTTCACAAAATGTATTTTGTGTTTTTAAAGGAATGTTTTATTAAAATCAAATATTCAAAATTCAAAAGCATAATAGCTAGTTTTCCCGCCTAAAAACCGACAGAAAACTTTCACCAGATAAACTTTCGCCACGTTAGGACAAAAAGAGGAGCGTTTGTCGGGACGGTCCCGTAAATAGACTGACGGTCCCTTAGTGATAAAGGACCGTCACATGTTTAAGGGACCGTCACTCCCTCTCCTGGCGTGTAAAAATATTGAACTGTTCCTACTCAGAAAAACAATCCCTTTTGCACAGAAACATTTTGTTCTTCCTTCCTCACTTCTTTGATCACTAGAACATGTTGGTATATGTTTATAGGTGATTTCCTCCTCCTCCTCCTCTACATCAAAGTGCAAGAGAAGAACACTCGAAGTAGTGAAGATTCAAGATGTTATAAGAGTCCACACACAAACGTGACAAGTGTTACGATTCTCTTCTTCCTCTAAATTATAATCTTGTATATTAGTAGATCCGAATTTTGTGTGAGTCGAGGTTAGGGTTGAAACGGACAACATGTAAATCCGAGAAGTGTTGTATCTAGATTAGTACTTGTAATAGTTCATGCGGTGTTGTGTGAAGGCTAGGACTTAGTGGAGTTCTAGTGTGAAGATTTGGACTTAATGAAGTCCTTGTGTGAAGACTTGAATCAGGTGAAGATTCAAGTGAACGGGAGTGCTCGTTTGTGTGAAGGCTTGGATCGTGTATCGATCTAAGTGGGACATGAGTGCTTGTTCATATGGCCACATGGGCCTTGGAGTAGATTGGTTCTAGCTACGATTCGAACTCGACATTCCACTTAGTGTCGGTAAACTTGGTGTAAGCTTGTGTACGGATTCCTTCGCCTGAAGGAGTGTGTTGATATAGTGATTGATAACTCTCGAGTGTGGTACTCGGGGAGTAGGGATGGCAAAAAAACCCGAAACCCGACATAATTGGGGCGGGGCGGGGCATGCTAATTGGGTAACGGGGCGGGTTTGGGGATTAAACGGAGATTTTAATCGGGTTTGGGGCGGGGAGTGGGGAATCCTCGCCCCGCCCCGCCCCACCCGATTAACATATACATATATACAAATATATCTACATATGTAGTATTTTGTTAGTATTAACGTAATAAAAAATGTTACTCTAATATTGTTAGTTTTTTTAGATTTATAAGAATGCGTAATTGTGATTATAGAAACTCGTTTAGTGTCATATTTTAAGTTTTCATTTTTTTTTTGTTGTATAATTTATAATTATTTATGTATAACATTATCATTGAAAATTTAATAAGGCTTGTTTCTAATTAATTATTAATAGGTTCGTTATTGCTAAAGGTATAAAAATAACAATAAATGTAAAATGGTGCGGCTTTGGTCAAGAATTACACCCAAAGATGACGCCCCGATAAGATCCCCGATTAATATGGGGCGGGTTTGGGGGACCATCACGCCCCAACGGGGCGCCCCGATTAGATCCCCGATGGGGATCGGGGCGGGTTTGGGGAGAACTTTGGTAATCGGGTTTGGGGATGGGGATGGCCGCCCCACCCCAAACCCGCCTCGTTGCCATCCCTATCGGGGAGTGGAGTAGGACGAAGAGTGAGCTTCGTGCCGAACCACTATAAATCTCGGCGTCTCTTTGGTTATGCTCTTTCTTTACTCATTACTTTACTTGCATCTTACTTTCATCACTAGTTTACAAGATATTATATAACTAGTAAAATTCAACAAGCTTGTAAAAGAAACTTTAATCAGACCTAAAAGCAGCAAAACATTTTTACAAGTAATTAGAAACGATGAAACTATTCGACACCCCCCCCCCTTCTAGTTTCTACAATTGTATCATAGCCACGTCACCCAAGATATTTAAAGTATATTGTACTTTAAAGCTTGAATCGATCTATAGATTCCGAAAGAAATATAGAAGGGGTTTCTTTGAATGAACCACCATTTTTTAAAAATGAAAAGTTTGTCAAATGGAAAATTGAATTTGAAAGTTATGTGAAATCAATATATCATGATCTTTGGCATGTTATTTCAATTGGTGATTTTCAACCAATGAAAGCAAATTTTGACAATCAAAATTTCATAAGAAAGTTTTGCAAAAAAATTGAAGCAAAAATATTGATTCATAAAGCTTTGCCGAAAATTAAATATGATAAAATAATTTTATGTCAAACGGCAAATGACATGTGGAAAAATATTTTAAACTTTCATCAAGGAAATGTTCAAGCCAAAGATGATGAAAGTAAGTTATTAGAAAAACAATTAGTTGAAGTAGATGCATGTACTACTAGTTCAAATGTTTGTGATGTAGGTAATGTCGCCGACAAGGATCATATAAGCAAGCTAGAAAGTGTACTAATCTACGAGTCTTGGAGTGATACCGATGGAGAAGACAACATGTTCCTTGAATATGAAACCAATCAAAAGGTTGATTCTTCAAATGAGGTACATTCTAAAATTGAACATTTTTGTTATGATCTATTCATTCTAGAGTTTTCAAAAATAGAAAATGAACTTAGTAATCTATGCAACATAAGTAGAAAATCATTTTCGAAGAATGAAACATGGAGATCATACAAAAGCAATCTTGAAAAAGAAGTAATCTTAGAAGACAAAATATCTAGACTAGAAAGTGGTATAGAAATTAATCTAGAATGTAAGGTATGTCATGACTATAAAAATGAAATTAGGAAAGCTAATAAAATGGCTAATATACTTGCTAAATTCAAAGAGAGTTCTAAGTCTCTTGAAAATTTGCTAAGTAGTCAGAAGACATTTGGAGATAGAATAGGCTTACGATATGATTCGTGTGAGTGCTCAACTAGCAAGCCAAAACAAGTAAAATTCATTAAACCACTTAGACAAATATAAAATTGATTGTTTTGAAAATTAAAAGAGGTTAAAAACAATGATCGTCACTAGTGATAATCGTCCAAGTAATAAGAATTAAATGTAAAGAAACATTTTTATCTATTGGCAACATCCTCACAAATTGCATTTAAATGCAACGGATGTTTCAAACTAACCATCTCGGACCCATGAGAAATTGGGTACCAAGCTTGCTTGTTAGTTATGTCTTTAGGTTTATAAAGGAAGCCTCTTGAAGACATATGTTTACATCCATGATCTTGCAATGAACGTAAAGAAACCTTAATCATTATTGAGTCTTGCATCAAGTACAACACATTCTATGGTAATGTGTAATTAAGGATAGCTAGCGGCCAAGGTACGTTTTCTTATAACCTTGACAATCATGCTTGTTATATGACAATTTGATAAATGCTTACGTGACTATGTGATACGGGATTGCAGAATCACAAAAGTTTTACTTCTCAAGGGATCTTGAAAAACTTGCAATCCTCCAGGCAGTGTACCTGACCGATGTAGTATAGTGAGTGGCAAGTACCGGGGGATTGATCGTTCTCTAGGGGAATAGTGTCGTTAGGATTGAAAACTATGTCAACTAGGTCTAAAGGTGAGGGATGATTCTTTTTTGTACTTTTATATTTTATGAAAGCAAATAAAAATCTCGGATATTGGAAGAGTGGGCGGAATTAGTTGCTAATCAACTAACCCAAAAACTACTAATAAATAAAATAAAATAAAATAACAAGAAAGTAAATGAGGTGGACTACTTATAAGAGAAAGATCTGTTTACTTAGATTTCATTACTCCCTAGTCATCTCCTATTGATTCATTGATTTGCCACAATTGTTTGGATGAAGGGTTATATTCCTTAATACCATTCGTGGGGGCGTGTACATCCTTCCCCAACCCTATGAGCTTCTATCTCTTCTTATGATGACAAGTTTAGTATCCTATCATAGCCTCATTAATAGTTACTCATGCATTAAATACAACCAAAAAAACCGTAGTACACATCCAATTACGTTTCTTAAGACGTTCAAGCTTGTTACCGTATAGGAGATCAGGTAGTTTTCTTAAGCCTAACACGAGTCAATCAACCAAACAATCAATAACAAATCAATCAATAATCAATAACTAGGTTTCATTAGATCTAAGCAAATACTAGTAAATCTAAGCTAGCATGTTAATGTAAAGAAAAGACAAACAATTAATCAAACAACACATAGACATATTGAATGATTACAGGAAGAACTTATCTTTAATTGAACATGGAAGAAAAGAGGGTTTGAAACACTAAATTTACAGCAAAAGTCGGACTAGGGTTTGTATACAAAGTTCCACCTCTCTCATGAATGAAAAAGCAAAAACTATATATAGATTTACAAGGCTGACGGCATCGGGTTATAAGTCCAGACGCCGTCAGATCGCCGTGTTTTAGGGTTTCGTATCACCAAAGGGACCTCTGACGCCGTCCCTTTATAATACATCTGGGCCGTCTCGTAATAGCACAAAGCCAGGCGGCCTTGCCTCTCTTGTACCTGACGTCGTCCCGTTATAATTTCCAAATTCTTTTCTAGGGCGCCTAGTGTAAAAATCCATCGCATCACTTCACAAGGCGATGGCGTAATAGCAAATAAAAAATCGACGCTGGTTCATTAATATATAAACGGGTATGAAAAACAGCCAGGTTCACAGTTCACCAGTGCCTCACTTTACACAAACATAGCAACTAGTGAACACAAATTTTCAAAAATGGTCTATGCATGGGTTGACCTTAGTTCAGAGTGCTTTTATAGACCTAGTGTGCTCACCAACTCAGTGGCACTATTTTATAACAAGTTATGGTTACAAATTTTTCTACCGAAACTAGCTTGGGATACAAAATTTGCCATCGGTAATTCTCATTTTTAGGCATAACAGAATTTCTTAAATATAAGTAAATAACTGTTTTTTCACATAACCAAAAAAACTTATGTCTTATCCATCCTTTATTTTCTTAGTAAACGCCTAAACGGATAAACTACTGAGATGGTTTTTCCTGGGGAGGGCAAGTCTTTGACTTAGATGTATAACACTTATTTGGTGTTTGTTTAAGCTTATTTGACTGGTTTATGGGCTTATTAAACTTTTGAAAAGCTCGTAATCTCAAATTTGTGGGCTTATAAGCTTATCAGCTTAAGCTTATGGCTAATTCAAGCTCATAAGCTCAAGTTGATAAGCTCAAAAACTTGAGCTTATAAACTTTTCAAAAGTTCAATAAGTTTATAAGCCGACCAAATAAGCTTACTTATGGGCTTATGAACTTATTTGTTTTCGGATAATATTCAATATCCCGCCCCCATTTTGTGGGCTTATGTAAGTTAGTTACTCTAGACCTCAAAACAAGTCGGAAAAAGTGAGCTTACGAAATATAAGCCGACCCCACTAGTCATATCACTCAAGCCATTCCTACGCATTTCTAGATACCCATTAAAGCTTTTCGGCTCATATAGCCAGCTTATGGCTTATTTGGTTTTGGGCTTATGTTTCATAAGTTCACTTTTTGTGGCTTATTTTGAAACATTTCGGCTTATATAAGCTAATCATGTCATAATAAGCTTATATAGTGGCTTATGGCTTATTTGGTTTTTGGCTTATGTTTCATAAGCTTGCTTTTTGTGGCTTATTTTGAAACATTTCAGCTTATACAATATAAGCTTATTATGTCATAATAAGCTTATATAAGCTGGGAAGTTTCAAAAATAAGCCACAAAAAGTGAGGTTATGAAACATAAGCCCAAAACCGAATAAGTCATTAGCCAGCTATATAAGCTTATTATTAAATGATAAACTTATATAAGCCGAAAAGTTTCCAAAATAATCCACAAAAAGTGATTTTATGAAACATAAGCCTAAAACCAAATAAGCCATAAGCCAGCTATATAAGCCGAAACAAACACCCTACGCTTGGTCGGCTTCTAAAGAACCTAACCCAGATAACATTTTGGCATTATCTAAACATATATTTTTAAGACAATTGGCGCCAAAATTCTGTAAAAAGTAAGAATGGAAATTGAATGAGAAATGAAACAATGAAAGATAACTAGCCGAAGAAACTGAGATGGAAGGTTACCGGCGCCGGTGACCGGAAAGTTGGGGATGATGGATAGATAACCTTTTTTCAAAGATGAGCTAGTTTTGTGTAGATAAAACCAAAAGCTTCTTATAAACCCTGTGCAAAGGGTATTTTTGGTATTTTGCATATATATATATATATATATATATATATATATATATATATATATATATATATATATATATATATATATATATATATATATATGCTAGAGTTTTTTGTTTTTTTGTTTTTTTTTAATTCTTTTTTAAACAAATTAGTTAGAGCTGAAATGTAATAACTTATTATTGTAAAATCATGTAAAATACATCAAATAAAATTCACATATCTTTCAAACTTTTACGTGGTAATTCATTACATTTTTTAAGGTATTTAACTAATTTGACTAAGTATAAAAGCCTCTATAAGCATGTGTGACAGACGGAGCTTGTGATATAAGTTAGCTTATAAAGCTTAATCTTTTATAGAAGGCTATATGAAGGGTTTTTGTTTATTATGCTTTTCAATTTTATAAGCTACACCCTCTTTAGAAAACAAAATTTATAACAATAATCATTAGGTGTAAACAAATGCTAGAGAGCCTTTCTTTAGAAAACAAAATTTATAACAATAATCATTAGGTGTAAACAAATGCTAGAGAGCCTTCATTAAGGAAGTTTGAGCGCGACTCGTTAAACATTTCTAGCTCGTTTTTTGGGCTCAAATGAGCTCGAGGTACTCATTTAGTTGAATCGATTTTGTAGGAATCTACACAAAATATCTATGCATGAATTTTAGGAACTTCATAAATGCAGGTTAAAGCTTTTGGCCTAGTGGTATGTGAGTTAGGCTCTAATTGAAAACGTTTTGGGTTCAATCTTTGTTTAATACTTTGTGAGATATATCGTGAGATACTCCGTGTATGATAGAGGGTGTCAAAAAAAAGTGTCGTTCAAATATTTTTAAGCAATATGCTTGTTTTTTTTATCAAGTTTTATGAGAAAATTTCATTTAGGGACTAAGTTGTTGTTACATACTGAGGGACAAATCCCCACCGTTCATTTAGTTTGATCTAATGGTGGGGATTAACCTAAGATTAAACATGAAAACCTAAGTCCATGTTTTCTTTCTTTTTTTTTTTTCTTTTTTTTTTGTCTTTTTTATTATTCACTTTCTTTATTTCTTTCTTTCTGTTTTTTCTTTCTTTTTTTGTTTGCCTTTTTTTTCCAATTAACGTTATTTTTTTTCCTTTTCTCCTTTTTTTTTCTTTTTTTTTTATTATTTTTTCCTTTATTTCTAATTCACGTTTTTTTTTCATTTTTTTTAAATCAATCTTTTCTTTTTTAAATAAATTCAATATTTTTTCACTTTATTAAGTTTTCGTCTTTTTTTTCTGTTTTCACATGTTTATATACGTTTTAAGACGTTTTAGTCCGTTTTCATACATTTTCGTCCATTTTTTACGTTTTCATCTGTTTCAGACGTTTTCATTCGTTGTTATACGATTTCGTCCATTTTTTATGTTTTCGTCTGTTTTAAGACGTTTTTATCCGTTTTCGGCAATTTTTATACGTTTTCAGACGTTTTTGTCTATTTTCATACGCTTTCATCCGTTTTTATACTTTTTTGTCCGTTTTCAGACGTTTTCGTCCTTTTTTTCGTTTTTGTCCGTTTTCATACGTTTTCGTCCATTTTTACACGATTTTGTCTGTTTTTATACGTTTACGTCCGTTTTCATATGTTTACATTTGTTTTCGTTTGACTTCATAAGTTTTCTTTCGTTTTTTATGTTTTCTTCCGTTTACCTACATATTCGTCTGTTTTCTTACATTTTCGTCCATTTTCATAGGTTTTCATCCATTTTTAAATTTTTTGGGCCAATTTTAGATGTTTTCATATGCTTCTGAATATCACAAGTGATATTATGTGATACTTAGACGTTTTTGTCTGTTTTTGTCCATTTTTGTACATTTTTGTCTATTTTCGAAAGTTTTCGTCTATTTTCATACGTTTTCTGCAGTATTCATACGTTTTCAGACGTTTTTTTTCAAGCGTTTTCATTTATTTTTTACATTATTGTCTGTTTTCAGACGTTTTTGTCTGTTTTTATACGTTTTCGTCCATTTTAAGACGTTTTCGTCTATTTTTATATGTTTTCATCCATTTTTGTCTGTTTTCATACGTTTATAAACATTTTCATCCGTTTTTATGTATTTTTGTCCGTTTTCAGATGTTTTCGTCTGTTTTCATACTTTTCAGCAGTTTTTATACGTTTTCGTCCGTTTTCATCAATTTTTCATACGTTTCGTCCTTTTCCAGGCGTGTTTTTACGCTTTCATACGTATTCGTTCGTTTTCATATGTTTTCGTCTGTTTTAATACGTTTCTGAATATCACAATTGATTCTTAATATCACAAGTGATTTTCTGTAATATTCAAAATATCACTTGTGATATTAATAATATCAATTGTGATATTCAGAAACGCATGAAAACGAAAGAAAATGTATGAAAACGAACAAAAACAGACGAAAACGTAAGAAAGTGAAGAAAACGTGAATTAAAAAAATGTGAAAATCACTTATAATATTCTGAATATCACTTTTGATATTCAGAATATCACTTGTGATTTTCATGTTACAAAACATTAATTTGGATTGTGAAACTCGCTCACAAGTGTATGAGGCTATGTGTGATTTATGTGAGGTTTATGGGATTGACATGAAGGTTGTTGCAACAAACTCTGATGTGAGAGTCAACGATACTACACCTAATGTTAATGTGGATGAGAATTCTCAACCTATTCCAAACTCTACTTATGTTGTTGAGTCTGTTTGTAAAGGAGTAAACATGTCTATTCCACGAAGAGTAGTAGAAAAGGTTAGTGCACGTCTTGAACACACTCTATATGGCTACTTTATTGGTAATAGAATGGCGTTTCCAGTGGTTGAATACTATGTTAGAAATAATTGGGCTAAGTATGGTTTGAAAAAGATTATGATGAATGCAAAAGGTTTTTTCTTTTTTAAATTCTATACTCAAGCTGGTTTAGAAGCAGTTTTGGAAGAAGGACCTTGGATGATACGTAAATCACCGATCATTCTCAAGAAATGGTCAATTGATACTAGCTTATGTAAGGAAGAGCTGACTCGTATTCCGATATGGGTTAAATTACATGATGTGCCTATCCAAGTTTTTGAAGATGATGGTATTAACTTGATTGCTTCCTTTATTGGCAAACCTATTATGTTAGATTCGTACACAAGCTCTATGTGTAAGGATTCTTGGGGTAGAAGGAGTTTTGCTCGATGCTTAATTGAAGTTGGTTCAGTGGATGAGCTTGTAGAAGTTATTACTATTGGTGTCCCCTCTCTTATAGGGGATGGGTTTACTAAAGAATCTATCCGAGTTGAGTATGAGTAGAGGCCTCCTCGTGTACATCATGTAAGATTTTTGGGCATATCTATGAGCATTGTACTAAAAAAGTGATTACACCTCCTGTTGCTACCACTTCTAATGTCGTTACTCCTTCTACTATGCATGCTAATGATGGTTTCCAAAAGGTGAGTCATAAGAAGAAGAAGAAAGGTAAAGCCCGGTCTGGTAAAGGGAGTCAGGTTGGTACTTCTATCAAACAGACTTTCAGGTATGAGCCAAAGAAGATTACTAGACAACCAACTAAGGGAGCTACTACTAGGAGTAACGTGCCTACATCGCCATCTATGTTGAAGTCTAAAGGTTCATCCTCTAAGGAAGGTAAAGTTTCTACGTCAAATCCTTATGCTGCTTTAGCTACTGATGAAGATGGTGATGATGATTGTGTTGATAACATGTTTGATCAATCGGCTAATTATTTCATAACCCTACTAAAGGGGGAAGTTCATCTTTCACGGCAGCTGCTGGTTAGCTTGTTTTGTTTTGATTCTTGTTCTAAGTTCATATTTTGATTCTAGAGTTGTTAAGAGCTTTTGGCATGTCATAAGCTCTAGGTTAGTTGTCTATCAAGCTGTTTTAGCTTGAGGTTAATGTGGTACTTCAGCCACATTCCATTTGTACTCAAATGTTTTGGTTTTAATTTATTTACTAGGGTGCAGGATTACTCCCCTTTACCCAAAAAAAAACATTAGTTGAAAATCACTTGTGATTTTCTGAATATCACTTGTGATTTTCTGAATATCACTTGTGATATTTTGAATATCACAAGTGATTTTCAACTAATGTTTTGTAACATGAAAATCACAAGTGATAATCTGAATATCACAATTGATATTCAGAAAATTACAAGTGATATTCATGTTACAAAACGTTAGTTGAAAATCACTTGTGATTTTCACGTTACAAAATATTAGTTGAAAATCACTTGTGATATTCGGAATATCACTTGTGATATTTAGAATATCACTTGTGATTTTCTGAATATCACTTGTGACATTCTGTAACATTTTGAATATCACAAGTGATTTTCATGTTACAAAACATTAGTTGAAAAGCACCTGTGATATTGAGAATATCACTTGTGATATTCTGAGTATCAAAGAATAATACTTTTGATATTAAGAAGCGTATGAAAACGTCTGAAAATGGCCGAAAACATTTTAAAATGGACGAAAACGTATGAAAATAGACGAAAACGTAAGAAAACGGACGAATAGGTACGAAAACGTTTGAAAACGGACAAAGATGTTTAAAAATGGACAAAAACGTCTGAAAACGGATGAAAACGTGTGAAAACATATGAAAACGTATGAAAACGGACAAAAACGTATAAAAATAGACGGAAATGTATAAAAACGGACAAAATCGTATAAAAACGGACGAAAACGTATGAAAACGGACAAAAAACTAACGAAAACGTATAAAAATGGATTAAAACGTCTGAAAACGGACGAAAACGTATAAAATTAGACAAAACGTTTGAAAACAGACGAAAGCGTAAAAACGGACAAAAACATAAAAAAAAAGGGACAAAAACGTATGAAAACGGATAAAAACGCTTGAAAATAGACGAAAACGTAAAAAAACAGACGAAAACGTATAAAAACGGACGGAAGCGTATATAAACGGTCATAATCGTATAAAAACAGACGAACACGTATGAAAATGGATGAAAACGTATATAAACATATGAAAACGGACGAAAACGTATAAAAATGGATGAAAACGTCTTAAAACAGACGAAAACGTAAAAAAACGGACGAAAAAGTATAAAAACGGACGAAAACGTCTGAAAATAGACGAAAACTTAAAAAAACGGACAAAAACGTATATAAACATGTGAAAACAGACAAATACCGACGAAAACGTAATAAAGTGAAAAAAATCGTGAATTTATTTTTAAAAAAAACGTGAATTAGAAAAGGAAAAAAAAACGTTAATTGTAAGAAAGGCAAAAAAAATAATAGTAAAAAAAATAAAGAATGTGAATAATAAAAAAGACAAAGAAAAAAAGGGGAAAAAAAACATGGACTTAAGTTTCCATATTTAATCTTAGGTATTAGATCAAACAAGATTAATGGTGAGGATTTGTCCCTCAGTATGCAACAAAAACTTGGTCCTTAAAATAACTCACCTCTAAGTTTTATACCCAACCTTGCATATTGTACAACAATACACATATTTTCCCCACTTATATTCTTGCATGTTCTTAATTTTGTTTAGTAAAGAAAATTAAGTACAATATGAAGTAAAAACAACCTGCTTTTGAGAGAAAACACGTTACTTTAAAAATCAATAAAATCTCACTATTTTTCACAGTTTCATTTTCTTTTCACCCTTAAATGCTACTCAAGAATACAATTTTTTCTGTTTTGTTTTCTTTCATTTTCTTTCTTAAGTAATACTCGAGAACATAGTGTTACTATTGTTACTATTTTTAAAACATTTGTGTATCTTGTTGGTACGAGTATTGTTCATTTTGGGTATAAGTAATTATTTTAAACTTTAAAATACTATTATAAGAAATGCATGTTATATATTTGGCTCCGCACACGACTTAATAAACACTCTAAACCCGATAAAGTAGTATAGACAAAATTACTCCGTAATAAAATTGTACTATCTCACTACCCGCAGCAGAGCGCAGGCAAAACCACCTCGATGATTCTACATTTCTACTTGGTTATTTTGGTTAACTTGCAAGTAGTAATATTTTGCGGTTGTTTACTCAACCTGAAATAAGGTAATAAACCCTCAAATAAGCTCTATCTTTTGAGCTTATTGTGTACTGAACCTGAAATATGCCAATAAGCTCCCTAAATTAGCTAACCCAAACACCCCCAGACTATATAGTAAAGTGTCAACCACTAAACATATTCAAATTCAATGCTTTAACCCAAACACCCAGACTATATAGTAAAGAGTCAACCAACAAACACCCCTCAGTTCTCATTAGCATTCAGGGTCTCTAGATTTGCCACAAGAGAATAACCAAGAAACGTAACAGAAAAAGCACAACCATTAGCCTATAAAATAACAATATAGCATAACGTTGCTACATGCAACTGAATGAATCCTGCACGAGAAGCTTTAACTATCCCTTTTCGTGTTGAATTTAAAAACCTGAATAATATGAAAACTACTGACAGTAAGGGATGTATTGCTGCATATAAGAAGCCTTTAGATTTATAAAGAACCAGGACAATTAAGATCGCCACCAAAGATCACCTTATGGTCAAAGTGCATACATGCCATAGAACTCAACCAAAAAGATCCAACAAAGTACCAAAGTTAAGGGTACAGTTTTAAACCAAAAGTATAAACAAAAAACTAGAAATTTGGAAGGCGATGCTTGTGAATTGTGATAAGACAGTTTCTCTACATGATCACCTCCAATTCTTTATTTACACAACTTGAGATATTTACATTGCTTACCTGAAAGAGCAAAGGAAGAAACATGTGATGAGATAACAGTCTTTACAATACACACAAACTGTACATTTCGTAGCAGAAGCTAAGAGAAAACTGAAGAATAACAGTCAGATAAATGTGTGTCAAATAAACACCATATCTATGTTGATACTTTAATTTTGGGATGGAGTACATGAGTTTCTAATATTCGTTTCATATTAGTGCATACCCTGCATCTGATATTCCTATATCTGCCATTGAAGGTGAACCGAAACTCGATCATAAGACACTAACGAACTTCACGAACAATATTATAAGGGATACGAGTCCATGCTCCTATTAATATAATTTACTTCCTCTTTTTAGAGGCTTGCCACTGATAGATGCACAGAAGTTTTAAGTTCATACCTCATATGAAAGCAGTAAATTAAGATGCACACAAATTTGTAGTACTATGAGTCATATGACCTCTAGATTTTATTCAATATTTACTGTTATAAGGATTTTCATTATATACATAATGAGAATGAAGTGACGTACGCATACCTTTGACGATTTCCCGCATCACTTGATTCAGTTGGGATTAGGAATAAGAAACGGTGACTGCAAATATGTTGACATTCAAAATCAGAGGAACATTTATAATCTGAAGCATTGGACTAACAAAATACTTTCAAAACTAAGATTCACTGGTCCAAGATAAAAAAAGAGGATATGTAAACTTGCAATCGTAATTATCATAAGTGGAGATATAAGACCTAACAAGCTCCATATAATCTGGTCAAACGGAAAACACAAATAAAGAGATGGCCGATTAATAAGTGGTCCCAACAATGATCATACGATAGTCAGTTTAAGTAGAGATTCGGGTTATGTTTTCTTAGCTTAAAAAGAAGCTGGTCAATCGGGTCCAAAGTTGCCCAAAGTGTAACTTCTTTCCAGAGAATTAGAATAATCTTTTTCACCCTACTTACTTGAAAAATAAAAAATGTGGACCAAACAGTACCCCAACCCGTTTTGACCTGTACATAACAAATTTATGTTCTGACCCGAACCTGCCAACCCACTTGTGTTCCACCTCTAGTTTTACACTAAGACATAGTCTGACTAGAAGCCAATGAGGTCATAATGAGAACGTTGTCTGACTATAGAAGCCAATGAGGTCATAATGAGAACGTACAGTTTGAGCAATTTGGATCATCAGACAGCATAACTATTCATATACTGCATAATAAATGAAATGGAAAAAAAAAATAATAATAAAAAAAATAATAACTTACCCTTCCAGTCCTTTTGTAACTTGCTAGATCCCTCTTTTTCCTTGGTTTCTTGCCAGCATTGGGAGATACAAGACTCCGTATAAACGAAGGAGCCCCTAAAAATTCTGGACCTCCAACAAACCATTCAGAAGTGCATAATGGCCTTGTTTTTGGGATGTAATTCTTCAATTTTTTCAATCGGTGCACAATTTCAATATTAATCTTGCGTTTGGGTCCCACAAACTCCCAAGACTCTTGCACGTCATATTTATTCATAACCCAAATGTTCTTGGGAAACAACTCATTGTCAGATGTACATAAGCGATAAGCACACAATGAGTCATCCATGACCCCCAAACGCATCCTATCGCCAGCAATGTCATTTTCATATCTTGCATCATCAGGTTGTGATATTTCTTTAAACTTATTATTTGATAGATCAAAGGATAGAATTACTAGTAACTTTTTTTCAGGATCACCACGATATGCAACCCAATGAAGGGCCCCGTTGGTAAGGATACCAATCCTACTAATAAAACTATAATAAAGGTCACCTGTTGTTTCCCAACTGTTAGATTTTAAACTAAACATTTGAAAACGAGTAATACCATTAACGGGCTCAAACCCTATCATCACCATGTAATCTTCTTTACATGAATTATATCCAAAACCACAAGTTAATAATTTAGCTTCAGGGATTTGGGGCTTTTTCAGCATATTCACTTCTCGGGTTTCGGGATTGATAACTAGAAATTCATAACGAGAAGGGGAAATGCATACCAATCCATTTGAAGAGCCGAGCACATAATGATCACACCCGCAGCATGGAATACAGCACATAACAATTCTACGACTTCCAATTTTGCCAATTTCACTTTCACGTTGATAACTATGATTGAGATGGGATTTAATGAATTCAGGAGAAGTGATCAAAGAATTCCATGGCTTTGAAATGATCCTGTAACGGATCAGATCTTTCACGTCTAACCTTTTTAGTATTTCCTGAATGATTTCTATAGGAAGGTCCGCCATCGAAACCCTAGAAATTGCAACCCCAAATTGGAAAGAAGCGGTGTGGTGTTGAATGAGAGTGCAGTCATCTTTTATACATTAATCAATGAGAACTTATATAATGACAACTGTAAAAAGTTTTACTGGATACCGGCAAAAGATACCTTTTTTATTGACACACGCAAGTAGCTTCATTAAGACAGTAAATATAAGATATATACAAAATATGGTTCTTAATTAGTCATTAATAACAGAGATTGCCTATTACTAGTAACATAAGCAAGTTACATATAATTCATTCATGAAAGATTGAACGTAACCTGAAACTGCCGTCACCACGGTTCTAACATAGAAACATCTTTGCTAGACCAGAATGAATCAATACTTTCAACTTCATCTTCGTCGTCATCGTTGTACTCTGAACCATAATCATCGGACTCAAACAAGTCATCCAAGCCGTCTGTAAGATCATCATCACTCTCGTCAATACTATCGTGATTTTGGATCTTTACTGTCTCTTCATGATGAAAATAATTGGCAATGTCATGTCTAATTTCTCGCCTCATCCATTTCCCTTGCTTAACCAAATCCAATAACAAGTCTTTTATCACAGACGATTCATCTTTTTCTAAAAGTGTACCCTTGTCATCATATCCCTCCACCAGAAATACCGAATCCCTCTGCCCCTTTAAACTCACATAAAACAATTCCGGGTGCCTTAACAGCATAGCTCTCAGCTTGTTTGAAAGCCCAAACTCTTTTCTGAAATGTGTCAAGTGATCAACTAATGTCCGTTTTTCAACCATCATACCTAGCATCTCTCTCACCACATTACAAGCCCTTTTTTCCGCTTTAATTGACTCTTTTGGAAAATCATCAGCTTTTGTACGATACGGACACACATCCGTTATATCTCTAAACTTAAGCAAAAACTCCTCATGGTGTCTTTTTACATTCCGCCCCTTACGAAGTCTCAATCGGTTGAACTTTAAAGGCCTGTCTACAATCAATCCAAGAGGTTTGTCTTCAGGACTAGGTAATGGGTTGACCAGAGTTAAGTCACACGACACCAACTCAAGTGCAAGCCCATAAGAAGTGTCAACGGTCTTAAACTTATCCGGATACTCGTTACAAAGACGGGACCGGAAATTAGTAGGGAGACCAAGATCGGGCCCAATGTGAACCAGCTTTGACAAAAGGAGTCTATGATGAGACGAGAGCATAAGAAGTTTTTGAAGTTTGTTGGCTAACGAGATGGACATAGCGGCTTTAAGTTTAGCTTCTTCACTAGCAAGAGATGCTGCAGCTGGAGTAAGACGAACGCAAAGCTGGGGGAGTGTTTTAGTTGCATTAAATGGTGTGGGAGGTAAAGGTATATAGAAGAGTTCAAAAATGGTAGGGTAACGATGGATCATGGATACAATCGATCGAGGCTTTGATAGGGATAAATAGGACCGACATTTACCGAGAATATAAAGTGGCATGTAATGTTTTGGTTTAGAAAGGAGTAAAGTTTTCAGCTTTTGTACAAAACGGATCTTGTTCTGTTTCACCACATGTTTGTCTAGTGACGGATCACGTACATGTTTGATGGATGCAGTGATTGTAAGAGATGGGTTTCGAGACTTACAAACCTTGTAAAAACCTCTTTTATCGGTTTCAGACTTCCAGAACATAGTCGAAGGAAGGAAACTTGAGTTTAGACAGGTTGTAGATTTATCACTCGTGTGCAACAACGCACGAGGCAGTGACAATTCCATGTCAATATATGTCAATTGTTTAGCAGAAAACCTTTGGAACCTGCATCACATAAAACAAAATTTTACATTTCGGAACGTGTATATCACATAAGACAGATTAACGCCATTGAGGATAAGAAACTTCAACAATTAGTCATCGTCATCACATAGTAAAACAGATTACATCCATTCACATTATTTATGCAAAATGCGCTACAAGCATGCTTAACAAGTTTATGTAAGACCCTCTATTACTCATGTCCGTGAAATCGTGAATCATATCTAAACCGAAGCAGAATGCTAGACAAAACTATCATCATACAAAAAGATACATCGATAAGCAAAAAGGAAATAAAAGGTGTGGCCTTTTACATTGATATGGAATCATACAAGCAACAAACACAACATATGAAACCTCGAGATATAATAGAATTGCATTTACTTAAGCTATTTCTGTAAACTAAGCTACCAGAATACCTCACTAGTATGGTAGACTGGTAGTATATGTCTATTTGCTCAAACGAATCACAGATGGTTACGCATAACTACACGGGTTCTCCATATCATAGATAAACATCATAAGCATAATAAGAAACCAGCAGTTATGTGAATTTTCATCAAACAATGAGTGGTCAGTTAACCCAATAACACTCAATTAGTAGCCTACTAGTTAGGCACCCTGTTCAAATCGCACTACGTACACAACTACACATCTTGGTGGTAACTAGAGTAAGGGTCAGAAACGGTCACGGGGATACTCCCACTTAGGAGTTAGGCCATTCACAGACTCGCCCTCCCCATGTAACCTATATTCAAGAAAAACCTCGTCTCTTTACAGTTTAACTCCTTATACAACTAATACACCCATAACATAAAACCACCAATAAGGTGGCCAGTGGCCTGGCTAGGGAAAGGGCTAGAAACGGTCACGAGAATACCTCATTTAAGCTACGTACATCTAAGTCACAGACTTGCCCTACCCGGGTAACCAGAACAAGGAAAACCTCATCCGTTTACCCGTTGTGCAACTAACCCAATTACGCCCATATCATAAAACCACTTGGTGGCCAGGCAAAGGGTCAAAAACTGTCACGGGAATACCCCAGTTAGGCTGTGTACATCTAAGTCAAAGACTCGCCCTACCCGGATAACCAGAACAAAGAAAACCTCATCCGTTTACCCATTGTGCAACTAACCCAATTACACCCACAACATAAAACCCGTGGTGGCCACGCAAAGGGTCGAAAACTGTCACGGGAATACCCCAGTTAGGCCGCGTACATCTAAGTCAAAGACTCACCCTACCCGGATAACCAAAACAAGGAAAACCTCGTCCGTTTACCTATTTACTAGTTATGAAACTAACCCAATTACAGCCATAACATAAAACAAGCAAACAAAATCATAAATTTCTAAATATATAAGTGAGGAGTTTCATCAAACAGTTGGTGCGCAGATAACAAATCTTGTTGGTTTAAGATACTTGCCTGAATGCAACCCAATTAAGTAACACAAAATAGTTGGTCAGCAAAAACGAAGAGATGATTTTTAAGCAAATTTTTGGATAAAAAGTTGGGGTTATGAAATGGAGTTTGGCGGGATTCGAACCCGGGTCTATTGCTTGGAAGGTAGTTATCTATTTTAAGAATTTAAGTTGCATATCGATTGGAGATGAGGGGTTTTAATCGAGCCAGGTTGGTCGGGTTCGTGTTATTTTGAGTCGGGTCAAGGTTAAAAGTGATCTGAATCCGACTCTATTTGAATTCGGGTTAGTCAGGTTCGAATCATATCGGTTCTTGTTCATTCAGGTTTGGGTCAACCTGAATATAAGTAAAATATAATAAATTATTTATTTGTACTCGTTTAAATATAAATAGATACTTTATAAAAGTTACTCCCTCCGTCTCATATTAAATGTCCACTTTTAATTTTTTGAATTTTTTTTATTCAACTTTGACTTTAAATATTTTTGTTTGTACTAGACGAGTACCCGTGCATAGCAACGGGATTTATAACGGCAAATAAGGTTGACAATTTTTGTCCGACACGAAACCCGACATGAAACCGACACGCAAATTAACAGGTTCGTGTTAAGTCTATAATAACTTTCGGGTCAGGTTTGGGTCGACCCAACTAACCTCTTTATTAAACAGGTCAGGTTCGAGTTGAGAATAAATTAAGCGGGTCGACCCGTCAACCTGTTTAAGATTTTTTTACATAAAGTAAAAACTATTTATATTTTATTATATAGGTTACATGGGTTAAACGGGTCGACCCGCAAACCCATTTAACCTATTTAACTCATGTATGTGCGTACTTTTGTATATAAAACGTGTTAAATGGGTCAACCCGAAACCCGTTTAACATATTCAACCTGTGTAACCTATTTAACCGGCTAACCCAAGTATATATACGGGTTAAATCAGACAGGTTCGGGTTATGTGTAAACAGGTTAGGGTTGGCATAGTTGACCTGATAATTTAAATGGTTCAGGTTCGGGTTGGGATTCTAGACCCACTAACATTTTAACCCGAACCCGACCCGAATTGCCACTCCTAGCGACAGATAATTGTAGTGATATTTTGATTACACAAGTGGGAATTAAACATAATGTTGAAACCCGGTACGACCCGGGTGGTTCAACCGGGTGAACCGTGCCGGTCGAAAAATTGGTCGATTTAAACCGGGTCAACTTGCTATGTTGGGTCGAAAACGGGTCAAATTAAACCGGTTCAACCCGTCGGGTTTGAAGCGTCCCGGGTCAACCCCGGTTTGTGATTTATATTAATTGGTTGTATTTAATTTGGTAGATATGTTTTTAATTGGTTGTACAATGTGAATAAATCATTGTACTTTTAAGTAATGAGGTATTTTAATAAGAGTGTTAATTACATTTCATAATTTCCTTTAATAAGATTTTTCAAGATTTCCACTTTTCAAGATTGACCATTTTTTCAAGATTGACCATTTTTCCTTTAAATGTAGTATAGATTATATAATATTTAATGAAAATCTTTTATATAATACAAGAATTACATCATTTTGGAGTGTTTTTGCAAAACTCTTCTCATTGAAAAAAAAATTGGACCAATAGGAGAGCTCGATTTTGACACATAAGCAAAATCAAGCAATATGATTGGCCAATAAAAAGTCAAAATTGAATTGATTTTGGTCAAACTTTAATAAATTTGGTGGAGAATTTGATTGATAAAAAAAACACATAAAAATATAGGTGTCAAATTTATGAAAATAAAAACTTAAGAAAAGAGGATGTAATTAATAAAACCTTAGTGCTTAAATGTAAAATTATAAGTCTCTATGTTTTTTAATAATAACTTTAGATAATAAACAAATAACCCCTTACACTTCATACCCCCTATACTTTATAATGTTAACGTTGTTTAAACTTACATGAGTAATAATATTAGTTTTTTTTACTTTCATCTATTAAAATAAATTTGGTAAATATGCGAATTAGTTTTAATATACGTTAAATATTTTTTAAACAAAATCAAGCAATATAATTGACCAATAAAAAGTCAAAATTGAATTGATTTTGGTCAAACTTTAATAAATTTGGTGGAGAATTTGATTGATAAAAAAAACACATAAAAATATAGGTGTCAAATTTATGAAAATAAAAACTTAAGAAAAGAGGAGGTAATTAATAAAACCTTAGTGGTTAAATGTAAAATTATAAGTTTCTATGTTTTTTAATAATAACTTTAGATAATAAACAAATAACCCCTTACACTTCATACCCCCTATACTTTATAATGTTAACGTTGTTTAAACTTACATGAGTAATAATATTAGTTTTTTTTACTTTCATCTATTAAAATAAATTTGGTAAATATGCGAATTAGTTTTAATATACGTTAAATATTTTTTAAACTAATGTTAGTTTTAAACTTTCATCCATTAGAATAATTTTTTTTAAATAAGGGCTCATGTTACTATTTAAAAGTTTAATTTATGCGTACACGGGTTTGAAATGCGGTTAAATTATTAGTGACGGGAATATAAATATCAAATGGTAAGAATGAGTTACTGTGATAAAAAATAAATATACGTGATTCTATTTATAACAACGACTCATGAAATTGTTATTTAAAATTTATATATGGATATCCATAAAAATATTTTAAAAACTTTACGAAACATATTTTAACTTTATCAACGCTCATTATGTGCCACTAAACTCGCACATTTTGTACAACATGATATCAATAGTCAAAGTTAAACAACAACATTAACCTCAAACTCAACATCTCTGTCAGTTAAAAATGTTATACAAAGCTAATTATTAAAACAAACAAACAAAAACACATCGGCTAGATAGTCATTCTTTAATATAGAAGGTGTTTTCCTTAAATTATAAAAAAAAAAATGCATGTATCACAATCCTTATTTGATAAGAATCACTTCCTAAATCAAAAAAAGAAAAACTACGTAGGTGATAACCTAACTTTATTCATTGACTTGATGTTCCAAAAAAATAATAATAATAAAAAAATAAAAAAATAAATAATAATAGTTGGTTGTTGTAAAGGAATAAAAGTATGTACATGAGAATTATTCAGCAAGAAAATATAGTTTTTAACGAGGTTATTACGTTACTATACTGCAATAATGTTATTGACTTGGTAATCACGGATGTGAGATACATCCATTATTCTATACTTATGATTTATGTGTAAACCCCTTTTTGCTTATGAATAAAATCCGAAAGAGACCTCAACAACACTTTGGCTTATGCATTATCTAGCTGATAGTTTTTAGTAAATTTTTTTATAGTTTAACTTTTCTGTTATACATACCAACTTTTAGTAATTTTTCTTTTATGTTTTATTGAAAATTTCTACACTTAATATTTGTGTTTTTACTATAAACACACTAAGCTATGATAGAATTAGTTGGGAGTTCAGGGGTTTTTTACTAAGCTTCTCAAAAAAGCTTATAGTTTTATCATAAACTTATTGTGTTATGGTAATTGAATAAGCCAATAAGCACCTTTAATAAGCATAACCAAACACCCCTTTAGTTCTAATCTGAAGATTTCTGATTTGATGTTATGACTAACTTTGTTGTCATCCTCACTATAATGGAACATGTTAGTGATTTTTGCAGTTTTATGATCTTATCGCACACACTAAAGTGTAATGCAATTTGTTGTGTGCGCTTTTTAGAGGAGGATTAAGTATCAACACATGATTGTCATGGAAGGTTAATGTACCAAAGATGTGTTTTAGTGCCTATATGGGGAATTTTATGGTAGGAATTCTTTTCGGAGTGTAATTTGTCTTTGAATGAATTAATAAAACTTAGCAGGTGTTTGTCGTCATTGATAAAACTATTGGTGTCAACCAACGGTTTAAAATATGGGTGTGTTTTACCTTGATGATTTAGGTCAATTGTGAAGAAAGTTGCATTAAAGTAAAAGGTCGGTAAGGATTCAAACAATCCTAAAAGACTTGCGGATGTACTATGTCATTTTTTATGCATTTATAATTTACTTATACAAGTAATAATAATTTCCTTATATAGTTCGGGTTTAGAGAAAAATTATTCTTATACATTATAAATAATCGTAAGATTAAATTTGAGTTCTACCAATTACATTTTTTTTTCTCTTTATTTAATAAAGAAACTATAGTGTAAGCATCTATGTTAATTTGATAATTTTATGATCAAACATGAGAAGTAAATATCACAAACTTATGAAAATACAAATTTTCAAACAAAAAGGTACATTAGTAAATATGGTATGATGGTTATTCATAACAAAGGAAATGAATCAATCTTCAAAGCTATCTAAATATGCTACATATATTAACGAAAATATAAGTAAAAAAAATACCAGAATTACAAAACACATCGTAAATTGATAGCACGGGTTTGCAAAACTAAAAGCATATATCACTAACATCTCATGCAAGTCAAGTACCATCATGTGATTTTGCTTGAATAATAAAATATAATTTTTAATCCAAAACCATTCTCCTAAAATAATAGGTAGATTATAACATATATACATATGATTTTTTATTTTTAGTCCATTAAGTAAAACTATTTGAAATATGTCACACCCCCAAAATCGGGTCCAGCGGAAGCATACGTGTAGCTGGGGTGTAACTCAATTGGTATTACAACACATGTTCAAAAATGGTTTTCGCTTGAATCATTTAGAATAAAATAGTTTAATCAAAAATGTTGAATTTACATTGTTAAAAGTAGTGCGGAAGTAGGCCCTTAAAAGTAGTTTAAAACGGTCCCCATATAAATAATCAGAGTCTTCTATGACCATGCCATGCCCTGCCAAAACCTCCTGTAGCGTGCCATAGGTTAAAACTTGAAAATACATGCTAAAGTGTCAACACGAGGTTGGTGAGTTCATAGAGTTTGTTTAACAAATAAAGTATATAGAAAAATGATCACACAGCAAAGGCATCGTAAATCCACTCAGTTACAAGTCCCGCCATAAGAGACTTGTAACCTGCGTGTTCACAATATGCTGCTAATATAGTTTATGTCTGGTAGTCAAGCACATGAGGTCAATATAGTTCACAATATGGGCATATAGTACAACATAAGTCAAGGCCGCTCCGAACAAGGGAGACTTGAAGTCACTCCGCCACCTAGGCAAAGAATTATTAGTCACTCCACCGACTTGGTGAAGAATTATTAGTCACTCCACCATGGCGAGAATTATTAAGGATGCTCTGAACAGGAGAGACTTTATAGCGTTGCTCCGAACATGGGAGACTTTAAGTCTTAGAACGTACAGTACAATAAGTCCAAAAGTTCAAGTCAAAAGGTTCAATAGTTCAAACAAGTTAATTTAAGTACGTTTTGCTTATGAGCATAAATAGTGAAGCAAGAGTCATTTAAGTTCAATTAAGAGTAAACAGTTTAAGCATGTATCTCCCCCAAAGAGTTTAAAACAAGTACTAAAGAGTAAAAGTGGGGCTATGACTCACCTGGTACGATAGTTACGAAGACAAAAGTGGTTATGATAGAAATGAGGCTCGGTCTCTAACCGCGACCTATAATGAACGAATGATACGATCTACTTAGATTATAAAGTGATGAAGTGAATGCACATGCACATGAAGTCTATACCACTCGTACTTTGAAAATAATAGTTATCGTTGAAATTCAATGTTTTCCGATACTTGGTGAAAATAAGCCCAATTAGCGTCGTAAAGACTAGTCGTGTAATAATATATAAAGTGTTAGTGTTTGGTCTTGGCGTTTTGAAAACCTTGAGATGTCATCTCATTGATGGGTTAATAAACTTTTGATGGTACGTGCCTCAACGGCTAGGAAGGACGGTTCTCCATTGTTCGTTTGGTGTAAGTATATTGTTTCGTGCGCAAAATATTCTCTATTAGAAAAGCTGTCAAAAATATATATAGTTCGTCTAGTTTCATACGTGTATATCTTAGTCGTTATAAGCTCGTTTTCTATGTTCTTTACATTCCCGGAATCGTGGGACAACATACTAACATATTTTTGATAAGCCGGGATGGCTAGATCAAGTTTTATGCCCAAAACAGCCCGTGACAACTGTTCATCAGCAAAGGATTTTCAGAAAAAATAGTTTTCGTCGTTAACTCGTTTTTAGCGTATCTCCTTCGTTATTAACTCGTTTTCATCCCCGTTTTCGGCCATAGTTCCGTATCGGAAGGTAGTTTCTAAATCTTAGGTCTAAAATTACCCAGAAATCCCTGATGTTTCCACGTTTTGCAAAAATGGACAGCAACTTTCTATAAGTGTCAAAACTTGGTTTTCCTAGTTACTAACTTGTCTAAAAACCAACCAAACAACTTCAAATCAACCCAAATCCTACCATACACCTTCTTAGGGTGTCATGGGTTCCTAAACATCACCAACCTTGGTGGATCTCATGAGGATGCTAATAAAACTTATGGATCTACTTATATTAAGTATCTAGGGTTCATAAGTTATAAAAAGTATAAATAGAGTGGTATAAACTAACATATGCATATAGATCTTGAATAAACAACATGAAACTAGAAAAATGAAGGTATGGAAAGATCAACAAGTGATCTTGAAGCTTACTTGATGATTGGATGAGTTTTGAAGATGATTATGTAAAGAACCTAGGGTTTTATCACAAAACCTTAACAAGGAATGAAAGTAGAGCTTGATTATGACTTGATCTTCAAAAACTTGATGGATCTTCCCTTTTTTCTTTGTTGAGCTGTGAGCTAGGAGGAGAGAAAGGAGAGAAAAAGTTGATTTTTGATTTGTAAAATGAGATATGTGTGAAGACTTTTGGTGTTTAGGTGATAAATATCTTAAGACATAGATCCATGTTTTAGGGAAATGCACATGGGAATAAAAAGGAAGTAACATGGCTAGTGGATGGACTTGGTCTCCAAGATATGTATTTGTGTAGTTTAAATGCGTTTCGGGTGTTACCGGGTACCGAGTTATCTAGAAATAAATTTTAACGAGATAAAATAAAATATAATGAAGTTTTAAAAATTGTAAAATAATATTCCTGATGAGAATTGGAAGTTAAAATAATGATCGGGTTGAAATATCGCAAACCGACGGAGTTATAAGCTTCGACCGGAAAACGTAACAGTTGATTTGAAAACACCGGGCAATTTAATAATAAAATTTTTATATTATTATTATGAGTATAAAAATGTGTTAGGACCATAGTTGGGATTGTCGGATCAATTATTCAAAATAATAGTTCATAAGATAACGTTTATTAGGTAGATAACCATACGTATACAGAAATGACGCAACTCACGTATAAATGACAAATTTTCTCCGGAGGTGAATAGTGTTTTATGAATAGTAAAATTTTTGAACGCTTCTCAGAATCACAAACTGACTCCGAAAAAGATGAATAGTAAAATGATGAATAGTGATCGATGAATAGTAACCGATGAATAGTAAATGTGAAAGTTCCGGAAAAGACCAGAATTTACAAGTTGTGACAAAATATGTTAAGTGGTTCATTTCTTAATTGATAATACTACCTCCGTCTCAAAAATATTGTCCATATTTCTATTTTGGTATGTCTCAAAATAATTGTTCACTTTCCTTTTTAAGTAAAAACTAAAGAATATAATAGTGGAATATTCTCTTTGGGTGGTTAAAAATTAAAGTGTCCGCACTTTTATTAAACTTTGTAAATATTGTCTCTTGACAGTTATTTTAAAACAGAGGGAATAATATATAATTAAAACAAAATTTTAAAAACCCTGTGCGTGCACAGGTATTATAACTAGTTATATCAACGAAAATACATTTAAAATCAACTTCATTCATATATTTTGAATCAGATATTATATAACACAAGCAAAAATATTTAAGGTCAAAGTTGATAAAAGAAGACTTTAAAAATTGAAAATGGACATTCAATATGAAACGGATAGAATATATTATAAAAATAAATAATGAACTCTTATTCGAGTCAATCAGGTCGACCCGAACCTGAGTTAGCCAAACATTTTCAACCTGATAACTGATCCTATTTAGTATCCCGAGTAATCAACCCAAATATGCTTTATCAGGTTTAGGTTTGGGTTTGGGTTTGGATTCGGGTTCGGGTTTGAGTCCAGATTTTTTTACACCCCTAATTTTTGGAAAAATGAGAAACAAATACTTTTCAACAAGTTAGTCTTTTCCACTTATAATAATTGTTCAATTCTCTATTTTGGGTTATCCCAAAAATATGGTAATTTTTTAGTTCATCTTTTTACTAATTAAAAAAATACTTAAATTGATAGAGATGATTTCTTATTTACAAATAGTGTAGTTAATGAGTCTTTTTAAAATAAGAAATGAGAAAAATAACCAACTTTACATACATATTTTATCAAATTTTGCTAACAACAGCCTTTAGGGTTGTCATTAACAACAAACTTTTCATAAAAACAATGCATTGTCCAAACAAAGTTATCATGAATTGGTTATTGGCTCCTATTATTTCTCAAACACATTTGTAATTCATTTCATTCATTGGTTGTATAAACGAAAAAAGTGTCACATGTTTTTGTTGATGTCTTAATGTTAGTATTATTTTGAAACAAAAAAAGTGGAATTTGTTGTTAATGACAACCCTTAGGGCTGTCGTTAGCATTTCCTTTTATCAAATACTCAGTTTTTATACAAAAAGTCAAACTACTCATGAAACTAGCAAGGTCTAAATCGCAAGACAGTGCTAATTTTCGACCTTATGATTTTTTTAGAAAAATCTACAACCTCTTGTTAGTTTCATAAATAGTTTGGCTTTTTGAATAAAAATTGAGTATTTGGTAAAATATGTTTTTTTTTTTTTTTTTTTTTTTTTTTAAATGATATGAAATATTAGAGTGACAAAAGGAATATATGATGTACCGTTCCACACTTCCCAAACTATAGTTTCTACTTTCTAGCAAACTATATCAATCTTAAAATAAGATTTTTTTTCCCTCAAAATATAATTTACATAATGGTTGAAGGTAAATGAGCAACAAACTACGCCGCTAGCCTTTAAAATTTAAACGATAGTCGGATTAAAGTCATCAAACGATTATTCGTTCTAACACAACTTTCGTACTAAAGACTTTATTGTCAAACTTATGAAATGAATTCAATTCTATTTATTCATAATATTACATATTAGGTGACTATTATATTTTTTATTCTTGCATTATTGCACGGACACCTTGCTGTTAAATATAAATTAGCATTGCGTTCACTATCAAAGCATGTAATTGGAATGTTTGACATTGCTTTTTGACGTAGGTCTCAATTGACAACATCGATAGTTTTCATGTGTTTATCATTATTTTAAATCATAACATGTTTTTTATGTTTAAAATGGTACGGGGTATGTCATTATAAAAGACGGTGGATTTTATAATTTTCTTAAGATTAAGGTGCAAGGCTGGCAATCTATACTATATTTAAGTTTAGATAAGATGAAATATGAGCAAATTTTTACACAAATTTTTTAACGAAAGATAATTCATTATGCAATTTCCCTCAACGGAGTGCTTCATAAGTGCATTTTTTTTTTTATAAAAATTTCATACTTTAAAATAAAAAATAACATAACTACTCTTTTTCTCTCATATTATGCATCGAGAACTTCAAACTGACAAGTTGTTCTTCAAAAATTTATCACTATAGTCTCAACAACGTCCAAGGTATGAAAACAATACGTTTAGAACATAATCGATAACAGTAAGATACAAATCGATGCACTGCGATAAGTATTGCCACATCTTGCAATGGTATAATTAGGGAAACACCATATATCGATACCATTTGCGATAGCAAATTTCCCTATAAATACACCCACTGCGTTTGAGTTTTTATTCTTTCATACACACATTCTCTCGATACGCTGGCTAAATAATAACACTTATGTCAATCTCTATACAAGTTTTTATAAATATTGCTTTAAATCTTCGTTAAAAAAACAAAAAAACAAAAAAAAACCTATGTTTAGATATGTTATGGTCTCAAACTAAGCCTTCATCACTTTACTTCAGGTTGGATTTGTATTAAACTCGACACCCTGAGGCATCGGCCCGTTTACCTTAATAACTTTTCACGGGGTGGAGTGTACACAACCGTTGTTCAATTCGGCTTTATACATCTTCTATTATCCAATGAAAAGAAACAAGGTTTATGATAGGGATCCTTACGTGCGCCACGTTTCTTGATTTGATTTGGGTGCATTAGGGTTTTGCTCCCCATTTGCATTCCTAGAAAAAAAAGGGCTTATGAAAACTGAAAAGAAGGTTTAGGAGGAAACCACCCTTAAACTTTTGTTTAACGTTAAAGGATTCTACATTTTAACTTATGCTTAACGTGGTTTGGGAAGTTTTACTCTACCATATTTTCATCTACGTTATTTGCATAATATTTATATCAAAAGATGTTGATCAAAGGGTTTTAAATTCCTCTTTGGATTCAATGATTATCCACAAATTTGGTATAGTTTCTATCATCTAGGTGTATTAATCCCATCTAGAAAGAATAAACCCTTTTTATTAATACTGAAATAAAAAAAGAAAAGGGTGATATTTTGCACTTATTAAACATATATCTGGAATGTGTGATCGTTAGACATTACATATGTTTTTTTTTTTTTTTTTTTTGAACTAAGACATTACATATGTTGATGTAGCCATTTACAAGATGGGAGAAAATGATAGTTTTGTTGACAACATACATAATTCTCAAGTGTTTATTACTAGTATTATTTTTAAGTTATTAAATGCTTTCTGTGTTTTAAATGTTACACAACAACACATTGAATGATTGATGTAGCTATTGTTTTCTTTTACAATAATTAGACGTCACTATAAACTATTTATAAATAGTTTAGCATATCAAAAAAACTATTTATAAATTTGAAAAATATATTAAGTTTATATAAGAGGAGATATGAATTGACTTGAGAAAACATTTTTTTTTTTTTTTTTTGAAGAAACTTAATAAAACTTCAAAGTATCAAAAACATTGAGACAAATGAAATCTTAGCGTGCTAGTATCTTTTTGATAAATGAGGCAAGCCAATTATTGAATAAAAATGTGACATGAAGCATCATGAGTTGTTTTGTTTGACAAATTAGGCTTACATGGTGGTTCATGCCTTAAATCATGGGGAAAATAAAATGAATGATCGAGTCATTTTATCTTATTCCTATAAAAAGAATAAATAATTATGTCTTCAATTTTTAAGAAGTACGGAGTATATATTTATGTTTATTTTACAACATTTTTAATACACTCTTACTAAATATCTTAAGATATAAACACATAATAATACTACATCCGTCTCAAAAATATTGTCCATGTTTCCATTTTGGGATATCTCAAAATAATTGTCCACTTTCCCGTTTAAGTAAAAACTAGAGAATATAGTAGGAGAATATTCTCTTTGGGTGGTTAAAAATTAAAGTTGTCTCACTTTTATTAAACTTTGTAATTCTTGTCTCCTGCCAATTATTTTAAGACGGAGGGAGTAATAATTTTTCAATTACAAAATGAAAATTTAAAACCAGTCAACATAATTAAACTGGACATAATTATAATCAACAACAACAACATACTTAATCCCGCCGGGAGGACATAATTATAATCGTAACAACAAAAATTAAAAAAAAAAATGTAATTATAATTATGTTTCAATTACAAAATAATTTATGCACATGAAATTGTGCATTATGATAAAATTAGTCATTTGAGGGTGATAGATTTATTTGTTTATGATAGATTTATTGGGTGGAGATGAATGTAAAGATTATTAAAATGATCATAAGAGCGAAATGTGTGATGTTGTTCATATCTCCTTATGAGCTCCTCATCCTTCGCCACCATACCCCCTCCTTTCCTCATCGCTCGCCAAACATGAACTCCTCACCTGCACAGCGAGGTTGCATCTCATCCTTTTGTCAGTTTTTCTTTTTTCATTTTTTTTTCTTTCTTTTCTAAAAGTTGTAAATATTTAATTTTAATGTTTTATACACTTGTTTAAATTGTAAGTTTTTATAAAACTTGTAATGTTTTATAACAACTTGTAACGTCTTTTTAAAGTAGGAAATGAAAATACATTAAACATCTAAATGAAAATACATTAAACATGGAATCAAAATTACATTAAACAACGTTGGCTTCTCTTCTATCTATTACCACTAACGAATGTCACGTAATTTTTTTTCGTCATGAAATTGAATTACATTATCTTTTTTCGTCATTTTCGTATTACAAACAACTACCGACACATAATCACTCTTACTATCTATTACAACTAACCAATGTTGGCTTCTCTTCTCTACTACCATTGCGTGGGCATTTTGATAATAATTTATTAAGACTTAGATGGTGTTTAAATTCAACTTAATTGACTTAATATGAAAAAACTGAATTCATTAAGTTATATGAAAACTGTTTGTTGTTTACTTAATAGGACTGAAAATATTAAATAATAAAACTGTCAAATTTTAATTAAACACGACTAATAGATAATTTTAACAAACAAGCCCTTAGATGTTTCATTAGGGTGGCTTGAATTTGTATAACATGTATCAAAAAGTTAACCTAAGATTTACTAATCTAAAACCCATTATATTTGTTTCAAAAAATATGTCATGCACGATGTACCGTACCGGTCTATGGAGCATTGGACCTATTACAAACCCGCAAATTTTTAATTTAATGATAAAATAGATTTCGTTTATAAGTTTGTTGATAAATAGCTTATTAAAAGAAGTTAGTTCGAATTACAAAATTTGGATAAGAATTTTTGAAGAGATTTGCTAACGGGTGCTCACTAAAAAATGCATTTAATAAACCTTAATTAAACTTATAATTTACTAAATGTGATTTTCAATTTAATAAACTTAA
The DNA here is from genome assembly GCA_030686995.1 of Artemisia argyi. Classification (NCBI taxonomy): domain Eukaryota; kingdom Viridiplantae; phylum Streptophyta; class Magnoliopsida; order Asterales; family Asteraceae; genus Artemisia; species Artemisia argyi. Next base: position 24,072,340 of record CM060687.1, on the reverse strand, counting down.
ATTTTCTATATATTTACATTTTAAAAGATGCCCAGTTGGCTGTTATCAAAACCCATTTTTGAAACATGGAAATTCCAAAAAAGGTGAATACACATAAACATTTTAATTGTGATCAGGTGATAAATTTTCTACAATCTATTGTAATCAAAATCTATTTTTTCAATACAACTTAACATCCTTTTAAATAAAGATAATATACAGGTTTATTAACACCATAGTGCATTTAAATAACATATGCATTTAACCAAAAAACAATTGTCTAAACAACTTTCAATTACAACAATCAAGTTTGTACCTAAAAGGAGCATTATGTCGTCCTGACATAATAAACTAACACGCAACATTAACATTTATGATAGCATGTTTTTTTCGATTTAAATGTTTTAGTAATAGTTATGCATTTTCTATTCGATTAATTTAATTTCATATACCTCCTTACTTTCAGCCATTTGTTTCATTTGATGTATTCTACAAATGTAAATGTTTTCAATATAAAATTTATCTTTTCACAAAATCTTATCTTGTAAGTTTTTTACAGTTATGGGTATGGATATTACTCAAATGGAGTAAAATATACGAGACTTCTAATAATTTTGACGGTATTTAAAATTTTAATCCGTGCACACACTGACAAAGTGCGTTGTAAAATTAATTTGTTTTCGGATATATAAGTTATTGCATATATTCTCATATTAAACGATGTTCTTATAAATTTCTTATAAGCATATGGCAAAAAAAGAAATAGTAAACTACTAAATGTTACGAGTTGTTTATACATATCAGAGTAATATGTACTTCATTTCATATTTATATTCTCGTACATATATAGAGTTTGGGTGTTAAAGTTAGTTAAATTTAATAATAATGATGATAATATTAATAAATAACGACAATAATAGTATATGTTGTTTTTCTATTAAAAAAATTCATTATAAATCCATAGAAATTAGATTTATTTATTATTTTATTTTAAACTTTGAGGCTTAAATGTAAATTACTAGTATATTGATAAATGTGAATATAGTGTTATTTTAAATTTAACTCCATCCTTTTTGCTTCTAAGGCTAAGTTTGACAAAATTAGCCGTGAGCAGGAGCAGTAGCTCTGAATAGTAGCCATAGCTCACTGCTCACCGCTCACAGTTTCATAAAAAAACATTGGAAAAATGAGCTTTTCTAAAAAATAGCAAAACTCACAGCTCTCATGTCAAACGAAAACTAAAAATAAAAAAGCTTATTGCTAACCGCTCCGCCAAACATAGCCTAAAACAAGAGAAACAAAAAAATACATTATTCTCTCTTGGACAAATAAATTATTAATTTATTATCATTAAAACAATCAAATATAAAAAACAAAATAAAGTAATTCCCAAAAATAATAAACCAAACCAAGTCATACATATTTTCCCAGATTTGATCACTCAAACCAAAGTCCTCGCCGGCGCCGTCGCCAACCACCGTCACAACCACCATCATTTCATCCATCAAAGTGATGCTAATCAGATTAGTGACGATCTTAATCAGTTATGTTCCGTCGTCTTAAATGGTTCATAACTGGTCATCATCCAAAAACCAACAATAATAAACCCAATAAACCTGATGCAAAGCTGTTGCCTTTAGCGACAGAACAAAAGAGTGTTGCTAATTTGTATAGTAGAATCAAGAGGAAGAAGTTGATGTTGGAAGGTGTTCATGAAGTTGCTATTTATATTCACCGCTTTCATAATCTTGATTTGTTTCAACAAGGGTAACTTTTTTTTAGTACTTTTTTGTAACTTTTTTTGGTTTTCAAGATTGACCCATTTGGTGAAATGGTTAAAGATTGTTACTTTATGGTAAATTTACTGGTTTTGTGAAATGGGTAGGTGGAATTTGAGCTAATTAGCAGTTTTTAGGAAATGGGTATGAAAAATTATAGCTAATTTGCAGTTTTTAGGAAATGGGTATGAAAAATTAGAGAAAATTAGCAGTTTTTATGAAATGGGTATGAAAAATTATAGCAAAATAGCAGTTTTTATGAAATGGGTATGTGAAATTATAGCAAATTAGCAGTTTTTTTTTTTTTTTTTTTTGGTAATCATGGTTTCCGACTCGACATTGCGAGCCGACTGATCCCACGGCGACTACCCTTTTTGGATAGCCCGGAGTCGGTGCAGGTGAACCTCCGAGGCCACAAGGGGATTAATTTTCTCCCCGTTGGATTCGAACCCTTGACCTCCTCTTTGGAAGGCTAGTATTCTTACCACTGGGTCACCCCTTGTGGTTAAATTAGCAGTTTTTGTGAAATGAGTATGTGGAATTTTAGCAAATTAGCAGTTTTTGTGAAATGAGTATGTGGAATTTTAGCAAATTAGCAGTTTTTAGGAAATGAGTATGTGAAATTATAGCAAATTAGCAGTTTTTATGAAATGGGTATGACATATTTTTAGCAAATTAGCAGTTTTTATGAAATGAGTATCTGGAATTATAGCAAATTAGCAGTTTTTAGGAAATGGGTATGAAATCCTGGAAGCAGTCTCCCTACTTCGGGTTTAACCTGAGGTAGGGGTAGGATTTGTCAACATTCTACCCCCATACCCCGCCCCGGCTGGATTGGGTATGTTGTTAGGAAATGGGTATGAAAAACTATAGCAAATTAGCAGTTTTTATGAAATGGGTATGAAAAGTTATAACAAATTAACAGTTTTTAGGAAATGGTTAGCAAATTAGCAGTTTTTATGAGATGGGTATGTGGAATTTTAGCAAAATTAGCAGTTTTAGGAAATGGGTATGAAAATTAGACCAGATGACCCATTTTGAAATGGGTAATTTTTTAATCTTTTATCATTGATTAATGTGTTTAAACTTTAAAGTTTAAAGAATGTAACTTTATGATAAGTTAGCAATTACTCATTTGATAAAAAGGTTAAAGATTGTTACTTTATGGTAAGTTAGCAGTTTTTATGAAATGGGTATGAGAAATTAGAGCTAATTAGTCATGAATTTGTTAGAAAGTTTGTATTTTGTTATAACTGTTTTAGCCGATTAGTAGTTTTTAGCGTAATGTGTGATATATTAGGATTTTGATAAAATGCTTAAAGATTGTTACTTTATGATAAATTAACAGTTTTTATGAAACAGGTATGTGAAATTAGACCAAATTAGCAATTTTTATGAAATGGGTATTGAAATTTAGACCAGATTACCCATTTGATAAGAATGTTTAAGATTGTTAATTTATGGTAAATAAACTGGTTTTGTGAAATCAGTATGTGGAATTTTACGAAATTAGCATTTTTTATGAAATGGGTATGAAAAAGTGGTGCAAGTTAGCAATCTTTAGACCAAAGAACCCATTTGATAGAAAAGGTTAAAGATTGTAACTGTATGATAATTTAGCAGTTTTTATGAAATGGGTATGAGAAATTAGAGCTAATTAGTCATGAATTTGTTAGAAAGTTTGTATTTTGTTATAACTGTTTTAGCTGATTAGTACGGTGTAGTTTTTAGTGCAATGTATATTAGAATTTTGATAAAAAGCTTAAAGATTGTTACTTTATGATAAATTAGCAATTACCCATTTGATAATAAGGTTAAAGGTTCTTACTTTAGGATAATTTAGCAGTTTTTATGAAATGGGTATGAGAAATAAGAGCTAATTAGTCATGAATTTGTTAGAAAGCTTGTATTTTGTTATAACTGTTTTAGCTGATTAGTAGTTTTTAGTGTAATGTGTGATATATTAGGATTTTGATAAAATGCTTAAAGATTGCTACTTTATGATAAATTAACAGTTTTTATTAATCGGGTATGTGAAATTAGACCAAATTAGCAATTTTTATGAAATGGGTATAGAAATTTAGACCAGATTACCCATTTGATAAGAATGTTTAAGATTGTTACTTTATGGTAAATAAACTGGTTTTGTGAAATCAGTATGTGGGAATTTTACGAAATTAGCAGTTTTTATGAAATGGGTATGAAAAAGTGGTGCAAGTTAGCAATCTTTAGACCAAAGAACCCATTTGATAGAAAAGGTTAAAAGATTGTAACTTTATGTTAAATTAGCAGTTTTTATGAAATGGGTGTGAGAAATTAGAGCTAATTAGTCATGAATTTGTTAGAAAGTTTGTATTTTGTTATATTTGTTTTAGCTGATTAGTACGGTGTAGTTTTTAGTGCAATGTATATTAGAATTTTGATAAAAAGCTTAAAGATTGTTACTTTATGATAAATTAACATATTTTATGAAATGGGTATGAGAAATTAGACCAGATTACCCATTAGATAAAAAGGCTAAAGATTGTATGGTAAGTTTACAGTTTTTATCATTTTATGCAAGGGTTATGTGAAATTTGAGCAAATTAGCGATTTTTAGGAAATGGGTATAAATTTAGAGCTAGTTAAAAATCTTTATGAAATGGGTATGAAAGTTAGACCATTTGATAAAAAAGGTTAAAGATTGTTACTTTATGATAACTTAGTAGTTTTAGGAAATGGGTATGAAAGATTAGACCAAATTAGTCCTGAATTTGTTAGAAAGTTTGTATTTTGTATAACTGTGTAGCTGATTAGTAGTTTTAATGCAGTGTATATCATAATTTGGATGCAATACATATACTCTTTAAGGGGGTGTTTGCAAAAAATTAGTAATTTTTTATATTAAAATTGTGATGAAAATGATAAACTTTCTGTTTAAGGGAGTCTTTGTTTATTTTCAAGATAAGTGGTTTATGGCACATCACGACAACAATTACCCTTTTGATAAAAAGCTTAAAGATTGAAACTTTATGATGAATTAGCAATATTTAGGAAATGGGTAGGGAGAATTAGACCAAATTAGTCATGAATTTGAACTGGGTCAAAAAGGGTTTACTTTAAAAGCTTGTATTTTGTTATGACTGTTTCAGTGGATTAGCTGATTAGTAGTTTATGTGTTTGTTTAAGCTCATAAGCTCAAGTGAATAAACCCATAAGCCATAAAAAATGAGCGTACGAACTTATCGAATCTTCAACAAGCTCATAATCCCACTAAATAAGCTAAGACAAATATCCCTTAAGCTTATCCAATAATAAATAATAAGTTCATCAATGCTTTTTTGAGAAGCTTAGCCAAACACCCCCTAAGTTTTATTGAGTCTGAAGGTTATATGAATTTTGTAATCTTGATCGATACCGGGTTGAAACGCGGCTTATTTTTTATTGGTATTGTATACAGGTGGTATCAGGTAAAGATTACTATGAGATGGGAAGATAGTGAGTACACATCTGCAGTGGGAACGCCATCACGAGTGGTTCAGTATGACGGTAAGTCCTTTTTAGTTAATTGTTTACATGATTACATCTGCATAGTTAGTAGTTAGCTTTGACTTGTTATAGTTTATGTAGTTATATCCTTAACCAGCAGTATGATCTATAAGCTTACTTAGTTATGCACTAGATATGAAACTATATACAATCTCTGATTTAGGTCTGACGTAGCTTCATTATGCGAGTATGATCTTTGAACTGGCTATATTAAGTTGATTTGAAAAATAGGGTTTGTTTTTGTATTCACATAATGAATGAGATCGAGTGTCGCAGAACCAACCATGTGAGCCATCTGAAAATGTATGACGACAATGCAAGCGTGCACTTTAGAGTGAGAAAAGACTTTGAGGAGTCGTATGCACTTAGACATAGTGGGTATGGAAATCATGCTACATTATCGAAAAGACGGTTATTTCCTGGGTGTCGGTGGGCTTGTGTTGGCCATGTTGTCATAGTTATTTGCTTTTCACTTGAGTTTTTGCTATTCCAACATATGCATCTTTCTTCTTCTATTATGCCAAGCCAATAGCCATATAATGTACCCAAAGCTGGAAAACAACCTGAGTAGAATTTTGCATCTTTTCAGGTATTTGTGAACACCTTAATATCTCTGGTCTACAACTTATAAGTAAATCCACTCCAAAGGATCCATACGAGCATCAATCATGGTGGATCTTTTGGAAGCCTTAGTTTAAGAAACAACTAAGTGTAAATGTTACCTTTAGTCCCTTAAGTTTTCCTTAAGCCGAGGACAATGATGCCACTCTTTTTGGAATAATGTTGTCTTCGCCAAGCCTGTCACCTACTCACCGATACCTCCTCAAAGTTTGTTAGGAATGGCACTAAAGAGCTAAGATAATTTGAGGGGTGTGTGTGCTGTCTGCGATAGGTTTAGGACGTTGTTAGGTTTATCACAAGTAGGGAACCCTCATTAGTGTGGCCGAGCCATGGGAATGAATAGCTTTTACCCTTGCTGTCACTTCGTTGCATGCAATTAGTCTATCTTTTGAAGATATATATCTCAAGATGCAAGACCTTTATCTTGTTAGCGGGAGAAAAACAAACAAGCTAATATTATGCAACATTTTTGCATAAACTGCAGCTCCTGATCTTGGTGCTGATAATTTCTTGGGGGTTTGGAAGATTGATGACACGGACCATAGTTTTTCATCACAGCCGTTCCGGATTCGATATGCAAGGCAGGATATTCTTCTTTCAGTCATGATATCCTTCAACTTATCTTTTGGTAAAATTGAGGTCACTCTCTCCCTCTCTCTTTGTACTTTGTACACACGTAATGAATATGGACAGAAAAGTTCGGTCATACTCATATTGATAAGCACTTACGTTCCTCAGGGTCCAATCACATCTGCTGTAATCCTGAAGTTTGAGCTTCTGTATGCTCCTGTTTTGGAGAACGGGTTAGTAAATAGCATTACATTTTATGACTTGGAAAAATAAATTACGGAGTACTTATTTTTTCTTATCTTTACTGGATATAGTGTTTTTAATGCTTCATCTGCAGCTCCAATTTGCAGGACTCGTTGGAATTATCCCCTGCTGCAGTCCATGAATTCCGAATTCCACCCAAGGCTCTTGTCGGATTGCATTCATATTGTCCTGTTCATTTTGATGCTTTCCATGCCGTTGTTGTTGATACAAGTGTCCACATTAGCTTACTCAAAGGAGGTGTTCATAGTATTAAAAAGCCCAGGTTTGTGGTAACTTGTAAATTATGTGGGCAGTCAGGTATTTTAATTTTTGACGCTCGAAGCTGCCTTTATTTTTTCTGAAGCTAAACTAAATCTGTCTTTTCTAGTCGCAGCAATTCTATGATTAATGAAGAAATTGCCAATGAGAAGTACGACAAGGAAAACCTAGTATGCATTTCTGGATCCACTTTTTTTGTCTACTTAACTCGATTTACAGATGCTTAACATATCATACTACTGAAACAGGTCTTCCTTGTAAAGTCATTCTTATCTTCTCGTACAATTTTACTTCAAGAGCTACGGAATCTCAGTAAGGCAATTAAGGAAACAATTGATTTGACCGGTTTCACTTCCCAACACGACGAGACAAAGTTGTTGTCCGCTCCTATGGAAGTGGGCATGGAAATTGCTAATGCTGATTCACAAATACTTGAAAAGATGCAAAATTCTACCCAGGTTGTCTGCTTTTTCTCTGACTGCACACCTGATTGGTTTCATGTACGTGTATGTCAATAAGTTTCGCTTATGCATCTTCTGTCATTCAACAGGTCCCAAATGGTACGACTGATTTCTCAAGTGATTATTTATATTCCTTAAAAAATGATGAACTTTTACGGCTTTTTCATTCGCTTGGAGATCAGCTTCTTAATCTATGGAGCACATTTCTGAAGTTTCACAGGTTTGCTTCTATCACCCTTTTTGTGACAAATCAATGATAAAATCATTAATAGAAGGAACGGATCACATAAAGTGTATTTGTAGTGTATTGTACTTTGATTCTTATAATCTTATCTTTTACTGCGCATCAGGGCTAACAAAACAAAGGTTTTGGATCATTTGCGTAATTCATATGCAATTGATCGTAGAGCTGAATGGTCAATATGGATGGTGTATTCCAAGGTTGAGATGCCTCAACAACCTACCCGAAACGAGACTGAAGACTCCTCGTATCACGGTCTTCGTGGCAAAGTCCCTGTTCTCCGTAAGATAACCGAAGATGTAAGTCTACTACCATTGTTTAACTTTGTGCCACGTCACAGAAACACAAATATTTAATTGTACATTAGTTCTAGGCTCGGGTTAATATTCTGGCAACTACTTCCGATGATCAATCTCTCGCTGTTAACATCAAATTGACATGATTTGTTTATCTTTGTTTTTTAGCCTTCCCAGGCTGCAGCAACGCGTGCTGAGCTCCACCGGCGCAGTATTGCACAGATGAGGGTGAGCCCGTGTTCTCAGAGCCTTAATAGTCCCACATTATTTTATGTGGAAAGTTATTAACCTTTTTTTTCCTATGCAGATGAACAATCGCTCAATTCAAGATCTGCATATTTTCGGAGACCCCTCACGTATACCTATTATAATTGTAGAACATGTTGTAAATGCACCATTACGTTCACCCAGTGGAAATTCTTACTTTAGGAACAAGGACCCGAAAGATATTAACGGCACACTTCCAGTGATTGACTCGAGTTTCTCCCGTAGTCAGCAAAAGGGCCGTATTTTGAAAATCGCGGTCTTTGTTCACGGTTTTCAGGCATGTTCTGCTCTTTATTTTGTCCCAGTTATAGCTTCCTGCCATGTCTGTAGGTCGTTTTTCCTTTCTTTGTTGCTGTAGAAATACTAATTCTGCATGACATGACAACAATAAACAGGGGCATCATCTGGATTTACGGCTTGTGAGGAATCAATGGCTTCTAATAGATCCAAAAATCGAATTTTTAATGTCGGAGGTCAACGAAGACAAGACGTCTGACGACTTCAGGGACATGGGATTAAGACTGGCCAAAGAAGTCATAGCTTTTGTTAAAAAAAAGATGGACAAAGCCTCAAGATCCGGTAGCTTAAAAAATGTGAAACTCAGCTTTGTTGGGCACTCGATAGGAAATGTGATTATAAGAACGGCATTGGCAGGTATGTTACAACACCTCCTCGTCTTTTATTTCACTTAATTCTTATCAAGTATTAGGAGTAGACCCATTTGACCCGTTAGAAGTAAAACTAACCTGAATCGACCCATTCTATAATATGAAATTGCAGAGAGCATCATGGAGCCGTACCATAGGTACCTGCATACATATGTATCAGTTTCAGGGCCACATTTAGGTTATCTCTACAGTTCAAATTCTCTTTTCAATTCTGGCTTATGGCTGTTGAAGAAGTTTAAGAATACTCGTTGCATTCATCAGCTGACTTTCACTGATGATATCGATTTAGAAAACACTTTCTTCTACAAACTTTCCAAGGTACAACTGATAGTGTTTTTTTTTTTTTTTTTTTTTTTTTTTTTTTTTTTTAAATAAAAACAACTCGTTTAGACTTTTGTGTGCGTCGAAGTTAGTTTTTAGTTCAGTTCTGATTCTTGCTTATAACGTTCAGCAAAAGACATTGGAACATTTTAAGAACATACTACTGCTATCATCTCCTCAGGTATTTACTATTAATTTTCCGACATTTTTTTTTTTTTTTTTTTTGTAACTATATACATGTAAATGATTTTTGCAGGATGGTTATGTTCCTTACCATTCTGCTAGAATTGAGATGTGCCAAGCATCATCGGGGGACTACTCAAGGAAGGGCAAAATCTTTCATGAGATGCTCAACAACTGCTTGGACCAAATGCGTGCACCATCCTCTGAGCAACGCATGTTTATGCGATGTGATGTCAACTTTGATGTCTCAATACAAGGACGGAACTTGAATACTATAATTGGACGAGCTGCTCACATAGAGTTCTTGGAAACCGATATTTTTGCTAAGTTCATCATGTGGTCTTTCCCAGAACTTTTCCGCTAATCCATCTGAAAAACAAACGCTCTCCCTATCACAAGCTATCCCTGATGGTCAAAGATGGTTGATGCCAGCGTTCTTCATAGACAAAGAGTCAAACATGAGTTGGTCAAAGATGTGTCGGTCAAGACAACGTGTGCTCAGAAACAAGACATTGTATATTATCCGGTAGAAAGATGCAAGCTGCCTCAGGTAGGTGATTATAAGGTCACATCCCACTTTACGTTTTAAATTATAATGTAGATTTTTTAATGTATAATTCTACACGGGTAGTATTTTTTAGGTGCCCGAAACCGTGTACTTTATGTAGGTGGGGGAAAGACAATGACAATAGATGAACGTCAAGTGTTTCCCCCCTAATTTTCCAGTATGTTGGGCAATTGTGTCTAGATAACATGTTTCATTGTTTATATGTATTTTATGGTTCCGACAAGTCTTTTTCAAGACAAGATAGCCACTGTTAGTTTTATGGTAAATTAGTGACATTTGATTAGCCAGTAATGCCATTTCAAACCCACTTTGGACATGTATTTTGGTCGCATGTCTGGTCGCAAAATCTATAGTTCTGGAACTTTTTTGTATGCACATAATGGTTATCCTTAGCACATCACATCACTTTCTTGTAAAGTTATTATGCAGAAGTGTGTTACTAACGTATATGCAACTTTTTAACTAATATTTTACGCTATGTTCTCAAGTTTTAAAAGAAAAGGAAATCGAAAAGAATAGGAAAGGGAAAAAGGGAAAAGAAAAAGAAAAGTAAAGGAAGTTTTGGTTTAAATGTTTTTGAGATAGAGGAAAAGAGATAGGAACTAACTATAACTCATGTTTTTGAGTTGAAGAAAAAAGAAATATTTGTTCAAAGAGTAAATTTCATAAATCGTCCTTGTGGTTTAACGGGTTTAATGGATTTGGTCCCTCGAAAGATTTTTTCTCGGATCCTCTCCCCGTGGTTTATACCCGTAACGGGTTTGGTCCCTCTGGCTAACGCTCGTTAGTTTTTTCCGTTAACTAACGACCGTTTGCAACAAACATTTGCACCGTTAGTCCTTTATACTAACGGCCGTTTATACTTAACACAAAATTTGTTTTTTTTTTTAAAATTAAAAAAAATAAAAATAAAAATAAAAAATTAAAAAATTAAAAACTAGGTTTTCTTATAATTTTTCTAAATATCTTTAAAATTTATACACACGTTTTTATATACTCATTTTTATACACACGTTTTTACACACATTTTTATATACACGTTTTTATATGCACATTTTTACACACTTTTCTATACATACGTGTTTACACACGTTTTTATATACATATTTTTACACACGTGTTTACACACGTTTTTATACACACATTTTTATACACTCATTTTTATACACATGGTTTTACACACGTTTTTATATACACATTTTTATACACACTTTTTTATAAACACGTGTTTACACACGTTTTTATATACACATTTTTACACACGTTTTTATACACATATTTTTACACATTTGAACACACGTACACATTTATACACGTTGTTACACACGTACACATTTATACACACATTCTTATACACATTTTGGACACGTTTTAAAAAGCGTGTGTATAAAAACGTGTGTATAAAAATGTGTGTATAAAAACATGTGTATAAAAAGGTTTATTACACACAGAGGTTACTAAAGTTTCCAAAAAATTTGCTTTAAGTTACTATAGTTTTTTTTTGGTTCAAAGAGGTTACTCATGTAAACGGGTTCGTTTAATTAGGTTACTCATGTAACGTGTTCGTTTAATTAGGTTACTCCCAAAGTTTGCTACCGGGTGTAACAGGTTTTCACTATCTTTAATTTACATTTTTAGTCCCTGTGGCATGGCGGGTATAACGAATTTAGTCCTTAGGAAGTCATTAATGTTTTCAAAGTTAGTACTTTGCGGATAATGTATAGGACCCGATATAAGTTATATCTTGGATTATATCAAATACGTTGGAACTAATTTGCCCACATGTTCATGATAACCAATTTCGATGTGTATAATTAATATATAGTTTTCTTTAATTATAAGATACTTAAAACTTTGATACTTGTTTACATAGGATATTGTTTTGGATGCTTTTAATATAAAGGCTGGCGCAAAGATGTTACAATAGACTGCAGATTCAAGACCTAGCAATGGTATAGCCGTTATGATACTCTTAGTCTTTCACCGATATATGTAAGGCAATTTGACATTTTCAAACTTCTGTTTTTTTTGTTGTATCTTTCGTTGTAGGACAAGCTCTTGTCATATTCAACTCAAAGGAAGAGGCAAACTTTGCTCTTTCAGAGTTGAGAACCAAATGTCTAATGATTGGAGGTCAAAATCAAAGGTACAAGCCTTTATATGTATTCCTAATCAATTCGAGCATAAGAATGCCAAATATGTTTCGCCTAATTCCATATATAACAAAATAGTATAATACATGTACATGTACCTACGTATATACACATATACCTACGCATAATATAATACATGTACAAAATGTATAAGAAATGGCAGCAATGAACACAAGTAGGCAGCCTAGCCTAATGCTTGAACTTTTGATTGCTTCAGAATGATGTATCTACACTTCCTAAGTTAGCAATCAACACTTCAATTAGCAACCAAATTGTTTCACTTTTAGAACAGATACATTAATAATGCAAATATGGATAAACGAGTACGAAAATTAAGAACATAAGCGAGGATTCGAGAAAAACATATAAAAAGTAAGGAAACCCTGTTACGGGTCGCCTACAGGAGAGGATTCGAGAAAAAAAAAATCTAAGGACTAAATTTGTTAAACCCGACAACCCACAAGGATCATTTCGTAACTTTTTACCTGCTATCACATAAGTTGTAATGTATGGAGTAACGTAAACAACCGGTCACGCAAACAATGGTAACCTCTTTGAACAAAAAAAAACTATAGTAACTTAAAGCAAATTTTTTGGAAACTTTAGCAACCTCTGTGTGTAATAACCCGTATAAAAACGTGTGTAAACACGTGTGTATAAAAAAGTGTGTATAAAAATGCGTGTGTAAAAACGTGTGTATAAAATTGAGTGTATAAAAATGTGTACATAAAAATGTGTGTATAAAAATATGTGTATAAAATCGTGTATAAAAATGTGTATATAAAACGTGTATAAAATTTGTATAAAAATGTGTGTATAAAAAAGTGTGTATGAAACGTGTATAGAAATGTGTATAAAAACGTGTAAAAATTTAAAGATATTTAGAAAAAAAAAAATTATAAGAAAACCAATTTTTTAATTTTTTTTAATTTTAATTTTTAATTTTTATGTTTTTTAATTAAAAAAAAAAAACAAATTTTGTGTTAAGTATAAACGGCCGTTAGTATAAAGGACTAACGGTGCAAATGTTTGTTGCAAACGGTCGTTAGTTAACGGAAAAAACTAACGAGCGTTAGCCAGAGGGACCAAACCCGTTACGAGTATAAACCACGGGGAGAGGATCCGAGAAAAAATCTTTCAAGGGACCAAATCCGTTAAACCCGTTAAACCACAGGGACGATTTATGAAATTTACTATTGTTCAAATAACATGTATGTTCTTTAATTGTTAATGTCAAAATTTTTTAGGGTAAATTGCAAATTCTGTCCCTAACGTTTCTTGAAAACGTAAGGATTACATCGAGACGAAATTTGTTGCAAAATAGTCACTAATGTTTTCGTTTTTTTTGCAAAACAGCCACGGAAAGGCACTGTTTGCTAACGGGAGTTTGTTCTCCCGTTACATGGCCCCACCTTTGAGGGTATTATCGCCATTTCATTATTTTGGTCTTGGCGTCTCACTCACTCTCGCCAATTAAACTTCATTTCCCTCTTAACTTATTTCAAGGACAATATTTGCAAAATATAACTTAACTTCATTAAATTAACTAGAGTAGGCTATTTAGCATACTTTCAAATTAATAATCAACAGTAAAACCATAGCTTAAACAAAACAAAAAATCGACACAACCCAGTTATCCATTCGGTACACACATCTAAACCAGCTATGGCAAATAATGATAAAGGGAAAGTCTTTGTTAACTTGGGGGTTCGGGGGGAAATCATCAGAAAAGTCAGGGAAAGTTAAATGATGAAGCACTGGTACAAAAAGTTGTATTGGTCACGCCAGAAATGTGTGACGATATGCATATAGTCACACACGTTTTTTTCGTTGTGTGTCACCAAAGGTCCCGCCACCGTAGGTAGCATATGGTCACATTGTTGAGTGCGTAGCCTTTTTCATCAAAAAAGAGTGACCAAAACCCCGAATATGTGTGACAAATTAGGCACAAGTTTTGTTGGATTAGTCAGTATGAGTGACCGTAAACACTTTATAGTCACACGAATGTTTTTTGAGAGTAACTATTGTTCGTCCTTTGGCCACATAAATATATAATATATGTGACATTTGAGATAATTTATTAAAGTAAATGTGTATTATGTGTGACTATTTCCCGTCCTGTGGCCACATGAATATATAATAAATGTGACGTTTGTGAGGATTTAGTCACACAACAGGTATTGTTTTTTTTTGAGTTAGTCACATAATAAGTGTGACCATATGCTGTTTAAAGTGAAGAAATTTGTATTTTGTGTGACTATTGTTCATCCAATGGCCACTTGAATTTTATGTTTGTGTGGCCTTTTGTAATATTTAGTCACACAAAGCATCTTTGTTTTGGGTATTTAGTCACATACAATTAAGCATCAAGTGACCAAAAATGTTAATAAGTGTGACCATATGTTGTTTAAAGTGATGAATATATATTTTGTGTGACTATTAATGATCCAATGGCCACATTAATTTTATTTTTGTGTGGCCTTTTGTAATATTTAGTCACACAAAGCATTTTTGTTTTGGGTATTTAGTCACATACAATTAAGCATCAAGTGGCCAAAAGGGTTAATAAGTGTGACCATATGCTGTTTAAAATGAAGAAATGTATATTTTGTGTGACTATTGATCATCCAATGGTCACATTAATTTTATTTTTGTGTGGCCTTTTGTAATATTTAGTCACATAAAGCATCTTTGTTTTGGGTATTTAGTCATATACAATTAAGCATCAAGTGGCCAAAAGTGTTAATAAGTATGACCATATGCTGTTTAAAATGAAAAAAATGTGTATTTTGTGTGACTATTGATCATCCAATGGCCACATGAATTTTATGTTTGTATGACCTTTTGTAATATTTAGTCACACAACGAATTAAGCAAACAGTGACCAAAAGTATTAATAAGTGTGACTATATGCATCTTTTAGTCATATTTAAAAAACAATATATATATATATATATATATATATATATATATATATATATATATATATATATATATATATATATATATATATTAAAACAATTCAAATATATATCAAAATAAATTCAAATACAATAAAATTGGAATGTATATAACTGAACAAAATATAAAATTGGACATCTTTTTATACACCAAGGAGTCCTAGTCGGCTTACAATAGTTTCCTAAGCATCTATAAACTTTTCCATAAGCAACTAGCAACTTCGAGCGGTCTTAATCTCTGAGCAGTACCAACTTTTACTAGCAGTAGTAGCTTTTGTACTAGCAGTAGTAAATACTTGGCACATTTTCTTTGAAGTTCATGAGCTGCACTAAATCCATCTAAGCAATATTAACACAAACATGATCAGCAGTAATTCAAACAACATCATGAAGACTTTTAATCCAAAACAATGAACATAATAATAAAATTTGCAGTTAAACTTACAAGTTTTTCTCCCATTGATCTAATCTCATCATCTGAATATAAAAGCCTTGAAAATGTAGGCTGCAGCATATTAACATATCAAGATGAGAGCAGAACTAGAACATGTCAAAGCTCACAACATAACCGAACTAGATGAGCCACTGGTTCAACTATCTGCACAAACATGATAGGAGAGTTACTACTAGTACCACGTTAGTACTGCTGGAGCAGAATTACTACTGCTAGTATATATATATATATATATATATATATATATATATATATATATATATATATATATATATATATATATATATATATATATATATATATATAACAGAATGTATATAAATGAAGCAAATATATATAAAATTGTAATGTCGTATATAATCAAATTCTCAACTATCATAAGTTAAAACCTGTTGACTCTTCGCCGCCTTAGCTTGCCTTTGCAAGGTTTCACTAGAGACCAAATGTTTTCGCTTCGTTGGTACTAATTTTAGTCCAGTATTTTGTTCACTAATATTTGGTATCGTAGTTGGTGGTGTAACCTGTAGAACCGGTTTGTCGTGGCTTAAGCGTTTTCGTATGTCCGATAGTTTTAACAGGTTCCTATATGTATATATAAAACACGGTACATTATTCATGTATGTAAAACTAAAAAAATCAAAGGTGGATGTTTTATTACTTACCACTGTTTCCATTACTGGTACGTTTTACAAAGTTTCAATGGCCACTGGAGTGGTCACCTGCAATATAAATTAAGAAATACAATGGTGTTAGCATTAGAAAATGAAATTGTTAACAACAAAAAAATGGCTTACATCTGAGTCTAATGGCAGTTTCTTTCAGCAAAAAAATATGGAAAATGTAAGAAACCAAGACACTAATAACGATGCATAATATAAGATCTGCCAACCATGAAACAGTAAAAATATACATGGGTTGGCTTTGGTGACTGAGATGGAGCATACCCACGCCTCGAAAATGAAGTGTGCCAGAAAATCCAGCTGAGGGAATTTTTAGCCAGGCATCCCATGTATCATCCTCACCCGTGAAAATAGCATGTAGCCCATGCAAGAAACAAGTAACATGATTAATGCTAACATAAAAGACGACAACATTAGATGTCCCAAATATAAGTTTAGCATCAAAAACAAACATACGGGTTGCATATCAACTCGGGCAACAAATAATATACAATTGGTTGAAATGTTCTGCAGTGCCAAACCTGGAACGAATAAATGTCAAACACATTACTAAGCAAGCAAATCACTAACATTTGGTACAAATGAAACAGTTTCACAAAAAGCAACCATATTTGAGTTAATTTCCTATATAACATATGTTATGTTAATCTTTTGATAGATAACTTACGCAACTGCGATAAGCAAACTCCAACTGTTCAGCAACATCCTCCCGAAGTGGAAACCAAGTAAGACTCCCTTTATGAGCAAAACAGTGGCCTCTTAGAACACGTCGATTGTCTCCATTCCAATAAACAGGAAAACTATGTCGTCTTAATAAGTCTACCTGCAACGATTATCACCACACGAATTTATAATCAAAAACATGTTTTAGGCTAATTTTAATCCACGAAAATCGATATAAATCATTTTATATTCGATTACACATTCAAAAAAATATAAATTAAATATATGTTTGAGCATACCCTTGAACAGAGTAGGATAGGTGAGATGAGGGTGATGGTGGCTTGACTGTGATGGTGGTAGATGTGGTGGTTATCTCGAACCAAACAACCGAAGCAAACAAAATCACCCATTGCCTCTCTTGTCTTGATGACGGTGATGGCGTGGATGAGCGATGGTTGATGGAACGACGGCGAGATACGGCGGTGAAGTGTGGCGGTGGTGTGTGAGTCGGTTCTAGAGAGAAGGAGAAGAGATGAATAATTGAGAGAAGATATATCTGCTGACTAGTGTTAATTAGTGTTTTGATTTTGGGTGAAAAAGGGGTGGGAGTGAGCGGGAGATTGAAATTTTGGGGAAAATTAAGGGGCGGGATATTGAGCGCTATATTAAAATTTTGTAGATTTTGGAGATTGAAAGCTTATCAAATGAGCTCGAAATGTTTAATGAGTTGAGCTCAACCTTATATAAGTTGAACTCCTAAGTGCAAATACTTATTTATGAATGTATCAAGCTTTTCGAGCTGAAGTCGAATCGAATTCAATTCTTAGGTTATATTTCAATTTTAATTTGTGTAAGAAAACACATATTTACAGATAAATCGAGATTTTCGAGTCAAGATCAAGCTGAGTTCAAACTTTCTCGATCCCGGATAACATGATCAGGAGGTCCCTGGATACGTTGTGGCGGTTGTGCGAGTTGGGTTCGAGAGAGAAGGAGAAGAGATGAATAGAGAGAAGATAAATCTGACTAGTGTCTGGGTTTTGATTTTGGGGAAAAAAGGGCCGGTATCTTGAGCAGGAGATTGAAATTTTAGGGAAAATTAAGGGGCGGGATCTTGAGCGCGATAATAAAATTTTGGAGATTGAAAACTTATTAAATGAACTCGCTGAAATGTTTAATGAGTTGAGCTCAACCTTATATAAGTTTGACTCGAGTTATTGTTGAGTTCTCGAGCTTGTAAGTAATATAAAATATGTTTTAATTCCTAAAAATCCTGCAAAACATTCATTATGACTCGATACACGCATTTGACTGAAACAAGTACTAATATGTATGCTAAGTCCTCCATTACCATAAAATCAACCAAATACACAAAACTTCCTACAAAAACATGTAATGGCTCAACCCTAGCTAGCAACAACACATTATTTTCTTGATACGTACTCTACCATAATTTTATTATAATTAGCACGAGAGATTATGTACATGCATGGGTAAGGATGAGTTAAGGTAGGTGATGAGGCGAAAAGTGTACCGCTTTTAAGGGGTCATTTAAGCCCGAATTCGAGATTATTTGATCAATTATTGCCCTAAATCGTTCCTTTTGTCATTTTAGGTACTTTTGAGGAAGAATCTGGAAAAGGAAGTATTTTGGACGTTTTTTGAGCATAAAAGTGAAAAAAATGGCAAAGTCTCAAATTTCCTTGCTGGAACAGTACCTGACGGCGTCAAGGATCTCCACATGACGGCGTCAAGAATTACAAAAGAGGTGGATGTGGAACTTATAACGTGACGGCCCAGAGAGTTTGCAAGCTTATGGCCTGACGGCGTCACCAAGGCCGTCAGGGTCCAATTACTAGTGACGGCCCAGAGTAAATTCCTACATGACGGCGTCACGAATGGATCTAGGCAATATGATTTTATCATGGCAGCGAGTTGACGGCGTCATGAGTTAATACATGACGTCGTCAAGATGTAATATCTATATATATTTTTCCAAATTTCATTCATTAGTGTGCAACTTTGAGAGAAAAAACCCTAGGCAGAATTTTATCAACTTTTCAAGGGTTTCAACCCCTTGATTCTTTCATGTTCAATTGAAGATAAGTATTCATTCAAATCATTCAATATGTCTATGTGTTGTGTGAATATATCTTACGCTTGTCTTATCTTTAACATGCTAGGCTAGATCTTTCTTGTGTTTGCTTAGATGTAGTGAAACCTAGATGTTGATTATGGGTTGATTGTTTGTTTATAATTGTTACGGATGATTGTATTCGATGTTAGGCTTAAGAAAACTGGAAGACTTCCATTAGTAACTTGCTTGAACGTCTTAAGAAACATGATCGGAGGTGTACTACGATTTTTGGTTGTATTTAATGCATAAGAGAATTCTAATGATCCCATGTTAGGAGCTTCTAACGGCTCGACATAGGAGTGAAGTAGGATCTTATAGAGTTAGGGAATATTGTACACGGCCCTACGACTAGTATTAAGGAATATGACCCATCATCCATGCAATTGTAACAAGCTAATCAACCTGTAAAAGATATCTAGGGAGTAATGAAATCTAAGTAACCACAACTTTCTTCATTATTGTTTCCACCACATTTGTATAATAGTTTAATTTTCATTTCTTTTATTTTATTTTGATTGCATCTTTATATTAATTGGGTTAGTTGGCTAGCAACTAATACCGCCCACCCCTTCAAAACCCGATATTTTAATTGCTTTCCATAAAATATAAAAATACAAAAAGAATCATCCCTCACCTCTAGACCTAGTTTAGTAGGCTTTCTAATCCTAGCGACACTATTCCTGAGTTGAACAATCAATCCCCCGGTACTTGTCACTATACTATACTACAACGATCAGGTACACTGCCTGGTGGGGGTTGTAAGCTTCTCAAGATCCCTTGAGAGGTAAAACCTATTGCGAGGGCGCAATTCCCACATATCAGTATGCATGAAAGTTCATGTATCCGATTTTACAAGGAAACTGCATGTTAAAGAGATCGTCCTTTTCAATTCTTGTCCTAGGGTCAACATACTTAAGAGGATCAACTTCCTCTTCTCTCCTAACCTCATCAATAACATCACCATCACCTAAGTCCTCGTCGGAATCCGAGTAATAAAAAGGGACATTCTCATGCATCGAGGAACCAAACGATCAATGTTACGGTTATCCATCGAGAGTGCTAACAATCAGAAACAAGAAGAAAGATAGACTAAAGAAAACCTATAAAAAGAAAATAAAAAATCTCACTAGATATGAATCTAATGAGTAGACCTAAACTAAAATAAAATTCAACCTAAACAATAACATTTCATAACCATAATTTAAGACAACATTTCGATGAAACATTCTGTCACAACTCACCATTTCAGGTCATTTCCCGAACTTTGAAAAAAACACTATTCATCAAACACTATTCATCAAAACACTATTCATCATTTTTGGTGTCAGTTTGACATTCCGAGAAGCATTCAGAAATTTTACTATTCACTGAACACTATTCATTGCGGGAAAAGATTTCATCATTCACGTACATTACACATTTCATCGTAAATTTAGTTTACGGGTATTCAAATTCGCGTAACCGTATTGGTTCAGGTGCGAATCCATGCATTATCAGTAAGGACACTGCATACGGACTAGAGACAGTCTGCATATCATCAGTAGGTCATTTACATGGTATACCACTCTTAGGATTTTCAAATTTATATATTTGATACATTTAACGTTTTCCTTATAATTATTTATAAATAAACGTTAATACACGGTTTATACGCGACGAATATATCTAAATATTCCCACAATGGTCCCAACATATTTTTATATCCATTTTATCATCATAAAAGTTATAACATTCAGTTACCCAGTATTTTGGAAATTTATTTTATTTATAACGTAAGCTTATGAATATAACGACGGTTTTCGTGAAAACTAAACAATAATCACCCGAACACTCAGTAACTGTACCCAACATATTTTTAACATTTTTATGACTTTATTAAGTCCTGGTCAACTTTGTTAACATTTATTTCTAGCAAACCCGGTACCCGATTATAACAAATACTTACACTAAACTACAACTAATAATACACTATATCTTCTAAGTGATCAAAACCGACTTTGCATCTCTTTTTCACATTAAAAACCGGCCACATGCCCTCCCCTAGACACCATGTGATTTCATTTTAACCTCATGTATTTATGTACAAGTATTATACAATATAACTATCCTAATATTTACCAAAAACCCCATAAACACTTTTTTACATAAACATACACATTCATAGAATCATAAACTCATTTTTTCTCATCTCTTTCACCCCAAAACCCAAAACCCACGACCCATATATGATCCATAACCAAAATCCATTATTTTTCAAAGTACAAAGCATCAAAGTTGTTCATTTCATCATCCTAATCAAGAATCATAACACAAAAACACAAGTAATCCAAGATTTCTCATCATCTAATCACCTATTATTTCAAAGTGAGTATTCAAATTTATTTTCATGTTTTCATCTAATTAACACTTATATCTCATAGTATTCATGCTTAATTTCATGCACAAACTAGTTATACCACTTTATTTTTGAAGACTTTTTGAACATACAAACCCTAGATTGTGATTTAGGTGTTCCTTTGTTAAATTAACTTGATTACTAGTCATTAGGAACCCATGGCACCCTAAGAAGGTGTATGGTAGGATTAGTATAGATTTGTGGTGTTTGCAAGAGATTTGGTTGAAGTAAAAACTAGTTTTGAACCTTGGAAATGGATTTCTAACAAGTTTATAAACATGCTGTCCCATTTTGGTAAATTCTGGAAAATCAGTAAACATAAAGGAAACTTTGGCAAAATTTTTAGAAAATACTTTCAAAAACGAATCCGTAGGCGAAAGAACGGATTAAAAAGAGTTTATAACGAAGAAGTTATGATTTTTGCTAGTTTATTGACGAAAACTATTTTCCGGAAAAATACATGCTGATGGACGTTTTTCGTCGGACAAAAAGAGACTTTAGACGTAACCCGGAGGGGTCAAGCTTTCCAAAATATATTACTACATGTTAAGACGTAACCGTGGATATAAAGAACAAGTAAAACGGGCTTATAACGACAAAGATATTCACGTTTCCATATCGGCAAAAATCCTCTATAATTGGCAGCTTTTAGAAATAATAATAATAACACTACGTACTAAATTCTAGATTTTCTAGAAATATTAACCAAGTACCTAAATTCATAACTAATGACGTATTAGTGAACACAAGTATATTTTCATCACCACAAGGCGTTATTTCAAGGATTTCAAACCGAGGATTTCAACACAAACATTGGTACATACGATATATATATATATATATATATATATATATATATATATATATATATATATATATATATATATATATATATATATATATATATATATATATATATATATATAAGTATATATATTACAACTAGTTTATTTTTCTAATAGCCATATTTTTCCTAAGTCTTGGAATATATACTTTTGATAACAACAAGTGTTTTTCAAAGAGTAGAGTGGTATAGGAAACATGTGCATGGACATTCATAACATCATTTCATGATCTAAAGTAGATCGTTCATCATTCATATTAGGTTGCGGCTAGTGTGCGCGCCTTGTTTTTCAGCTCATTACATGTTCATGGTACCATCATATTGGGTTGTGGCAGCTAATTGTTCATTGGTGTTCATTTCATTTCATCACAGTTTCATCAGTTAAGGTGAGTTTTCATAGCCCCGTTTTCAATTCAACATTTTTGATTGTTTTCAAATCCCACGGGGGGAATACATTGCATCAATCATTTTAGTACGAGCCCAAGTATTCAAACACATGTACATAGCTTAAGTTACCTTGCCATGTGATAAGTCCCCTGTAACATCATGAACCGTTAATTTACCGGTAAGCGAGAGTGAGTGGATAGATCTATCGAGGGTGACGCCTCCATCCGTGGTAGTGATTACCAACAGTAAGCGGATGCATGTCATGTCTTTTACATTTGAGTGTTTCGGCAGAACATTCAGGAGGGGCATAGTTTCATCAGTCATAGCTTCGGTGTCATGAGCTTAAGGTCTATTGTACAATTTTCATGAGATTTTTATCTTGCACTTTTACTTGTGGTGGCCGTACATCATTACATTTTATAAACCTATGGAATTCACCAACATTCGTGTTGACGTTTTAGCAATGTATTTCAGGTTATTAAGGTAGCTCATGTGACATGCATTTGGACCTTCATGGAGTCGCGGAGTCGACGCGTCTCATCATTATTTCATGCACTTATGTAAACGTTTGATCTAGTATGACTTGTTTTCATAAACATGCAACACATTTTGGGGACCTCATTTTGTAAACTCTGGATTATTTCAATGATCAAATGCAGTATTTTCCAAACGACACTTTAGGTCGTTCAATGTAACTGTAACTGTGGTGCTATGACAGACACCCCCAGGTATTCCATTCCGCTGCAAGTCAGGTAAATTTGGGGTGTGACAGATTGGCATCAGAGCTAAGGTTATAGCGAACTAGGATGTATCTTGGACCCTAGACTATAACCACATCAGCATAGCATCTCATCATTTCATCATAAGTGCATAATCATGATACATGTTGTTTCATGCATACCCGGTGCGAGTTATTTATACTCATATCTGTATATGTATATCATTTTATTGACCTGGTTCACAAGTGACATGTCTTCAGATACTCACCCTGACATCCTTTTATCGGATTCCGACATTGAAGATGCCTTGTCATCTTCCACTACCATTATACCACCAGTTGCATTTACACCACCATTAGTACTATTGATTTGCCATAGGAACAGGGTTTTCCTATCATTCAGCCCGTACATAGAATGCCTTTTGGTAGTGTATTCAGAATTAATCTTAATGGACTTATTAGAATGCTTATTGCAAGGAAGATAGTGTGTTTTCTTTCCATCACTAGTAGGGCACTTACTACTCAGGTACTATCACCACCATCAGTTACTTATTACACTATTGGCCTTCCCACAGTGTGTACTTTAGTTTTACCTTTTGGATGTCGCGAGGTAGCACGAAAGAGGGTAGTATTTCATTCACTGGTACCATCATTGTCATTTTCCTTTTCCATTCCCACTTGCCATGAACTAGATAACACCTAGTAGATAACACAAATATCACGGACTCAACAGGAACATCCGCAGATTCTTTAGGAATGGTTCAGAACCTACATTATCTAAGATTTGATAGATGCACAAATTCAGACACCACTTCAGGACTATCTCGACCTTATGATGCCACAAACCTGATTTCACACAGAGGGACACCAGGAAGTCCCTGGACCAGACTTATATCCTCACTAGCTTTTAATATTATCCTAGCCACAGAAGGTGTGGGACATAGTCTAAAGAACTTGTTGTCTTTTGATTGTTGTACAAACTAATATATCAAGTGTGACTCTACTATGTAAGAAATGGTTGTGCTATTTGTGATACCGGTTCACGTAGACCGAAATTTTCATGTATTATATTCATGTGTTGTGAATATGATGGCTTTGATTAACTATATACCCTCATGGTCACTTATGATTTGATGAAGAGAGATCTAAGCAAACCACTCCAAGCATGACGCAAGCTGCTGTTGGACAAGTCATTGCCAAGAACATAGTCACCGCCCTCACTAAGGAACTTACTCACGTGGAATTTATGGGGTGCAATCCTCCCTCCTTTAGCGGAACTAGAAACATAAAGGAATTTCTCAAATGGTTCGAAGACATAGAAACAATATTTCAATGTGGCGACTGTCGTAAGGAATACAAGGTTAAGTTCGCCACATGCACTTTTCAGGATCATGCCCAGGAATGGTGGACCAAATATATTAAGATGGTGGGAGTTGATGCTGCCTACTCACACTCTTGGGAGAAACTAAGAAGGATGATGGGTATAACATTTTGTGTAGGAAGTGAATTACGAGCAAGGGAACAGGAAACACTAAACTTTATCATGGTAGGAAATGATGTGACGAGTACACTACTCATTTTTATGAATTAACACGACTAGGTTCTGCAATGGATGAACCGGAAAGCAAGAAACTTGAAAAGTACATTATCAAAATGGCGATCGAAGCAAAGGAACTCATAGTTTACGCCGAGACATCAGGAAACAATAGTGACAATAAAAGGAAGTGGAACAACAATCTAGGTTGCAATGCTGCTCAACAATCACCCAACGGACAAGAAATGAATAGAGCCTTTGCTGCAGAACCGCACACAAAGAGAAGGTATATTGGAAAGTTACCTTACTGCAACCTGTGTAATCAATATCACCGAGGTCATTGCAGTAAAACGTGTGGAGTGTGCAAGAAGCGGGGTCATCGGACTGAAGACTGTAGGAAACTCACAAATCAGAAAATCCCAGGTAGTTGCTTCAAATGTGGAAACTTAGGGCATTTCAAGAATGACTGCCCGGAGTTAAGGAACAAGGAAAAATCAGGAACTTGGAATCAAGACTAAATCGCTCGAGGAATAGCGTGAGCTGTTGAAAGAGAACAGTCAGGATATTAGCAACATCAAGGATAACAACAATACTTCAGCAGCAGGAGCTTTGTTTCAATATATAAACCGTAGTTCGAGCCCTTTAGGGTTGTATCTTTCCTTTTGTACTTACCGTTGGTACGAGGACATAAGCTAGTGGTATTAAGCACTTTCCTATCCAATGTAATATCTATCTTTTGTTACCTAGGTGATAATCATAACCATCGTTTACTCCATTTTCTATCCCAATTGCTCAGACTTCAATCGTTTCGCAACATTTTAGCATTGTCTCATCAGGAATTAGGTTGATTTCGTTTTTGACGAATTAGTAGACTATTACCATTCGACAAGATTCACCCACGTATCCAATACACCATTCAAGCTATTTTACTATCATATGGGGAAACTGTTTTACAGAAAAATTTCTGAAGTAAGCTATTTTATTACCATCCTATAAATTGATTTTCTGTCATTACACCAAGTATTTACTATTGTTACGCGAAGCAATTTGCATGTTACTTGAAAGAAAATATCAGGACACCATTTTTATAACAATGCGTTGAACACCATCTAAAACTTTTGATAAAAGTTATGATATTTTGACAAAATCCAACATCGCATCATTAGTCCTCAATTATACATAGCCTGATCACCTATGTAAAATTTAGGAAGGATTATGCCATGAAGGAAATAATTACCTTTTCAAAGGATTGTTAATAACAATCTTCATTTAAAAGTTTTGTAAACAAAGGAATTCTTTCATAAACATCCATTTTGCCAAACTATCCCTGGATACTTACCCTACCTGTCACTCACTTAGCCATTAAGTTGGATTTTCCCATTGACTTCCCTAGAAGAGACTTTCCATATCAATTACATGCATGATTCCTCTATACAATAGAAGCAACGAAAGGATTACAGAACTACTAACCAGGACTAGAAGTATATAGTGAGAGAATTCATAACTCAACAACAAATTCTAAGACACCGCGAGACCATCCGAATCACCATCTCTGACTTAGCTGTCAAATTCTATCATTTAAAAGTACTAGCTAGACTGAGCTACAGGATTGAACTCAATATAGATGTCCGCAGGACAACACAATAGAAATACACCAAGCTTCTAATTGAGACTGTAGAGCATTTCATTTAAACATGGCCTCATCCATACATAAACTTTCCTGCAGTAAGTTTTCACAAAGGACAATTGTTTGAAACAAGAATATCGATGTAGATTCCTCTAAGGCATTATGTCTAGAAATTTCAGATAACCTCACCTTCATACCAAGCAAGGGATCAAACCAGAACATATCTCCTCATCTACATGGGAAAACAGAATAGACATTCATCGACAAAACATCAAGTGATACCTTCGTCTTGTCTATTACAACGATAAACAATTTCAGGACTTAAGTTAGTCTAAATACCTATGCTTGTAGTTATGCCAGATAACCATCAATAGACATTATCCAACCTCAGGAACTAAGTGTTAGACATCTATGCATTTAAGCGAACATTTCCTATTCTACCATTTTATCCTTTTCAGTGTTTTCACTTTTAAATAAAGTTGTTGCATTTACATAAATCACATACCTTGTGTAAAAATGATTTCTGAAATTCCTATTTTGAACAAGTACGATCCTTTTTGGTCAATCTTTAGCAACACTATTGTACAATGAGAAATATACATAGACATCAAACTTTGGTAAGCAGTCTTAATCACAACATGTTTGAAAACAGTTCCTATTTCATAACTACTGGATTTTGAATCATCAAGAAAAATATTACCCAGTAAATCATTTGCTCCATTTTCTAAATTCGTTTATTCAGAAAAAGATTTCAACCAAAACTCACAATCGCGAGACAAATTTCCAGAACCACTTTCCCTACAACATCGCTTATGCATTTAGGATTTGTGACTTGACAATAAAGAATATTTGGAATATGTGATGAAGGAATTAGGAGGAACATCACAAATTGATCACGAACTTCAGTAGTGGAGACCAAACTCAATAGACAAAGAAAAACATATGTCTTATCATCCGTTGGAACAAAACACAAGGAATCAAATTGTTACCTATATTCTATCCCTTCAGATAACGCCAAGTTCGAAGGACCGAACGTTATGGAATTAGTCACAAAGGTTTATTGTACCCATTTCAGTTGTTCCTGTTAAGAAAACCGAATTCACCGTGGACTTCAGGTAATCATTTCAGGATTTCCTTCAGAAACCCATTTAGATGTGAACATCACCTATCATCCTCAGAACGATGGTCAAAGCGAGAGAACAATTCAAACATAGGAAGGTATGCTCAGAGCATGAGTGATTGACCCTGTAAATGGTTGGACTAATCACTCAACATAAATCAAATTCATCTACAACAATAGTTATCACACCAACAACGGGAAACTGGCAGAAGTTAGGTTGGTACATAACACACATCATTTGGATTGGATATCCTGAACAACAAACCATCCAGATTCAAGTGAGAGAACAAACTAAGTTAAAAGCATTGCCTTGGATTGGCATGATACAAATTGGATAACAAGAAAGGTTGAACCTTTAGCATATTGGACTATTTAAGATTCATTTTAGAATCGACCAACTAGCATACAAACTTGAGTTCTGCCAGAATTCAGCAGTATATATTACCAGTATCACATTT
The DNA here is from genome assembly GCA_030686995.1 of Artemisia argyi. Taxonomy (NCBI): domain Eukaryota; kingdom Viridiplantae; phylum Streptophyta; class Magnoliopsida; order Asterales; family Asteraceae; genus Artemisia; species Artemisia argyi. The sequence goes on along the minus strand of CM060687.1, from coordinate 24,044,207 downwards.
AAAACATTAAGAAGCGCAGACCATCGATTGATGGGCCAAACTCAGAAAAAGCTCAACTCACTAGTTCAGTAGGCATTCATGAGATAACCAGAAATTTTCTACAAGTCAAGAATCAGTTACAAGTTCAATAAGTCGTAAACCATTAAAACTTCAAGTTCTGCAGAGTTATGCAGAAAGTTCTGCCTAGGAAAGGCATGTTATCGTTCAGAAAACTTGGAAAGTTACACCAATATACACTGGACCATTTATATTTTGACAGAGAAGGCATAGTGGCCGTCAGACTTGAACATTGTCAGAGAACAACAGGATAACACGAACATATTTCACATTTTCAGATCCCCAGAAATGACTTTCAGATGAGTCACTCATGATTCCATTGGAAGGGATCCATCCCAAATGACAATCTCAGACCTTGTAAGAGAACCAACAGAAACCATGGACCGTGTGGTCAAACAGTTGAATCAGAGTTGAATTCCTATCGTTAGAGTTCGCTGGAATTCTCGAATATCATCACCTTTTCAAATATATGTTTTTAGAAACCAACATAAACTGAACTTCGGGACGAAGTTCCTTTTAGAGGGGCAGGATGTCACAACTCACCATTTCAGGTCATTTCCCGAACTTTGAAAAAACACTATTCATCAAACACTATTCATCAAAACACTATTCATCAGTTTACTATTCATCATTTTTGGTGTCAGTTTGACATTCCGAGAAGCATTCAGAAATTTTACTATTCACTGAACACTATTCATTGCGGGAAAAGATTTCATCATTCACGTACATTACACATTTCATCGTAAATTTAGTTTACGGGTATTCAAATTCGCGTAACCGTATTGGTTCAGGTGCGAATCCATGCATTATCAGTAAGGACACTGCATACGGACTAGAGACAGTCTGCATATCATCAGTAGGTCATTTACATGGTATACCACTCTTAGGATTTTCAAATTTATATATTTGATACATTTAACGTTTTCCTTATAATTATTTATAAATAAACGTTAATACACGGTTTATACGCGACGAATATATCTAAATATTCCCACAATGGTCCCAACATATTTTTATATCCATTTTATCATCATAAAAGTTATAACATTCAGTTACCCAGTATTTTGGAAATTTATTTTATTTATAATGTAAGCTTATGAATATAACGACGGTTTTCGTGAAAACTAAACAATAATCACCCGAACACTCAGTAACTGTACCCAACATATTTTTAACATTTTTATGACTTTATTAAGTCCTGGTCAACTTTGTTAACATTTATTTCTAGCAAACCCGGTACCCGATTATAACAAATACTTACACTAAACTACAACTAATAATACACTATATCTTCTAAGTGATCAAAACCGACTTTGCATCTCTTTTTCACATTAAAAACCGGCCACATGCCCTCCCCTAGACACCATGTGATTTCATTTTAACCTCATGTATTTATGTACAAGTATTATACAATATAACTATCCTAATATTTACCAAAAACCCCATAAACACCTTTTTACATAAACATACACATTCATAGAATCATAAACTCATTTTTTCTCATCTCTTTCACCCCAAAACCCAAAACCCACGACCCATATATGATCCATAACCAAAATCCATTATTTTTCAAAGTACAAAGCATCAAAGTTGTTCATTTCATCATCCTAATCAAGAATCATAACACAAAAACACAAGTAATCCAAGATTTCTCATCATCTAATCACCTATTATTTCAAAGTGAGTATTCAAATTTATTTTCATGTTTTCATCTAATTAACACTTATATCTCATAGTATTCATGCTTAATTTCATGCACAAACTAGTTATACCACTTTATTTTTGAAGACTTTTTGAACATACAAACCCTAGATTGTGATTTAGGTGTTCCTTTGTTAAATTAACTTGATTACTAGTCATTAGGAACCCATGGCACCCTAAGAAGGTGTATGGTAGGATTAGTATAGATTTGTGGTGTTTGCAAGAGATTTGGTTGAAGTAAAAACTAGTTTTGAACCTTGGAAATGGATTTCTAACAAGTTTATAAACATGCTGTCCCATTTTGGTAAATTCTGGAAAATCAGTAAATATAAAGGAAACTTTGGCAAAATTTTTAGAAAATACTTTCAAAAACGAATCCGTAGGCGAAAGAACGGATTAAAAAGAGTTTATAACGAAGAAGTTATGATTTTTGCTAGTTTATTGACGAAAACTATTTTCCGGAAAAATACATGCTGATGGACGTTTTTCGTCGGACAAAAAGAGACTTTAGACGTAACCCGGAGGGGTCAAGCTTTCCAAAATATATTACTACATGTTAAGACGTAACCGTGGATATAAAGAACAAGTAAAACGGGCTTATAACAACAAAGATATTCACGTTTCCATATCGGCAAAAATCCTTTATAATTGGCAGCTTTTAGAAATAATAATAATAACACTACGTACTAAATTCTAGATTTTCTAGAAATATTAACCAAGTACCTAAATTCATAACTAATGACGTATTAGTGAACACAAGTATATTTTCATCACCACAAGGCGTTATTTCAAGGATTTCAAACCGAGGATTTCAACACAAACATTGGTACATACGATATATATATATATATATATATATATATATATATATATATATATATATATATATATATATATATATAAGTATATATATTACAACTAGTTTATTTTTCTAATAGCCATATTTTTCCTAAGTCTTGGAATATATACTTTTGATAACAACAAGTGTTTTTCAAAGAGTAGAGTGGTATAGGAAACATGTGCATGGACATTCATAACATCATTTCATGATCTAAAGTAGATCGTTCATCATTCATATTAGGTTGCGGCTAGTGTGCGCGCCTTGTTTTTTAGCTCATTACATGTTCATGGTACCATCATATTGGGTTGCGGCAGCTAATTGTTCATTGGTGTTCATTTCATTTCTTCACAGTTTCATCAGTTAAGGTGAGTTTTCATAGCCCCGTTTTCAATTCAACATTTTTGATTGTTTTCAAATCCCACGGGGGGAATACATTGCATCAATCATTTTAGTACGAGCCCAAGTATTCAAACACATGTACATAGCTTAAGTTACCTTGCCATGTGATAAGTCCCCTGTAACATCATGAACCGTTAATTTACCGGTAAGCGAGAGTGAGTGGATAGATCTATCGAGGGTGACGCCTCCATCCGTGGTAGTGATTACCAACAGTAAGCGGATGCATGTCATGTCTTTTACATTTGAGTGTTTCGGCAGAACATTCAGGAGGGGCATAGTTTCATCAGTCATAGCTTCGGTGTCATGAGCTTAAGGTCTATTGTACAATTTTCATGAGATTTTTATCTTGCACTTTTACTTGTGGTGGCCGTACATCATTACATTTTATAAACCTATGGAATTCACCAACATTCGTGTTGACGTTTTAGCAATGTATTTCAGGTTATTAAGGTAGCTCATGTGACATGCATTTGGACCTTCATGGAGTCGCGGAGTCGACGCGTCTCATCATTATTTCATGCACTTATGTAAACGTTTGATCTAGTATGACTTGTTTTCATAAACATGCAACACATTTTGGGGACCTCATTTTGTAAACTCTGGATTATTTCAATGATCAAATGCAGTATTTTCCAAACGACACTTTAGGTCGTTCAATGTAACTGTAACTGTGGTGCTATGACAGACACCCCCAGGTATTCCATTCCGCTGCAAGTCAGGTAAATTGGGGGTGTGACACATTCATATAATTTTGTGTCTATGATATATAATAATTTGTTAATTTGTATAATATATTACAAAAACTATTAAGAAAATGACATTATAGCTAGTAGGATCTTAAGATCCCGATCTGATCATACGATCACGATCTTGCAAAGACGAAAACGATCCTGGGTAGGATCCCGATATTGAAAACCTTGCATCTTACCATATGTACTCTTTGGGCGATTTTTTAAATACAAAATACACTAAAATACAAATGTACGTACCTTTAATACTTTTAGTTTTTAAACTTTTAATCCTTTTAGTTTTTATACTTTTAATCATTTTTAAACTTATCTATACATCTTATAATGCATCTTTGACTCTCTCTTCCATTTTTTCAAGATTTCCATTTATACATTTTAAGTAAATACAACAAATTAAGCTATATGTACAATCAATTTAAGCATTAGCACCTACACATATTGACTGGTCAACACTTATAATTAATATAACATTTAAAACACCCTTTCAATTAAAGTATCATTTATAAACCACATATTGCAAGCAAGCTTTATTCTATTTGCATTTTCCATTTATCATGTATATGCACTTGCAGGCAATTTAGTAACATGTTACTTCATTAAAGTTGAAAATTGACTTTAGAAAGTCAAGTAACACTGTTCCTATAGGGGTTACAAAGTACATAAGTTATTAGAAATGTGTAACCATATGTATCAATTTGTGACTACACTTAAATAATGTGTGACGAAATATGACTCTATGATTTAGACACCTAAATAAATATTTCATGTGACCATGTATATAGCATCTTTAATTTAGTCACACAAAAACTCAATGTGAATAATATCAAGGTTAATGATAATTGACTTCACATTTTGCTATAAATAATAGTCACATGAATATTTTACAATGTGACTATTTTGAATGTATTGGTCACATATAATACCTTTATGATGTGACCATAAACATCATTTAGATACACATGTGTGATATGGTGTGACTATTGTAAAGCCTATAGTCACATGATCGTGCTTCAATTAAGTGTGGCTATACACATTAGGATTTGGCAAACAAACACACACTAAACTTTAGACACACACATTAACTTACGTGACCATATGTATCGAATTTTAGTTACACTTAATCATGTTTCTATGGTTTAGTGTGACCATATATGACATTTGGTCACACTCTTCAAGTGTGTGACATATATTTGTCACTCTTAAATGCATTTCGTGACTAACGCTTCAAACTGAATTTTTAGTTGTCACACATTTCAAATTCATATGTGGCTAACAATTCAGCAAAGAATAGCAGTCACGTTTATATAATGTGTGACAAATTTGACTATATAATTTAGCCACATAAGCAAGTACTTCATGTGACCATATATCTTTTTGGTCACACTGTTCAATTGTGTGACATATATTTGTCATATATGTGTATCTATAGTGTGACTAATGTTTCGAGCTGATTTGTATCTGTCACACGTCTCGAATTAAAAGTGATTAAAATGTCAAAAAATATTTACCAGTTACCCTCTGGTCACATATATACACAAATGTGTGACATATATTTTAAGAAATGGTCATACAAGTCGGATCAAGTGTGGCTGTTTATTTAAGGCTGATACATTTAGTCACGTAAATATGTTGCTCTGTGACCATTCGAAATACGCTACGTGTGACGAAAGGCCAAATCTGTACTAGTGAAGTCTTTGAGGAAGTTATGGCTACATTTGGTGATCAAGTTATTGCCAAATATTGTTTGTATAAGAACATAGGGAATGAGATGTAGAAGTTATTCTTGAATGACTGTGGAACAAAACTTACAACGAACCAAATATGGGTGGTAGTGGTGCGATATCTATTTCGGAAGTGGTAGCGGAACCAGCAATAAAGTTCTTGTAGAGACAAAAAGAGGGAGTGGAAGACCTAGAAAAAAAGTAACTTTTTCTGTATCAATCGATAATCCGAGTACAATGACACGAAAATGAAAGAGGGGAATGCCTTTTCGGAGTGGGAGGAAGAGGGAGGGGAGTCATAATCCGAGTACAATGACACAAAAAAGGAAAGGGGAACGCCTGCTGGGAGTGGGAGGAAGAGGGAGGGGAAGGAAGAGCGTGCAAATCTTCATATGTTAATATATTATATTTTATTATGTGTTATTCTTAATTTGCTTATATTGGATGCTATAAGTGGCATGATTGAGTGCCCTGATTGGTAGGTTTAGGATAAATAGAGTATTATGGTTCTAATTAGGTCGTTAGAATAGGATATTTAGTCAATTCAATAGAGTTGTAGTGACAATGAGAAATGCAGTTGTGAGTTGTGGTTGATGTGTTTGCTTGAGTTGACACTTTCTTAGTGTTGCGACAAATTTTGTCTCGGTGTAATCCTTGTGTTTGCGTATCCAATAGATTGCACAAGAGATCACTTGTCAATAAAATGAGATACATCAGCAAATGGTTCTTTGCCCACCCCACCAGCTCCTGATTTTGTACCATATCTGATTCTGAACTAGTGATCTTCACACTCGACAACTTCATCACACAAATGACATATATTGTAATGCATGCCGAGACCTCTAGCTTGTCACCAAGTTTTAATAAGTTCTGACAAGTATAAACACCGCTCCTATATATAATTCCTTCTTTGTTAAGTTATTGGAATGCAGTATGCAATATGACTATTGATTACCTAAAGTGCCTTTAATTAGGGATCTACTATGCACTTCGTGATCACAACTTTCAAACTTATTTTGATAATCATATGTTGAGAATCTCATTTCAAACAATTTCACTTCCCTTTTACAGCTTCTGGATTTGACTTTGATTCTCTAAGCATAGATTAAGTATATAGATTGACACATGCGAAATCATTACGGAAACACAACAGAAAACCGAGACAAACATTTAGTCACACACCATTAGCCACACATATAGCCATAAGTTTGTGACATGAGCCTTACGATTCAAAACAGAATGATCACATCGACTCATCAACCATTTTCATATGACCAAGTGGATGGTTGAATGGTTGGATATCACAGTACTTGCAACTTGATGCCATGAGAGAGCCAATATCCAAATGAAGATAGTTATTATCAGTGTTAACCGGTTCCACAAACTTACGCGATATCATAACAGAGTTAATGACATCATCATCTGGATGGAAAATCGAGAGAACATTGAACCCATGAAGAAGATTAGGATCAACCACGGGGTAAAGAAAAGCACGGGCACCGTGGGCGCTCCTTAGCATGAGTATGGCACCAGGTGCCATGTACTTAGCCAAATGCTGAATAACTTTATTTTTCTCGTCCATATTCATCCCCACAAGTGCTGCCAAGAAAATCACATCATAATCCCTCAACTCATCAGTCACATCCATTATATCGGCAGTGTGGAACACCATTCTTTTGGACAAGTCTTGATCGGCTGAAACCAGACGAGAAGCCATGGAATTTGCCGTTGAGTCAATGTCATAGTTGTGAAAAGTTGTATCCTTGAGATGGTAAGAAGCCAAGACTATTGAGGTGAAAGGTAATGGGCCAGACCCCACAAACGCGACACGCTTGGGGGTTTCTGATGTGGTGGAATAGTGTCGATTAAGGATGTCATACTCGAGCCGACCAAGCTTGAGATAATTGGAATAGTAAGGAAAAATATTAAGATGATGAAGAGGATTTTTGAAAGATCCTAAAATTGTGGAGAAGTGAGCTTCAAGTAGGCCCTCGGCCTGACCACAAAGTCTAATGAGCTTAGACCTTATTTCCTGTATATTCGCTGGAAGATTGGCTATATTAATAGAAGAGTGCGGGATGCATGCATGGACGAGTTGAGTGAAGAGGTTGTCGACATCTTTAGAGGGCTTGAGTGTTTCAAGCTTCGAAAGTTTCTCATAAATCTGGCACACTTTCTCAATTAGGATGCTCTCTTCTTGAACTTGGAGTGATTCCATTTTGACACTTAGGGATGCCTGGCTCGAAAATTGGCAGTTATTTCTTATAAACTAGAACTTTTTGTTTGTTTGAGTACAAAGTAGTAGTTGTGTTTTTGCATATTGTCATGTGAAAACGCGTCTTCTTTATAAGCACATCTATGTTCCACATTGAAATTGTGATAAAGGGACGAGTCATGCTTGGTATTAACATGACAACACCTGACAAAACCCTTTGCATCAGAACATGATTATAACTATTAACAAAGTATTAGGACATCCATTATTTATTTGTACATATAATAAAAACTAGTCATCCTTGAATTTTTCTTTTACTAACCAACTTTATGTACAACTGTTATTGAAAAATAGTATTTGTTATTAACACTGCTCATTAACAAAACCCTTTATTATAATTAATACCTTCAATAGATTGTTGTAAATTTTATATTAGACCAAGATTGAACGATTCCGGAAACACTTGTTGTTTAAAGGACCAAAGACGCTTTGGTCAATTACCTTTACATTAAGCACTCTATAAAAACACGGTTCGGTCTTAAGGTACAGTTTCCCGGTATTAAAGAGAGCGAACTAAAAATAATTACATAATGACTGGACAATATTATTTATGAAACTAGAACTTCAAAAAAGAAATAATAAATTTTGTTAACTACTTGATAAGCACATCTTCACGACATTTGCTTATCATAGCTGTGATTTTTCTCTATTAGAAAAAAATTAAATGTCCTTTTCATATGATAGATGCTTCACATTCTTATGCTTTTACACTTTCCTTGTTCATACACACTAACAATGTTGCCATAAAATTTCAATTCAGCGCCTACCTCATATTTGCATTGATTTTCTCCTTGAATGTTATCACTATCTCAGTTTAAATCTGAAATCTATGCTTTACAGTGATTTTTTTTTCTTGTCAAATTACATCTACATTTCATCTTGTTTAATTAAAAGTTTATTCTCAAGCAAAAACATGATTTGCTTATATTGGATGCTATAATCTTTTTGCTTATATTATGTGTTATTCTTAATTTGCTTATATTGGATGCTATAATCTTTTTGATAGACGATTATATGCGTTATTCTTAATTTGCTTATATTGGATGCTATAATCTTTTTGATAGACGATTACATGCTAATATTGTGTGGCATGATTGAGTGCCCTGATTGGTAGGTACGTTTAGGATAAATAGAGTATTATGGTTCTAATTAGGTCGTTAGAATAGGACATTTGGTCAATTCAATAGAGTTGTAGAGACAATGAGAAATGCAGTTGTGAGTTGTGGTTGATGTGTTTGCTTGAGTTGACACTTTTTTAGTGTTGCGACAAATTTTGTCTCGGTGTAATCCTTGTGTATGCGTATCCAATAGATTGCACAAGAGATCACTCGTCAATAAAATGAGATACATCAGCAAATGGTTCTTTGCCCACCCCACCAGCTCCTGATTTTGTACCATATCTGATTCTGAACTAGTGATCTTCACACTCGACAACTTCATCACACAAATGACATATATTGTAATGCATGCCGAGACCTCTAGCTTGTCACCAAGTATTAATAAGTTCTGACAAGTATAAACACCGCTCCTATATATAATTCCTTCTTTGTTAAGTTATTGGAATTCAGTCTGCAATATGACTATTGATTACCTTAAGTGCCTTTAATTAGGGATCTACTATGCACTTCGTGATCACAACTTTCAAACTTATTTTGATAATCATATGTTTTAGAATCTCATTTCAAACAATTTCACTTCCCTCTCACGGCTTCTGGATTTGACTTTGATTCTCTAATCATAGATTAAGTATATAGAGAGACACATGCGAAATCATTACGGAAATTAAATAGCATTAGTTTAATGACTTCCTTTATAACATCACAAATGATTATTTATTTCTTAAAATTTGGAAACACAACAGAAAACTGAGACAAACATTTAGTCACACACCATTAGCCACACATATAGCCATAAGTTTGTGACATGAGCCTTACGATTCAAAACAGAATGATCACATCGACTCATCAACCATTTTCATATGACCAAGTGGATGGTTGAATGGTTGGATATCACAGTACTTGCAACTTGATGCCATGAGAGAGCCAATATCCAAATGAAGATAGTTATTATCAATGTTAACCGGTTCCACAAACTTACGCGATATCACAACAGAGTTAATGACATCATCATCTGGATGGAAAATCGAGAGAACATTGAACCCATGAAGAAGATTAGGATCAACCACGGGGTAAAGAAAAGCACGGGCACCGTGGGCGCTCCTTAGCATGAGTATGGCACCAGGTGCCATGTACTTAGCCAAATGCTGAATAACTTTATTTTTCTCTTCCATATTCATCCCCACAAGTGCTGCCAAGAAAATCACATCATAATCCCTCAACTCATCAGTCACATCCATTATATCGGCAGTGTGGAACACCATTCTTTTGGACAAGTCTTGATCGGCTGAAACCAGACGAGAAGCCATGGAATTTGCCGTTGAGTCAATGTCATAGTTGTGAAAAGTTGTATCCTTGAGATGGTAAGAAGCCAAGACTATTGAGGTGAAAGGTAATGGGCCAGACCCCACAAACGCGACATGCTTGGGGGTTTCTGATGTGGTGGAGTAGTGTCGATTAAGGATGTCATACTCGAGCCGACCAAGCTTGAGATAATTGGAATAGTAAGGAAAAATATTAAGATGATGAAGAGGATTTTTGAAAGATCCTAAAATTGTGGAGAAGTGAGCTTCAAGTAGGCCCTCGGCCTGACCACAAAGTCTAATGAGCTTAGACCTTATTTCCTGTATATTCGCTGGAAGATTGGCTATATTAATAGAAGAGTGCGGGATGCATGCATGGACGAGTTGAGTGAAGAGGTTGTCGACATCTTTAGAGGGCTTGAGTGTTTCAAGCTTCGAAAGTTTCTCATAAATCTGGCACACTTTCTCAATTAGGATGCTCTCTTCTTGAACTTGGAGTGATTCCATTTTGACACTTAGGGATGCCTGGCTCGAAAATTGGCAGTTATTTCTTATAAACTAGAACTTTTTGTTTGTTTGAGTACAAAGTAGTAGTTGTGTTTTTGCATATTGTCATGTGAAAATGCGTCTTCTTTATAAGCACATCTATGTTCCACATTGAAATTGTGATAAAGGGACGAGTCATGCTTGGTATTAACATGACAACACCTGACAAAACCCTTTGCATCAGAACATGATTATAACTATTAACAAAGTATTAGGACATCCATTATTTATTTGTACATATAATAAAAACTAGTCATCCTTGAATTTTTCTTTTACTAACCGACTTTATGTACAACTGTTATTGAAAAATAGTATTTGTTATTAACACTGCTCATTAACAAAACCCTTTATTATAATTAATACCTTCAATAGATTGTTGTAAATTTTATATTAGACCAAGATTGAACGATTCCGGAAACACTTGTTGTTTAAAGGACCAAAGACGCTCTGGTCAATTACCTTTACATTAAGCACTCTATAAAAACACGGTTCGGTCTTAAGGTACAGTTTCCCGGTATTAAAGAGAGCGAACTATAAATAATTACATAATGACCGGACAATATTATTTATCAAACTAGAACTTCAAAAAAGAAATAATGAATTTTGTTAACAACTTGATAAGCACATCTTCACGACATTTGCTTATCATAGTTGTGATTTTTCTCTATTAGAAAAAATTAAATGTCCTTTTCATATGATAGATGCTTCACATTCTTATGCTTTCACACTTTCCTTGTTCATACACACTAACAATGTTGCCATAAAATTTCAATTCACTGTCACTTCCAGATTTGCGCCTACCTCATATTTGCATTGATTTTCTCCTTGAATGTTATCATTATCTCAGTTTAAATCTGATATCTAGGCTTTACAGTGATTTTTTTTTCTTGTCAAATTACATCTACATTTCATCTTGTTTAATTAAAAGTTTATTCTCAAGCAAAAACATGATTTGCTTATATTGGATGCTATAATCTTTTTGCTTATATTATGTGTTATTCTTAATTTGCTAATATTGGATGCTATAATCTTTTTGATAGACGATTATATGTGTTATTCTTAATTTGCTTATATTGGATGCTATAATCTTTTTGATAGACGATTATATGCTAATATTGAGTGGCATGATTGAGTGCCCTGATTGGTAGGTACGTTTAGGATAAATAGAGTATTACGGTTCTAATTAGGTCGTTAGAATAGGACATTTAGTCAATTCAATAGAGTTGTAGAGACAATGAGAAATGCAGTTGTGAGTTGTGGTTGATGTGTTTACTTGAGTTGACACTTTTTTAGTGTTGCGACAAATTTTGTCTCGGTGTAATCCTTGTGTTTGCGTATCCAATAGATTGCACAAGAGATCACTCGTCAATAAAATGAGATACATCAGCAAATGGTTCTTTGCCCACCCCACCAGCTCCTGATTTTGTACCATATCTGATTCTGAACTAGTGATCTTCACACTCGACAACTTCATCACACAAATGACATATATTATAATGCATGCCGAGACCTCTAGCTTGTCACCAAGTTTTAATAAGTTCTGACAAGTATAAACACCGCTCCTATATATAATTCCTTCTTTGTTAAGTTATTGGAATTCAGTCTGCAATATGACTATTGATTACCTTAAGTGCCTTTAATTAGGGATCTACTATGCACTTCGTGATCACAACTTTCAAACTTATTTTGATAATCATATGTTGAGAATCTCATTTCAAACAATTTCACTTCCCTCTCACGGCTTCTGGATTTGACTTTGATTCTCTAATCATAGATTAAGTATATAGAGAGACACATGCGAAATCATTACGGAAATTAAATAGCATTAATTTAATGACTTCCTTTATAACATCACAAATGATTATTTATTTCTTAAAATTTGGAAACACAACAGAAAACTGAGACAAACATTTAGTCACACACCATTAGCCACACATATAGCCATAAGTTTGTGACATGAGCCTTACGATTCAAAACAGAATGATCACATCGACTCATCAACCATTTTCATATGACCAAGTGGTTGGTTGAATGGTTGGATATCACAGTACTTGCAACTTGATGCCATGAGAGAGCCAATATCCAAATGAAGATAGTTATTATCAATGTTAACCGGTTCCACAAACTTACGCGATATCACAACAGAGTTAATGACATCATCATCTGGATGGAAAATCGAGAGAACATTGAACCCATGAAGAAGATTAGGATCAACCACGGGGTAAAGAAAAGCACGGGCACCGTGGGCGCTCCTTAGCATGAGTATGGCACCAGGTGCCATGTACTTAGCCAAATGCTGAATAACTTTATTTTTCTCGTCCATATTCATCCCCACAAGTGCTGCCAAGAAAATCACATCATAATCCCTCAACTCATCAGTCACATCCATTATATCGGCAGTGTGGAACACCATTCTTTTGGACAAGTCTTGATCGGCTGAAACCAGACGAGAAGCCATGGAATTTGCCGTTGAGTCAATGTCATAGTTGTGAAAAGTTGTATCCTTGAGATGGTAAGAAGCCAAGACTATTGAGGTGAAAGGTAATGGGCCAGACCCCACAAACGCGACACGCTTGGGGGTTTCTGATGTGGTGGAATAGTGTCGATTAAGGATGTCATACTCGAACCGACCAAGCTTGAGATAATTGGAATAGTAAGGAAAAATATTAAGATGATGAAGAGGATTTTTGAAAGATCCTAAAATTGTGGAGAAGTGAGCTTCAAGTAGGCCCTCGGCCTGACCACAAAGTCTAATGAGCTTAGACCTTATTTCCTGTATATTCGCTGGAAGATTGGCTATATTAATAGAAGAGTGCGGGATGCATGCATGGACGAGTTGAGTGAAGAGGTTGTCGACATCTTTAGAGGGCTTGAGTGTTTCAAGCTTCGAAAGTTTCTCATAAATCTGGCACACTTTCTCAATTAGGATGCTCTCTTCTTGAACTTGGAGTGATTCCATTTTGACACTTAGGGATGCCTGGCTCGAAAATTGGCAGTTATTTCTTATAAACTAGAACTTTTTGATTGTTTGAGTACAAAGTAGTAGTTGTGTTTTTGCATATTGTCATGTGAAAATGCGTCTTCTTTATAAGCACATCTATGTTCCACATTGAAATTGTGATAAAGGGACGAGTCATGCTTGGTATTAACATGACAACACCTGACAAAACCCTTTGCATCAGAACATGATTATAACTATTAACAAAGTATTAGGACATCCATTATTTATTTGTACATATAATAAAAACTAGTCATCCTTGAATTTTTCTTTTACTAACCGACTTTATGTACAACTGTTATTGAAAAATAGTATTTGTTATTAACACTGCTCATTAACAAAACCCTTTATTATAATTAATACCTTCAATAGATTGTTGTAAATTTTATATTAGACCAAGATTGAACGATTCCGGAAACACTTGTTGTTTAAAGGACCAAAGACGCTTTGGTCAATTACCTTTACATTAAGCACTCTATAAAAACACGGTTCGGTCTTAAGGTATAGTTTCCCGGTATTAAAGAGAGCGAACTAAAAATAATTACATAATGACTGGACAATATTATTTATGAAACTAGAACTTCAAAAAAGAAATAATAAATTTTGTTAACTACTTGATAAGCACATCTTCACGACATTTGCTTATCATAGCTGTGATTTTTCTCTATTAGAACAAAATTAAATGTCCTTTTCATATGATAGATGCTTCACTTTCTTGTGCTTTCACACTTTCCTTGTTCATACACACTAACAATGTTGCCATAAAATTTCAATTCACTGTCACTTCCAGATTTGCGCCTACCTCATATTTGCATTGATTTTCTCCTTGAATGTTATCACTATCTCAGTTTAAATCTGATATCTAGGCTTTACAGTGATTTTTTTTTCTTGTCAAATTACATCTACATTTCATCTTGTTTAATTAAAAGTTTATTCTCAAGCAAAAACATGATTTGCTTATATTGGATGCTATAATCTTTTTGCTTATATTATGTGTTATTCTTAATTTGCTTATATTGGATGCTATAATCTTTTTGATAGACGATTATATGTGTTATTCTTAATTTGCTTATATTGGATGCTATAATCTTTTTGATAGACGATTATATGCTAATATTGAGTGGCATGATTGAGTGCCCTGATTGGTAGGTACGTTTAGGATAAATAGAGTATTACGGTTCTAATTAGGTCATTAGAATAGGACATTTAGTCAATTCAATAGAGTTGTAGAGACAATGAGAAATGCAGTTGTGAGTTGTGGTTGATGTGTTTGCTTGAGTTGACACTTTTTTAGTGTTGCGACAAATTTTGTCTCGGTGTAATCCTTGTGTTTGCGTATCCAATAGATTGCACAAGAGATCACTCGTCAATAAAATGAGATACATCAGCAAATGGTTCTTTGCCCACCCCACCAGCTCCTGATTTTGTACCATATCTGATTCTGAACTAGTGATCTTCACACTCGACAACTTCATCACACAAATGACATATATTATAATGCATGCCGAGACCTCTAGCTTGTCACCAAGTTTTAATAAGTTCTGACAAGTATAAACACCGCTCCTATATATAATTCCTTCTTTGTTAAGTTATTGGAATTCAGTCTGCAATATGACTATTGATTACCTTAAGTGCCTTTAATTAGGGATCTACTATGCACTTCGTGATCACAACTTTCAAACTTATTTTGATAATCATATGTTGAGAGTCTCATTTCAAACAATTTCACTTCCCTTTCACAGCTTCTGGATTTGACTTTGATTCTCTAATCATAGATTAAGTATATAGAGAGACACATGCGAAATCATTACGGAAATTAAATAGCATTAATTTAATGACTTCCTTTATAACATCACAAATGATTATTTATTTCTTAAAATTTGGAAACACAACAGAAAACTGAGACAAACATTTAGTCACACACCATTAGCCACACATATAGCCATAAGTTTGTGACATGAGCCTTACGATTCAAAACAGAATGATCACATCGACTCATCAACCATTTTCATATGACCAAGTGATTGGTTGAATGGTTGGATATCACAGTACTTGCAACTTGATGCCATGAGAGAGCCAATATCCAAATGAAGATAGTTATTACCAATGTTAACCGGTTCCACAAACTTACGCGATATCACAACAGAGTTAATGACATCATCATCTGGATGGAAAATCGAGAGAACATTGAACCCATGAAGAAGATTAGGATCAACCACGGGGTAAAGAAAAGCACGGGCACCGTGGGCGCTCCTTAGCATGAGTATGGCACCAGGTGCCATGTACTTAGCCAAATGCTGAATAACTTTATTTTTCTCGTCCATATTCATCCCCACAAGTGCTGCCAAGAAAATCACATCATAATCCCTCAACTCATCAGTCACATCCATTATATCGGCAGTGTGGAACACCATTCTTTTGGACAAGTCTTGATCGGCTGAAACCAGACGAGAAGCCATGGAATTTGCCGTTGAGTCAATGCCATAGTTGTGAAAAGTTGTATCCTTGAGATGGTAAGAAGCCAAGACTATTGAGGTGAAAGGTAATGGGCCAGACCCCACAAACGCGACACGCTTGGGGGTTTCTGATGTGGTGGAATAGTGTCGATTAAGGATGTCATACTCGAGCCGACCAAGCTTGAGATAATTGGAATAGTAAGGAAAAATATTAAGATGGTGAAGAGGATTTTTGAATGTTGGAAAATACCTCGACAACAATCCGAAGTTCGATCGCGGAACGCTAGATCGCGAGTTGTATCGAGCACAAGTAGCAAACACGAGAGACTACAAAAGAACGATAAGAATATTGCACACGATATACCCTCAAACATCCCTTTATTAAACAACCAATAAAGTTTACAATTTGAGGAAGAAGAATGTTAAAAACTAGCATCCCCCCTCATCTCTATTTATATAGAGATGAGGAGGTGGAAACCTAGCTTGCCTTGCACTCCAAGCTACCTAATCCTAGTTTATGTCTAACACCTAATCTAATTATAAAATACACTTAAGTCCCTAATGTTTAAGTTACTACTAATATATAACAATTTCCACCTTAGGAGTAACACTTAAACATAACCGATACTCAGCATCTTTTCCTCGTGCTGGAACCTCGGACCGGGGACCACCTTGTCGACCAGGCATTGTACTTTAGTAATTTTCCAAGATTAGCTTCCGTAGACTCCTTCACTTTCTTCTTTTCAGCAACATTACCCTCTGCACCCTCTTGACCAGGTACTCCGGTTACCGTAATGTCTGCCCCCACCTTTATACCAAGGTGTATCTTTTCCTGCTCCTTTACCAAGCAGTCCGTGTTTGTCTTTTCTTCAAGTTGCTTGTCCTCCAACTTTCTTTGAGCCACTGCAGCATCATCGTTACTAACCTGAACAACCTCAGCTTCACGATTCCCTTGAGCTCCCTGCAGTTCCACCTCAAACCAAACACGTTCATCAACCTGTACTCCATGGACTCCTGTTTTAACACCAGGACCAAGTTGTTTGAACCCAACTTGTTTATGACCAAGTTGTTTGAGACCAACTTGTTTATGACCAAGTTGTTTGAGCCCAACTTGTTTATGACCAAGTTGTTTGAATCCAACTTGTTTTGAACCTCCATGCTTTTGTACACCAAAAGTCGTCACTTTTGCTTCAAGAGTATACACACAGTTCTCTTTCCTGATCCCAGTCATCATAACCCGACAACCTTTGATCACCTTGACTCTACCCATTTGCATCTTCACAGTATAACCCTCTTTCTCAAGAGTACCCAATGAAATCAAGCTTTTTCTTAACCCTGGAACATACCTGACATCTTCCAGTATAAAGCTTGAACCATCATGCAACTGCATCTTCACTTTTCCTGTCCCTTTGATAGTGCATGTCCTGTTATCACCTAACTGAACCGAACCACCATCAAAATCCTTGAAGTCATACAAGAAATCCCTCCTAGGTGTCATATGATAAGACCCACCTGAATCCATTACCAATTCAGTCATCTCATCATTCCCGACCACCGCCAAGGCTTCTCCAAAGTAGGCGTTACCCTCGTCATCAGAAGAATCAGAATCCTGATCATGCTTACCCTTCCTGACAAACCCACTTGACTTCTTCTTTGGACAGTCTCTCTTCAGATGATCCTCTGAATGACATATGAAGCACTTGAGTTTACCAGTTCCACCCCTTGACTTAAACCGCGAATTTCCACCAGAATGAGCTTTCCTTGAATGATCTGACCCTCCCCTTACGTATAACCCGTCTCCAATTTCTTCCTTTGTGCCTTCGGTTCTTTTCTTCAATTCTCTTGAATTCAGAGTCGCTAGAACATCCTCCATTGTCAAGGATTCCCTCCCATACAACAATGTCTCCACAAAGTTTTCATAAGACGATGGCAACGACGTAAGTAACATAAGTGCCTGATCCTCATCCTCAATCTCGATATCCATATTCGCCAAATCAAGTATCAACTTATTAAACTCATCTATATGATCACCCAGTTTCGTACCTGGACTCATATAGAATGTGTACAGCTTCTTCTTCAGATACAGTCTATTTGCTAATGACTTAGTCATATAAAGACTAGTCAGTTTTGTCCAAATTCCTGCAGCAGATGTTTCCTTGGTAACTTCCCGTAAAACCCGGTCTCCCAAGCATAAAATCAAGGTACTGTATGCCTTCTTCATTAAAGCAGCCTTTTCACCTGCTTCCATGTCCGCGAATAATGTCTCTAATGCAGCATCACATCCGAGCTGTACCATTAAAGCATGCATCTTTATTTGCCATAACCCGAAGTCATTCTTCCCATCGAATTTTTCGATGTCAAACCTAGTTATAGAACTAGCCATTCTTCTTTTACCTTGCTAAAAACCTTGTCAAGTTGTTTCTTAACCAACTTTACCGACAAGCCTCACAAGCCATGTGCAATATTCTCCCTTGTTGCTATAAACCCTTCTTGCAAATCGATTTAATTAGAATAATCATAAACCCTCGATTTCGAACAAGCAAACCCGATCGTAAACTTGAAACCCAAGCTAACCACGATCAAAACTTGAACCACAAGAAACCCGCAACAAGAACCTTCAAATATTCGACTTTTTTTTTTTTTAAAAAACCTTAAAGTCAAACCTTGAAGTTGATTTTATACATAAAACCAAAAACCCTTGTATTTATTAAATTACCCTTCACTCTCGTTTTGTAATATACCAAAACAACAACCAAGTGATTAATTTAAGATTAAATACAAGTTCCAACAATAGTACCCTTATTTCTTTGTAGTAGCAGTCTTCACGTGAGTTAGAAAAAAAAAAGAAAACCAATCGCAGGTTATTTTTTTTCTTATTAAAACCGCACCACGTCACCTTCCTAGTTAACTTTTCACGTGGTGTTCAAAACAAATACTCCACCTATTATCGATCGCTGCTACTTAGACGAACTGATTTGAAATCGATTTTTTTTCTCTATCCTCGGAAAAACTCGAAACTTCGATCTAACACTCGAACTTCAATGACCACTATAACCGTGGCTCTGATACCACTTGTTGGAAAATACCTCGACAACAATCCGAAGTTCGATCGCGGAACGCTAGATCGCGAGTTGTATCGAGCACAAGTAGCAAACACGAGAGACTACAAAAGAACGATAAGAATATTGCACACGATATACCCTCAAACACCCCTTTATTAAACAACCAATAAAGTTTACAATTTGAGGAAGAAGAATGTTAAAAACTAGCATCCCCCCTCATCTCTATTTATATAGAGATGAGGAGGTGGAAACCTAGCTTGCCTAGCACTCCAAGCTACCTAATCCTAGTTTATGTCTAACACCTAATCTAATTATAAAGTACACTTAAGTCCCTAATGTTTAAGTTACTACTAATATATAACATTGAAAGATCCTAAAATTGTGGAGAAGTGAGCTTCAAGTAGGCCCTCGGCCTGACCACAAAGTCTAATGAGCTTAGACCTTATTTCCTGTATATTCGCTGGAAGATTGGCTATATTAATAGAAGAGTGCGGGATGCATGCATGGACGAGTTGAGTGAAGAGGTTGTCGACATCTTTAGAGGGCTTGAGTGTTTCAAGCTTCGAAAGTTTCTCATAAATCTGGCACACTTTCTCAATTAGGATGCTCTCTTCTTGAACTTGGAGTGATTCCATTTTGACACTTAGGGATGCCTGGCTCGAAAATTGGCAGTTATTTCTTATAAACTAGAACTTTTTGATTGTTTGAGTACAAAGTAGTAGTTGTGTTTTTGCATATTGTCATGTGAAAATGCGTCTTCTTTATAAGCACATCTATGTTCCACATTGAAATTGTGATAAAGGGACGAGTCATGCTTGGTATTAACATGACAACACCTGACAAAACCCTTTGCATCAGAACATGATTATAACTATTAACAAAGTATTAGGACATCCATTATTTATTTGTACATATAATAAAAACTAGTCATCCTTGAATTTTTCTTTTACTAACCGACTTTATGTACAACTGTTATTGAAAAATAGTATTTGTTATTAACACTGCTCATTAACAAAACCCTTTATTATAATTAATTCCTTCAATAGATTGTTGTAAATTTTATATTAGACCAAGATTGAACGATTCCGGAAACACTTGTTGTTTAAAGGACCAAAGACGCTTTGGTCAATTACCTTTACATTAAGCACTCTATAAAAACACGGTTCGGTCTTAAGGTACAGTTTCCCGGTATTAAAGAGAGCGAACTAAAAATAATTACATAATGACTGGACAATATTATTTATGAAACTAGAACTTCAAAAAAGAAATAATAAATTTTGTTAACTACTTGATAAGCACATCTTCACGACATTTGCTTATCATAGCTGTGATTTTTCTCTATTAGAAAAAAATTAAATGTCCTTTTCATATGATAGATGCTTCACTTTCTTATGCTTTCACACTTTCCTTGTTCATACACACTAACAATGTTGCCATAAAATTTCAATTCACTGTCACTTCCAGATTTGCGCCTACCTCATATTTGCATTGATTTTCTCCTTGAATGTTATCACTATCTCAGTTTAAATCTGAAATCTAGGTTTTACAGTGATTTTTTTTTCTTGTCAAATTACATCTACATTTCATCTTGTTTAATTAAAAGTTTATTCTCAAGCAAAAACATGATTTGCTTATATTGGATGCTATAATCTTTTTGCTTATATTATGTGTTATTCTTAATTTGCTTATATTGGATGCTATAATCTTTTTGATAGACGATTATATGTGTTATTCTTAATTTGCTTATATTGGATGCTATAATCTTTTTGATAGACGATTATATGCTAATATTGAGTGGCATGATTGAGTGCCCTCATTGGTAGGTACGTTTAGGATAAATAGAGTATTACGGTTCTAATTAGGTCGTTAGAATAGGACATTTAGTCAATTCAATAGAGTTGTAGAGACAATGAGAAATGCAGTTGTGAGTTGTGGTTGATGTGTTTGCTTGAGTTGACACTTTTTTAGTGTTGCGACAAATTTTGTCTCGGTGTAATCCTTGTGTTTGCGTATCCAATAGATTGCACAAGAGATCACTCGTCAATAAAATGAGATACATCAGCAAATGGTTCTTTGCCCACCCCACCAGCTCCTGATTTTGTACCATATCTGATTCTGAACTAGTGATCTTCACGCTCGACAACTTCATCACACAAATGACATATATTGTAATGCATGCCGAGACCTCTAGCTTGTCACCAAGTTTTAATAAGTTCTGACAAGTATAAACACCGCTCCTATATATAATTCCTTCTTTATTAAGTTATTGGAATTCAGTCTGCAATATGACTATTGATTACCTTAAGTGCCTTTAATTAGGGATCTACTATGCACTTCGTGATCACAACTTTCAAACTTATTTTGATAATCATATGTTGAGAATCTCATTTCAAACAATTTCACTTCCCTTTCACAGCTTTTGGATTTGACTTTGATTCTGTAATCATAGATTAAGTATATAGAGAGACACATGCGAAATCATTACGGAAATTAAATAGCATTAATTTAATGACTTCCTTTATAACATCACAAATGATTATTTATTTCTTAAAATTTGGAAACACAACAGAAAACTGAGACAAACATTTAGTCACACACCATTAGCCACACATATAGCCATAAGTTTGTGACATGAGCCTTACGATTCAAAACAGAATGATCACATCGACTCATCAACCATTTTCATATGACCAAGCGGATGGTTGAATGGTTGGATATTACAGTACTTGCAACTTGATGCCATGAGAGAGCCAATATCCAAATGAAGATAGTTATTATTAATGTTAACCGGTTCCACAAACTTACGCGATATCACAACAGAGTTAATGACATCATCATCTGGATGGAAAATCGAGAGAACATTGAACCCATGAAGAAGATTAGGATCAACCAAGGGGTAAAGAAAAGCACGGGCACCGTGGGCGCTCCTTAGCATGAGTATGGCACCAGGTGCCATGTACTTAGCCAAATGCTGAATAACTTTATTTTTCTCGTCCATATTCATCCCCACAAGTGCTGCTAAGAAAATCACATCATAATCCCTCAACTCATCAGTCACATCCATTATATCGGCAGTGTGGAACACCATTCTTTTGGACAAGTCTTGATCGGCTGAAACCAGACGAGAAGCCATGGAATTTGCCGTTGAGTCAATGTCATAGTTGTGAAAAGTTGTATCCTTGAGATGGTAAGAAGCCAAGACTATTGAGGTGAAAGGTAATGGGCCAGACCCCACAAACGCGACACGCTTGGGGGTTTCTGATGTGGTGGAATAGTGTCGATTAAGGATGTCATACTCGAGCCGACCAAGCTTGAGATAATTGGAATAGTAAGGAAAAATATTAAGATGATGAAGAGGATTTTTGAAAGATCCTAAAATTGTGGAGAAGTGAGCTTCAAGTAGGCCCTCGGCCTGACCACAAAGTCTAATGAGCTTAGACCTTATTTCCTGTATATTCGCTGGAAGATTGGCTATATTAATAGAAGAGTGCGGGATGCATGCATGGACGAGTTGAGTGAAGAGGTTGTCGACATCTTTAGAGGGCTTGAGTGTTTCAAGCTTCGAAAGTTTCTCATAAATCTGGCACACTTTCTCAATTAGGATGCTCTCTTCTTGAACTTGGAGTGATTCCATTTTGACACTTAGGGATGCCTGGCTCGAAAATTGGCAGTTATTTCTTATAAACTAGAACTTTTTGTTTGTTTGAGTACAAAGTAGTAGTTGTGTTTTTGCATATTGTCATGTGAAAATGCGTCTTCTTTATAAGCACATCTATGTTCCACATTGAAATTGTGATAAAGGGACGAGTCATGCTTGGTATTAACATGACAACACCTGACAAAACCCTTTGCATCAGAACATGATTATAACTATTAACAAAGTATTAGGACATCCATTATTTATTTGTACATATAATAAAAACTAGTCATCCTTGAATTTTTCTTTTACTAACCGACTTTATGTACAACTGTTATTGAAAAATAGTATTTGTTATTAACACTGCTCATTAACAAAACCCTTTATTATAATTAATACCTTCAATAGATTGTTGTAAATTTTATATTAGACCAAGATTGAACGATTCCGGAAACACTTGTTGTTTAAAGGACCAAAGACGCTTTGGTCAATTACCTTTACATTAAGCACTCTATAAAAACACGGTTCGGTCTTAAGGTACAGTTTCCCGGTATTAAAGAGAGCGAACTAAAAATAATTACATAATGACTGGACAATATTATTTATGAAACTAGAACTTCAAAAAAGAAATAATAAATTTTGTTAACTACTTGATAAGCACATCTTCACGACATTTGCTTATCATAGCTGTGATTTTTCTCTATTAGAAAAAAATTAAATGTCCTTTTCATATGATAGATGTTTCACATTCTTATGCTTTTACACTTTCCTTGTTCATACACACTAACAATGTTGCCATAAAATTTCAATTCACTGTCACTTCCAGATTTGCGCCTACCTCATATTTGCATTGATTTTCTCCTTGAATGTTATCACTATCTCAGTTTAAATCTGAAATCTATGCTTTACAGTGATTTTTTTTTTCTTGTCAAATTACATCTACATTTCATCTTGTTTAGTTAAAAGTTTATTCTCAAGCAAAAACATGATTAATAATAGGTTTTGGATCTCAATGTCACATATGGATATACATTCTTTGAAGCGGAGTAACTTCACGCTGTGGTATGTAAAGCCTCACAACTTGGTTAGTTAGAAGCTCTCTTTTGATTGGGTTACGAGAGTATACAGAGCTAAAGGAAAATATGAATATGGTTACTTTCATTCACAGATAAATGGCTTTATTTATAGCCTTACAAAAAGAACGTGTAGTACTAGTCCTACCTAAAAACCAGGTAACAAGAAACCTATTCTACCTACGTGCAATACAGTTACATAAAACTCGGTCAAAGTGTTATAATAGTTCAACCTATTAACAAAAACAGGTACTAGTATAATAAATGAAACCATAATGTATTCATGCAAGTGTAACCCTGCATGCATACGTACCTTGACATAAACGATTAATCCAACATTCACCCCCTTAATTGTTTATTAACACTCTTCACTCATAGCATCGTTTAAGACCTTTCCCGGACACCCTTGAGGGTATTATCGCCATTTCATTGTTTTGGTCTTGGCGTCTCACTCACTCTCGCCAATTATACTTCATTTCCCTCTTAACTTATTTCAAGGACAATATTTGCAAAATATAACTTAGCATAATTAAATCAGCTAGAGTAGGCTTTTACAGACTACAATACGTGCCAAAACAACCCCATTTAACTTTCAAATCAATAATCAATATTAAAACCATAGCTTAAAAAAAAAAAAAAAAATCGACACAACCCACAACCCAGTTATCCATTCGCTACACACATCCAAACCAGCTATGGCAAATAATGATAAGGGAAAGTCTTTGTTAACTGGGTGGGGAATCTATAACACCCCCAATTTAATGATGCAGCTGAATTCAAACTGGGTGTTACTCGACGGCACACCCGTCATAATAATAGAATACGATCTCTAATTGAGTCGTTTTAAAAGATTTATCTTTCAAATTATATAAATATCAGAGATTACAAAATGAGGTCCCAGATGGTTCGAAGTTTACAAATTACATTGGATAAGTTTTCGAATGATAATAAATTTTATAGCCCTCTTGAATATCCGTGCCCCTCCGTGCCATCCTTGATCATCATGGACCTGAAATACATGCTTAAAAGGTCAATACAAAGGTTGAGTGAAATTCATAGAGTTTATTAAATGGATGAACACAATATGTTGGTAGTGTGAGCTATAGACTCACACCAATGGTTTTGAAAACAAAACGGATATTATTATACTCATGACACCAAAATGTTAACGGGTACCAATATCAATCGGCGGAGTTATCCCGGTAGGTACTTTGCTGTCATACCTAAATCTCAAATATAGTGCATTTGTTTAAACTTAGTCAATACAAATGGGATTCGTCAATCCCAATAGGCCTATTCACAATACTCGCGCTCACTATTACTAGTGATTAAATGGTTCCTGATAAGGGATATTGGATTAGCAAGGATGGTACTTAGTGGTAATAAAACATAGTCGGGTAAGCATATAGTAGAAAGCATTGTGTTCGGTTGAAAAATAATAGCATATATCCCCTAAGGTTTGTAAAACAATTAAGTAATGGAAAGTGGACTATGAACTCACCGTGAGTTGGATGATGTATAATGAGAATGATGAATATGCCGTGAGAACTTCTACGAGCAACCTAGAATAATTGTTGCAACTTAGGTTTGGAATAATGTCTAAGAAAACGAAGAATTGCCTATATATGTCTTGCATATTGTTCATGATGTAGTACTTAGTATATAGTGTAATTCGTTGTATAAAAATGGTTTATGAAACATATATAGTTGGTATATCTCGTACTACCGTTTGGGCCGTCATAATTCAGAGGACATGTAGTAAATGTTCGAGGAGCTAGGACACTTTAATTCGTAAATCTAGCAACTCGTTGATCCGTTTACCCAAATGGAACCCCTCACATGAAGTTCCCTAGTGTTGTAGTATTTGATAGAAAATATAAGTTTTTGATCTTTAAAAGTTACATGTCCGAATAGTTGAATAAACTTAGGAAAGTTTATTTTAAATGAAGATTGTTATTTTCAATGAGTTTATTATGTCTAGAATGGATATTACTAGCAAAGTCTCATGGTCATTTGATGGAGTAGATCCAAATTAGATGATTATGTTACAACTAACACTTTAGTTCATGTTTTCGACTTAGAAAGCTTTATGGTCTTTAGCCGTGGCCTTGCCGTGGCTTTGGTCATTGTTACCATTGTATTGAGACTCATCCTTGGCCTTAGCCATGGTTGTGGTCTTGACTTTAAGGTCATTAGACCTCTTGGTTTTACTTAGCCATAACCAATACATGGTACTTTGGGTATTAAAAGGGGCTGTTAAGAATTTGAAGAAAAAAATCACTCGTTATGCATTTTCAGGGTTTGAGCTTCTTTGCACCTGAACGAAAACGTCGTTCCGGACAACATTCGTGTTTTAACTTTTTGATGAAACGGACCAGAAGGGCCTCTTTCAACAAGGTCAGTTGCTTAACAGCTTGTTTTGGCTGTTTCGGCGTTTTAGTTTTGCTAACTTCTTTTGGCCGTATCTTTTGACTCGTGTACTCGTTTTAGGTGATTCAAATTGCTATGTTTTCCTTTAAAACCCACTACCACAGGATGTGATTGTTCAATATCATGTTTATACTATTTTGGTCGAATTTCACAATATATGTCACTAGTTTACTTGTTTGTTTTATAAATGATAACATATAATGATATATAAGTTTAGACTTGTTTTAAGGATTTGTACATCATGAGATCAATATAAAAAGACATATATAGCATATAGAGCTTATGAAAATATAGTAAGGATGAATAGTATAAGTTTTCTTACAACTTTTGGCCTTAATGAAAAGGGAACTCATCAACTAAGACAAGATCTAAATCCTTCAATCGAAAACCCTAGCTTCCAATCCTTTATCCCTAGCTTACAAATCTTTTAACCACTTGATTATAACCTTAGGTAGCCCTTGTAATATCCTTCTTAACTCAGCCCTAGCACCTTTGTGTAGTGATGAGGCGAAAAATGAACCACTTTTAGGGGGGTCATTTAAGCCCGGAATTGAATTTATTTGATCAAATATTGCCCTAAATCGTTCCTTTTCTGATTTTAGGTACTTTGGGAGTGAAATCTGGAAAAGGAAGCAATTCGGACATTTTTGGAGCATAAAAGTGAAGAAAACGCTAAAGACTTAATTTTCCAAGCTGGGACAGTGTGTGACGGCGTCAAGAGCATTATCCTGACGGCGTCAAGGGTAAAAATCATGACGGCCCAGTACAGAAATGAAGGCGTCACAAGGAAGAGCGTCAAGAGTTAAATACGTGACGGCCTGGAAAAATGTATAACGTGACGGCGTCAGATGTAGATCAAGGCAGTCCGAGGATTCTTTTGGCGGCGAGATGATGGCGTCACAAGGTTGTTCTTGACGCTGCCAGACTCAATTTTCTATATATAGTTTTCTAATTTTCATTCATTAAGAGGAACAAGTTTTGGAGAAACCCTAAGGCCGAACCATATACGAATTTTACAGCTTTTTCAAGGGTTTTCAGCCCTTGAACCCTTTCATGTGTAATTGAGATAAGTGTTCTTTTAATTCAATCAATATGTGTATGTGTTGGTTGTCTATATCTTGTGCTTGTCTTGATTCCACCATGCTAGGCTAGATTTATCTTGTGTTTGCTTAGATCTAATGTAACCTAGATGTTGATTATGTGTTGATTACTTGTTTATGATTGTATTGGATGAATGATTTCAATGTTAGGCTTAAGAAAACTGGCAGATCTCCAAATGGTAACATGCTTGAACGTCTTAGGAAACATGAACCGATGTGTACTAGGTTTTATTGGTTGTATTTAATGCATGAGTAAATTCTAATGATCCCATGTTAGGAGCTTCTTAGCCGGCTCGACATAGGAGTGAAGTAGGCACTCATAGGATTGGGGAGTTAAGTACGCCACCCCATGAATGGTATTAAGGAATACAATCCGTCATCCATGCAACTATAACAAGTAATTAACGTGTAAAAGATATCTAGGGAGTAGTGAAATCTAAGTAAATATATTTCTCCACTTATTGCTCACAACCCTAGTTTAATTTAGTTTTATTTTCATTTCTAGTATTTTATTTTGATTGCATCTTTAGTATTGGGTTAGTTGACTAGCAACTAATTCCGCCCAAATCCTTCAAACCCGAGATTTTTACTTGCTTTCATAAAAATATAAAAATACAAAAAGAATCATCTCTCATCCCTAGAACTAGTAATTAGGTTTTCTAATCCTAGCGACACTATTCCTAGCTGAACGATCAATCCCCCGGTACTTGTCATTATACTATACTACATCGATCAGGTACACTGCCTGGTGGGGGTTGTAAGCTTCTCGAGATCCCTCGAGAGGTAAAGCCTGGTGCAATCCCTACGCTATCAAGTTTCTGGCGCCGCAGCCCAGGGAATAGTTATTGTCTAGGTAAGAATCTCTTTTTATTAGGTCTACTTGCTAGATTCCTTTCTAGTAAGATTTTATTTTTATTTTTAGGTTCTCTTTAGTCTATCTTTTCTTTGTGTCTTTGTTCGTAAAAACATTTCCATTGACTTTTCCGTTCACCATTATGGAGAACGCGAATCCGCCAAATTTTTCATCCAATCGACCAAACCCACTACAAAATCTACCCTTTTCACTTCAAAATGACATCTTGATGTTTCGAAAACATCATGGTGAATCTTTTCCCGATGCATGGACTCGTTTCAAATACTTACTACAAAAAGTCCTTCACTATGGTCTTGATTTATTGCCTCTACTTCAATTATTTCACACTCGTATCGACTACGAAACCCAAATGAGGCTTGACTATGTAACAGATGGGGAGTTTTGGGAGTATGATGTAAAAAACGCATGGGAAAACTTTGAGATTCATGCCCAATACAGGAGTGGAACATGGGACCCAAAAAACGTAAGTGTAGACCTATTTTCAATTTGGAAGGCTCAATCGAAAAGTTTTTTTAGGGATAAAAAGATTAGAGTTGAGACACCTAGGTGCATGTCATGGTTAGGCACTACCATAATACAAGATGAACACATAGGTGATATTGATGTGATGGAAGTGATAGTAGAAAACCCAAGCCCACCAAGTACCCCACAAGTCCTACCATCATTTGAGGCATACACACCGACTGTGACTTATCCGGAAGAAGTAGAAGAGACTTTAGGAACCCCAATAGAGGTAGAACCTTTGAACCAAACATAACTAGAGGATATAGGTTTGAATACTTATAATGATAACCTTACTCTTAGTTCTAGGGAAGTTCCTAGTTTTGATGAACCGGAGCCTCAACCAAAACCGTTACCTAATCTTCCATCCTTGGATGAAAATTTAGGAATTGAAATAGGTTCCGATCCACCCATCAAACCATATAGTCCGGGTAGTCTTAGGACAAAGGTAGTGGACTCTAAGCCTTGTAGAGAGGAAGCAAATATAGGAGTGTAAAATGACCTTACATGCTTACATCACCCATTTATTATTGATCATAAGAAACATTATGGGTTTAAACCAGGTTTATTAGGTCAAGATGGATCCCCAACTAGGAGTCTTTCGAAGTTGATAGAAAATGATCCCTTTCTAGGAGAAAATATTAATCCACCCATTAACCCGATTGAATTAGGTAAGGTTATGATGATAGGAGCACAACCCTTTGAGCATATAATTCATCCACCACTCTTTCCTCACGTGGCATACTTCCATCGAGATGGTGTGTATCGCTACTTTCACCCGCACTTAACCCTAAGTGTAGGGAAAACCTCCCCTATTTTCGTTAAATAAGGGTAGAGTCAGGCTCGTGACTCGAACAAAAACAAGCTCTTCTTGGGAGGCAACCCATGTTTTGTGTGATTTTTATTTTTGTTTGTTTGTTATTTGTTTCCGTATGCATGCTTTATTTTTATTGTTGGTAGATCATGTTTCTAAACTAAAAAGTAGAAATACTTTACTTTGTTGTTTGGCCTAGTCTTAACTTCACCTAAAGGTATTTTTGCAAAAGATAAGTGTAAGGGGAAACCCCAAATATGTTTTTTTTAAGAAACAAACCGATCATGATTCTCCACAATATTAAGTGAACATGTATATTCGTATTTGTTAGAGTCAAATGCTTGTATTGAGTCATAATGAAGTTTTGCAGGATTTTCCAGGAAGTAGGACCAAGTTTTTCCAGAAATTTTCCGGAAACTTAACATAAGAATTTCTGCAGGTCACTTCTGACGGCATCATGAGCTTGCTCTTGACGGCGTCACGTGTAATCTGGAAATTTTACCAGTTTTGTTTTTCTAACAGAGTCTTAAAGTTTTTGTTGAATTATTAAGTTTTATAATCTCCAGGAAATCTGCAAATTTCATTCCACAAGCATTACACTTTGTTTTCTAGGATTTAGTAACTTATGTAGATTGCCGCCGATTTTATGCGAGGTTGTCTTGTTTGTTTTCTCAGGATTTACAGGTTATGTATGACAAGAAGATGATTTATTATTCTGGAAAGGAAGCTTTGATTGTTCATTTTCTTGGAGGAAGATTTAACCTGGCCACCTTATTATCCATACCGAGCGAATCAAGGGAGTATTTGATTTCATTTGTTTTACTTATTTCACTTTTACATTCTTTACTTGAACATTGGGGACAATGTTCATCCTAAGTGTAAGGGGAGGGTAAAATGATGATACCTTACAGATACACTTTCGCTTGAGTTTGTTTGTTTAATAATAGATGTGTAATAAAACTATGAGAAATACTTGTTAGTGCAATTTTAGCGCCAAATTTAAATTTTTTTACAACATTTAGGAGTGAAACTTTAGCCATAGCAAGCACCTCATGGATAGGAGATTGTATGACTAGCACATAACCGTATATTCGGAAAAATTTTCCACCCAAATATGTGAGGTTCGCCTTTAGATTTGATA
Organism: Artemisia argyi; assembly: GCA_030686995.1. Classification (NCBI taxonomy): domain Eukaryota; kingdom Viridiplantae; phylum Streptophyta; class Magnoliopsida; order Asterales; family Asteraceae; genus Artemisia; species Artemisia argyi. The sequence goes on along the minus strand of CM060687.1, from coordinate 24,013,413 downwards.
GGAAACGCATTTACTATTAGTGCTTTTGAGTGTACCGGTAGCATTTAGATTCTAGAACTTGCATTAGTGATGCATCCCGAGACCGCTAGTGAGACTACATTCGTGTCGTAGGATTTACTACATGATAAGAGGCATTAGGATCACCCTTGTGTTAAACCCGTATCATAATTACTTGACCATTTAAATCATATTACTTGGCTAGTTAAGTCAACTAATTTTTCCCACACCCTTAGCGTTGTACTCATTTTTAGTATACGAAACCCCTAGTACACCCCTCCGAGCCTATCTTTTCGTTTCTAACTTTAAGCATTTTACTTAAAGGAAGAATTTGTTACACCCCACTTAAATGTACACCCAAATCGCCTTAGCCTTCCGTGTATGCGCTCATTTTTAGTGCATTATTGTTATTTGTTAAACCCTAAGTTAATTATCTAATTGATTACATGGTTGCTAAGTCGAGTCATATCCTTGTACATATTGTTTTGGGACGATTGGGACTCATGGGTAAAGTACTTATTTTATGGAGTAATGGGGAAGAACATCATATATTGCCCCCATATGTACGTTAATCTTGAAAGTACTCAAGTGTTTTGATTTTTTTAATTCGAGTCATTAGATTAGTTTATTGTAAAGTATGTAAAAATTCAAGTGTAAGGGGAATGTTCATTCCCTATGATGTATTATTTTGGATGGTAGGGTAAGAGTGTATGCAAAAAAAAAAAAAAAAAAAAAATCGAAAAAATCAAGAAAAAGAAAAGAGAAAAAAAAAACATACGGACTACCATCCCTTTTCATTCTATGTTCATTTTATGTTTTTGTTATTTTTCATTTATTAGCTTAAGTCGAGTCTAGTCTTGGCTTAGCAACGCCATATTGTACATGTAATTAACCAAGATTGTTAACTCGCCACCAGTAAAGACTGCCTATATCCAACAAAACCGTGTATTTCATATCCCTACACCTAACATTACAACCCTTTAAAAGACCTCTTTGATAGTTTCTCCTAGGTGCTTACGCCATGTGGTGGAGGTTTGATCCTTTCCCAAGCCTATGGTAATCTATTTTGCTATGACAGGTAGTGAGAGATATCTTCCGTTTCCATATTGTAATTTATACTTTATTACACCCGAGAGATGTGAGTATCTAAACACTATTTGTGAGGTGCTAGTGTATGACCTCCGTGCTTGTCTATTGGTCTTTAGTGGAATGATTATTTGTTGTAATTACTTTTATATTAGTGTTAAATGACCCATAACTTGTATTTTTAGTAGAATAAAAGCGCATTTGCTTGAGGACAAGCAAATCTCAAGTGTAAGGGTATATGATGAGGCGAAAAATGAACCACTTTTAGGGGGTCATTTAAGCCCAGAATTGAATTTATTTGATCAAATATTGCCCTAAATCGTTCCTTTTGTGATTTTAGGTACTTTGGGAGTGAAATCTGGAAAAGGAAGCAATTCGGACGTTTTTAGAGCATAAAAGTGAAGAAAACGCTAAAGACTTAATTTTCCAAGCTGGGAACAGTGTGTGACGGCGTCAAGAGCATTATCCTGACGGCGTCAAGAGTAAAAATCATGACGGCCCAGTACAGAAATGAAGGCGTCACAAGGAAGAGCGTCAAGAGTTAAATACGTGACGGCCTGGAAAAATGTATAACGTGATGGCGTCAGATGTAGATCAAGGCAGTCCGACGATTCTTTTGGCGGTGAGATGACGGCGTCACAAGGTTGTTCTTGACGCCGTCAGACTCAATTTTCTATATATAGTTTTCTAATTTTCATTCATTAAGAGGAACAAGTTTTGGAGAAACCCTAAGGCCGAACCATATACGAATTTTACAGCTTTTTCAAGGGTTTTCAGCCCTTGAACCCTTTCATGTGTAATTGAGATAAGTGTTCTTTTAATTCAATCAATATGTGTATGTGTTGGTTGTCTATATCTTGTGCTTGTCTTGATTCCACCATGCTAGGCTAGATTTATCTTGTGTTTGCTTAGATCTAATGAAACCTAGATGTTGATTATGTGTTGATTACTTGTTTATGATTGTATTGGATGAATGATTTCAATGTTAGGCTTAAGAAAACTGGCAGATCTCCAAATGGTAACATGCTTGAACGTCTTAGGAAACATGAACCGATGTGTACTAGGTTTTATTGGTTGTATTTAATGCATGAGTAAATTCTAATGATCCCATGTTAGGAGCTTCTTAGACGGCTCGACATAGGAGTGAAGTAGGCACTCATAGGATTGGGAAGTTAAGTACGCCACCCCATGAATGGTATTAAGGAATACAATCCGTCATCCACGCAACTATAACAAGTAATTAACGTGTAAAAGATATCTAGGGAGTAGTGAAATCTAAGTATACACATTTCTCCACTTATTGCTCACAACCCTGGTTTAATTTAGTTTTATTTTCATTTCTAGTATTTTATTTTGATTGCATCTTTAGTATTGGGTTAGTTGACTAGCAACTAATTCCGCCCAAATCCTTCAAACCCGAGATTTTTACTTGCTTTCATAAAAATATAAAAATACAAAAAGAATCATCTCTCATCCCTAGAACTAGTAATTAGGTTTTCTAATCCTAGCGACACTATTCCTAGCTGAACGATCAATCCTCCGGTACTTGTCATTATACTATACTACATCGATCAGGTACACTGCCTGGTGGGGGTTGTAAGCTTTTCGAGAACCCTCGAGAGGTAAAGCCTGGTGCAATCCCTACGCATCATGTAGCTTCCAAATCAATCATGGAATGATGATGAGATTATGGTGTTGTTTATGCTGATTTATGGTATAAATGGAACTAGGAATCAACAAGGAACTTAAGCGTTTAACTTGTGATGGATTACAATATGAAAATCAAGATCAAATGGGGGTGTTTTAGGGTGTGTTTGGTCGTTGCTATAGAGAGAAAAAGGAAGAGATGAGTTCTTATGAGTTGTCAAGTCTTAGATGAAGTCTTATAGGATATTTAGGAAGCTTAGCATGGAAGTTTAGACACTTGTAATGATCAAAACTCATCAAGGCTTTATCTCAAGACAACAAGGCTTATGACTAGCTATCTATTTCGTTCATATGCTTATCTTGGATGACTAGGTGAAGTTTTGATGTTATCTTGCTTTTACGGAGTGAGTTTTGGTCCCGTTAATCGCTAACTATAAGTCGTAAAGTCACGAAACATAAAACCGGGTATCCTAAAAATATGAAACTTATAAAAATGATTAAACTTATCAATATACCCTATAATAAAATATAAAATGAGTGGTAAGTTCCATCGGGTTGCTTAAACGATGTTAAAACTAGAAACGCGGGTCTAAAACGCGTAATTCGCGTAAAACGCTGAACTGGAAAACGTAAAATTCCAAAACTTTTGGAATTGTCGTAAAATGAGAGAAATTCATATTCCTATTGTTTATAGTGTTTTATGGACATATCGGGATGCTGGAATGACGTTTAAACCTAAAAGTAAATCTCGGACACGGTTTCGTGATTTTTGTAGAAATGATCCGACGAGTGTCAAACTCTCGGATTATCATTAAAATGGTTTAACTTACGAGAATATGAAATAAAAATTTCGGGAGTGAATAGTGAAAGTGAATAGTAAAAATGAATCGTAAAAATTCGGGATTAGAAATTAACCTGAAAATGCGAATTGTTACAGAAACAGAAAAGTCTTGGGGGAAAGTTAAATGATGAAGTCTTTGAGGAAGTTATGGCTACATTTGGTGATTAAGTTATTGCTAAGTATTGTTCGTATAAGAACATAGGGAATGAGATGTAGAAGTTATTCTTTGAATGATTGTGGAACAAAACTTACAACGAACCAAATATTGGTGGTAGTGGTGCGATATCTATTTCTACCCTTGGAAGTGGTAGCGGAACCGGCAATGAGGTTGTTGTAGAGACAAAAAGAGGGAGGGGAAGACCTAGAAAAAAAAGTAACTTTTTCTGTATCAATCGATAATTCGAGTACAATGACACCAAAATGAAAGAGGGAAGTCATGTTGGGAGTGGGAGGAAGAGGGAGGGGAGTCATAATCCGAGTACAATGACACAAAAAAGGAAAGGGGAACGCCTGTTGGGAATAGGTTGGGAATAGGAGGAACAGGGAGGGGAAGGAAGAGTGTGCAAATCTTGATAAGTTAATATATTATACTTCATTATGTGTCATTTTTAATTTGCTTATATTGGATGCTATAATCTTTTTGATAGATGATTATATGCTAATATTGAGTGGCATGATTGAGTACCCTGATTGGTAGGTTTAGGATAGACAGAGTATTATAGTTTTAATTAGGCCTTTAGAATAGGACATTTAGTCAATTCAATAGAGTTGTAGTGACAATGAGAAATGCAGTTGTGAGTTGTGGTTGATGTGTTTGCTTGAGTTGACACTTTTTTAGTGTTGCAACAAATTTTGTTTCGGTGTAATCCTTGTGTTTGCGTATCCAATAGATTGCACAAGAGATCACTCGTCAATAAGGCGAGATACTTCAGCAAAATGGTTCTTTGCCCACCCCACCAGCTCCTGATTTTGTACCATATCTGATTCTGAACCAGTGATCTTCACACTCGACAACTTCATCACACAAACGACATATATTGTAATGCATGCCGAGACCTCTAGCTTGTCACCAAGTTTTAATAAGTTCTGACAAGTATAAACCCTGCTCCTATTTATGATACCTTCTTTGTTAAGTTGTTGGAATTCAGTCTGCAATATGACTATTGATTACCTTAAGTGCCTTTAATTAGGGATCTACTATGCACTTCGTGATCACAACTTTCAAACTTATTTTGATAATCATATTAGAGCATCTCGTTTCAAACAATTTCACTTCCCTTTCACAGCCTCTTGATTTGACTTTAATTCTCTAAACATAGGTTAAGTATATAAACAGACACACGTGAAACATTACGGAAATAGCATTAATTAATTTAACGAGTTCCTTTTTAACATCACAAATGATTATTTATTTCTGAAAATTTGGAAACACAAGAGAAAACTGAGACAAACATTTAGTCACACACCAATAGCCATAAGTTTGTAGCCTTACGATTCAAAACAGAATGATCACATCGACTCATCAACCATTTTCATATGACCAAGTGGATGGTTGAATGGTTGGATATCACAGTACTTGCAACTTGATGCCATGAGAGAGCCAATATCCAAATGAAGATAGTTATTATCAATGTTAACCGGTTCCACAAACTTACGCGATATCACAACAGAGTTAATGACATCATCGTCTGGATGGAAAATCGAGAGAACATTGAACCCATGAAGAACATTAGGATCAACCACGGGGTAAAGAAAAGCACGGGCACCGTGGGCGCTCCTTAGCATGAGTATGGCACCAGGTGCCATGTACTTAGCCAAATGCTGAATAACTTTATTTTTCTTGTCCATATTCATCCCCACAAGTGCTGCCAAGAAAATCACATCATAATCCTTCAACTCATCATTCACATCCATTATATCGGCAGTGTGGAACACCATTCTTTTGGACAAGTCTTGATCGGCTGAAACCAGACGAGAAGCCATGGAATTTGCCGTTGAGTCAATGTCATAGTTGTGAAAAGTTGTATCCTTGAGATGGTAAGAAGCCAAGACTATTGAGGTGAAAGGTAATGGGCCAGACCCCACAAATGCGATACGCTTAGGGGTTTCTGCTGTGGTGGAATAGTGTTGATTAAGGATGTCATACAGAGACGACCAAGCTTGAGATAATTGGAATAGTAAGGAAAAATACTAAGATGATGAAGAGGATTTTTGAAAGATCCTAAAATTGTGGAGAAGTGAGCTTCAAGTAGGCCCTCGGCCTGACCACAAAGTCTAATGAGCTTGGACCTTATTTCCTGTATATTTGCTGGAAGATTGGCTATATTAATAGAAGAGTGCGGGATGCATGCATGGACGAGTTCAGTGAAGAGGTTGTCGACATCTTTAGAAGGCTTGAGTGTTTCAAGCTTCGAAAGTTTCTCAAAAATCTGGCACACTTTCTCAATTAGGATGCTCTCTTCTTGGACTTGGACATGGAGTGATTCCATTTTGACACTTAGGTTTGCCTAGCTTGAAAATTAGAAGTTATTTCTTATAAACTAGAACTTTTTGTTTGTTTGAATACAAAGTAGTAATTGGGTTTTTGCATATTGTCATTTGATAATTCGTCTTATTTATAGGCACATCTAAGTTCCACAGCAATGGTGAAGAAGGGACGAGTCATGCCTTGTATTAACATGGAACTAGAACTTCAAAAAAGAAATAATATATCTTGTTAACTACTAGTACTTGATAAGCATATATAGCTATGATTTTTTCTCTATTAATAAAATTATATGTCCTTTTCATATGAGGTCATCGATGCTTCAGATTATTATGCTTTCATACTTGCCTTGTTCATACACACCAACCATGTTGCCATGAAATTTGAAAGTGTCACTTCCAGATTTGCACCTACCTCATATTTGCATTACTGTAATTATTATTTCTTTTCAAATTGATTCTACATTTCATCTTTGTTTAAATTAAAAGTTTATTCTCAAGCAAAAACAAGATTAATAATAGGTTTTGGTTCTCAATGTCACAGATGAATATACATTCTGTTGAGGCGGAGAAACTTTACGTATATTCTTTTAAAGGAAAGATGCTTGTAGTTAATCTGTTTATGTTTTCTTTTTAGATAAAAGCTGAGAAACATTTGGTTATTTCAAACGTCTCTCCTTCATCTGATCCCGATCATAAGATCACATCCTCGAATAGCAATGCTATGATGTTTTTTGTCTAAATGTCAAATATTCCGTGACTAGTTCGCCGGATGTATGAACAAACATTGTTTTGGGCTACATAAAATTGAAACTAAGATGAGGTTATGGCGTTTGTTACCATATGGTTTAAAAGAAAATTAATACCAACCTGTTCTTTTGGCATCATATCATACCACTCGTGCTAAAACTAAATATCAAAACACTAAACCGTCAAACCATCGTGAATGTGGAAACTTCTTTGCCCTGTCAGTATCAGTTATTTTTTATCTCGAAAAGATCATCTGAATGTTATGTTTTTCTTAACTGCATTCAAATGTGAATAAATTATTAATGATACCTTAATATCTTTTTTATTTAAAATATAAAATTCTCACCTTAATATCTTTTTTGTGTATTTATAAAATTCTCACCTTTGAAAAAAAAAAAAGAAAAAAAAAAAAAAACACTTGATTAAGGTTCATGTTAGAACAAAATATATCTATGGTTTGGTAAGATTGTAAAATTATCATGTAGACACCACTAAAGTGTGTTATATGCAGTTCTACTAGGAGTTGTTATATATAGTACATTTTATGTACTGATAAAATCAGTACCTTTACTAAAATCATTGACCATAACCTACCCATAGTCCCATATAAAGCTACATAACATATGGGCATATAACCATGTTTATATTAAATCTCAAACGTCAATAGTTGCACCTAGCTCATCTTTGCATTGATTTTATGTTTGATATATATTTCCGTTCATCCTTTTTGCTTTTCATCCTACATTTTCATCAAAAATACCACTTTCCTAATCACTGTTCGATAAATGATAGTAGGATGATAAACAAGAGGATGAGCAGAAGATATGTATCATTTCACTTTCTCAAATCACATTTACATTTCATCTTGTTATTTTTCACTGGAAATTCTGCAATACACGGTATGATTTCTATCTCAAATATATGTAATGTTTATTTAATTTCAATGAATTTTAGTTTTTAATAAATTTGTTGTATACCCGTACAACAATCCAGAAAACTAGAACACGGATAACCGACTCAGTGAATACCTTTGACAAATCACAGCAATCTTATGTATCGACAGAAAAGTAGAGAACATGAGCACAAGAGATAACCCTAACCAAACGATTAGTATTGAAAGAATGATGTACATGACCCTTCCCCCCTCACCTCTTTATTATAGAGATGAGGGGGAAAGAAAACCAACTCTAGAAGGAGTTGAACTTGGCTGCTATACAAAGGAGAAAACAAGATGAATGAATCAGTCGGACTCAACAGATCATATGCCATATATATAGCATGTGAATAGACCTATGCATTCCTATTTGACTGAAGTTACACTACGACCCCCTAGACTTAGTAATACTTGCTAATATGGATACTATATTACAATAATTTCCACCTTAGTATCATATTAGCCATCTCCGATACGCAACAGCTTCAACCAGTGCCGGAACCTCGGATAGGGGTGTGCCTTCATCCATGCACTAGTAGCAATAACCGCTCCTAACATTAGCTTAGCTCCTGACTCTATCGAGAGTCCCTTTAGCCAAATAGCCTCCTTTGCAGCCTCTGTAAGTGTCATATACGCCGCTTCTGTTGTTGACAAAGCCTCCATGTGCAGCATCATAACTTTCGAGCTTCATGCACATCCTTGTATCATAAACCCGTACCTTGTGATTGGTCTACCCATGACAGTGATCGATCTACCCATAGCGTAGTCAAAATCCACAAAAACCTGTACGTCTGTCTTTAATACATGATCAAACCTATCCAACATACCCACATCTACAGATGCTATGTCAGGTCTCGTGCGGACCATCTGATACTCCTGGCATCCAGCCGCATATGTATATGACCACTTATCATTTTTTTCCACATCACAGTCCCCTGGTAGACTACCCTCCAACGACAGTATGGAGTGTCCCTCCAACAAAGTTTGTACCAACTTTCCGTTGTGAAACCTGGACTGTGACCCCCTCAGAGTATTACCACTCTGATCCCTGATGATCTCCATACCAAGTAAATTACCTTTTGATTTATCTAGCAAACCCTTGGTATCCTAGATCTTAGCCTTGCATCCGCAAGAAAAAACCATACCATCTATATAGAGAAATAGATGTATGAACATACCTGGTGTATACTCCCAGTAATTGTCGTCGCTGTCGTCACTGCCTTTCCTGCAACCATTGTTGAGCACATAAACATCTTTCGAGTATCCATATCTTCTTTCAATCCAACCTTCCACTTGGGAATTACCTCACAAGCAATTGTATCATTGAAAGTCAATGACTCATGTATATATATCTTTTCCACTACAACAACTGCAAAAACAACCTCATTGTTGTCTTCTCTATACCTGTCTAGTTCCCGTGCTATGTGTTGCTCCCTATCACGTGCTGAATGATAGTCTATCAAATCCTTAGTTTGTACTTCCTGTGAACCAACTACCTGAACGACATTCCCCTGAGGTTCCACCTCAAATGTATGATCCCCAAGTGGTTCCACCTCAAACTCAACTCCCTGTAACACATGCACTAAACTCGTATCTACACCAGAATCAATGAAAGTTTTCTTGTATTCCTTACTCTCATTGAAACCCATATTCCTGTAAAGCACTCCCTTTGAAGTAACGTCATCTAACCTCCAAAACTGATAACACACCATACCTTCACGGTATCCCAGGAATATGCACTTGACCTTAACCAGTTCAAGCATCCCTTGCTTATTACTAGCAAGCCAACCGAAAAACCCTAACATATCTATAGGTGTCTTGAATCCAATATCTGATGATGGTAACCTATTCACTAGATATGTAGACCCGGTTGTATCCTCTGCCCAAAAAACCTTGGACAGACCAGACTGAATCAGAAAACAATGTACCTTATCCAAGAGTGTAATGCTCATCTTCTTAACCAACCCATTCTGTTGCTGTATCCCTGCAACACCCAAATGTTTGGCGAACATTGTTGTGTAGACCTCTAATTACAAGACTCAACAAAATTACCTTCCTTGATCTTCCTTCCAGTCTGAGATTCTCCTAACTGTTTCCTACCCTTCAATGTCTTCCCGGTCACTGCCTGACCATCCAGGGTATATACGCAATTAGCCCTCCTTGTTCCTGATAAAACCACCAGTGAACCCTTTATAAACTTGATCTTGCCCAACTGTATCTTCATGGTAAAACCCTTTTTTTTCAAGAGTACCCAGCGATATCAAGTTTCGCCTTAATTCCAGAACAAACCTGACGTTGTCCAAAACGAAACTTGACCCATCCCTCATTTGTACTTGAACCATACCTGTCCCACATATACGGCATTCTCTGACATCACCCAACAGTACATTAACACCGTCATACTCCTCAAAATCAAACAAGTAATCTCTCCTGTATGTCATATAGTTATGAGCCCCCTGAATCCATGATCCAGTCTAATAGTTGTTCAACACTCATAGTCATCATAACATCAGCACTGTCATACCCATCAGTTCCATAACCGGATACCTGATCTTCATTCCTGACAAAACCTTGAGATTTCTTATGATTATACCTGGGACAATCCCTCTTCAAAATTGTATAAAACCAACAACCACGAGCTAGAACGGATAAAGCGATCACAAGAACTCCAACACAGTTGAGTAAATACACACCAAAGATCTTTAACAGTCGACTAAAGTATTGCATAAGAAATACCCAAACTATTAACACTTTATTAACGTTTGTAAACCGAAAATAATGTGTACAATGACCCTCCAAAATCAATTATTAAACAACACCCTTTTGAAGCAATAAACAATTAACACCTGATGTCTTCTTCTTCTTTGTAAAAAACCGACAAAAAACCGAAACGACACCGGAACTTCTTGTCTATGTTTTATATTATGAAAATCAACAAATCTTAAGTTTTCTTTAGCCCTTGGCGAACCTCGATAAATCGAAAACTTAAAAGCCCTTTTTAGTCGATCTCCCTACTGCTACCGTTACTGCTCACGAACCGGAAACAATAACTTTTAATGTTTTCGTCGAACCTGGTAGCCCAAACAGAAAAACCTTCTTCTCCTTCCAGTAAAACGAAAAACAGAAACAACCTTCACTGAATCGAACCTAGCTTCCTCGACTTCGAACCTAAGCTCTTGATACTACTTGTTGTATACCCGTACAACAATCCAGAAAACTAGAACACGGATAACCGACTCAGTGAATACCTTTGACAAATCACAACAATCTTATGTATCGACAGAAAAGTAGAGAACATGAGCACAAGAGATAACCCTAACCAAACGATTAGTATTGAAAGAATGATGTACATGACCCCTCCCCCCTCACCTCTTTATTATAGAGATGAGGGGGAAAGAAAACCAACTCTAGAAGGAGTTGAACTTGGCTGCAATACAAAGGAGAAAACAAGATGAATGAATTAGTCGGACTCAACAGATCATATGCCATATATATAGCATGTGAACCAACCTATGCATTCCTATTTGACTGAAGTTACACTACGACCCCCTAGACTTAGTAATACTTGCTAATATGGATACTATATTACAACAAAATTTTAAAAGAATTTAAAAAAGAAAAAAGAAAAAAGAAAAAAGAAAAAAAAAAAGAAGTGAGTGAAGGGTGAGGGGTGTGATGCAAACAAAAAGTGAGTGAGTGAAGGGAAAAGTGGGAGGGTGATGTGGCATAAGGGGATTGGTTGTTTGTGAGTGAAGGTTGATGGGGTGAGGGGTGCATTGCCAACCCCCTAAGAGATTTTGTAGTTTATATATAAAACTGCTTAACTTGGAGTCTGTTTTGAGTTGGTGCGTTTTTTTGGTTTTAGTTGCTTTAATTCTTGTTATGGTTTCATCTTCTAAACTCTATGTTCTTATTTTATAATAGCGAAGGGAGTGATAACGCCTCCCCGACGTTATCGTCTAGCTGGCAACAAAAGAACACAGCAACGGCGTTATTATCACTTCCATGGCCTTGGCGTTGGTGAAGCGTTACGACGTGAGTTGTTGCACTAACGTGCGTTACAACGTGGGAAAAGACCAAAATTAAAAAAAAAAATGCCGATGTTCAGGGAGAAAATGATCATGTTCCACCGAATGCACCTACTGTGGATCAAGCAATGATCAATCAACTTGTGGAGCAACGAGTTGCTGAACTACTAGCTGAGTCGAATCATTCCAACAACTCTGCTAGAACCTTTCCACCTGTTCGTACTAATGGGTGTAACTACAAGGAGTTCCGAATCTGTGGACCCATTGAGTTTGGAGGAACTGAAGTAGTGGTCTACTTGGTCAGGTGGATAGAGAAAACTGAGTCGGTGTTCAATGTCAGCAACTGTGCGGAGAATGCAAAGGTGAAGTTTGCTTCTTTCACCTTTAAGGACGAAGCTTTAACTTGGTGGAACAATTACCGAAATTCGGTTGGGAGTGATGTGGCTTATGCTATGACTTGGGAGCAATTTAAGTCGTTGCTGATGAGGTTAAGAAGCTGGAAATTGAGTTCTGGAATCACAAAGTGAAGGGTACTGATATGGCGACTTACAATCGTCGTTACCAGGAGTTAGCCTTGCTTTTCCCCGATATGGTTAAGACTGAGACTCAAAAGATTGAGCGGTATACCGATGGGTTGTCTGTGGCTACAAGGAATGATGTGATTGCTGCTAGACCAACAAATATTCATGAGGCCATCACAATCGCTCAACAATTAATGGATTCGTTGGAATTGGAAGGAGCTGATAAGGATAAGAATGGGAAGAGAAAGAGAGACCATCACTCTAAGGGTAAGGATCACTGAAACAAGCGACAAGCTGTTGCTAAGGCTTATGCTATTGGGGATGGAGATAAGAAGAACCAAAATGGTGATGCCCCCAAGTGTGGTCGTTGCTACCAGAATCATTCTAGACAATGTAATGTAATATGTCAAAATTGCTCAAGGAGAGGACACACAGCTAGGGATTGTAGGGCTCGACCTCTTGCTGTGGTTCAAGCTACTCCCGAAGTGAAAAGTAAGACATATATTACTTGTTTTGGATGTGGAAAGAAAGGACACAATAGGAATGAGTGTAGAGGATCGTGGAACCGAGGAAATCAAGGATCGGGTGGTAATGGGTACAATCATGGAAATCGTGGAGCTGTAGGAAACCGTGGACGTCATGACAATGAGGACCAACGTGTGGAAGCAGGAGCTGCTCAGGGGAGAGTGTATGCACTTGGAAACGAGAGTGGAAAAGATACGAACGTCGTTACTGGTACGTTCCTTCTCAATAATCGTTACTATTTGATACTGGTGCCGATAGAAGTTTTGTGTCCACTACATTTGCACCCTTACTAGAAAAACCCCTGATGAGTGCTCAAACACTCATCATTTTTGGTCAAATATGAACTGCAAAACATACAAAAACACTCAGAAATGCATCAAAATACTAAAAATATTTCAAATTTGTGTTTTATATGTTTTAGATGCAAAATGAGTAAAAACAGATGAAAAACGTTCAAAGTTTGCAAAATTGGCAGTTTCAGTCCCCCAGCTTTCAAAAATTGGCAAAACTAGTCCCTGGTCATTCAAAATTTGGAAAATTATCACCAAAGGTCCTTTTAAAATCATAAGTGGTCATATTTAGTCCTTTGGTGAAAAATCTCAAAAGTTTTGGAAATTTGCAATTTAGTCCCTGGTGTTTCAAATTTTGGCAAGATTGGTCCCTGGTGGGAATTTTTAGAAGAAAAATCATTTTTGGTCCTTGGAAAGTCATAAGTTATCACAAATAGCCCTTGGATCATAAGTTTGGGCAATTGACAGAAAAAGTCCCTCAACTTTTGAAATTAAAAAAAATGGTCCTTGGGTGTTTTTTTTAAATGAAAATTTTATTTGTGATCCTTGTACTATTGATATGTGGCAGGAAAGGACCTTGATACAAGTTTGAAAGATGTTACATTTTCAGTCCCTAAGTTTCAGCAAATTACAATTTGGGTCCTTGTGGTATTTTTACTATAAACCAAATGGACTCTTGTTATTATTAACCATAAACCAAGCCCAAAAACAAACCAATCCAACCCTGATCCCTAATCCAGCCCACCAAGCCCAAACAATACCCCGTCCCATTTTAATATAACCCCAGTCAACCCTCCCAGTCAAACCATGACCACTGTTCACCCATCCCCTTCTTCCCCAAAACCTGCTTCACTGTCTCCCCTATCCCCCCTCCTCTCCACATTTTTCTCACCTTCCTCCATTAATTATCACACCAACCCTCCTCCTCATTAATACTTCCACCTACACTCACCAAACCCACTCAAACTACCTGCCAAGAAAATTTTCCCGCCAAAACCTTATTTGAAGGCTGTGATCAAGTCAAGGCTATCCAACGGCTGGGAATGAGTGGGAAAGAAAGAGACAAGCTCCAAGGTGTATAAAAGAAAAGAAAAATGAAGAAAAGAGTAGTAGTTAGTTTTAGAATAGCTTTAGAGTATTGTAGGTTGTCGAATTAGTTTAATTATCCATTTTTCTTGTAATTTCCAGTTTAAAAGCTCCTTATTAAGCATTATTAATGTATTAGAAACTTATTTCACTCTTTAATTCCAAGGTTTCAGTTTTAAATTCCAAAGTTGTATTTTTAAGTAAAATTACAAATTGTTATTGAGGTAGGATAAGCTGTTGTTTCTTGTTAGTTTAAGTTCGCAGAAGCTTAATTGTAAGCTTTTGAAAGTTTGTGGGTCATTTAGTATAGTGGAAAACATAAAAAGAAAAAAATACAAAAAAATCATAAATAAAAAGAAAAATAGCAATAATCTGAGGCAGTAAGCTCATATAAGCTTTAAACCCCTTTTGATAAGCTCAGGAAGCTTCTTGATAGCTTCCCTGAGCTTATTTCAAAACCTAGTACCTGTCTTGTGCATAATCCTTTGTTTCAAGTAAGTGCACAATTTACTTTTCAAGCATTTCTTTTAATTCAAGTTTTTAGTTGTACCTTGTGGTTTGTTTGACATGTTCCTGCTTATTTGTAGTTAGTTTATTGCCCTTGAGTTGTTATTTGCATTTTTAGCTAAGGATTTAGTTAGACAGGCCATATTAGGGGTGTTTGGCTTATGCTTATTCAGGGTACACCAGGGTAGTCTTAGTGTTGTTTATGGTTTCTTACTGTCACATGAGGTCTCAATAGGATATTAGAGTAACAAAAACAAGTCTTTTTAGTAAAGAAGTCAAAATCACTCTAAGTCCCTTTTAACTGTCCATTGTTGTGGATTTATGATCAACAAATCCCACAATTCAGTTTAATAGTTGTTATCCTAGCCCAATCTAGTCTTATTTTAGCATATTACTCCATATCCAGTAATCTAGGATCACCAAAAGTTCATCAAAGTCAAAGTTCAAAGTTTATATGAAAAGTCAAAATGGTATGTTTTCAGTTTTTTCCATTATTTGCAAGAATTTATTAGAATTTTGTGTAGTGAATTAAGCCTTGTAATTTTTAGGAGTGGTAGTATCCCACCTCATCTTCATAGTCCAACCTTTCCTATATTTTTGTGATTTTTCCTCTGGGCCCCACACCCCTTCAAAATCAGCTGCAGGGGAAGATAGCTCCCCTGCATCAGCAGACCTCCACACCACCACCACCTTTGGTGGTTGCTGTAAACCACCACAGTGGGTCCCACAAGCCACAATTAGGTTTTTCAACCCCCCTCCTGGCCCTTTTCAAGAACTGAGCTTGCTTTTGAGCTAAATCTTAGTGGACCCCACTTGAAATCACTCCCAAAGGTTGCCCTAGTTTCAGTTCAGAAAAAAGAATATCAAAGTGCTTATTTTAGCTTAATTGCTTATTCAGTGATACAAATTCTTTGATTCTTACTTAAACATGTCCAAACAACTCATCTGAACCAGAATCCACCTTTGTGGATCCCACTTAAGCTCATTTGAGCTTATTTTCTTATTTGGTCAACTAAAGTCAACTGTGGTGCAAATAAGCATCCACAGTGCTTATTTTTGATTTCCAAAAAAGTTGTTTTTGTAAAAGTTAGTTGTTTTTAGTATTAAAATAGTTTTGTAAAAGAAAAATCCAGAAAAATCAAATTTAAAATAAGTGATAGTTTCTATTTAATGTAATTTAAATTTTTAATTTTCCTTTTTAGATTTTTGTTAAGCACTTAGTATTTTTATATTTTTCCTAAATTTATTTTATATTAAAGCAATTTTACTAATTTTCTCAGATTTTTATTTTGCCATTTATTATTTATTATATTTAATATTAGTTTTATTAATTATTAATTAATATTAAGTATTAAATAGCAAAATTAGTTTTATTAAGTAAGACCTAGTTTTTATATTTTTCCTAGCTCTTATATAATATAATATAATTTTAGTAATTTTTCTAGAATTTTTACTATTCATATTCTAGTTTTTATAATTTAAATAGTTTAATTTGTAATTAACAAACACTTAATATAATAATTAGTAAAATAGTGTAAAAACATATAAAACATACCTTTTATAATTTTCTAGGATTCATGTGATGGTTAATTAGTTTTATAAATTTTTCCATAATTTTCTAAGTCTTTTTAGTATTATTAGTAATTTAAAAATAGTTTAAATAGTTTAATTAATATAATTAGTAATTAATTAATATAAAAATCACAAAAAGACAAAAAGACAAATTTTTAATTTTAAAATTTGTTTTTAGTTATTTTACAATTTTAGAAATTTAATTTTCATTTTTCTAGTATTAAACTAATATTATATTGTATTTAAGTATTTTAAATATTAATAATCAGTGTTAAATAGTATTTAATTAATATTAAATAAGCAATTAGTGTAAAAATTAATTTTCCTTTTCTAAAAATTTTCTTTTTCTAAAAATTTTCTTTTATCTTTTAGTTTGTAAAAAATTCATTTTCACCCCCTGGGGGTTTTCAGAATTCAGTTTTCACTTTTTATTTTGTACGTTCGCGTAAATTTAATCTGAACGTACACGTTTTTAGTTATTAAACGTTTTTAGGTATCTAACTTTCACGTAATCATCTATATAGCTTATTTAAGCTATTCCCTTGTAGATTCCTTAGTTTAATCAATCTCAAAACCCTTTCTTGTCCAAATTCACCCGATCACAAATCCGTTTCATAACATTTCACACCTCGTCAGTATATAACGACCTGAAGAAACCCTATATTACCCGGAGATTGACTCTTAGGCTGTTTGACCTAGTTGACCATCATCTGGTCAATTTAGGTTGACCATTTGGAGCCAATCAACCCCCGATGGCCTTAGGAATTGGTTATGATGTTGAATTAGCTAACAGAAACATAGAAAGGATTAAAACTATCATTCGCGGTTGCACGTTAAATTTTCTGAATCACCCTTTCAACATAGATCTTTTACCCGTCACATTAGGAAGTTTCGATGTCATCATTGGTATGGATTGGTTGTCGAAGTATCGTGCTCATATACTTTGCGATGAGAAAATCGTGTGTGTGCCTTACGGAAGGGAGATTTTAAATATACAAGGAGATTGAAAAGGTTTGAGGAGCCCATCCAGATTAGCTGTCATATCTTGTACTAAGTTACCGAAGCTAATGGAAAAAGGATGTTGCCTTTTCTTAGCTCAAATCTCTAAGAAAGGAGGGAAGGAGAAGAAGGAAAGATGCATTGGAGATGTGTCTATAGTCCGTGACTTTTCGGACGTATTTCCCGATGACTTGTCGGGAATCCCGCCTACTAGACAAGTGGAGTTTCAGATTGAGTTGATACCTGGTGCTGCACCCGTGGCACGAGCACCTTATCGACTTGCACCCAATGAACTGGAAGAGTTGTCAAAACAATTAGCGGAGTTAGCCGAAAATGGATTTATATGACCAAGTTCTTCACCTTGGGGAGCTCCAGTTTTATACGTGAAAAAGAAGGATGGATCTTTCCATATGTGTATTGATTACTGAGAGCTGAACAAGTTAACGGTGAAGAATAGATACCCGTTACCGAGTATCGACGACTTGTTCGATCAACAGCAAGGATCGAGTGTGTATTCGAAAATCGATCTGAGATCGGGGTATCATCAACTTAGAGTTCGCGAAGAAGATATTCCGAAAACGGCCTTTAGAACCCGTTACGGGCATTACGAGTTCCAAGTGATGCCGTTTGGGTTAACTAACGCACCAGCAGTATTCATGGATCTCATGAATCGGGTGTGTAAGCCTTACTTACACAAGTTTGTGATCGTGTTCATCGACGATATTCTAATCTACTCGATGACTGAGAAAGAGCATGAGGAGCATCTAAGACTCATCTTAGAATTGCTCAGGAGGGAGAAGCTGTATGCCAAGTTCTCCAAATGTGAATTCTGGATTCCGACAGTACAATTTTTGGGTCATGTGATTGATAGGCAAGGAGTTCATGCAGATCCCGCTAAGATTGAAGCTATTAAAGAATGGGCTGCACCGACAACCCCAACTGAAGTTCGTCAATTTTTGGGTTTAGCCGGTTACTACCGAAGATTCATTGAGGGATTTTCGAAGATAGCAAAACCATTGACCAAATTGACTCAAAAGAATGTTAAATACGAATGGCGAGATAAGGAAGAGGAAGCATTTCAATTACTTAAGGATATGTTGTGTAGTGCTCCTATCTTAGCATTACCTGAAGGTAGTGAGGACTTTGTCGTCTACTGTGACATTTCTCATAAAGGTTTGGGATCTGTGTTAATGCAACGAGAGAAAGTGATAGCTTATGCTTCCCGACAGCTCAAGAAGCACGAGAAGAATTACACCACCCATGATTTGGAATTAGGTGCTGTGGTTTTTGCCTTAAGGATATGGAGACATTACTTGTATGGAACCAAGTGTGTTGTGTTCACTGACCACAAGAGTCTGCAACACATCGTGAATCAGAAAGAGCTCAACATGAGACAGCGACGTTGGATCGAACTACTAAGCGATTATGATTGCTAGATTCGCTATCATCCCGGTAAAGCAAACGTCGTTGCTGATGCTCTTAGTTGAAAGGAGAGAATACCACCGTTATGAGTTAGGTCATTGGGAATGACTATCGTATCGCCGTTACCATCTCAAATATTAGAAGCTCAAACGAAAGCGTTGAAAGCCGAAAACCGACCTGTTGTGAATATATTTGGGATGGCAGAAAACGGGAAAGGATTTGTTAAGCGTTCTGATGGAATATTGTGTTTTGGAGACCGAAGTTAGGTACCATTGTATGGAGGAATTTGAGAGTTGATTATGCATGAGTCGCATAAGTCAAGGTACTCTATTCATCCTGGGTCTGACAAGATGTACCAGGATCTGAAGAAGTTATATTGGTGGCCAAACATGAAGGCAGATATAGCATTATACGTTAGCAAGTGCTTGACATGTTCGAAGGTTAAGGCCGAACATCAAAGACCGTCAGGATTATTGACGCAACCAGAACTCCCGGTTTGGAAGTGGGAGCGGATTACGATGGACTTCATTACCAAATTACCGAAGACAGCTAGCGGTTGTGACGCTATCTTGGTAATTGTGGATCGATTGACTAAGTCTGCTCATTTCCTGGCGATTAGTGAAGATGATAGTGTCGACAAACTTGCGAGGTTGTATGTGAAAGAAATTATTTCTCGTCATGGAGTTCCGAAATCGATTATTTCTGATCGCGACAGCCATTTCACGTCAGCTTTTTGGCGATCGCTTCAAACCGCTTTGGGGACGAGACTTGATATGAGTACTGCGTATCATCCCCAAACCGATTGTCAGAGTGAGAGGACTATTCAGACTTTGGAGGATATGCTTCATGCATGCATAATAGACTTTGGTAAAGGCTGGGAGAAGTACCTACCTCTTGCGGAATTCTCCTACAACAATAGCTACAACACATGTCTTAAAGCTGCACCCTTCGAAGCTTTATATGGTCGAAAATGCCGTTCGCCTATTGGTTGGGCTGAAGTTGGAGATAGCCAATTCACAGGCCCCGAGCTTATATTGGAGACTACTGAGAAAGTGACTCAAATTTGTGATCGGTTACAAGCAGCTAGAGATAGGCAGAAAAGTTACGCCGATCAGAGACATAAACCTCTAGAGTTCCAGGTTGGAGACAAAGTGATGCTGAAAGTCTCGCCTTGGAAAGGAGTGATACGTTTCGGGAAACGTGGAAAGCTTAACCCCCGCTACATTGGACCATTTCTAATTTTGGAGAGAATTGGGCCCGTACCTTATCGGTTGGAACTACCACAGAACTTGAGTAAAGTTCACGATGTGTTTCATGTTAGTAATTTGAAAAAGTGTCTTTCTGATGAGTCGCCGGTTATACCAATAAAGGATATTCGAGTTGATGAGAAATTGAACTTTGTGGAAGAGCCGATTGAGATTCTGGATCGAGAAATTAAACGACTCAAGCGAAGTCGTATTCCACTCATCAAGGTTCGTTGGAATTCGCGTCATGGACCGGAATTTACGTGGGAACGTGAGGACGAGTTCCGTAAGAGATATCCGAAGCTTTTCACTTCGTAGATGGATTGTTCCGAGAGAAACCCGGGACGGGTTTCTTCTGAGGCTAGGAGGATGTGACAACTGGCAAATTAGGGAGCTATATAAAAACCCGCATTACTTTAAATTTAATAATTTTTGGAATATTTGACAATTTATTCGCGTGGAATTTGTAAACCTTTAACCGTGGTTTTGAATTGTGTGGTTTATAATAGAATTGAACTTGAATTTTAATTGATTATGGAATTTACGTCGTGAATTTATTGTTGAGACGTCTATAAAGCACTACGTTGACTCCGGCACTAGGAAAAACTGAAAAATTTAAAATTTATGAGTTTTGATACGTTTGACTTTTAGTCACGTATTTATTATGAATTTCGATGGAATAATATATTTAATCCGACCAATTACGAATATAACATGTTTTGGGGGACGTCTAATATTTTTAGTAAGTTTTACTTACGTTAAGGAGACATTTTTTTTATAAAATAAAGTTGGTGGTAAAAGGTTTTGTGTGTAAAATATAAAAGAGACTAACTAGAGGGACCAAAGTGTAATATACCCTTTATAATCCTAACCCTAACCTCATAATATCATTTTCATCCAAATAAAACACCAACTCTCTCCTCTCCACTCTTAACCGCCGGCCACCCTCATTCTGGCCATCACCGCCGCACACCACCATACACCGCCACCTCCAAACTACTCCCCACATCTCCCTTGTTCTTGTATTATGACACACGCGCCCAAAAACGTCCTCCTCTACCTTGTTTGAGCACCACCGCCGCCGTACACCTCACCACCACCACTTTCTTGGTCGATTCTTGTAGATCCGCGGGTAAGTATGCACGTGGTGCATCGGGTTTGTTGAAAAACGAGTTAAACCCATGATATTCTTTATGTTTAGGGGCGGATTTGAAACAAAAATGATGAAACAATAATGGGTTTTTGTAAAACATGTTTAAAACTTAGTTTGGTATCCGGGTTTTGGTGTTTGGTTGTTGTTTCTTGTGTGGTCGACACCCTAGCCGAGGGTTTCAACCTCGACTTGTGCTAATCCGGGCTTAGTTTTGATGTTGGTGATATATATTATCCAGGTTCTTGATTTTGATCTTAGTTGGTTCTAGTAATTGGTGTTTGGATGAATTCTTGGTTGAAAGATTTGATTTTTTGTTGGGTTGAGTTGAAGCCGACGACCCAAAGGGGTCGTTTGGGCTGAGCCGAGCACTTGGGTGCTAGCCGTGACCCTAGTGGCCTCGGGTGGGACCCACGTGATGTTTGGTAAATAATTTTTGACTGGGTGTGACTTGGTAACTTGACCCGAACTTGATTACTTTGAAAATCTTTTGAAATGGCGATATATATATATATATATATATATATATATATATATATATATATATATATATATATATATATATATATATATATATATATATATATATATATATATTTCAGCTAAAAATTTAATTGTGGTAAAATTTAGTATATAAATTGTAGTATTATTGTTGTGGAGTTATGTTGATGATGATATGGGGACCGATTGTGAGACGGTCAAATTAGATTGACGGAGATAGGTTAGTTGGGTGCCGTAGTCGGACCCTATTGTTGTAGCACGTGATATGGGACTTGGTTGACGGAGATGGATTGCTTATGATGATGATTGGTTGTGATTACTTGGACAATGAGCCGAGAGTGATGACTCGGACATGTGACCATCTATATAACTCGATAATTATTTATAATAAAAAATGAATAATAAAAGCTCGTGATAATATTGTTACTAGTGTAAACGTTTATATAAGTATATAGACGTGAAAACGTATATATAATCGTATAAGTGGGTATATTAAAAATAAAACGATCACGAGTAATATTATAATAACGTGACAAGGTATATTATACTATGAAAGTAGTATAATAAATGTCGGGAACGCTATTATGATTAAAACAATTATAAATGCCGATATAATTATAACTTTGGATAATTATACGAAATGAAATTGTTTTTGGAAAATAATATGAGAAAAACTTACGAGTTACATGGATTGTTGTCACTTGAGTTCAAGTGAGCCATATTATACATTTATAAACTTTTGTGCTTGTCACGGATATGTGACGTTAATATGTTCATTCTCTACAATTATGTAACTTATTTGATCGACAGATTAAATAGGACCTACTTGGTTGTATAGAAAGAAAATATTAATGGGTGTTATATCCTACGACGCCCATAGGTTGTAGTAAGTGTACAAGAATAATGGATTACTAAATATCTCGTGAGGTTTACCAAATTGACGAGTTTGGTAAGTTTGACGATATATTTAGGGAGTCTATTAGACTTAGATACTTACCATATGGTGTTCTATGTGCTATGTGACTTAAGTTGGGTATAATCTTGGAGTGATATATTAAGTAAATAAAAATGGAGGATTACCAAGTCGACGGATTTAGTAAACTTCGATGTTTTATTTAAATGATATATTGGTCTAATATTGGACCCGTAGATTGTTATTATTATTTCTTTTGTTCGTGATTTCTTGATTTTGCGTTGTGTCGACCCTCCACCCGCATGGATACCAAACGCCAAACTACTAATACGAGAATAATACGAGAAATGGATTTTCGGAAATTAAAATGGAATACGTTCGGGATTGGAATATTTGATTTTGAGGAAATAATTCTGAAAAGAGTTTATATTGTTAGGAAGTTCCGAGTCCGTAGTTGTTGTCTTTTGAGTTGTGATACATCTTACTTCTACCGATTTCTTCTTGCTGATTTCTGGACTTGAGGTGAGCCATAGCCCCACTTTTACTCTTGAACTTTGTTTTCAATACTTGGGGTGAGAAACGTGCAAATTATTTTATGTGGGCTATTGTCGCTTTTGTTTTTCAAAACTTGTTATGCTTATGGAACTAGGATGTTATGTCAACCTTAGTCACATAGTGAATTATCGCGTGTAGACTAAATATGGTTAGACGAATGTTACATCAACCTTAGTCACATAGTGAACCATCGCGTGTGGACTAGATTTGGTTAGATGAGTTACATCAACCCTAGTCACATAAAGAACTATTGCGTGTGGACTAAATAATGGTTGGATAATGAGAATGGCTTATTTGAGGATTTTGTTGATGAACTATAGTGTGCACCTATAGGATTTTGCGTTGAGGATTGAGGCCTAGTCTAGCTAGCAAGTGTTTTGCGTATATGTTCATTTGATTGAATTACGAATATAAACCTATGATCTCACCAGCGAAAGCTGACTTTTAGCACGTTTTCTCAGGTAATTAAGTGATGAACTTGGATGCTTGGATTGGATGATTGGCTTGGCAATGCGGTTAAGGATCTATTTTTCTAAAAACTCTGATATGTAATGTTGGACCTACTTTTATTACTTTTGGGTCTTACTTGGATAAATTTGGGATGAATGTAAACTTTAAAACCCCGTTTTTGTTGTGTTTTACATATGTTTATTTTATTTCGTTCTTTCATGACTTTGAATGGATACCAATCCTCGTAGCACCCCAAAAGCTTGTTGAGTCTTCCGCTGTACCAAATTTTGGGGGTGTTACAACATATAATAAAAACTAGTCATCCTTGAATTTTTCTTCTAGTAACCAACTTTATGCACAACTGTTATTGAAAAATAGTATTTGTGATTAACCCTGTTCATTAACAAAACCCTTTATAATAATTAATACTTCCAATAGATTGTTTTTATATTAGACCATGATCGAACGATTCCGGAAAAACTTGTTGTTTAAAGGACCAAAGACGCTTTGGTCAATTACCTTTACATTAAGCACTCTATTAAAACACGATTCGGTCTTAATGTACAGTTTCCCGGTATTAAGAGAGCGAACAATAAATAATTACATAATGACCGGACAATATTATTTATCAAACTAGAACTTCAAAAAAGAAATAATGAATTTTGTTAACTACTTGATAAGCACATCTTCACGACATTTGCTTATCATAGTTGTGATTTTTCTCTATTAGAAAAAATTAAATGTCCTTTTCATATGATAGATGCTTCACATTCTTATGCTTTCACACTTTCCTTGTTCATACACACTAACAATGTTGCCATAAAATTTCAATTCACTGTCACTTCCAGATTTGCGCCTACCTCATATTTGCATTGATTTTCTCCTTGAATGTTATCACTATCTCAGTTTAAATCTGAAATCTATGCTTTACAGTGATTTTTTTTTTCTTGTCAAATTACATCTACATTTCATCTTGTTTAATTAAAAGTTTATTCTCAAGCAAAAACATGATTTGCTTATATTGGATGCTATAATCTTTTTGCTTATATTATGTGTTATTCTTAATTTGCTTATATTCGATGCTATAATCTTTTTGATAGACGATTATATGTGTTATTCTTAATTTGCTTATATTGGATGCTATAATCTTTTTGATAGACGATTATATGCTAATATTGAGTGGCATGATTGAGTGCCCTAATTGGTAGGTTTAGGATAAATAGAGTATTATGGTTCTAATTAGGTCGTTAGAATAGGACATTTAGTCAATTCAATAGAGTTGTAGTGACAATGAGAAATGCAGTTGTGAGTTGTGGTTGATGTGTTTGCTTGAGTTGACACTTTTTTAGTGTTGCGACAAAGTTTGTCTCGGTGTAATCCTTGTGTTTGCGTATCCAATAGATTGCACAAGAGATCACTCGTCAATAAAATGAGATACATCAGCAAATGGTTCTTTGCCCACCCCACCAGCTCCTGATTTTGTACCATATCTGATTCTGAACTAGTGATCTTCACACTCGACAACTTCATCACACAAATGACATATATTCTAATGCATGCCTGATTACAACTTTCAAATTTATTTTTATAATCATATTAGAGCATCTCATTTCAAACAATTTCACTTCCCTTTCACAGCCTCTTGATTTGACTTTAATTCTCTAAATATAGGTTAAGTATATAGAGAGAGACACGTGAAACATTACGGAAATAGCATTAATTAATTTAACGAGTTCCTTTTTAACATCACAAATGATTATTTATTCTTTAAAATCTGGAAACACAGCAGAAAATTGAGACAAACATTTAGTCACACACCATTAGCCTCACATATAGCCATAAGTTTGTGACATGAGCATTACAATTCAAAATAGAATGATCACATCGACTCATCAATCATTTTCATATGACCAAGTGGATGGTTGAATGGTTGGATATCGCAGTACTTGCAACTTGATGCCATGAGAGAGCCAATATCCAAATGAAGATAGTTATTATCAATGTTAACCGGTTCCACAAACTTACGAGATATCACAACAGAGTTAATGACATCATCATCTGGATGGAAAATCGAGAGAACATTGAACCCATTAAGAACATTAGGATCAACCACGGGGTAAAGAAAAGCACGGGCACCGTGGGCGCTCCTTAGCATGAGTAAGGCACCAGGTGCCATGTACTTAGCCAAATGCTGAATAACTTTATTTTTCTCGTCCATATTCATCCCCACAAGTGCTGCCAAGAAAATCACATCATAATCCTTCAACTCATCAGTCACATCCATTATATCGGCAGTGTGGAACACCATTCTTTTGGACAAGTCTTGATCGGCTGAAACCAGACAAGAAGCCATGGAATTTGCCGTTGAGTCAATGTCATAGTTGTGAAAAGTTGTATCCTTGAGATGGTAAGAAGCCAAGACTATTGAGGTGAAAGGTAATGGGCCAGACCCCACAAATGCGATACGCTTAGGGGTTTCTGCTGTGGTGGAATAGTGTTGATTAAGGATGTCATACTCGAGACGACCAAGCTTGAGATAATTGGAATAGTAAGGAAAAATATTAAGATGATGAAGAGGATTTTTGAAAGATCCTAAAATTGTGGAGAAGTGAGCTTCAAGTAGGCCCTCGGCCTGACCACAAAGTCTAATGAGCTTAGACCTTATTTCCTGTATATTCGCTGGAAGATTGGCTATATTAATAGAAGAGTGCGGGATGCATGCATGGACGAGTTGAGTGAAGAGGTTGTCGACATCTTTAGAGGGCTTGAGTGTATCAAGCTTCGAAAGTTTCTCATAAATCTGGCACACTTTCTCAATTAGGATGCTCTCTTCTTGGACTTGGACTTGGAGTGATTCCATTTTGACACTCAGGAATGCCTAGCTCGAAAATTGGCAGTTATTTCTTTATAAACTAGAACTTTTTTTTTTTTTTTTGAATACAAAGTAGTAATTGTGTTTTTGCAAATTGTCATGTGATAATGTGTCTTATTTATAAGCACATCTAAGTTCCACATAGCAATGGTGAAGAAGGGACGAGTCATGCTTGGTGTTAACATGACAACACCTATCAAAACACTTTGCATTGGAACATGATAATAACTATTAACAATGTATTAGGACATCCATTATTTATTTGTACATATAATAATAACTAGTCATCCTTGAAGTTTTCTTCTACTAACCAACTTTATGTACTACTATTATTGAAAAAAAATACTTGTTATTAACACTGATCTGTAACAAAACCCTTTATCAGAATTAATACCTACAATTGATAGTTAGTTGTAGATTTTATATTAGACCAATTAAGATTGAACGATTCAGGAAGCATTTCTTGTTTAAAGAAGCAAAGACGCTTTGGTCAAGTACCTATTAAGCACTTTATAAAACCACAGTTCGGTCTTTAGGTACAGTTTCCTGGTATTAAAAAGAGCGAATTATAAATAATTACATAATGACTGGACAATATTTTTTTATGAAACTAGAACTTCAAAAAAAAAATATATTTTGTTAACTACTTGATAAGCACATCTTCACGACATAGAAAAAAATATATGTCCTTTTCATATGACCAAGTGCCTTTAATTATGGATCTACTATGCACTTCCTGATCACAACTTTCAAATTTATGTTGATAATCATATGTAGAGCATCTCATTTCAAACAATTTCACTTCCCTTTCAAAGCTTCTGGATTTGACTTTGATTCTCAAATCATAGATTAAGTATATAGAGAGACACATGCGAAATCATTACGGAAATTAAATAGCATTAATTTAATGACTTCCTTTATAACATCACAAATGATTATTTATTTCTTAAAATTTGGAAACACAACAGAAAACTGAGACAAACATTTAGTCACACATCATTAGCCACACATATAGCCATAAGTTTGTGACATGAGCCTTACAATTCAAAACAGAATGATCACATCGACTCATCAACCATTTTCATATGACCAAGTGGATGGTTGAATGGTTGGATATCACAGTACTTGCAACTTGATGCCAAGAGAGAGCCAATATCCAAATGAAGATAGTTATTATCAATGTTAACCGGTTCCACAAACTTACGCGATATCACAACAGAGTTAATGACATCATCATCTGGATGGAAAATCGAGAGAACATTGAACCCATGAAGAAGATTAGGATCGACCACGGGGTAAAGAAAAGCACGGGCACCGTGGGCGCTCCTTAGCATGAGTATGGCACCAGGTGCCATGTACTTAGCCAAATGCTGAATAACTTTATTTTTCTCGTCCATATTCATCCCCACAAGTGCTGCCAAGAAAATCACATCATAATCCTTCAACTCATCAGTCACATCCATTATATCGGCAGTGTGGAACACCATTCTTTTGGACAAGTCTTGATCGGCTGAAACCAGACGAGAAGCCATGGAATTTGCCGTTGAGTCAATGTCATAGTTGTGAAAAGTTGTATCCTTGAGATGGTAAGAAGCCAAGACTATTGAGGTGAAAGGTAATGGGCCAGACCCCACAAATGCGATACGCTTAGGGGTTTCTGCTGTGGTGGAATAGTGTTGATTAAGGATGTCATACTCGAGACGACCAAGCTTGAGATAATTGGAATAGTAAGGAAAAATATTAAGATGATGAAGAGGATTTTTGAAAGATCCTAAAATTGTGGAGAAGTGAGCTTCAAGTAGGCCCTCGGCCTGACCACAAAGTCTAATGAGCTTGGACCTTATTTCCTGTATATTTGCTGGAAGATTGGCTATATTAATAGAAGAGTGCGGGATGCATGCATGGACGAGTTCAGTGAAGAGGTTGTCGACATCTTTAGAAGGCTTGAGTGTTTCAAGCTTCGAAAGTTTCTCAAAAATCTGGCACACTTTCTCAATTAGGATGCTCTCTTCTTGGACTTGGACATGGAGTGATTCCATTTTGACACTTAGGTTTGCCTAGCTTGAAAATTAGAAGTTATTTCTTATAAACTAGAACTTTTTGTTTGTTTGAATACAAAGTAGTAATTGTGTTTTTGCATATTGTCATTTGATAATTCGTCTTATTTATAGGCACATCTAAGTTCCACAGCAATGGTGAAGAAGGGACGAGTCATGCCTTGTATTAACATGGAACTAGAACTTCAAAAAAGAAATAATATATCTTGTTAACTACTAGTACTTGATAAGCATATATAGCTATGATTTTTTCTCTATTAATAAAATTATATGTCCTTTTCATATGAGGTCATCGATGCTTCAGATTATTATGCTTTCATACTTGCCTTGTTCATACACACCAACCATGTTGCCATGAAATTTGAAAGTGTCACTTCCAGATTTGCACCTACCTCTTATTTGCATTACTGTAATTATTATTTCTTTTCAAATTGATTCTACATTTCATCTTTGTTTAAATTAAAAGTTTATTCTCAAGCAAAAACAAGATTAATAATAGGTTTTGGTTCTCAATGTCACAGATGAATATACATTCTGTTGAGGCGGAGAAACTTTACGTATATTCTTTTAAAGGAAAGATGCTTGTAGTTAATCTGTTTATGTTTTCTTTTTAGATAAAAGCTGAGAAACATTTGGTTATTTCAAACGTCTCTCCTTCATCTGATCCCGATCATAAGATCACATCCTCGAATAGCAATGCTATGATGTTTTTTGTCTAAATGTCAAATATTCCGTGACTAGTTCGCCGGATGTATGAACAAACATTGTTTTGTGCTACATAAAATTGAAACTAAGATGAGGTTATGGCGTTTGTTACCATATGGTTTAAAAGAAAATTGATACCAACCTGTTCTTTTGGCATCATACATACCACTCGTGCTAAAACTAAATATCAAAACACTAAACCGTCAAACCATCGTGAATGTGGAAACTTCTTTGCCCTGTCAGTATCAGTTATTTTTTATCTCGAAAAGATCATCTGAATGTTATGTTTTTCTTAACTGCATTCAAATGTGAGTAAATTATTAATGATACCTTAATATCTTTTTTATTTAAAATATAAAATTCTCACCTTAATATCTTTTTTGTGTATTTATAAAATTCTCACCTTTGAAAAAAAAAAAAAAAAAAAAAAAAAAAAAAAAAAAAAAAAACTTGATTAAGGTTCATGTTAGAACAAAATATATCTATGGTTTGGTAAGATTGTAAAATTATCATGTAGACACCACTAAAGTGTGTTATATGCAGTTCTACTAGGAGTTGTTATATATAGTACATTTTATGTACTGATAAAATCAGTACCTTTACTAAAATCATTGACCTTAACCTACCCATAGTCCCATATAAAGCTACATAACATATGAGCATATAACCATGTTTATATTAAGGGGCAATTCTACAAACGGACCAATCGCTCAAAGTGGTGGGTTTTTGTGTACCAAAGTAGGTTGGTTTCTTGAAATGGCCCGAGCGACTTGCGAATTTAACCCAAGGGTGACATGTGGCACCACAAAAGTAGTGCCCAATCATTATGTGTATGGGTTACTTTTGTGCTACTTATCACTAGCGACCTATCCAAGCGACCTTCTAATAAAATTATTTTAATCTTTTTTCCCCTTCCCAACATTTCCCATCACCACCACCCTCTACCACCATACAACCATCACCACCACCACCAACCTCTACCAAAACATTAATCACCAATTACAGAATAACAACATACTTATAACCATGTAATTATCTCTTTATTAGAAAAATGATTAACATGAAATTTCAACTAGTTTACTTGGTATCACGTACTTGTATTGTATTCAAAGAGTTAATGAATTAAATCTTTGTTTAACCCTTTTGCACGTTCGCCGAGTAACACAATAACATATATGAATATGAATATTGCAGCTGGTCTTCGAATGAAATCAAAAATGACGGCTGGGTTTCTTTTGTGAATGGTCGAATAGGGTACCCCGTGTTTTTGTCTTCTACCCAATTATATATAACAAGGGATGAAACCCTTTTTCTTTGTTTCTTCTCGTTAAAACACCAACAGGCCAAGGCCTTTTTCTCTTTTCTTCGATGCGTCCACAGTAGCCCAACATTAAAAGCCCGAATTTGTAATAAGTGGCCATATGGTTAATCAACACTTCATGTTAGTTCAATTAATTTGGAGCGAGTGTTCTACTAATCAATCTAAACAAAAGCCCTACGGTTAATTAAACTCAAACAATCATTCATGACAAAACCCAAAATCGACCTATAAGAGCTATGATTCGAAAAATCATTCAATCACGTTTCTGGGTATGATTGTTTGTTAGAAACATGTTAAGCATAGATGTATTAACAAAACCCACTAACCAATTTAATAATATGTGTGGTGGTAGAGGTTGGTGGTGGTGGTGGAGGGTGGTGGTGATGGTTGTGTGGTGGTGGTGATGGGAAGTGTTGGGAAGGGGAAAAAATATTAAAATAATTTTATTAGAAGGTCGCTCGAACTTTTGATAGGTCGCTGGTGATAAATAGCACAAAAGTAACCCCTACACATAATGATTGGGCACTACTTTTGTGGTGCCACATGTCGCCCTTTGATTAAGTTCGCAAGTCACTCGGGCCATTTCAAGAAACCAACCAACTTCGGTCCTAAAAAACCCAAGCAATTGAGCGACTGGCCAGTCTCAAATTTAGCCCTTATATTAAATCTCAAACGTCAATAGTTGCACCTAGCTCATCTTTGCATTGATTTTATGTTAGATATATATTTCCGCTCATCCTTCTTGCTTTTCATCCTACATTTTCATCAAAAATACCACTTTCCTAATCACTGTTCGATAAATGATAGTAGGATGATAAACAAGAGGATGAGCAGAAGATATGTATCATTTCACTTTCTCAAATCACATTTACATTTCATCTTGTTATTTTTCACTGGAAATTCTGCAATACACGGTATGATTTCTATCTCAAATATATGTAATGTTTATTTAATTTCAATGAATTTTAGTTTTTAATAAATTTGTTGTATACCCGTACAACAATCCAGAAAACTAGAACACGGATAACCGACTCAGTGAATACCTTTGACAAATCACAGCAATCTTATGTATCGACAGAAAAGTAGAGAACATGAGCACAAGAGATAACCCTAACCAAACGATTAGTATTGAAAGAATGATGTACATGACCCCTCCCCCCTCACCTCTTTATTATAGAGATGAGGGGGAAAGAAAACCAACTCTAGAAGGAGTTGAACTTGGCTGCTATACAAAGGAGAAAACAAGATGAATGAATCAGTCGGACTCAACAGATCATATGCCATATATATAGCATGTGAACCGACCTATGCATTCCTATTTGACTGACGTTACACTACGACCCCCTAGACTTAGTAATACTTGCTAATATGGATACTATATTACAACAATTTCCACCTTAGTATCATATTAGCCATCTCCGATACGCAACAGCTTCAACCAGTGTCGGAACCTCGGATAGGGGTGTGCCTTCATCCACGCACTAGTAGCAATAACCGCTACTAACATTAGCTTAGCTCCTGACTCTAACGAGAGTCCCTTTAGCCAAATAGCCTCCTTTGCAGCCTCTGTAAGTGTCATATACGCCGCTTCTGTTGTTGATAAAGCCTCCATGTGCAGCATCATAGCTTTCGAGCTTCATGCACATCCTTGTATCATAAACCCGTACCTTGTGATTGGTCTACCCATGACAGTGATCGATCTACCCATAGCGTAGTCAAAATCCACAAAAACCTGTATGTCTGTTTGTAATCCATGATCAAACCTATCCAACATACCCACATCTACAGATGCTATGTCAGGTCTCGTGCAGACCATCTGATACTCCTGGCTTCCAACCGCATATGTATATGACCACTTATCATTCTTTTCCACATCACAGTCCCCTGGTAAACTACCCTCCAACGACAGTATGGAGTGTCCCTCCAACAAAGTTTGTACCAACTTTCCGTTCTGAAACCTGGATTGTGACCCCCTCAGAGTATTACCACTCTGATCCCTAATGATCTCCATACCAAGTAAATTACCTTTTGCTGTATCCAGCAAACCCTTGGTATCCCAGATCTTAGCCTTGCATCCGCAAGAAAAACCATACCATCTATATAGAGAAATAGATGTATGAACAGACCTGGTGTATACTCCCATTAATAGTCGTCGTTGTCGTCACTGCCTTTCCTGCAACCATTGTTGAGCACATAAACATCTTTCGAGTATCCATATCTTCTTTCAATCCAACCTTCCACTTGGGAATTACCTCACAAGCAATTGTATCATTGAAAGTCAATGACTCATGTATATATATCTTTTCCACTACAACAACTGCAAAAACAACCTCATTGTTGTCTTCTCTATACCTGTCTAGTTCCCGTGCTATGTGTTGCTCCCTATCACGTGCTGAATGATAGTCCATCAAATCCTTAGTTTGTACTTCCTGTGAACCAACTACCTGAATGACATTTCCCTGAGGTTCCACCTCAAATGTATGATCCCCAAGCGGTTCCACCTCAAACTCAACTCCCTGCAACACATGCACTGAACTCGTATCTACACCAGAATCAATGAAAGTTTTCTTGTATTCCTTACTCTCATTGAAACCCATATTCCTGTAAAGCACTCCCTTTGAAGTAACGTCATCTAACCTCCAAAACTGATAACACACCATACCTTCACGGTATCCCAGGAATATGCACTTGACCTTAACCGGTTCAAGCATCCCTTGCTTATTACTAGCAAGCCAACCGAAAAACCCTAACATATCTATAGGTGTCTTGAATCTAATCTCTGATGATGGTAACCTATTCACTAGATATGTAGACCCGGTTGTATCCTCTGCCCAAAAAACCTTGGACAGACCAGACTGAATCAGAAAACAATGTACCTTATCCAAGAGTGTAATGTTCATCTTCTTAACCAACCCATTCTGTTGTTGTATCCCTGCAACACCCAAATGTTTGGCGAACATTGTTGTGTAGACCTCTGATTACAAGACTCAACAAAATTACCTACCTTGATCTTCCTTCCAGTATGAGATTCTCCTAACTGCTTCCTACCCTTCAATGTCTTCCCGGTCACTGCCTGACCATCTAGGGTATATACGCAATTAGCCCTCCTTGTTCCTGATAAAACCACCAGTGAACCCTTCATAAACTTGATCTTGCCCGACTGTATCTTCATGGTAAAACCCTTTTTTTTCAAGAGTACCCAGCGATATCAAGTTTCGCCTTAATTCCAGAACATACCTGACGTTGTCCAAAATGAAACTTGACCCATCCCTCATTTGTACTTGAACCATACCTGTCCCACATATACGGCATTCTTTGACATCACCCAACAGTACATTAACACCGTCATACTCCTCAAAATCAAACAAGTAATCTCTCCTGTATGTCATATAGTTATGAGCCCCCTAAATCCATGATCCAGTCTAATAGTTGTTCAACACTCATAGTCATCATAACATCAGCACTGTCATACCCATCAGTTCCAAAACCGGATACCTGATCTTCATTCCTGACAAAACCTTGAGATTTCTTGTGATTATACCTGGGACAATCCCTCTTCAATGTTGTATAAAACCAACAACCGCGAGCTAGAATGGATAAAGCGATCACAAGAACTCCAACACAGTTGAGTAAATACACACCAAAGATCTTTAACAGTCGACTAAAGTATTGCACAAGAAATACCCAAACGATTAACACTTTATTAACGTTTGTAAACTGAAAATAATGTGTACAATGACCCTCCAAAATCAATTATTAAACAACACCTTTTTGAAGCAATAAACAATTAACACCTGATGTCTTCTTCTTCTTTGTCAAAAACCGAAACGACACCGGAACTTCTTGTCGATCTTTTATATTATGAAAATCAACAAATCTTAAGTTTTCTTTAACCCTTGTCGAACCTCGAAAAATCGAAAACTTAAAAGCCCTTTTTAGTCGATCTCCCTGCTGCTACCGTTACTGCTCACGAACTGGAAACAATAACTTTTCTGGTTTTCGTCGAACTTGGTAGCCCAAACAGAAAAACCTTCTGCTCCTTCCAGTAAAACGAAAAACAGAAACAACCTTCACTGAATCGAACCTAGCTTCCTCGACTTCGAACCTAAGCTCTTGATACCACTTTTTGTATACCCGTACAACAATCCAGAAAACTAGAACACGGATAACCGACTCAGTGAATACCTTTGACAAATCACAACAATCTTATGTATCGACGGAAAAGTAAAGAACATGAGCACAAGAGATAACCCTAACCAAATGATTAGTATTGAAAGACTGATGTACATGACCCCTCCCCCTCACCTCTTTATTATAGAGATGAGGGGGAAAGAAAACCAACTCTAGAAGGAGTTGAACTTGGCTGCAATACAAAGGAGAAAACAAGATGAATGAATTAGTCGGACTCAACAGATCATATGCCATATATATAGCATGTGAACCAACCTATGCATTCCTATTTGACTGAAGTTACACTACGACCCCCTAGACTTAGTAATACTTGCTAATATGGATACTATATTACAACAAAATTTTAAAAGAATTTAAAAAAGAAAAAAGAAAAAAGAAAAAAAAAGAAGTGAGTGAAGGGTGAGGGGTGTGATGCCAACAAAAAGTGAGTGAGTGAAGGGAAAAGTGGGAGGGTGATGTGGCATAAGGGGATTGGTTGTTTGTGAGTGAAGGTTGATGGGGTGAGGGGTGCATTGCCAACCCCCTAAGAAGTTTTGTAGTTTATATATAAAATTGCTTAACTTGGAGTCTGTTTTGAGTTGGTGCATTTTTTTGGTTTTAGTTGCTTTAATTCTTGTTATGGTTTCATCTTCTAAACTCTATGTTCTTATTTTATAATAGCGAAGGGAGTGATAACGCCTCCCCGGCGTTATCGTCTAGCTGGCAACAAAAAAACGCAGCAACGGCATTATTACCACTTTCATGGCCTTGGCGTTGGTGAGGCGTTACGACGTGAGTTGTTGCACTAACGTGCGTTACAACGTGGGAAAGGAGCATAATTAAAAAAAAAAAAAAGTAAATGTATACACGGCTAGTTTTCTTTCATATTTTTATTTATTTATTTTTTTAAAAAACACCTATATAAACCCATCTTATCTAACTCTTTTACAAACACAAAAATAAAACCATCTTTATATCCCACTAAAATTCATTCACAATGGATCCACATAATCCAACTTACGCCGCACATGTGAGCATTTCCGATATCGAAGATGAAGGAGACACTTTAGCAATCTTTGCTGCTTATGAATACACGAGAATAGAAGAAGAAAAATCCCAATCATCTCTCCGGTTGACTCGTAACCCAATTTTTAGTGAACGTGAGGTTGCAGAGGAGCGTTTGCAGGCCGACTACTTTAATGAAAATTGTAAGTATCCTCTTAGAGACTTTCGTAGAAGATTTCGTATGAGCCGGGAATTATTTCTTCAAATAGTTTCCGCTATTGAATCATATACTGCCGATCCTCTTCCGGATAATTTTGCATACTTTAACCAAGCACCCGATGCTACTTGTCGGATGAGTATTAGTGTTCTCATGAAATGCACTATGGCCATACGCCAGTTGGCATATGGCAACTCACCGGATGCGTTCGATGAGTATTTGCAAATGAGTGCACGTACCGGACGGGATTGTCTAGATAATTTCAATAAGTGAATTATTGATTTGTTTAAGGGAGAGTTTTTAAGAAAACCAAATATGCATGACGTTCAAAACCTATATGCAAAACATGAGAAGGAGCATGGTTTTCCGGGAATGCTTGGTAGCATCGACTGTATGCATTGGCAATGGAAAAACTGTCTGGTGTCTTGGTAAGGGCAATATGTTAGTGGTCATAAAAAATACCCGACTATATTGCTTGAAGCTGTTGCGTCGCAGGATTTGTGGATTTGGCATGCATTTTTTGGTGTAGCGGGTGCGAATAATGATATAAATGTTTTAGATAATTCGCCGTTGTTCGATGACTTGCTAAATGATGATTCCCCTGTAGCTCCGTTTGAGGTAAACGGAGTTATGTTTGAAAAAGGGTACTACTTAGCCGATGGGATTTACCCACAGTGGGCTACTTTCATCAAATCATTCACGAATACCGTTGATGATAAACACACTTTATTTAAACGGCGACAAGAAAGTGCACGAAAGGATATTGAACGTGCTTTTGGTGTTCTCCATGGACAATGAGGAATAATACAACAACCAGCACGTGCTTACCAGGTTACCAAGATAAGTAGAATCATGTATTCTTGCATCATATTGAATAACATGATTCTAAACGATCAAAAGTTTAATGTAAGTGAATACAGAGAAATTTTCCGGGATCCGGCTACACATATGCAAGACAGATGGATTGATAGATGTGATAGGCGTCGTCAAAAGGCAAAAGAAATCCGTGACAAAGATGTTCATGTTAGTCTCCAACTCAATCTTATGGAGCATATTTGGCGTAACCGTGAGGATTTTATGGAAGAAGATGACGACTAGTTTTACTTATTTAGTTATCGTATTTTTCAGTTCGTATTTTAATTCGTAATTTTTTTATGTCGGTTTTTTTTAATTGTAATGTTTTTATTTTGTATTGTGATGTTTAGTTTTATTAATAAAATGTTTGAATGTTTAATAAATGAATTTGTTGAGGGTAAAATTTGTAAATTTGTAAAAAGTAGTGTTATTTGGTGTTATGATTTCTTTATATTTTTTAGTGTTATGTTATTTGGTGCTGAGATTACGTGGCGCGGTATTATTTCATAACTCAAGTTACTACTCCCTTTACTCTAATGGGCTGAAAGATTTACGGGTTATGGTTAATCCTATCATAATTATGAAAATCCTATTTTCTTATTTTATAATGGGCTGAAAGACTTATGGGTTGTGGAACTAATGTTAAATATAAAAAAGTTATGCGTTAAATAATTTTTATTTTTTTGACTATGGAAATTTTGTGCATAAAAGCCTTTTACATAATTTGGTCAGAATTGAAGGCTAAACTTTTAGATAAAATTAATTAAGCTATATACATTATAGTACAAATTAAAAAAAAAAAATATTAATTAAAAAAAATAAGACAGTGGCAAAAGGAAAGAATAAATGTAAATGTTGCGTTTATATTGCCTTTTAGAAAGAAAAAAAAAATGATGTAGCATTTAGGTTGGTGTCTTGTAAACTACATGTCTAAGTCTAACAGTCTAACTCAACTGGCCTTTGATCATATTTACAAGTGGAAAAACACACAAGTAGGATCGGGTAACGAGTCCAAATGGGTGATGGGTTAAAACGGGTCATCTCTGCAATTGGGTACATATTTTGGGTTAAAAACGGGTTGGGTTAAGTCGGCTTAACCGAGTACTTTAAGCACTTTTTGTTATAAAAAATACAAAAAATGCTTGAGTCATCGAATGTAGTTGGTTAAATGACCCACCCAACTGGTTTTGACTCGATGAGTAACCAGTTTTAGAATTGACCCGTTAATCTTTGTTTCCTGCTTTGACTCGTACCGGTTTGACCGGTTACTTAACCCGTCTATTTTACCACCTCTAATATCATGTCTAACTAGATCCTATAATTCTTACTTACTAAAGTCATGAATAAACAATATGGGTTTAACTTTTCAAAAACTGTTAATTTCGTAAAATGCATGTGTAAAGATAATAGTTATTTCTCACCCACGACCTCGTATGTTTTATTGTTTCTATCAGTCTAGTTTTCACTGTTACTTTTCACCTGTATGCACACAATTAAAGTGTGTTACATGCATTGTGCTAGGTGATGTTTCATATGGGAAGACCAACTTCACACTATAACACACCAGAGACACGTCGTTCGTGGGTCGGTGTTTTAAGTTTTAACACCGACACGTCGTTGAGGTTTAAGCACGCATGGGTCGTGCCTTATTACACCCGGTCTAAAACTAGCAGGCACGCCACTAAAGTTTGTTAACTGCATTTGTACTAGGAGTTGTTTTACATGATACAGAAAATGTACTGATAAAGTAAAAGATTTGCAATTCAAATTTTTGAATAAAACAACCTCATACTTGCATTCATTTTTGCCTTCAAGTTTCTCACCAGCTCAATTCAAAGCTCACAAGCTTTACTATGATAAATTCATTTTTACAAATCACATCTACATATATCTTCTTATTTATATTCTCAAAAAATAACCCTAATCTGCTTAACCCTAAGTATGTTCTTGATGTAATTTATGATTATTATTTCTTGGTTAATTAAAAACTGTAGCCTAAAGTTTATGATTCATACTTATTTTGTTGCTTAAACTTAATTTTGAAGTTTGCGATAAAGAGTGACAAGCTAATGTTTGTTTTGTTTTCAAACTTCAATGTGTGTACCATGTTTCGCATCTTCCTAACTAGATACATAGTACACTGTTTGAGTAAAATCTTGTCACCTTATGAAGGTCCTTCAGAAGTCCTCCGAATGATGATAGAGTATGTTGTAGAACCTGCTAATCACAACAAACGCGTTAGCCTCGCCCCGGGTGTTATCCCAGGACCAAGCTCCGGCGTGAGAGTAAGTATTGGGTTGGTGGTAATAAATATGTGTGTGTGAGAATGCAGTAAATGCTAATCATACAAGTGAGTAAATGAGAAGTATTTATACTACCTCAAACTGTACCTGATTACTGTACGGAACTGTATGTAGTACAAGTAGGTTACTGTTTCTGACATTTAGGGTGTGGCATGTTAACCTGCCCTATACTAGGGTGACAGCAGAGAACACCACGTGTCCGACAACAACCCGCGAAATCAGGTCCAAGGGCGGCGTTTTCCTGGGCCCTCCGGTCTCATGTCCTCCAGACATTACCCGTCCTGAAAATTGTATAATCTTCTGGCCATATACACAAGCATGTCCCCCCCCCCCTGTGTCATGTTACAACTTCTAAGGGAGATCAGCCTAGTTTACCGTGATGAACGAGATGTGGCCACGTGTCGAGGGGCTCTTGCGTGGAGGGCTGGGATTTGTCCCTCTGACACGACGCGACATTTCACTATTCACCGCTTTGCTCTATATATAAGGATTCATTATCATTTTTACCGTTTTACTTTTTACATCTCTCTATATCTCCATCAGTTGCCCTTCCGTCATCAACTCAGGTGCATCCTTCCATCTCTCTTTGCTTTCTTCATTGTTGATTTGCCATTCCTACTATCCGATTATCATGTCTTCGGCCTCCCAAGAGGAAGTTGCTTCGGGTTCCACCTCTTCGGATGTCATTCCTAAGTTTGACATGCATATCATCACTTCCGTCATGACGAAGGAGCAAGTCGAGGCTGCGGCTAGGGATTATGGTATTGC
Source organism: Artemisia argyi (assembly GCA_030686995.1). Lineage (NCBI taxonomy): Eukaryota > Viridiplantae > Streptophyta > Magnoliopsida > Asterales > Asteraceae > Artemisia > Artemisia argyi. The sequence continues at coordinate 23,973,638 of CM060687.1, read as the reverse complement.
CTTAGATCTGAACCCACGATTGCCCCCTCCCGGGATGACGATGAATCGTCTTCCTAAGAATGCCATCAGTATATACGAGGCATACTTGGAATTTTCTTGCGTCCGGGTTCCTTTTTCTACTTTCCTTCTCCAAGTAATTTATTATTTTCGAGTGCACCTATCTCAGTTAGTTCCCATCGGTTTGTCGAAGGTTATACTCTTCGAACTATATTGCCGGAGTCTAGGTTTTGCCCCTCATTTATCGTTGTTCCGATTGTTCTACGTCCTTCAGAAGCAAGGTCATTGGTTTTCTTTTGCCCGTCGGACCGGCAGGCATGGGCAGAAAAGGATTTTCAATGAAACTTGTTCAAGTATGAAGCATTGGAAGGATAGGTTCTTTCTTATCGATCGTCGTGCTATTCCAGATCCTATGCCGTGGCGGCATCAGGATTTGAGTGTCTCGGAATCTACCACTCCGTATAGTGGGTATGAGCCAGGTCACGTGGCGGCTTTGACCGAACATGTGGTTGATATTCAGGCCATCCACTCGGCTCTCCCGTTTGAAGCTGGTTTGACCAAAATTTGGAAGCATCTGGAGTACCGTCCGATTTTCAAGGATAAGGATGGGAATGGTAACTCATCATTGTTGAATTATTGTTTCGTAAATTATGCTTCGTCCGTTTTTTTATCTTAACTTACAAATTTTTGCTTCTTTTTTGTTATATTGCAGTTGTATCCATGTCTCGTTTTTTGAGAATCCCCAATACTGAGGTCTCCCGTGTGTCGAAGGGGCCTGCTTTGGCCGAGAGTGAAGCTATTGAGCCTACCACAGAATTTAGTGAGCGGCGCCAAATCTTTCTATGGATTGCTTTTTTCGCCTCTTTCGCCGTCAAAGTGCCTATGGTACCAGTTCATATTTGGTTACCCGAAGCTCATGTAGAGGCACCTACGGCAGGATCCGTCATCTTGGCGGGAATTCTTTTAAAATTGGGAACCTATGGCTTTTTAAGATTTTCAATACCCATGTTTCCTGAAGCGACACTTTGTTTCACTCCTTTCATTTATACTTTAAGCGCGATTGCTATAATATATACTTCCTTGACCACTTTAAGACAGATCAGCGTGTGTTGGATGCAAGGGCTGCCAAGGAAAAGAAGAAACAGAATGCTCCTCCTCGTCCTGCCTCCAAGAAATGTCCATCAGGGGAGGCATCTCACCAGAGATCTAAGAAGGCTGCCACCCCCAGCGTGGTGGAACTTTCCGGCAGTGATTCTTCGGATGCTACCCGATCTCCCTCTCCCCTTAACATAAGTCATCCGGAGATGGAGATCGTTGACGAGCAGTCCGAAGAGAATGTCGAACATGCCAGTGGGAACGTGGGAGAACAGGTCATGGCTGAAGGAGGTAATGCCGAAGGTGGTGGTGGTGATGATGGAGGTGATGGTGATGCAAATGGTGGAAATGGCGATGATGGTGAAGGTCATGATGTTGGCGGTGGTGATGATGATATAGAGAGGTTTCTGTCGGTTCAAGATCCACCGGATGTTGAGAATCTTGCTCATGGAGGTATAACTATTTGTTTGCCGGGGAGTGATCTTTTGTATTTTCCTTTTTATGAGTTAGTAAAATTTTGCCTTTACAGGTGTTCATGCTTCGACTTCTAGTGGGTCCACTCGGCAAGCTTTTGGTACGAGGACTCCTGGAGGTATTAGTGTTATCCCTGCGTACAAGTTCCTTCTTTTGTTCTCCCCTCTTTTTTCTTATATGTGTTTCTATGTTCAGGACGAGATGGTTCTGCTGAACCCTTTGTCCCTGGCTGGAGCTTGACAGTGGGAGCAAGTTTGAACAATGCTGAAGTGTGCCGTGACCTGATGGTGCATCTTGCCCCCTCAGTCCGGGCAGAGCAGGCAAGCTTGACGGATTATCAGGCTACCCAACGAGCCTGGTTTGAGCTAGCTAGGAGCTCACTGGCCCAGGCGGACGCGATGCAGCGATTTGAGAATATGAGCTATCACTATGGTCAACTGTATCGAGCTCACCAGGCCTGCGGGGATGCCGCCGATATGTTGAAGGGAGCCGAGGCTAGCCTGGAGGAGCAACGTCAGGTAATGGAAGGGTTTACTCAATCTAACAGGGAACTTCATCAGCAACATCAGGGCTGTGCCGGGCGCGAGGCAGATTTAACCAGCCAGCTAACTTTGGTTCAGAGGGAAAGGGATGAATTAAAAGAAAAAAATCTGGAACAAGCTGGCCGGATAAAGCAGCTGGAGGACCTGTTGGTGGGTAAGGATTGCGGCCTTGGAAGAGTCGGAGAGGAAATCTGCTGGGTTGACTAAGGAGGTTGAAAAGTTAACCGTAGCAGGAAGTCAAGCGGATATCTTAAGGCACAATTATGTGCGCCAACTTATTCCGACCGTTGTGAAAAGGTTTTGAGAGAGTGAGGAATATCAGGTAGCCTGGGCCGATGTGTTTAACACTGCCCTAGATGCCGGTTGGCTGGCGGGTGTGAAGTGTGGTCATACGGAAGAACAGGTAAGCGCCTATATCGCCGCTAAAGAAGGTTTTGATATGGCTGCCGTACAGAATTTTCGTGCCGCATATGATGAAATGTTCTTTCGTCCTTTTCCTTATCTTGAAAGGGTGGCCTCTTCCTTCCGTCTTCCTCTTGCGGATATTATGAACATCCTCCCTGCCGGCGAGGAGAATACCTTTGGCGCTGGGACATCCGGCCAGAACTCCTCCCATCAACCCTCTCAGGATCCTTAGTTATCTTGTGAAGTTATGTATTTGTGGTGATGTTGGGTCGTTGACAATTTGAACATGTAATTATATTATCTTTTTGAAGCTTCGGCTTGCACAATGTATGTTCTCTTGGGGCTGCGGCTCGTATTACCTTTTAATCTCGCTTACTTGTTGTGATATAGTTCAATTGTGGTTTAATGTTTCGCTCTGAATGTTATCCGTAGGGGGCTTCTAGCCTCTAGACTTAGTTTACTTTTTCCACGCTTTGCGTGCCGTCGTTGTGGGCACCAAACGGAATTTACTTTGTATGCCGTCGTTGTGGGCACCAAACGGAATTTATTTTGTATGCCGTCACTGTTTGGGTAAAATCTTGTCACCTTATGAAGGTCCTTCAGAAGTCCTCCGAATGATGACAGGGTATGTTGTAGAACATGCGAATCACAACAAACGCGTTAGCCTCACCCCGGGTGTTATCCCAGGACCAAGCTCCGGCGTGAGAGTAAGTATTGGGTTGGTGGTAATAAATATGTATGTGTGAGAATGCAGTAAATGCTAATCATACAAGTGAGTAAATGAGAAGTATTTATACTACCTAAAACTGTACCTGATCACTTTACGGAACAGTATGTAGTACAAGTAGTTTACTGTTTCTGACATGTAGGGTGTGGCGCGTTAACCTGCCCCTATACTAGGGAGCCAGCAGAGAACTCCACGTGTCAGACAATAACTCGCGAAATCAGGGCCAAGGGCGGCGTTTGCCTAGGCCCTCCGGTCTCAAGTCCTCTGGACATTACCCATCCGGAAAATTGTATAATCTTCCGGCCATATACACAATCATACACCTGATTTAGTTGTAGTTTAATGTTTTTAGGCCCTCACTATCGATGCAACATGTATGTGTAACTAACACATATCATATTTAGAGGTGGCAAAACATGCGGTCGGGTTTAGGTCACAGGTTAAACGCGCCATATCTTGAAATGGTTGCCGTGTTCAGGTCAAAGTTGAATTTGCTCGGTTCTCTTCTACTTTTCATGTTTACATACTAACAAGTAACGGATCAACCGACGTGACCCAACCGGCTTTGACTCGATGTGTAACCAGTTTTGGAAATGACCCATTCATCCTTTTAACCGTTTACCTAACCTTCCTGTTCTGCCATTCTCTAATATATCATGTCTAGCTAGATGTTATATGGTCTTTATGTTGTGTGTGTGTATATTTTCTCTCTTTAATTTCATAGTGATGTGACCTTTTCCGGATCCGTGTAGGCTGTAGCCATGTGTGAGGTCTATACCATTAAGTCAACTGAAACAATTTTAGAAATGACTAAACCAGTTGAAGTAATTAGGCCTTCAGTTTGGGACATATAGTAAGTTCACTTTAAGTATTAAGACTTTGCGGCATTGAAAATGCTCCACTTTTTGATGCACACATGTATCTTGTGTGTCACCTTTAGAACCTCTGTTGAGCTTCCAATGAACCCATATATTAATACGAAGACAAGTTGTAAGGGAAATTATGTACGGTTCTTTTGATCAAAATGATTCCGGTCATAAGATGGGATCCATCTCTCTGGCATTGCCTTGATGAACCTCCCAGTCCATATATTTGAATAGGTGTCACAAAGATGGGGTGTGATCCTATGATCGGGATCAAAATGTTCGAGATAATAATATTTAGTTTCCTTACATTCACTGTCGGTTTTGGTCTATCATCACAGGTTTTGTTTATAATAGCTATTCAGCTTCTTCTGTTGTGTTTCTCAGATTAAAAATAAAAATAAAAATGAGAGGTTAGTATGACACACAAAGGCGTTACCTTCAAAATACTTCACCTTACAAAATATTCGAACTGTCCTGTTTTGACCCATATGCAAGAATTTTCTATTTTGACCCATTATCCTACATACCCATTTTACTCTCTCGACTCTTCTAGAGCATATCATAACAAGCTAGAAGACCTTTTGAGAAACTGGGCTGCTCCCACTTTCTGAATGTATTTTACTAAATGAATATAGACTAAGGATCAAATGAGAAGAAATCTTAAAATAAGAAGGATGAGAAATAATAATAACCACATATTAGAGATGCATCGACTTGAATTAGATGCATCACTAATCTTTTAGATGCACTATAATATATTTTCTAGCAAAAAAGTATATGCATATACATATATTATATGCATTTCATCAAATTAAACGAATCCTATGTAGTTTTTGTCCTCTGCGGGTCAAATTTATTGTTAGTACTACTTTGCATCGTTTTTACTTCAAAATCACTTTAAAAACTAATTGGGATGCATCTAAATGAATAGAGATGCATCTAAATCACGTCAATGCATCTCAAATGTGTGGTTATAGTTATTTCTCATTCTTCTTATTTTAAGTTTTCCTCTCACTAGATCCTTACCCAATGAATATAAGGTTATGAGTAAAGTGACAATATAATCATAAGACCCGAGTTCAAATTTCGAAAGATCTAGATTCAAATCTCGTAAGTTGAGATGACCGGGAAAAGTCTGACACTTAAGCCGCGTACAAAGCCAAAAAGGATCGTGCCTCTATGATTAACTTGAGCACATATCCCCCTCCATTGACTCGTTTACAGTTACTTAAGTGCAAACAAATATGACGCATTTAACTTAGCTATATATTTTGGGTACACGAACCTTTGCTCAAAATAATTGAGATGACCAACAATCATGGTTTGGAAAAAAGAAAATTACTACAAATGACAAAAATGAACGAGTTGACTTAACAAACTACTTGCAATATGAGTATGACCTCATTTAGGAAGAAACATTTAAGAGAGAATTGCAAAAATTATCCCTAAAGTTTGGCCAAATTGCACGTTTCGTCCTAGATGTTTGGAAAGTGCTAGGATCGTCCTTGTGGCGAAACCTTTGGTGCAAGTATCGTCCTTTTTGGGGAAACCTTTGGTGCAAGTATCGTCCCTGTGGGGACGATATTTGCACCAAAGGTTTCTCCACAGGGACGATCCTTGCACTTTCCAAACATCTGAGAAGAAACATGTAATTTGGCCAAACTTTAGGGGCGATTTTTGCAACCTCTCAACATTTAATAGAAACTAAACACGACTAAACGAAACAACTTTTTTTGGACCTCATTTAAGAAAAATCAAGATTTTTAGAAAAAAAGATTAGCAATACATTGCAAAAAATTAATGAGTGACTTGTAAACCCCGGAGCCTACACAACTTATTTTGGAAGACGAGTCTTTAATTCAAATATTAGAGTATCTACATAACTGGTTTTAACCTTTCCTTAACATACATAACTAGTGTAGTTTGAACTCTTGACCTTTTATAAGTGACTTATGAGTAAGCCATTTCATGGTAGTTACCATCTTAATAAGGAGTTGACAATCAAGTTTTCACCCACCCAATTAGACGCGTCGTCCTTATTAAGGCATGTGCACATGATGTGTCTTCATGCTAAAAAAATGCAAAACTCGGTCTTGTGGACAAGTGAGTCATGTATTGTGTGTTTTTGTGTATGTGTGTGTTTTGATGAGGTATATTTATGTTTAAGTGGGGTATGTTTTGTGGTAAAAGTGATTATAGAAAGAGAAAATTAATGTGACGCTATGTGGTCTCGGTGGTTAGGATGGTACATTTAGTTGATAAAAAATATTAGAACATTGCTAAAGCCTCTTACAATCCTCTTACACAAACAAGTATATTAAATATATTTTTTTCACTCATTCTCTCTCTGCATTCAAGCTATCAATTCTGACATTTGTTAAGATCCTATGAGTTGGAGGATAAATAAGAACAATTTGTAAAAGAAAATACTACCTCCGTCCCATATTTATAGTCCATCTTTCCTTTTTGTGTTGTCCTAAAATAATTGTCCACTTCTATAATAGATAGGGAATATAGATGAAGGTTACCATAATACCCTTATTTGGGGTCATTATTATTAAAAAAGTTAGAAATTAATTAGGTAAGGGTAAAACTGTGTTTATGCAAAAAGTAAGAAAGAGAAAGTTGTAATATTGTTTTTTTTAAACGGTGTGTTTTTTTGTTCTTTGAACAATACTTTTGAGATGGAGGTAGTAGCATTTTTCAAAACATTAAGGATGCGTTTGGTTGGTGAGAGTGGGGAGGGTTTTGAGAAATTATTACAATAACTCAACGTTTGGTTGGAGTTTTGGTAAATGGGTTTTACTGTACGGATTAAGAATAGTGCAAAAATTGACACCTACCTATTAAGCTTGGATTCAACAAAAGTGTGAGCCCGGTTTTCATAATGTGTCTATATCTCTCTTATTACAGTTAATTAAAATAATACTAATTATAGTTCATTGTTGATTTTTTAAGTCTTCGTTTTGCAACTTTGACCTTATATATTTTTATTTGTGTAATATAATACTTGATAAAAATTATATCAATGGAAAATACATTTAAAACTTAATTCATTCATATATTTTGCATCAAGTAATATATAACAAAAATTAAAATATTTATGCTCAAAGTTGAAAACTAAAGACTTTAAAAGTCAACAGTGGACTATAATTATGGGACGGAGGGAGTATATAACTTAATATAAAATTATATAAATTATTTATTTTAACATATAAAATTATATTTTCTCTTTGTACGTCAAATCCAAATCCAAATTATAATCCTAATCCTAATCCTGATCCTAAACCCATCTATAAACCAAACGGACCCTAAATACATGGTTTCTCACATTTTTTTTCTTTTTTAAATAACCTTTCTATCTTTTACCTTCTGTTTTTACAAAATCTAAAATCCGCGGCAACACGTAAACACACACACACCTCACCCCACCAGAACCCACCCACAATTTGGCGGGACAATTATTACCCTTATTTGAGGTCATTATTATTAAAAAAGTTAGAAATTAATTAGTTAAGGGTAAAACTATGTTTATGCAAAAAGTAAGAAAGAGAAAGTTGTAATATTGTTTTTTTAAATGGTGTGTTTTTTTGTTCTGTGAACAATACTTTTGAGATGGAGGTAGTAGCATTTTTCAAAACATTAAGGATGCGTTTGGTTGGTGAGAGTGGGGAGGGTTTTGAGAAATTATTACAATAACTCAATGTTTGGTTGGAGTTTTGGTAAATGGGTTTTACTGTACGGATTAAGAATAGTGCAAAAATTGAAACCTACCTATTAAGCTTGGATTCAACAAAAGTGTGAGCCCGGTTTTCATAATGTGTCTATATCTCTCTTATTACAGTTAATTAAAATAATACTAATTATAGTTCATTGTTGATTTTTTAAGTCTTCGTTTTGCAACTTTGACCTTATATATTTTTATTTGTGTAATATAATACTTGATAAAAATTATATCAATGGAAAATACATTTAAAACTTAATTTATTCATATATTTTGCATCAAGTAATATATAACAAAAATTAAAATATTTATGCTCAAAGTTGAAAACTAAAGACTTTAAAAGTCAACAGTGAACTATAATTATGGGACGGAGGGAGTATAACTTAATATAAAATTATATAAATTATTTATTTTAACATATAAAATTATATTTTCTCTTTCTACGTCAAATCCAAATCCAAATTCTAATCCTAATCCTAATCCTAAACCCATCTATAAACCAAACGGACCCTAAATTAAATTCATGATTTATCACATTTTTTTTCTTTTTTAAATAACCTTTCTATCCTTTACCTTCTGTTTTTACAAAATCTAAAATCCGTGGCAACACGTAAACACCCACACACCTCACCCCACCTGAACCCTCCCTAAATTTGGCGGGACAATTTTCTCCTATATAAACCCACCTCCTCATTTCATTCCATTTCATTTCCCCCAAATTTTATAAAAAAAGATGAAAATTAGGTCAAAACCAAATAATAATAATAATAATAATCCAATCAATCGAACAGCACTTACCGGACGTGAAAGCTTGATCCGATTAATCGGTAAATGACGCCATTTCCTACCTAATCGTCACTCAATCATCTCATCTCCAATCCAGGTCCATTTTTTTATATAATTTTATTTTTAATAATCAGTTGTGATTTTTTAATTTTTGTTCAGTTATTTTTTTTAATAAATAGTTGCTACTGTAGTTATGTAATCGCTTGTAATAATAAGTAGGGTTAATTACTTGAAAATGTATCATACAGTCATACTTTGCCACTTTTTGTTAAATTTCGATTATTTTTGTGACCATTTTACCCTTACTTTTTTCAATTTTAGAAGGGTAAGATGGTCATTTTACATGGCTAAATAGTCACAAAATACACAGAATAATCGAAATGTGAAAGTTTATTAGGTCAACTACATACAATAACAAAAAGTGTCAAATATAATACATTTTCAAATAATTAACCCTAATAAGTATTTACTCGACGCAATTGATTAATAGTAAGAGTTTTTCAATGGGAAAAAAGGCGATGACATGTCACTTAGGGTGTGTTTGGCAAAAGTAGCGGTAAGCGGTAGCTGTTTTTTTCTATGAAAAGCGTTTGGTAACGTAGCTGTATGTGTAATCATAATGTGTAAAAGTGGTTTAAGATGCTCGACTTTACTAAATGCTACTTCATGGAGCGTTGGAAACTGAGCGTTTCGAAAAGAAAAGATAAAGCTACTTGCTGCTTGCCAAACGAGCATTAAAAATCACAACGCTCAACGCTCCCAAATGCTCATAAACGCTCTGTGCCAAACACACCCTTAGTGGATTGGGTTAATGGTAAAAATTTATTAAAGATGCTTTAAAGGAGTGTTGGGATTGTGTTTTGAGAACAAATTATGATTATGTTTTTGAAAAATGGCGTTGTGGTAAGGCCCTTGGTCTAGGGTTCTAACCTTACTAGGTGCACATTTGAGGTGGCCAAGGAAGGTTCGGACGATCAAGGGATACCTTGGTTAGACTGCGTATAAGTCAAAGACTCGCGTTTCCCACGGGTAACCTGACAGAGAAAACCTCATAAAAAAATAAAAAACACAGATAATCAATTTTTTAAAAAGGTTTTTCATACTATATAGTTTGATAATCTCCTCCAAAACGGAATCCCAAACACCAAAAGTGAGTAGTTTTTTTTGTGCTAATAAAAGCAAGTTTTTTAGCCTTGGCTTACTGTAATCAGTAGAAGAGAGAAAATAATTTGCTATTGTATGTGACTATGTAATTAACCCTAGATGTTATTACTGAGTGTAATTTGTTTTGATTTGTAGATATGTTCGACTGTATTGAAAGATGAGAATAGAGAAGAAGAGCTGGTAGTGGAGCGAAATGATAGTTTGGTTGGGACTTCTGGTTCGGATAAGGTTAATTGTCCAGTTTGTGGAAATGAGGTTCGAGGGGGAGAGTACATGATCAACTCTCATTTGGGTATGTGTTAAGCTCAACTTTTCTTTATTATTTTTTCTTGAAATTGCTAATCTATACTACTTATAATAGAAAAATGGTCAAAAGTGAAATGTTGAGTTTTCAACAATAGTCAAATGAGAGAGAAAGTGAAATGTAATTAATACTCTTATTAAAACACCCTAATATACTTAAAAATACAATAATTTATTCACATTGTACAACCAAATTAAAGCATATCTACCAAGTTAAATACAACCAATTGAAACACAAATCGGGTTGACCCGAGGCGCTTCAAACCCGGCGGGTTGACCCAGTTTAAATCGACCCAACATAGCAAGTTGACCCAGTTTAAATTGACCCATTTTTCGACCGGAACGTTCAACCGTTTGAACCAACCGGGTCGAACCGGGTTTCAAAACATTATCCATTACTTAAAAGTAAGGGTGAGCAAACAGACCGGATGGACCAGACCAACCGACAAAACCGACCGGACCGAGATAGGACCGACCACATTCGATCCAGTCTCGTTCTAAGGTTTTCATAGTTTCGGTCTCGGTCCGGTTCGGTCCGGTCCGGCTTAAAAACCGAACATTTAGCCTTTTTGGATCGAGACAGGACCGGAACGACCATATTCAGCCCGGTCTCGGTCTAAGTTTTTTGCCGAATTCGGTCTCGATCCAGTCCAGTTTTTCTCGGTCCGGTCCGGTTTTGGACTGATGTGCACCCTTACTTAAAAGTACAATGATTTATTCACATTATACAACCAATTAAAAACATATCTACCAAATTAAATACAACTAATTAAAACACAAACCGGGTTGACCCGGGACGCTTCAAACCTGTTTTTCGACCGGAACAGTTCAACCAATTGAACCACTCAGGTCGAACCGGGTTTCAAAACATTATGTTTAATTCCCAAATCTTCAAACTTTTATTATTTTTCGTTTGTAACCTATAAACTTTTTTTATCAATAAACTATCTGTCGCTATAAAATCCCGTTGCTATGCACGGGTATTCGTCTAGTGTTGTAGAATTGGTCGGCTGTTTGGTAATTTGGTACCCCTGATAGTGTCCTGACCTAGTAATTATTCTATTTTATCAGTATAATTGACCTGCTTGTTAGATCTTACTTATGTGGCCTTTTGATCTCATAAGGTGGGCTTATCACTAAGTTACGGACTAGTCTATATCCCAATAGTATATTAAGCAAACTAACGTGATTAATTTTTTTTTGGCTAAATTACCAAAGTAGCCATTTTTTCTGAGAAAGAGGCTCGCCATGTCATCATTCGTATGGGCAATACTGGTTGCAAGTGTTTTAAGAACATTATATATTACCTCCATATGTGCGTTAATCTTAAAAGTACTCCAAGTGTTTTAATTATCTTAATTCGAGTCATTAGATTAGTTTATTGTAAAGTATGTAAAGATTCAAGTGTAAGGGGAATGTTCATTCCCTATGATGTATTATTTTGGATGGTAGGGTAAGAGTGTATGAAAAAAAAAAAAAAAAAAAAAAAAAAAAAAAAAAAAAAAAAAATCGAAAAAACAAAGAAAAGAAAAAAAAATAGAAAAAGAAAAAGAGAAAAAACATACGGACTACCATCCCGTTTCATTCTATGTTCATTTTATGTTTTTGTTATTTTTCATTTAGCTTAAGTCGAGTCTAGTCTTGGCTTAGCAACGCCATATTGTACATGTAATTAACCAAGATTGTTAACTCGCCACCAGTAAAGACTGCCTATATCCAACAAAACCGTGTATTTCATATCCCTACACCTAACGTTACAACCCTTTAAAAGACCTCTTTGATAGTTTATCCTAGGTGCTTACGCCATGTGGTGGAGGTTTGATCCTTTCCCAAGCCTATGGTAATCTATTTTGCTATGACATGTAGTGAGAGATGTTTTCCATTTCCATATTGTAATTTATACTTTATTACACCCGAGAGATGTGAGTATCTAAACACTATTTGTGAGGTGCTAGTATATGACCACCGTGCTTGTCTTTGGTCTTTAGTGGAACGATTATTTGTTGTAATTACTTTTATGTTAGTGTTAAATGACCCCTAACTTGTATTTTGATTAGAATAAAAGTGCATTTGTTTGAGGACAAGCAAATCTCAAGTGTAAGGGTATATGATGAGGCAAAAAATGAACCACTTTTAGGGGGTCATTCAAGCCCGGAATTGAATTTATTTGACCAAATATTGCCCTAAATCGTTCCTTTTGTGATTTTAGGTACTTTGGGAGTGAAATCTGGAAAAGGAAGTAATTCGGACATTTTTGGAGCATAAAAGTGAAGAAAATGCTAAGACTTAATTTTCCATGCTGAGAACAGTACCTGACGGCGTCAAGAGGAAAATCATGACGGCGTCAAGAGTAAAAGTGGTGACGATCCAGTACAAACCTGACGGCGTCACAACAAGGGCGTCAAGAGTTAAAATCATGACGGCCTGCATAAGGAGACTACATGACGGCGTCAGACCCAGATCTAGGCAGTCCGAGGAACTATTTGGCGGCGAGATGACGGCGTCAGACATTTGTTATTGACGCCGTCACCTTCTAAACTCTATATATAGTTTTCTATTTTTCATTCATTAGAGAGGAACTTGTGTGGAGAAACCCTAGGGCCGAACTTTGTGAACCTTAGCTCGTATTTTACAGTATATTCAAGGGGTTTCACCATTTGAATCCTTTCATGTGCTATTGAGATAAGTCTTCTCTTAATTCAATCAATATGTCTATGTGTTGGTTGTCTATATCTTGTGCTTGTCTTGATTTCGACATGCTAGGCTAGATTTATCTTGTGTTTGCTTAGATCTAATGAAACCTAGATGTTAATTATGTGTTGATTACTTGTTTATGGTTGTATTGGATGAATGATTTCAATGTTAGGCTTAAGAAAACTGGCAGATCTCCACTGTGTAACATGCTTGAACGTCTTAGGAAACATGAACCGATGTGTACTAGGTTTTATTGGTCGTATTTAATGCATGAGTAAATTTTAATGATCCCATGTTAAGAGCTTCTTAGCCGGCTCGACATAGGAGTGAAGTAGGCACTCATAGGATTGGGGAAGTACGTACGCCACCCCATGAATGGTATTAAGGAATACAATCCGTCATCCACGCAACTATAACAAATAATTAACGTGTAAAAGATATCTAGGGAGTAGTGAAATCTAAGTAAATACATTTCTCCCATATATTGCACACAACCTTAGTTAATATAGTTTATTTTCATTTCTAGTATTTTATTTTGATTGCATCTTAGTATTGGGTTAGTTGACTAGCAACTAGTTCCGCCCAACTCCTTCAAACCCGAGATTTTTACTTGCTTTCTAAAAAATATAAAAATACAAAAAAAATCATCCCTCATCTCTAGACCTATTCTTTAGGTTTTCTAATCCCGGCGACACTATTCCTAGCTGAACGATCAATCCCCCGGTACTTGTCATTATACTATACTACATCGATCAGGTACACTGCCTGGTGGGGGTTGTAAGCTTCTCGAGATCCCTCGAGAGGTAAAGCCTGGTGCAATCCCCACGCATCATCTAAAAGACACTAAATACCAACCGACACTAGACTGAGCCTAGTCTAGACATTATAGGTCATTTTAATCCATTATTATTCTATTAGAAAAATTACATTTTACTTTTCTCAATTTTACGCAACTTTCGTACGTTTTACGTATTACGCGTTTTAGACCCGCGTTTCCAGTTTTAACAGGGTTTAAGCAACCCGATGGAACTTACCACTCATTTTATATTTTATTATGGAGTATATTGACAAGTTTATTCATTCTTTCAAGTGTCACATTTTTACGATACCCGGTTTTACGTTTTGTGGCTTAACAATTTACGGTTAGCAATTTACGGAACCAAAACTAACTCCATAAGTAGGATAATACCACCAAATGACCAAGTCATCCACCCTACCCTTGTGAACCGCCAATAGGGGGAGTCACCCCTTGTGTGGCTTGATCTCATGCCTTAAGCTCTAGGATGAAACCATGTGTTCACGCTTCCTTTGAAAGCTTTGACTAAGTCTTTCATGTAACCTCCTCAAGCTCCTATATAAGCCCTCTCCTCCCTATCCTTACCACCCCATATAGCACACACAACACACTTCATTTTGCTATTTTACTTCATGTATTATTCAACAATGCAAATGCAACATCAACTCAAAAACTCTTGTTAGGTTTTGATTAATCCAAACTACTTCAAATCCTTAGAAAGTTTAGGTGATTCTCGTGAGTTTAGATCCACTCAAGTCACCTAAAACCTCATCATAAATCCTTCAAGAATAAAAGAGGGTAGAAGGATTGCCATAGTGAAGAGAAGCTTGCTCATTCAAAGTCCTATCCTTACTTTTTACATTCCTTTCTTTAGAAAGCCTAAAGTTGTAAGAAACCCTAATACACTTTCTTGGTCAATATCATTTTAATGCTTATTATATTTCATTCATTCTATATATGGTCTTTTTGTTATGTTCATGATGTATAAAAACTATTAAAACAAGTTATGGAAACTATATGTTAACTTATGTTAAGTAAACAAGACAACTAGTGACTTATATTGAGAAATTGGACTAAAATAGTATAAACATGATATTGGACAATCACATACTGTGGTAGAGGACTTAACAAGGAAAACACAGCAATTTGAATGACCTAAAATGAGTATACGAGTCAAAAGATATGGCTAACAGAAGTTACCAAAACTTAGCGGCAAAACTGTCCCAAAGGTTTCTGTGACAGAACTAAAACACGCAAAAAGAGGCTTTTCTGCTCCGATTCATCAAAAATTTAAAACACGAGAGTTGTCCAGAACGATGTTTTCTTCAAAAACACGGGTGCACGGGTCCAGAAAACCCATAGTGAATTATATTTTCTTCAAATTCTTAACAGCCCTTTTAAATACCCAAATGACTATGTAATGGTTATGGCTAAGTAAAACCAAGAGGTCTAATGACCTTAAAGCCGAGACCACAACCAAGGATGAGTCTCAAGACCATGGTAGCAATGACCAAAGTCACGGCAAAGCCACGGCCAAAGACCATATAACTTTTTAAGTCCAAAACATGAACTAAAGTGTTAGTTGTAACATAATCATCCAATTTGGATCTACTCCATTAAATGACCATGAGACTTTGCAAGTAATATCCATTCTAGGCTTAATAAACTCATTGAAAATAACAATCTTCATTTAAAATAAACTTTCCTAAGTTTATTCAACTATTCGGACATGTAACTTTTAAAGATCAAAAACTTATATTTTCTATCAAATACTACAACACTAGGGAGCTTCAAGTGAGGGGTTCCATTTGGGTAAACGGATCGACGAGTTGCTGGATTTATGATTTAAAGTGTCCTAGCTCCTCGGACGTTTACTACATGACCTCTGAATTATGATGGCCCGAACGGTAGTAAGGGATATAGAAACTATACATGTTTCATAAACCACTTTTATTCAAAGACTTACACTATATACTAAGTACTACATCATGAACATTATGCAAGACATATATAGGCAATTCTTCGTATTATTTGACATTACTCCAAACCTAAGTCGCAATGTTCTATTATAGGTTGCTCTTAGAGACCTTCGTGATTCGACTACCATTTTCCCTACTTACTACATAACTCACGGTGAGTTCGTAGCCCCACTTTCTATTGTTTAACTATTTTACAAACCCATGGGGGGATACATGCTATTATTTTTCTACTCGAACACAATGCTTTCTACTGTATGCTTACCCGACTATGTTTTATTGTCACTAAGTAGCGATTTCCATGTTCAAAGTCCCTATATCATGAACCATTAGTCATTAGCTTAGTGAGCGCGAATACTGTGAATAGGCCTATTGGGATTGACGAATCCTATTTGTGTTGAACAACTATGAGTTCAAACAAATATACTATATTTGAGATTTAGAGGTATAATGGCAATATTACCATGGTAGGGCTTCTATAATACCAATTTTTTGTTCGATGTTAATGCTTTGGTTGCATGAGCTTAGTGCAATAATAACGGTTTTGTTTTCTAACTATGAATGTGTGATTAATTACCTCACATTACAATTATTGTGTTCAAACGATTTAACTAAACCTACGAATTCCACTCAACCTTTTTGTTGACAGTCTTAAGCATGTATTTCAGGTGCATAATGATCAAGGATGGCACGGAGGGGCACGGACTAAATCAAGAAGGCTATAATCTACTTTATCATTTGATAAAACATCAAAAGACTTTATATTGATGTATTTTGTAAACATGGAGTCTTTTTGGGACCTATCTTTGTAAACTCTGATATATTTCAATAATTCGAATGATAAGTCTTTTTAAAACGACTCAGTTAGAGATCGTTTTCTATTATTGTGACTATTGTGCCGTCGAGTAACACCCAGTCTGAATTCCGCTGCATCATTGAATTGGGGGTGTTACAGATTGGTACCAGAGCCACGGTTATAGAGAAACGGGTCTAATTGAGACCTAAACTATAACCACACTTACAAGCAAAAACATTTTTATAGCCTTCCGCTCTTCGTGCCTTCCATCCTCCAGACGGTTATGGACTTATTAAGCATGTTATGCTACATGAACATATTAGTATATTGATATATACACGCTTGTCATATTTTGAGCACTTCCCATAAACGTTAGATTTATTTTTGACATCATAATACTTATTGTAGACATCATGTCTGTACCTCCATCTCCTGATCATCTTCCTGCTATGCCCGCTCACTTGCTTCTACTCCCAACGCAAATTGATCTCCGGCTCTCTTATGGGGTAGAGACTGTAACAATTCGCATTTTCAGGTTAATTTCTATTCCCGAAATTTTTACTATTCACTTTCACTATTCATTTTCCAAAATTTTTATTTCATATTCTCATGTGATAAATTATTTCCATGATAAAATAAAAGTTTGACACTCATCGGATCATTTTCGCGAAAGTTATTAGGAAACTATACGTTTGGTTTAAACGTCGTTTAAACACCCTGCGCATAACGAAAACCAACCGCACCAATTTTCCCCGCATCAGATTAATGTTTAGTACACTCATGATTAATTAGAGAATTTTTGATAATTAAGTAAACTGTTACCAAATAGACCTTGTGTCGTACGAAACAGAAATTTATGTTTTAAGCACTTTTACTTATCCGTAACCTTAGCCTATACCTGCACCGTGTTTTCTGAGACGATTAGAAACTTTCATATTTTGGAAAAGTCAAAATATTTTCACTCCCCCTTTGACCAAAAATCACTCCTTCATTTTATAAATCATTCATTGATTTTTAGGATTACGGTATTATGTCTAAAAGACATTAAATACCAACCGACACTAGACTGAGCCCAGTCTAGACATTATAGGTCATTTTAATCCATTATTATTCTATTAGAAAAATTACATTTTACTTTTCTCAATTTTACGCAACTTTCATACATTTTACGTATTACGCGTTTTAAACCTGCGTTTCCAGTTTTAACAGGGTTTAAGCAACCCGATGGAACTTACCACTCATTTTATATTTTATTATGGAGTATATTGACAAGTTTAGTCATTCTTTCAAGCTCTAGGATGAAACAATGTGTTCAAGCTTCATTTGAAAGCTTTGACTAAGTCTTTCATGTAACCTCCTCAAGCTCCTATATAAGCCCTCTCCTCCCTCTCCTTGCTGCCCCATATAGCACATACAACACACTTCATTTTTCTAGTTTACTTCATGTATTATTCAAGAATGCAAGTGCAATATCAACTCAAAAACTCTTGTTAGGTTTTGATTAATCCAAACTACTTCAAATCCTTAGAAAGTTTAGTTGATTATCTTGAGTTTAAATCCACTCAAGTCACCTAAAACCTCATTACAAATCCTTCAAGAATACAAGAGGGTATAAGGATTGCCATAGTGAAGAGAAGCTTGCTCATTCAAAGTCCTATCCTTACTTTTTACATTCCTTCCTTTAGAAAGCCTAAAGTTGTAAGAAACCCTAATACACTTTCTTGGTCAATATCATTTTAATGCTTATTATATTTCATTCATTCTATATATGGTCTTTTTGTTATGTTCATGATGTATAAAAACTATTAAAACAAGTTATGGAAACTATATGTTAACTTATGTTAAGTAAACAAGAAAACTAGTGACTTATATTGAGAAATTCGACTAAAATAGTATAAACCTGATATTGGACAATCACATACTGTGGTAGAGGACTTAACAAGGAAAACATAGTGATTTGAATCACCTAAAATGAGTATACGAGTCAAAAGATATGGCAAATAGAAGTTACCAAAACTTAGTGGCAAAACTGTCCCAAAAGTTTCTGTGACAGAACTAAAACATGCAAAAAAGAGGCTTTTCTGCTTCGTTTCATCAAAAAGTTAAAACACAAAAGTTGTCCGGAACGATGTTTTCTTCAAAAACTCAGGATCACGGGTCCAGAAAACCCATAATGAATGATATTTTCTTCAAATTCTTAACAACCGTTTTAAATACCCAAATGACTATGTAATGGTTATGGCAAAGTAAAACCAATAGGTCTAATGACCTTAAAGACGAGACCACAACCAAGGATGAGTCTCAAGACCATGGTAGTAATGACCAAAGTCATGGCAAAGCCACGGCTAAAGACCATATAACTTTCTAAGTCGAAAACATGAACTAAAGTGTTAGTTGTAACATAATCATCCAATTTGGATCTACTCCATCCAATGACCATGAGACTTTGCAAGTAATATCCATTCTAGGCTTAATAAACTCATTGAAAATAACAATCTTCATTTAAAATAAACTTTCCTAAGTTTATTCAACTATTCGGACAAGTAACTTTTAAAGATCAAAAACTTATATTTTCTATCAAATACTACAACACTAGGGAGCTTCATGTGAGGGGTTCCATTTGGGTAAAAGGATCGACGAGTTGCTGGATATGATGGCCTGAACGGTAGTAAGAGATATACAAACTATACATGTTTCATAAACCACTTTTATTCAAAGACTTACACAATATACTAAGTACTACATCATGAACATTATGCAAGACATATATAGGCAATTCTTCATATTCTTTGACATTACTCCAAACCTAAGTCGCAACGTTCTATTATAGGTTGCTCTTAGAGACCTTCGCGATTCGACTACCATTTTCACTACTTACTACATAACTCACAGTGAGTTCGTAGCCCCACTTTCTATTGTTTAACTATTTTACAAACCCATGGGGGGATACATGCTATTATTTTTCTACTCGAACACCATGCTTTCTACTGTATGCTTACCCGACTATGTTTTATTGTTACTAAGTAGTGATTGTCATGTTCAAAGTCCCTATATCATGAACCATTAGTCACTAGCTTAGTGAGCGCGAATACTGTGAATAGGCCTACTGGGATTGACGAATCCTATTTGTGTTGAACAACTATGAGTTCAAACAAATGCACTATATTTGAGATTTAGAGGTATAATGGCAATATTACCTTGGTAGGGCTTCTATAATACAATTTTTGGTTCGATGTTAATGCTTTGGTTGCATGAGCTTAGTGCAATAATAACGGTTTTGTTTTCTAACTATGAATGTGTGATTAATTACCTCACATTACGATTATTGTGTTCAAACGATTTAACTAAACCTACGAATTCCACTCAACCTTTGTGTTGACAGTTTTAAGCATGTATTTCAGGTGCATAATGATCAAGGATAGCACGGAAGGGCACGGACTAAATCAAGAAGGCTATAATCTACTTTATCATTCGATAAAACATCAAAAGACTTTATATTGATGTATTTTGTAAACATGGAACCTTTTTGGGACCTATCTTTGTAAACTCTGAAATATTTCAATAATTCGAATGATAAGTCTTTTTAAAACGACTCAGTTAGAGATCGTTTTCTATTATTGTGACTATTGTGTCGTCGAGTAACACCCAGTCTGAATTCCGTTGCATCATTGAATTGGGGGTGTTACATTATTGGAGTATGATTATGTGCTAATAACTTATTTGACTAAACTACTAATGTTCTGTTTGATGTTATATTATCATACATTAGAAAAGGAAAACAAATCAGACTTAGGAATCATGAATGATGAAAAAGACCAAGTAGAAAGCAGGAACACTTTGTAGGGAGAAATTACTTTTGAGATTGCAGCTAATGATAAGGAAGATGAACAAAGGGTTCACACTTTTAACAGGATGGAAACTGAGGAATGTTACATGAAATTCATTACTCCTTGCTTTATTGAGAACAATTATGCTCATGATGTTGTGGCTGATTTGGATTACAACAGGAGCCTAATATCAAAGGAATTGATGAAGAAACTAGGGGTTAGCATTGAGGAAAAAGAAAATGGAAGGAAGGAGATCACAAAGAGGTTGCTAGTACAAATGAATAGGGACATATTCTTTGTCGAATTTGATGTTAACCCAAATGATAGTGAATGGGAACATAGTGTGATCCAGACAAATGGAGTTATAGACTTTTCCAAAGGTTTGCTAACCACCCATACACTAATTTACTTGGAAAGAGTTTCTGGAGAATGAATCCTTATGCCCCTGAAATGAATGAGAAAACTAACCGGAATGTCAAGTTCTAATCGTAGCTAGAACCAATCTACACCAAGGCCCACGTGGCCACACGAACAAGTACTCTTGCCCCACTTAGATCGACACACGATCCAAGCCTTCACACGAACGAGCACTCCCGTTCACTTGAACCTTCACCCGATTCAAGCCTTCACACTAAGACACACTTGGATCTTCACCCAATCCAAGCCTTCACACAAAGACACACTTGAATCCTTTCCGGATCCAAGCCTTCACACACCGACTTCACTAAGTCCTAAATTACACACTAGGACACCACTTTCCTCACAAAAAATACATGAACTTATCTAGTTACAAGACTTCTTGGATCTTCATCTTCTTCCAAGTTCACACACATAACTCCATCCTCGACTCACACACAAGTCGGAAGTATTTACAATATTTACAAGACCTATAACCGTAACACTTGTTACGTTTGTGTGTGGACACCTATAACATCTCGAATCTTCATCTACGTCGAGAGTTCTTCTCTTACACTTTGCGAAAGAGGAACACACTTCAACATCTCGAATCTTCATCTACGTCGAGAGTTCTTCTCTTGCATATTGCAGAAGAGGAAATCACTTATAAACATATACCGACATGTTATAGTGATCAAAGAACAAAGAAAAATAAAACAAAAAGTTTTTGTGTGTAGAAGACTCATTTTTTCTGAAGAGGAACAGTTCACTATTTATACACGACAGGAGGGAAGTGGCGGTCCCTTAAATAGGCGATGGTCCTTTATCACTAAGGCACCGCCGACCACTTTAAGGGACCGTCCCGACATACGCTCCCATTTTTGTCTTTACGTGGTGAAAACTTATCTGGTGAAAACTCAACTGTTTTGGGGGGAAATATAGCCGTTGCAAATTTGAATTTTGAATGTATTTTCTTAATAAAACATTTCTTTAAAAACACAAAAATACTTTTGTGAAAATGTTTTGTCAAACTTAAAAATGTAAGTGTAGGAGAAAATCAAAATCTTTGATCACTTTACTAATGACGGTATAAAGTTTGTTCATACCTGAAGTGACATTGTAGCAGTTGCGTAGAAGAAACGAGTTTCCTTGATTAAAAACTTATTAACCATAACTTTACGTAACATATCTTTATATTTTGTGATTATCAAAACACAAGAAGACCGAATAATGCAAATAACGTTATTGGTTCTAGCTACGATTAGAACTCGACAAGTGGGGCAAGAGTGCTTGTTCGTGTGGCCACGTGGACCTTGGTGTAGATTGGTTCTAGCTATGATTAGAACTCGACATTCCGCTTAGTGTCGTTAAACCTTGTGTAAGCTTGTGTACGGATTGTTCCGCTTAAAGGAGTGTGTTGATATAGTGATTGATAACTCTCGAGTGTGGTACTCAGGGAATGGAGTAGGACGAATGAGTGAGCTTCGTGCCGAACCACTATAAATTGCCGCATCTCTTGGTTGTGTTCTTTCCTTACTCTTTACATTACTAGTTTATTTATATTTGTTAGTAGCTAAATTGATATCACATAACAAGTAGAATTCAACAAGTTTGCAAAAGAATATTAACCGGACCTAAAAACAGCGAAACGTTTTAGCAAGTTAAAAGAAAACGGTGAAACTATTAACCCCCCCCCCCCTTCTAGTTTCTACATAATCCACGAAAACTATGACACATTGTCTTTTATATACTTCATTATTGTACGAGCTATATTCTGATATAATCGTATGCATATTAGGTTACGCCGTATCTGTACCTTTGTACTCGTCGTACCTACCTTCTGAGTATCGTTGTGATTAGCTTTAGATGCTAGTTGTGTCAGTTGTGATATTTGCATTGTTGTGGCTAAGGTGAGTTCATAGCCCCTACTTTTAACGGTTTTCATAACTATTTTTGGAGAATAATACATGCTGGATTTAACTAAACTCAATGATTGTTTATCTGAATACGTAAACTGTTTGATTAAGATCTGATTGATTGATTGACTGATATACTTGAATTGGCTATCCAAAGGCATTATGTGTTTACCTGATATATATGTGAGCTCCCAGCTCAAAACTATTTTCTGGACCTGCAACTACTTTTGATTTGCTTATGTGCTGACTATTTGAGGTTAGATGAGCAAAAGATGTTGACTTAGACTAGGGTAGCAATCCCTTGCTATAACGTATTGCCTAGCTAAGAATGGATATCTATTTCTGGCCTAGACCAGGGTAGTAACGGGTAGTTCCTTACTATAACGATTGCCTGGCTAGTGACCGCCGAGGGGCCCACTCACAATGACCACTTACTAGCGAACGATATGAAATTGATTGGTTTTGGAATGATATTGAAACGCGTAAACTATATTTGACTCTAGTCCCACATAGCAAATAACTCTACCAGGTCCACTACTAAATCTTTTGTCTAAACTCTATGAACTCACCGGCTTAAGCTGACTTTTAGCATGTATTCTCAGGTATTAGGCGATAGCTCACTATTGGAAGGCGCTTGGCAAAGGGCATGGTCATAGGCAACTCTAATAAAGCAATTGGGACCACTTCAATTATTTTATGGGCCTACTTCCGCACTACTTTTACATCATGTAAACTTAATGTTTTTGAAAACGAATTTTATTCATATTGATGTAAACAAAAACCACTCTTTGTACCTTGTGTTGTGATGCCAATTTTAGTAGCACCCCAATGCATGTATGCTTCCGCTGAACCCAATTTTTGGGGGTGTTACAATCAAGAGACCAGTTGTAAATAGGAATGGCAAAAAAACCCGAACTCAATGGGGAAACCCGAAAACCCGAAGTTTTTGGGGTTGGGCGGGGCATGCTAACGGTCACAAAAATTTCATATATAAACAAGTGTTTCTCACAACCTCATAGGTTACAAAAATTTCAAACCACAAAACAAAGTTTTTAACATAGCAAATACTAATAATCATATATATTGGCAATAGCACTTAACCTATGATCTTTTTCCTTACCCAAGATTCCATGACCATACGTCGAAGATATAAGCTCCACAAGCAATGGAAACTGTAATGTCACGAACGAAGCAATCGGCAAACATGCTAACGCAGCTATTGGAAACAAAATCCATGGCTTTCCCTGTCCAAACATAATATACAGTGTCGCACTAAAGGCTATCATCATGGATGTCACAGACACAAACAGCATTACAAGACCAATTATTAATCTCTTCGGCAACTTGTAAAGAAAGTCCTCATCTGCATAACGAGCTGTGAGAATAGATAGAAACAACAACAAGGAAGTGGTGGATGTGAACAGAGAGAACGCATCTGAGATTGCAAAAATGATTAAGCTCGCTTTCGTTTCATAGATTGGTTTCCCAGTCTTATCATCGTTTCCACCCGGTACAGTAATTGCAGCAGCAAAAACTATTGTGATGATGAGTGCCGCGGTGATTGTGTATGAATCGGCTGTCTTTTTCATCCACTCTTCCCCATCCTTTCTCAGCTTCTCGTGTTCTCTTCTAAATACCATCATTGGTGTCTCTTTATTTTTGTTCAGTTCTCGTGTTTTTGTTATTCCCACCACTCTTTTCACTTCCTGTAGTTCAAATTTTATTCAACCAAGTAAATAAAACTAAATATTAGAAATCCTCTATTACTAATTTAGTACTCTTTTTATGGTAATGACTGAGTATTGAGAAATATTTTCCACTGATGTTGTGCGAGTGTAAAGTACATTAAGAAACCTTGTGCTTTAATCTAGAGAAACAAGCTCACCTCAAACCACTGTAACTCTCGTTGCATTTGGAGAGCTGCACCGGAAGCGGCATTAAGTTTGTGTATTGGTGCCAAACATCCAGCCAAGTGTAATATATTGTTTCCATCATCGTTCATGGATATCGAAAAGTCATTTTTTACATCATATCGATGTAGAATATAGTTGTAAACCTTTTCGCTTCGGTTTAAGACTGTCAATTGATATATATTATGCCCGTCTTTCTTGGAAGCATATAATCCCGCAAAATATGTGGTCAGAACATCTATTGCTTCAGCGTTGTTGTTTTCCACTGCTAAACAAAATGGAGAGCTATAAAGACGTTCAATATCACTTGATGTATGTGTTCTATCAGCTTCCACGCAAATACGCCTGAGTAGCTTAATAGTTGTGTTGTGCTTTACTTTATTATCCTTAAGGTGCTTAATGTGCGGGACTGTGATTAATCAAATAGTAAACATTGATGTAAGCTTCAGAGTTAAAATAATAACAACAAATAAATATAAAGACAATTTGACAGCAAGTCTTCAGTTTATTGTTTTTGATAATTACTCATATTCAGGCAAAAATAAGGCACACGGATATTTATGATCATATGAAGTAAATGCCCTTCAATCATTATATGTTAACCAATACCTTCAACATAGCATGTGTAACACTAGCAGCAAATTATCTTAAGGGTGTAAACGAGCCCAAACTCAAACTTAGTTTATTTAAATAAAACCAATTACAGTATTTTTTAAGAAATAATACTAATCTGAGGTACTTTTCAAAAATGCTACTTCTTCTTTTGTCATTTATAGAAACTAAAAACGTGGATTTCCAATGGATAATTTTGATGCCGATTTTAAGAATTAGTCAATAAAAGTTACTTACGGCGATAATACCTATGAAAAAATTAATTGACATTAGTGATCTGTCGATAACAGCCATTACCGACAGATTACCAACACATTTGGCTATCAGTGTAGCCCATTTTCCCCATAACGAGTTCTTTCGATGTCATAAGATCTATGTTTCTAAGACATATTAGTTCGGTGGAAGCTTGTGCTTACCATGCAAGAGTGTTGTCTCCCATAACTTGACACAAATCCTCGAGATGACTGAACAAAAAAGCAGATATGATTTGTCAATAAAATAAATGTTATAAAAGAGAAGTACATACATAATATTATTTCAAGGTATGTCAATGCATATAAGTTAAAATGTTTCTTAACTATACACAAATCACTCATAATAGCATACCGTCGTAGAGGCACCTCCTCGTGTACTTGGTAACAAACTTATTATCCTTCTTGGGTGTCTCTTGGTTCTCCATGTCTACCGTATCATTACTACCCAAGCTGTTATTCTTGATTGGAACAACTTCAATACAAATATAAGCATTAATTAGTTATCTACAAATAGATAAAACATTGACCAAAACCAGTCAGCAATTGATTTTGAGTTATACAAGTTGGATCAGAATTGAAGTATATATTTGAGAAAATTTATCATGATTCACGGTTAGTTAAAATGATTTAAAATCCAGTTGATTGGCGAATGACGAATGGTTATTTAATTAAAGAGGTTATTAGGGGATCAAGCTATAAACTATTAGTGAAAAGACATACTACGGTAAACAAATCTTGAGTAAAAGTTGTAAGATGTTCCACAATAAAATAACTCTGGCTTTCTTATGATACACTCTAATGCAGTTTTGTCTCTGTACACTGTTGTAGCCAAGCTTGGGTAGTTGTTGATCAACTCATATGCTACATCTGTAATAAAAAAGAATTACAACATAGTTAATTTGTTTGAACTTGGGTACTTTCTCATGTTAGCTAGATGTTGTTATCAATGTATATTTTCATCTTTCGCTAAAATTTTAAAATAAAAGGTTTAGAAAGCATACATACCGATTAATCCTGTATCAATGACTTGATGCAAAAGGATAATACCACGCATGCCTCCAAAAAGTTTGTCATAGTCATCTTTATAACTCTTCATTTGATTAAACAAATAGAGAAAGGTGTTTATCGCAGGAATCGCAAGAGCGTAATGGATCGCTAAACGGTTGTAAATATCAGGAGTGTATAAACATTTTGGGTTAGAGTCCAACATTATCTTCAAAGCTTCTGTGTTGCCAAAAGCTGCAGCATGGTGTGCTGGGTTAAATCCAGAAATATTTACAGTGGTTACAAGTAACTCGCTGTTTATCTCCCTTAGGATAACCCTAACAACCTCATTATCTTTATATCTACTGACAGCAAAGTGGAGTGCTGTATTGCCGTCATCATCTAATTTAGAAGTCCATGTAACTCCCTGTGTATTAACGATTTCTCGGGCCTTCATCCAGTCATCCTTCCGGATAGCTTTGATTAGTTTGTTTTCTACTTTGTCATCTGAAGAGAAACAATGACGTTACAAAATGGGGTATATTGCCTCTTTTTTAATATATGCATTTAAATACTTTTATAGACGAAATGAGTACTAAAAGTAGTCCCTACGTTCTTACAGTACATCATAAAAATGAACATTCCATTTTATTACCAATTTTGATATGTGTATTGATTATTTAGCATGATATTGTTTAGGAACTTATATATCATGAGATCTATGTTTAATTATATCAAGGAGCGCTTTTAAAAACTACCTTTTCGTCTTTCTTCATCAACACCAGAACTAATCTTATCTTGCACAACAATTGCGAACTCGTCATATAACTGGGTGACACATAAAGGAAGTTTTGTTTTCGAAGTTACTGAGATGAACACCGAGAGATCTTGATTGTTTTGAATTTCAGTAACAGGAAACCAAGGGGATCCAGTTCTATAATGGACCTCCAATTTTAAACGATATAACTTTTTATCGACTTTTAATTGTTTGTATAGGATGTCAGTTATCTCTGATAGTGTTACATGCTTGGGCACAACCAATATTGAACTTTTGGAATTCTTGAAGAACCATTCTTTGCCGTCATATTCCCATGTTCCATCGTACGCGATAAATACGATTGAATGATCTAGAACAGAAAACGATCCATGTAAATAAACTATATAAATGGAATGTGATATGAAGTGAATTGTGTAACAATTTTGTTTTATATTTGTGAACTGGAAAATATTGCCATAAATATTCTAAACTTTTGCCAATTTATAATATAATCTAAATTTCGTACAATAATCTTTTTGATTATATTTCGCATCATCAATTATTATGCAATTTGATTTCACAAATGGTTCATGTATAGCTAGTAATTGCAATTATTATGCATAGTGATAAAAAATGACATGCGCATTATTCAATAATTGATATGCAAAATGAGATAATGTAGTCAAATGTAATCTTAGAACTCTAGAATGTTTACTAAGGAATTATTGACATTTTCCTTTACTTATACTTAGGGTATGTTTGGCGAAATGGGCTGGAGCTGGGGCTGAGGCTGCTGGGGCTAGGGCTAGAGCTTATATTATAAGCCAAAATTAAAATTTGTATTTTTATAAACTTGTTTGGCAAATGGGCTGGAGCTGGGGCTTATTATTGCAAAATTACTAAAAATGACATAATTAAAAGAGATTTTGTATATATTAGATATTTTTGTGGGTAAATAAGTAATTTATTCTTTAAAAGCCTCGGGCTTAAGCTTTTAGCCTCTTTTATGGGGCTAAAGTTTTTAGCCGGCTTATTTTATAAGCCCTTCCATAAGCCCCATGACAAACGAGACTTATTTAATTAGCTGGCTTATTTTAAAAGCCCAAGCCCCCATAAGCCCCATAAAAGCCCTCCCCAAACATAGCCTTAGAGTCGATTTATTTAAAAAATCAAACATTTCTCACATACCAAGGGACTCATCCCACCATCCATCTAAAAAGAAATCAATGGTTGAAATTAAAAGCATTTTAATATTTCACCCATTTTTTATAATTTAAATATATCTTAAACCGTTAATCGTTAAGCGAAAATAATTACACCATCGCGACGAGCATTTAATTATCTTTCTATAGATAGGCTATTTGATATATTTTCGACAACAAAAAAAAAAAAAAAAAAAAAAAAAAAAAAAAAAAAAATCGTTTTTTTCACGTTTTTTTTTCGTGGCCGAAAAAATCATATGATATGATATGTAATATCATATATGATATGATATATAATATCATATATGATTTTTTCAGCCACGAAAAAAAACGTGAAAAAAACTAAAAAAAATTGTCGAAAATATATCAATTAGCCTATCTATAGAAAGATAATTAAATGCTCGTCGTAACAGTATATTTTTTTCGCTTAATGATTAACGGTTTGAAAGATATTAATATTTGAAAAAAAAATGAAAGTGGGTTTTTTAAAATGTTGGGATTAATCTCATACATTAGATCAAATAAAGATAGAGGGAAGATGGATGGTGGAGATTAGTCCTTGGTATGTAAAAAAAAATTGATCCTCAAATTATCTTTTACCTACTTATAAAACTTAAAAGTGAAACATGAAATGGTAACATGATTCGATGAAGAAAACGTCACCGTAACCAAATACACTCCATACGGGAATTGGTGTGCTCTATATCACATCATTAGGTATTAACAATTTCTAATGATGAATAAACTATACATTGTTAATTTAGATTTGTATTTATATCACATCTTCCTCATACATTATTCTTTACTTGCCTTCAATTAATAAATTGGCATCGTCTACATACAATAATAAGCAAGTTGGTGATCGATATATGATTATACCTAAAAGCTGGTTCTAGATCTTACGAAAGAATTCGAAGGGCACATTAAGATTATTTTTTAGTGACTCAGATTTTATAACTAGTAAAATAATTGAAGACACACATACAAAAAGCACGTTCATATTTCATAACAAACGAGGATTGTTAGCCTCACGCCTTGCAACGGGTGTTTAAGCATATGTTGTTGTGATGTGATGGCAAAATCGTTTTGAAAAGAAAAGTAAGAATATAAAGTTTAATAGGAGTTAATTTGCTATATCAATAAACTTAAAAAGATGCAATATAACAATCAAGGGTAATTTGTATTTGTAAGTTTGTTTGGCATTTAGTCATTTACCAGCCAAGAATTACTGAAAGTAACCCAAAGTTAGTATATATATGTTAATATAGCAATTCCCATTACAAGAAAATTATTATAAATAAGATAGAACATCGGGTTCATACCTTCACTAATATCGTTGTTGTTGTTACTAGTTGAGTTCATACCTTCTTTGATGTCGATGATGGTGGTACCTGAGTAAGTCATTGGAGTGATAGGTGTTAATTAAGAGTTTCACTAAAGTTTAATCTGTAAGTTAGATGTGTATTTATGGAAAGCAATAAGTTGAGTATCCACATTAGGCTTTTGGACATATTGAGATGAACTAACACAACGTCAACTCTAATATATACTCGGATGCAAAATAAAATTACACATAAATATAGCAAATGGAGTATACATTCGATGTAGTTAGTATTATATGATAAACATACTTCACAAGAAATATCAACAATAATATCGGACTCGTACCTTCATAATTGATGTTGCTACCACTTGTAGTGCTTGAGGAAGCCATGCACCTATGTGTTTCAAGTTGTTTAATCAAGGAAATGAGAGAAATATGAAGGGAATTTATAGTCTTTATGTTCTTTAATAATGTTAAAGGAAGGAATTAAAGTGAGGGGAATCTAATTTTATTTTTATTTATTTATTTATTTATTTATTTTGTCACAACATCTTCCTCATACATTATTCTTTACTTGCCTTCAAATTATTCTCCATGCACATCACGTTGTGATTTGTATACTAAAAGCAAGTAATCCATCAACCTTCAAGTTCTACAAATATGTTTACATCTTTATGTTAACATATAACATTTTAATTCATCCTAGAGTAAATTCATCCTGTTTCCAAATACATCGAATTTTAGTTAGTATAACTTATTTCATGGATGGAAGTATCATATTTAAAAAAAAAAAAAAAAAAAAAAAAAATTATGAAATGTTTATAAATATTTGTGCAACTCTAAAAATACAAGTCCAAGACATTAACTTGTGAGAAAAGTAGATAAGGAAAAGAATAATATTTTTATTTTATGAAAGTACATAACAAGTAAGCTATTTTATTCTTTTACAACACCACTAGGTGTTGGTTATGAGTAAAGGGGGGCCTATTTGGCATAAACAATTTTAGTACATGTTGAACAATGGTGACAAATTTTGTATCGAACAAATAGAATAGCTTTATAAGGTAACAAAAATCATTTGAAGATTATCCTATAGAAGTATGTGTATGTAATATGTATTGTGTCATCCTATTTCCGGTCTGCGAAACAAATATATTATTGGTGACTAATACACTCTGAGAAAGTTTACATATATGATTAGGAAATTGAAGCAATTCCGTGCCCTTGTTGTGGAACGGGTATGGAAACCATTTGTCATGTGCTATTTACTTGTAACCTTGCAAAAGAGGTTTGGTCAAAGACCTCTCGATGGTGTCAAGTTCAGTTGCCAGATGTCGGATCCTTCGTGGATTGGGTGTCATGGTGTAATCAGGTTCCAAATGCTAACAATCGTTGAGTGAGGCTGGAGACAACATGTTAGATGTAATGGCGGTAGAGAAATTTAGTGACATTTAACTTTAGAAGCATGCTCAAACGCGACCTAGTAGACAATATTATTTTGTACGGAGTATTAGTTTTTTTGGTTAAAGTACCAAAACTCAAAGAGTAAAATCTCTTGGGTTGATTGGCTTAAACACCCTCTGTAACTATTGATTAGTCTAGCGATTTGCTAGACTTTTTTCTCGTTGTATACAATTTGCTTTAAAAAATTTTTTTGATGAATAGTAAATCTTTAAAAATTGACATTAGAATGAATAAATAAATGTAAATGTTGTGTTTATATTGCATTTTAGAAAGGAAAAAAAATGATGTAGCATCTAGTTTGGTGTCTTGCAAACTACATGTCTAACTCAAATATGGAAAAACGCACAAGTAGGATTGGGTAACCGGTCCAAATGGGTGATGGGTTAAAACCGGTCATGGGTTGAATGGGTCATCTCTGCAATTGGGTACATAGTTTGGGTTAAAAACGGGTTGGGTTAAGTTGGTTAACCGAGTACTTTAAGCACTTTTTATTATAAAAAATACAAAAAACGCCTGAATGTAGTTGGTTAACTGACCTGCCCAACCGGTTTTAACTCGATGAGTAACCAGTTTTAGAATTGACCCGTTAATCTTGTTTCCTGCTTTGACTCGTACCGGTTTGACCGGTTACTTAACCCGTCTGTTTTACCACCTCTAATATCAAGTCTAACTAGATCCTAAAATTCTTACTTTCTAAAGTCATGAATAAACAATATGGGTTTAACTTTTCAAAAACTGTTATATATGGTAAAATGCTCGTGTAAAGAGAATAGTCATTTCTCACCCACGACCTCGTGTGTTTTGTTGTTTCTATCAGTCAAGTTTTCACTGTTACGTTTCACATGTATGCACACCATTAAAGTGTGTTACATGCATTATGCTAGGTGATGTTTCATATGGGAAGACCAACTTCTCACCATAACACACCACAGACGCGTCGTTCGTGGGTCGGTGTTTTAACACCTGCGCGTCGTTGAGGTTTAAGCAGGCATGGGTCGTGCCTTATTACACCCGGTCTAAAATTAGCATGCACGTCACTAAAGTTTGTTAACTGCATTTGTACTAGGAGTTGTTTTACATGGTACAGAAAATGTATTGATAAAGTAAAAGATTTGCAAATCAAATTTTAGACTAAAACAACCTCATACTTGCATTCATTTTTGCCTTCAATTTTCTCACCGGCTCAATTCAAAGCTCACAGGCTTTACTGTGATACATTCATTTTTACAAATCACGTCCACATATCTTCTAATTTATATTCTCAAAAAATATCCCTGATCGGCTTAACCGTAACTTATGATTATTATTTCTTGTATAATACTGTAGCCTAAAGTTTATGATTCATACTTATTTTGTTGTTTAAACTTAATTTTGAAGTTTGTGATAAAGAATGACTAGCTAATGTTTGTTTTGTTTTCTTACTTCAATGTGTGTACCATGTTTTGTATCTTCCTAACTAGATGCATAGTACACCTGATTTAGTTGTAGTTTAATGTTTTTAGGCCCTCACTATCGATGCAACATGTATGTGTAACTAACACATATCATATTTAGAGGTGGCAAAACATGCGGTCAGGTTTAGGAAACGCGCCATATCTTGAAATGGTTGCCGTGTTCAGGTCAAACTAGGTTGAATTTGCTCGGTTCTCCTCTACTTTTCATGTTTAGATGCTAACAAGTAACGGATCAACCGACCTGACCCAATCGGCTTTGAATCGATGTGTAACCAGTTTGGAAATGACCCATTCATCCAGTGACCTGCTTTGAACTGAACCTTTTTAACTGTTTACCTAACCTTCCTGTTTTGCCATTCTTTAATATATAGATCATGTCTAACTAGATGCTATATGGTTTTTATGTTGTGTATGTGTATATTTTCTCTCTTTTTGATACCTTTAATTTCATGGTGATGTGACCTTTTCTGGATGCCGTGTAGGTTGTAGCCACGTGTGCCTTCAGTTTTAGAAATGACTAAACCAGTTGAAGGAATTATGCCTTCAGTTTGGGACATATAATCATCAGTAAGTTGACTTTGAGTATTAAGACTTTGCGCATCAATAATGCTCCACTTTTTGATGCACACTTGTATCTTATGTGTCACCTTTAAAACCTCTGTTGAGATTCCAATGAACCCATATATTAACACGAAGACACGTTGTAAGGGAAATTATGTACGATTCTTTTGATCAAAATGATTCCAGTCATAAGATGGGATCCGTCTCTCTGGCATTGCCTTAATGAACCTCCCAGTCCATCTATTTGAATAGGTGTCACAAAGTGTTGGAATTATAATATCATGACAATCATATAAAATAAACCAAACACATCAAGTGAGCATAGCGGAAGCAATTACAAGATCATATAACATCTAATTAATTAATCAATAATAAATAGTAAACATACCTTTGTGATTCTAGCCCGAACAAGAATCAATTGCAATCTTCAAATCAAGAACCCTAATTAGGGTTTATGTGGATTATAAGAATTACCCCTTACCTATTTTGTAATTCAATCCAAGAATCAAACAATAGTGTGTTTGAATCGTGTTCTTGTACACACGTACTAATTCAAGTAAAAGTTTATGCAAGTAAATTAAACACAAAACCTTTTAGCTTATGAAAATCGAAAACCCTTATAGGGTTTAAGTTTGGATCGACAATGACAAGAGAAGGAGAGAAAAACACCAAGATGTGTGTGTACAAGTTATGATAAAACAATATCCCATGAGGTGTTTATATACTTGAGATAACTTGTGTAACACCCCCAAAATCAGGTCGCAGCGGAAGAATATGTCACTGGGGTGCTACTAAATTGATATCACAACACAAGGAACAAAGAACGGTTTTAACTCAACCGTTAAGAATAAATTTCATATTTGAAACATTTAGTTTACATCATTTGGAAATAGTGCGGAAAATATAGGCCCATAAAAGAGTTTAAGCGGTCCCAATTATATCAGAGTCATCTATGACCATGCCAAAGCCTTCAACCGTTAGCTATCACATTAAACCTGAAAATACATGCTAAAAAGTGTCAACACGAGGTTGGTGAGTTCATAGGTTTGTATAAATAGCAATTTAGTATGAAAGAAAATGAGAGTTCGATAAAAGTTTTGTGACCATTGTGTCGCTCACAATGTCATGAAAATATAGTTTACTTTCAAGTAAATGTAGTAATGTGGACCACAAGGTTTTCGAGTGTGAGTAACCTTTCACATACAAATCAAGTTCAGTTTTAGTGACGACTGCTTTACTCCGAGCGTCATCAAAAATATCAGTAAAGTAGACCATAAGTATTAAGCATAAAGTTGGACCATAGGCAAAGTATGTGATCATTACAAGGAATATAATGTCACACAAAAGTAAAAGTCTATTACGCTAGCACTAAGTTCATGCAACCGAAGCTACGACAGTTCAGCATGCGTGAAAGCATGCAATAGTTATGTGCCCTTAGCAAGTGTTTATCCCGTTACACTTGAATTCTGACATGGTATACGTCCGTAAATCCAAAACTGGTCTAGCTGGCGCTACACCCGGACGGAGGAGTCACCCTCAATAGATCTATTTATAACATTCGCGCTTCCCAGCAGGAATTAACGGTTCATGAGTTCGGGCAAGGTGGGATATGAGGGCTTAGGCTCTCCACGTAATAGTTTTTAGAATAGTGTTGGTCCATAAAAGTGTTTTGCATGTTTCTCACCCCAAGGTTTGTAAAACAAGTATAAGTAAAGTGGGGCTATAAAATCACATATATGCTTCCAGCACTTGTGTCCATATTTATAAAACACTTGTGTCCGTGAGAAAATAATCAAGTATGCAACCAATATACACATAAACGCATTTGAATAGTCAATCAAGTATTTCGGCAAAACAGTAACGTTTGAGTAAGCAATCGCGCATTCAAATAAGACAAGCATTGCTTTTAGTTTAAAAACGAGCATGTATTCTCCCCAAAACAGTTATAAAACAAGTAAAAGTAGGGGTCATGAACTCACCTTAGCAATTAGCAGTTTGATAGTGAAAAGTCAAGTGATAGTGAGCGACACCGACACGCAACCTAGGTTAGTATGGCAATACTTAGTTTATAGTTTCAAGTTTGAGACTCGATGAAGTTTAAAAGTTTTAAAATGTTTGCATCGTTGTTGCTTGTGTGGCAGCGTTTAAGATTAAAAATAATTTTCTAAGTGTGTGCAAGCATTGGCTTATGGAAGTGTATAAGTATATACGTAGATGATAATCAAATATCAAAGACAAATAACCCCTTTGGTTTGACAATAACCGAAAAACAAAGTATGAAAAAGCGGTAATAAATAAATTATTAGACGTTGACGGGTTATATAAGGATGTTTGTTTAAAGAATGAGTAATATTAAGTGTGTATATGTTTATAAAAGTATCTGAGATTTGAGTTAAGTAATAACTTTATTTATTTTTCTCGCTTTTAAATGTAGTTAGACATGAAAATTTTCATTATTGGTTCTAAAAACATGTAAGTTAATTATATATTAGTAAATACTCGTATGAGTTTTTATCAAGTTTGTGTGTAAGATAACTAGTTGGTTTGAATAAATAAACGCGTTTGAATTTATAAATTTAGCTTAGTCTTTGACCAGTTTTTATAGATTTGTAAACGTATAGTGGTTTATAGTTGAACGTGTTGTGTGTATATATAGAGTTGTAACGTACGTTAATAAACACGATGTGAAGCTTGTTGTCAAGTGTAGTAGAACAAGTCGGAGTTACAATGCGGGATAACTAAAGTATGAACTATGAAGTACACGTACAAAACACCAGATGAGTTTATTTAACTTAGTCAACTAAAAATACACATTCTGGACTGTGTTAAATGGCGTGGGCTGTGGCCCAATGCGAACCACAACTGGACCCTTAGACTAATAAAAGTGGCTTTGACACAACTTTCTACAAACCATCTCTATGATTTTAGCTAGTATTTGAGTTTGTATACAACTGTTGGAAGAAAACATCTTGACACCAAACTGTTTCCAATCTTTACATTCGTTTAAACAGGAAAAGATATATAACTCAAACGCCCGTGACTTATCAATTGCAGTTTAACGCAAAGGGTTTAACAAAGTTTTTATCGGTTTCAAACCTTCATTTAAATCCATTTTTAACTCAATCCCGTTCCATTCTTTATATGATGAAATTGTAGCTTGTGGCATAAAAACAAAGCCATATTCTTACTGTGGTTTCGACCACATCATAAGCAAAACCATTTTAGTGTAAAAGATTGTAACTTTGTGAGTGAAGTGGTAATTAACACCTAATCTTTTAAGTCTTATGAAATTCATACGATATAGCAAAAGTAGCAAAACTAAAAACAACCTCACTGATGGCTCAACCTAACAATGATTCAACCCACAACGAAACCATTTCAGTAGATCTCGATAACGCAAGGAAACCAACCAAAACCCATCCACTGTGGTTCTACCACAGTGGGTTTTGACCCGTAACCAAAGTCATCTCAACCCAACCCTTTGACAAAGTCTAAACGTCAACCAAAACATAATTTATAATTCACCACTGTGTCGAACCACAGTGGGTTTTGTCCCAATACCAAACCCAAGTACAAACTAATTACAATGTGTCAAAAAATGTAGGACAAGGTATGAAGAAAATCAGCACTTCCATCACATAAGCCAATATTCAGGTTTTATTTGTATGCTTGTTTAGTTTGGCCACACTTTAACAACAACGACAAAAATATATTTCACATAACATAGATTTAAACGAATCGACACCCAAAAGAAAATCAAACAACAATATTTACAAAATTCATAACATTTGCATATTCGAAAAAAAAAAATGAATTAATTAAAACAAAGGAGTAGAGACTCTTACAATACTTGAAGAGAATCAAAAGAAGAATCCAAAATCGAGTCCAAGCAGCAACCACACCAAGTGAGAGATGTGATGCTCTATGGTTCGAATGGGGATAAAAAGAAAAGAAAATAGAAACCCTAATCCCTACCTTTTGAATATCGATAATCAGTTATAACCAAAAAGGGATAAGCTCCAATATCTTTGCTTCTTCATATGAGACTCTTGTGACTCAGCTTGGGATGGAGAGAAAGGTAAATAGTGCCCAGCCGATCCCTTTGCGTGAAGGGGTTTCATTGGGACGATATTCGAGAGGCAAGAATCGGTTCACACCTGCTTTCTTGTTATGATTTTTGAGATGTCATAGATCTTAGGTTTTTGGAGATCTGATTTTTGGAAGAGAGAGAAGCAAGGGGGTAAGTGGTAACGTATATCTAATTACTCCTTGGAACATGTATAAATTTTGAAAGTTGTGAGGAAACTTTATAAGGCGTGCCCTTTTTTTTATCAAATGTTTATGAATATTTTTGTAAGGTAAGTGTATTAAGTTTAAATAGATTTGTTATTATTAAGTTGGTATTTACTACCAAAGAGGGTGCCACGTGAACCCTGAGTCCCGTTGTGTTCCGATGTAATGTGGCATTCTTGGTTTTGCTCGAATGCGAGAAGTTTTGTTTCTATGAACGCTTTTATAGATGTATAATAAAAACACATTTATCGACTCTATTTATTAATTATTACGTTGTTGCCGTTACTAAGTCGGTGTCGGTACATGTGTGGTGTCATTTTTTAGACTGAACGGGATAACCTCTCGTTTTGAGTTTTAAATAGGTCCTAAAAATCCAAAAGTGAAACTTATGAAATAATAAATGTAATTTATTATTAGAAATCAATTTGATAAATTCCGGTTTGTTACAGTCACACCTCCTTAAACGGAATCGCGTCCTCACGATTCAGTTCAAGTTACCCATTACGGTCTAAAAGAGATGGGTATATACGCACGAGAATTCATCTTCACGTTTCCCCACGTGAATTTAGTTCCTTTTTGCAAGTTTCTACTAACTTTGTCGATAGGGATAGGTTTTGGTTCTTTGCTGAAAATTTGCAGTTAGGTAAACTAGTGCGACTTCAAAAGACTCATAATTTCAGTAAAACAGTCTTTAAACATGGTGTGGGTAAAACCATGTTTCAAAATTTTACAATAAGTCACCCCTTTAATATACAAAAGTCTCAATAAAGTTTGACCAGATAAATTTTGGCACATGAAAATGAGTATCTCGGGAAAATACCATTACGAGTTTTGTGATTTCTATAAACACATTTCCAAATGGAAAGTCCTTAAAAAAACAAATATGTCAAGGAAAAATGTGTAGTCAGGTATGTTTGTTTCAGCAAATTTTAAATGCTTAATGACGAAGTCTAGTTGTCAAGCTTGAGTGGGGTTCAATGTTTAATATCAAGCGAATTTCATAAACATAAGTATCCAATTCACTTTAACAGTACCAAGAGGTAGTAACGTAAAGTGTTTTTCAATTTGGTAAATAGTTCACATGATGATTGCAAAATAGTTTATAGAACGGGTTGTACAATAGTCTATAGATTAATAGGAAAACAATCTATCATTTGTAAAATTGTAGCAAAATTGTAGTTTAGTTTTGTAATTTAGTAGCAAAGTAGTTCATAGGGGAGTAAAATAGTTCGTAAGGTGTAGTAAGACTTGTAAGGTAATTGTAATATTGTTTACAAAATGTTAGCAAAACTGTTTGTTGTTTTATAGAATAGTGGTAAGGTAATGAATCGGTTTATTATTAGGATAAAATAGTTGTAAAAACGATTAATAAAACAGTTTATAGGATAGTAGAAAGACAATTCATTGTTTATAAAATAGTACCAGGGTCAAAATCTTGATTTCATGAAATAGCATTAAAACATTTGGTAGGATGACCGCAAAATGGTCAATAGAATAATCGAAATCAGCTTGTATGCTAATAGCGACACCGTTTATTATCTTATAAGAGGGTAGCAAGGTAGATGACTGGTATTCTTGAGGAATACATGAAGGATTAGGTGTCTGTTCCAAATCTAGTGGTCCATGTTGCCCCTTAAAGTCTTAAGGTTTTTTTTTTTTTTTGGGCATAATATTTATGCTGAATGTGGAGTTTTGCAAGTTCGGAGTACGTCCTAGAAGGAGGGTGTTGATTGCTACTAGCAATCAGTTAGCTATCTCAGTAATGTACTTAGCACTTAATATGGAAGGTACAACATTGATTGAGTGTAGGATTTGAGGTGGAGGTGACTGTAACAAAACCAGATTTGTGATAAAAGTGTATTCCAACTAAGAGAAAAAGTATTGTTCTGCTAGTGTGTTGTGTGTAGATGTGAATGCTCATGTTATGCAACGATTAAGTATACACACAAATTTTTTTTTTGAAACTCTCTTAAATCAAGTAGAAAATCAATCTGAACATAATTCCATTATAACTACTCTCAGTATCGCAAAATTCACCTATGAGTCGGACATAGGTGATCAGGCTATGTCCCACTGTCCCTGGTTAAATATAGGTGATCAGTTTATATTCAACCGAGGTTCAATGAATTTTGAGATACTTAGCTCAGTTATACTAGTAATATGTCCCTTACTTTGAAAGAAAATGTTTTATAATAAGTAAGACAGTAGGCTTGGCAGGCAGGCATGTAGCGGTCATAGGGTTAAGTTTTTGTAAAAGTAGTTATAGTCTAGGTTTTAAAAATATACCCAGTTCTCTATAACCAAGGCTCTGATACCAATCTGTAACACCCCCAAAATTCGGGTCGCGGCGGAAGAAAACATCTTGACACCAAACTATTTCCAATCTTTACATTCGTTTAAACAGGAAAAGATATATAACTCAAATGCCCGTGACTTATCAATTGCTGTTTAACGCAAAGGGTTTAACAAAGTTTTTATCGGTTTCAAACCTTCATTTAAATCCATTTTTAACTCAATCCCGTTCCATTCTTTATATGATGAAATTGTAGCTTGTGGCATAAAAATAAAGCCATACTCTTACTGTGGTTTCGACCACATCATAAGCAAAACCATTTTAGTGTAAAACATTGTAACTTTGTGAGTGAAATGGTAATTAACATCCAATCTTTTAAGTCTTATGAAAGTCATACGATATAGCAAAAGTAGCAAAACTAAAAACAACCTCACTGATGGCTCAACCTAACAATGATTCAACCCACAACGAAACCATTTCAGTAGATCTCGATAATGCAAGGAAACAAACCAAAACTCATCCACTGTGGTTCTACCACAGTGGGTTTTGACCCGTAACCAAAGTCATCTCAACCCAACCCTTTGACAAAGTCTAAACGTCAACCAAAACATAATTTATAATTCACCACTGTGTCGAACCACAGTGGGTTTTGTCCCAATACCAAACCCAAGTACAAACTAATTACAATGTGTCAACAAATGTAGGACAAGGTATGAAGAAAATCAGCACTTCCATCACATAAGCCAATATTCAGGTTTTATTTGTATGCTTGTTTAGTTTGGCCACACATTAACAACAACGACAAAAATATATTTCACATAACATAGATTTAAACGAATCGACACCCAAAGGAAAATCAAACAACAATATTTACAAAATTCATAACATCTGCATATTCGAAAAAAAAATGAATTAATTGAAACAAAGGAGTAGAGACTCTTACAATACTTGAAGATAATCAAAAGAAGAATCCAAAATCGAGTCCAAGCAGCAACCACACCAAGTGAGAGATGTGATGCTCTATGGTTCGAATGGGGATAAAAAGAAAAGAACATAGAAACCCTAATCCCTACCTTTTGAATATCGATAATCAGTTATAACCAAAAAGGGATAAGCTCCAATATCTTTGCTTCTTCATATGAGACTCTTGTGACTCAGCTTGGGATGGAGAGAAAGGTAAATTGTGCCCAGCTGATCCCTTTGCGTGAAAGGGTTTCATTGGGACGATATTCGAGAGGCAAGAATCGGTTCACACCTGCTTTCTTGTTATGATTTTTGAGATGTCATAGATCTTAGGTTTTTGGAGATCTGATTTTTGGAAGAGAGAGAAGCAAGGGGGTAAGTGGTAACGTATATCTGATTACTCCTTGGAACATGTATAAATTTTGAAAGTTGTGAAGAAACTTTATGAGGCGTGGCTTTTTTTTATCAAATGTTTATGAATATTTTTGTAAGGTAAGTGTATTAAGTTTAAATAGATTTGTTATTATAAAGTTGGTATTTACTACCAAAGAGGGTGCCGCGTGAACCCTGAGTCCCGTTGTGTTCCGATGTAATGTGGCATTCTTGGTTTGGCTCGAATGCGAGAAGTTTTGTTTCTATGAACGTTTTTATAGATGTATAATAGAAACACATTTATCGACTCTGTTTATTAATTATTACGTTGTTGCCGTTACTAAGTCGGTGTCGGTACATGTGTGGTGTCATTTTTCAGACTGAATGAGATAACCTCTCGTTTTGAGTTTTAAATAGGTCCTAAAAATCCAAAATTGAAACTTATGAAATAATAAATGTAATTTATTATTAGAAATCAGTTTGGTAAATTCCGGTTTGTTACAACTTGGAATCCAAGGCACAAAGGAGGTGGAACTCCTTCTAGAACATTCTTGACTTTCCAATTATTCACAAGTATTACTTTCCTAATCTTCGTTAGCCATTCTCCGTTAAATATTAACGATCGTTACTAGTTTTGTGTTTATTAATAAATAATAATTATATATAACATTTATAAATAATTATTCTTTTACTCTTCATACGTAAAGTGTGCAATCCCACGATCTCGAGTTCGATCCTAACATACAACTACTAAAATAATGTCCATAATCTAACAGCTCCCACTTGGACATATTTTAATAGTGTAATCACATCGGTTAGCGTCTTGCAACACGCCGATGCCTCTAGTACGATCTCGAGTAAGGCTCCTGGAAAAACCTTTTAATGATTTCTCATTATTATTATCCTTTTGTTTCTAATACCACGTTAATAAGGATATGGATTAAAGTCATTCCTTAATTAACCATTCTGTTTCTCGTTGTTTATGATTGATCAAGATTACCAAATCTTCTGAACATATTCAGGGGAGATCTTGGGTGCGGCCGCACATGCATCTTACCAACCCTACGAGGGGCCCAGCAGTATTAAACTCCAAAAATAAATTTGAAGGAACAAATTCTATCTTGACTACAAGCAAAACCCACAAACTTTGTAACACTTTCGAAAACAACCCTTATGACTACCAGTTACGTATAGCGTTAAGTTGTTCCACAAAAATGTACTACATTCATGACACTTATCTTGCATCTCAAGTCTG
The DNA here is from genome assembly GCA_030686995.1 of Artemisia argyi. NCBI lineage: Eukaryota > Viridiplantae > Streptophyta > Magnoliopsida > Asterales > Asteraceae > Artemisia > Artemisia argyi. The sequence continues at coordinate 23,931,456 of CM060687.1, read as the reverse complement.
AGGATAAATTCTCATGATTTACTTAATAACATAATCCATAAAGTAACATCATGTTGTTGGGATAAGTCCTATATTCGGTATCATTGAATATCATCTGAAATGGCATGACTACGCATCAATATACTTTAAGTATATTATACCAACCTTCAGATTTGTCTTGATTTAATAATATTCCCATATTATTAACTGACAACGGACAATTTAGAATAACATTTATTCATGGATTAAACATGTAAAAACAGGATACAATATATTATAAATTAAACATACCATGTATTTAAATTTATAATAATTGTTTAACATCCCTTATCCAAATACTAAATAGATCAATGCATGATAACTCTTGTTGATGAATTATGTATCAAGTAATGACATTCATACTTGTTGACAAGACATAAATCATTCAACTTTGATCTATCGGAAATTTAAGAATACTTATTTCAAGAATTCAACTATTGAAATTCTTATATGTGCATACTCAACTATTTTGATAATTGTTAGAGTTTGACAATCAATATAGCACATACGCGGAAGCAAGGATCAATAATAACACGTATAAAGATAACTAAAACATAAATAAGAACATACCCGAAGCACTTCAATAAACCTTGAACTTGTGTAAAATAGATCAATGATAAACCCCTTACCGTTTTGTTTATCGATCTCTTGATAATTACTAAAGTAAGTAATTACCTCGTTCTTGTACATACAAACTACCAATGAATAAAGGTTTATGCAAGTAAACAAAACACTAATTTTGGATTAACCAAAATCGACCCAAATCCCTTAGGAGGGGGGTGAGTCGATCGGCCAAGAAAGAAAACAAGAAGAAAAGGTTTTAGGGTTTTGTGTGTGTGCACAAAAGATGTGAAACCCTAACCCTTGGCCTTGTATATATACTAGAGTAAACTTGGAGGACAAGTTGGATGTGGGTTGGGTTTCCCCTCCCTTGCTCGACCGGCCTAGGACACCCAAAGGTGTTCTAGATCCTTCTTGACTCCCAAATTACATTATAGTCCTTATCTTTCGTTACTAATGATAGTTAATCCATACGGTTAATAACTAACGACCATTTAGTCCATTAAGTGTTCATATTAATATATATATTCGATACATATATTATATATATATATTAATATACATTATTCTTGTTTGTAATGTGTGCAATCCCGAGGTCTCGGGTTCGATACTAGTCATTTACATATTAATATTTATACGTTACCTTTAACTGCTCCCACTCGTATATCTATTAATAGTAAAATGACATTGGTTGGCGTCTTGCAACACTCCAATGCCCCCAGTTCGACTCGAGCTAGGTTTCCTGGAAAACCTTTAATGATTCATCATTATTATTATCCTTTCGCTTCTAATATTACATTAATAAAGATGTGAGGTTCTTTATTAAATTCTGTTTCTCGTCTCTTTATGATTGAACAAAATTACCAAAACATCTGAACGTATTCCAGATAGACTTTGGGCGTGGCCACGCAAACATTTTGTCAACCCTACGAGGGGCCCAGCAGTATTAAACTTCTGAACAAATCAGAAGGAACGAATTCTCTCTTGACTACAAGAATAACCCATGAACTTTGTAACATTCTGAAAACAACCCTTATGACTTCCAATTACGGTAAGCGGTAGATTGCTCCACAAAATGCACTACATCCATGACACTTATCTGGTATCTCAAGTCTGATGATAACTTTAAATATGATTCTCACAATAAATTTAAATCATATTGTTGGGATAAGTCCAATACTCAATTCATTGAATATCATGTGAAATTGGTATGACTACGCATCAATATACTTTCAAGTATATCCTTAACCAATACTCAAAATTGTCTTAGTTTAATGATATTCCCATATCATTAATCGACAACGGACCATTTAGAACAATAAATTATTCATGGATCTTAAACATGCAAATATAGGATATATTATTAAGACAATGAATAAATAAACATAACCAATACTTTATTTCATTAAAATTAATAATTGTACATTACATCCCTTATCCAAATACTAATCACAAATGGGCATGAAACTATTAGCTAATTTAAGTCCTATTCCTTCAGCATGCTTGTAAAGCTTGGTGCCAGGTAAAGGCTTTGTAAATTGATCAGCTAAGTTTTCATCTGTGTGAACTTTGAGCATTTCGATTTCACCTATTTCAACTTGTTCTCTGACATAGTGGTGCTTAATCGGGAAATGTCTGGTGCCTTTCATGATTCCAGGTTCATTGGCAAATGTAATTGCAGCTGAGTTGTCACAATACATTTTTATAGGTCGCTGAATCAAAGGCATAACCCCAAGCCCTGAAACAAACTTCCTAATCCAAACAGCTTCCATTGCAGCTTCTGAAGCAGCTATATACTCACTTTCTGTAGCAGACATCGCTAGTACACTCTGCATTCTGCTCCTCCAATCAACAGCTCCTCCATTAATGACAAAGACATAACCCGTCTGAGACTTCGTATCATCCTTATCACCTTTCCAAGAAGCATCACAGTAACCTGTTACATCAAGCTCTGCAGATGGAGTACCCCCATAAACCAAGAACATCTATTTAGTAGCCCTAAGGTACTTAAGAATATTCTTAACAGCAGTCCAGTGTTTTTCACCTGGATTCTGCTGATATCGACTGGTTAAATTCTGAGCAAACGCCACATCAGGCCTTGTGCTTTTCACCGCATACATAATAGATCCCACAGCCAAAGCGTAAGGGACTCTCTTCATGCGTTGCACCTCTTCAGGTGTTGATGCACAAACTTTATTGCTCAAGCCATGTTGCTCTTGCATCGGCAAATATCCTTTCTTGGAATTTTGCATACTGAATCTCTTCAATATTTTATCAATGTAAGCACTTTGGCTTAATCCAATTAATCGCTGAGATCTATCTCTATATATCTTGATTCCTAGAATAAATGCAGCTTCCCCTAAATCTTTCATAGAAAAACAACTTCTAAGATATGCCTTAACCTTTTGCAAACTTAGAATGTCATTTCCGATGATCAATATGTCATCGACATATAATATAAGGAAAATTACATTACTCCCACTAGCTTTGTGATATACACATGGCTCATCAAGATTTTGAGTGAATCCATACTTCTTAATTTCACTATCAAATCTCTTATTCCATTGTCGTGATGCTTGCTTTAATCCATAAATGGATCTTTTAAGCTTGCATACACGATCTGGGAATTCTGGATTCACAAACCCCTCAGGCTGTGCCATATAGATGTCTTCATCTAGGCTACCATTTAAGAAGGCGGTTTTGACATCTATTTGCCAAATCTCATAGTCATAGTAAGCGGCTATGGCTATAAGAATCCTAATTGCCCTTATGTCAGCTATAGGAGAAAAGGTCTCCTCATAGTCAACACCAAAAGTTTGAGTATAGCCTTTAGCTATCAAACGGGCCTTATAGGTGTGTACAATGCCATCCATATCAGTCTTTTTCTTGAAGAGCCATTTACTCCCAACTAGTTTGGCACCTGGAGGTAGGTCTACTTCTTCCCAGACTTCATTGTCTTTCATGGATTGCATTTCCCCATTCATAGCTCCCTGCCATTTTTCCTTTTCAGGACTATTCATAGCAGCTTTATAACTTGTAGGTTCATCAAGATCCCCTATCAAGTTGTCATCACACTCCATGTTGAGACATAGACGTGTAGGAGCCTTCACAGATCTAGATGACCTGCGAACGGGAACCACTTCAACTTCTGGTGGAGGACCTAAACTTTCAGGTTCTTCAGGAAGTTGGCTAGTGTTTTCAGAAGGTGTTACATCTTCATGATCGTCTTCCAGATCATATACTCTCCCACTGAATTCTTGAGATATGAGCTCCTTTTCTAAGAAGTCTCCATACCTTGCAACAAAAACTTTGTTTTCAGCTGGGTAATAAAAGTAGTAACCCATAGTTTCCTTAGGGTAACATATGAAGATGCACTTTACAGATCTTTGTTGGAGTTTGTCTGCTGAGTCACGTTTAACATACGCCTCACAACCCCAGACCTTTAGATAAGACAAGTTAGGAGCTTTTCCAGTCCATACCTCATATGGAGTCTTATCAACCTTCTTTGTTGGAACCATATTTAAAATGCGAACTGCAGATTCCAAGGCATAATCCCAAAACGAGTAAGGAAGAGTTGTTAGATTAAACATAGATCATATCATATCTTGCAATGTACGATTCCTTCTTTCAGATACACCATTTTGTTGTGGAGTATATGGAGAAGTAAGGTGCTGGACAATTCCCTCCTTTGCTAAGTAATCTATAAACTCTTGACTTAGGTATTCACCACCTCTATCGGATCGAAGAGCTTTAATCTTCTTTCCTAGTTGCAACTCTACTTCTGCTTTAAACACTTTAAATGTTTCAAAACACTTCATGTTTATGTTTAAGTAAATAAACATAACCATAACAGCTTTAGTCATCCGTAAATGTTAAGAAGTAGCTAGCACCTCTCCTTGACACATGTCTAAGTCGTCCACACACATCAGTGTGAATAAGACCAAGTAGATCATTAGCCCTTTCAATCCTATTTTTAAAGGGTTTCTTAGTCATCTTCCCAGCAATGCAAGATTTGCATTTATCAAATGATTCATCATTGATCTTTTCTAAAAGCCCATCATGTTGCAGCTTTTTCATGCGATCTTTGCCAATGTGAGCAAGTCGACAATGCCAAAGATAAGACGAATCCAGACCTTTCTTGATTCTCTTATTGTTAATGCTATACATTGAATTATTTGTAGCAAAAGCATTATCATTATTATTCATATCAATTTCAAATACACCATTCACAACAATAGCATTAAAATAAAAAACACCATTTAAAGAAACCGAAATTCCATTGCTAGAAATAGTATGCTTAAAACCAAGGTTCAACAAACATGAAAATGAAATTACACCTCTAACAATTGATGGTGCATAATGACAATTATTTAAAGATAGTACTAAGCCCGAAGGCAACACTAAATCATAAACTCCTATAGCTTCAACTCCTGCATGCGCTCCGTTACCAACGTGCAAGAATTGTTGTCCATAGGCCAGCTTTCTCTCAACTCTAAACCCCTGCAAGGTATTGCAAATATGAATGCCACATCCCGTATCATATACCCATGAATTCAATTTAGGAGTAAGAGTGAATAATTCAATCATAAAAAACGCACCTGATGAGCTGGGGTTACCAGCTTCATTCCCCTGCTTCTTGAGTCGCAAGTCATGAATGTAGAGAGGACAATTGCGCTTCCAATGGCCCTTTTCATGACAATGGTGACATGCCTGATCCTTCTTGTTTGGTGGATTCACCTTTTTCTGCTTAGGCTGATGTTGCTTCATCTTGGGTTCAGGTTGATAGGCCATGACCTGCTTGCCTTTGTTACCTTTCCCTTTGCCTTTGTTCACATGCGATTTCTTCTGGATTCTCCCACCATGAATTGCCAACACTTGCGGGGTAGGAGCCTTGACCTTGGCTGGTAGACTTTTCTCATAATCAACAAGCAATGCGAGTAATTCTGAGACTGTCTTCCCCGAGCAGTGCATGTTGAAATTCTGCACAAAACCAGCAAAGTCCTTGTTAAGGGCCCTATTGATCAAGTGCACTTGCACATTCTCGGGGTAACCAAATCCAATTATGTGAAGCTGATCAAAAGATTCCTTTATCTCAGTCACATAATCTTCAACTGGTTTACCATCACCATGCTTGCAGTTGTGTAGCTTGTCCAGTTCATCATACAATTCAACTGCAGGAGGTTTCTCATAAGATTGCTGAAGTACTTCAAGCATATCTTTTGGGAAAAAGTACTCAAACTTCTTTTGCAATTGAGCACTCATGCTAGTGAGCATTAAACAAGCAACCTCATTAAACTTAGCATGTGTCGCCCTCCATTCTTCCTTAACTGCTTCTGCTGCAGTAGCAGCAGGTTCAGCTGGGCATTCATCGGTCAAGTATTTGATCTTACCGGTCGACCTCAAGACAATTCTAAGCGAGCGGTACCAATCATTGAAATTCTTTCCAGTCAGTTTTTCTCTCTCAAGATGACTCTTGAAAGCAGAAATCACAGATGGGGTATCGGGTTGAGCCATATCTACAGATAAAAGTTCAAACATTAGTATTTTCGATAATAAATATCTTCAAGAAAATAAAATACCCATAGCTATATTCATATAACCACCAAATTTTTCTTGAAAACCTAGGACCTAACTTTACATAGTTCCACCACATCAGTTGATCTGCTAGTGGTGAAAGTACAAAAGATAGTAATCTGTCGAACAATAATTGGCAAACAAGATTTCCAATTCCTAGATCATTATGGGAATTACATCAAATTGATTCATCAATTTGCCTTGTAAACATGTTTCATCCCATCTCATGCCTTAAGTTCTAGGTCTCACGCATAACTTAATTAAGTCGTCTACCTTAGAAACTGTAAAATTACAATTATGGTCTCACGCGTTAAAAGAATTTTACCTTGTTATAGTAATTTAGCCTAGGTCTCACGTTTACTAAATTAAAATTCCAAGTGTTTCTTATAGATAGATGGCATGTAACTTAAATTATAAGGGTATTTAATTTTGATGTGTAAATCAAAATATGTATAAAGATGCATGCACTCATCTTTATAGCATAAGTTTTCAAAACCTTTTTATTACCAATTCGTGAAATTAATACACAAAGTTTTACTTGAGGTTTAATAAACCCTAAGATGACTTTCTACAATTATGATTTTAAAAGTAATTCGTTTAAGACATATTCAAGATTGTGATAACCAAGGCAGACTCTAAGGCTCTTTTCTAAGCCTTCAAATCACGGTTATGAATATCGTCTTAAAGGACTTAATTTTAAAAGCATATTTGTACAAAACATCATTCAAGTAAAAGTTTATGGATTCAATCTTAAAATCATGTAATAAAGTATGAATTTTGCTAGTCTCGCCTGGGAGCTGATTACCATGCGAATCGGACCACTAGCGGCACATAAGACCTTGCAAGATTCTTACTTTATCACTTTAGTTTCACCGTTATTAGTCCATATTATTTTCTTTTATGAAAATCACCCTTTTTATTGCTTACATCAAGTCAAACAATTAAGAAAACAATAAAAACAAGTAATTTAAAGAAAAATAAACAACTAATAATAATGTGAAACAATTAGCCACATGCAAACTTTGTTAAAAAGATCCTAATAAAATCAATTCTAGGTATAATAACGCATGTAATCAACTAAGGCCTTCTCTTCTTGATGGAGGAGAGTCACATACATTGACGTATCAATTGCGTAGGCCAAAATCAATATACACACCACATAGCATATAAATTGATTTTAATATATATTAATCAATTGGAGTCTTCCCCAATTTAAGATCTATTTAAAACATGTGACAAATAAATAAACAAACAAGATCCATGACTAACATGGATGTTTCGTCATGGATTAAACCTAACAATTAGCACATAGGTCACAAGTACGTTCACAAAACCGGTTTAAGACCTAGGGTTTCTATGTGATTACAATTTAATCAAGAAAACCACAAACCCTAATTAGGGTTTTTAGTGGAAATCGACCCCCCCCCCCCCCCAAAATTAGGGTTAGGGTTTTAAATTTTATAAAAAAAATTTAAAGAAAAAACCCTAGAAAAAACATGTATCTAAAACAATTAAAGATCCGATTTTTATTACGTTTTAGTAATCAATTACATGTTATCCACGGCTCGTGATGCCACTGTTAGAGTTTGACAATCAATATAGCACATACGCGGAAGCAAGGATCAATAATAACACATATAAAGATAACTAAAACATAAATAAGAACATACCCGAAGCACTTCAATAAACCTTGAACTTGTGTAAAATAGATCAATGATAAACCACTTACCATTTTGTTTATCGATCTCTTGATAATTACTAAAGTAAGTAATTACCTCGTTCTTGTACACACAAACTACCAATGAATAAAGGTTTATGCAAGTAAACAAAACACTAATTTTGGATTAACCAAAATCGACCCAAATCCCTTAGGAGGGGGGTGAGTCGATCGGCCAAGAAAGAAAACAAGAAGAAAAGGTTTTAGGGTTTTGTGTGTGTGCACAAAAGATGTGAAACCCTAACCCTTGACCTTGTATATATACTAGAGTAAACTTTGAGGATAAGTTGGATGTGGGTTGGGTTTCCCCTCCCTTGCTCGACCGGCCTAGGACACCCCAAGGGTGTTCTAGATCCTTCTTGACTCCCAAATTACATTATAGTCCTTATCTTTCGTTACTAATGATAGTTAGTCCATACGGTTAATAACTAACGACCATTTAGTCCATTAAGTGTTCATATTAATATATATATTCGATACATATATTATATATATATTTATACACATTATTCTTGTTTGTAATGTGTGCAATCCCGAGGTCTCGGGTTCGATACTAGTCATTTACATATTAATATTTATACGTTACTTTTAACAGATAATGCCATATTTCATAAAATGTGTGACATCCTTAACAACCAATTTATAATAATCAAACTTCCAAACATGTTAAAGTTTGAAGTATTCTTATTCTCTTAATTTATAACGCAACTATGCTTTTAGTAAGCACAACTAGTACATATAGCCAAGGATGAAATCCTTACCATAACTAGTATTGATTGTCATCTCAATTTCATTAGCATCATTGTATGCAAACAACAACATGCTATTAAAACTTGCCGTAAACATTAATATCTATTGTGTAATATTTGATGCCCTTCAAACTTTCAAGTTTGTTGGCTATGACAATTTTCACAACAATTGAAAAATTGTTCATCTATAGAATTTGGAAGTTGTTCCAGATTTAGGATGTGATTCTATAATCAAACATATTCTTTTTAGAATATTACACAAGTTATCTAATAACTTTTTAATTAGATATTAATATTGTCAAATCATCTTGTAATCAAGTATGATACAACAAAACATGATGTTCATGAAAAATCTTTGAGTCATACTTAGATTTTATTCATGTCATACATATTTATTTAGACTTTCTAAATAATATATCATGTTATATTAGATTTATTTACCACATATGTTTCAATAATAAACATTCATTCCAAGGTTGTATGTCTTATTTCCTAAATCTTACAAGTAAAGTTTCATTCCAAACTAAGACTTAACTTTTAACTTATATGGAATGTTACTTTTTATATGTTTTACAACTTATATGATTTAGAAATTAAACATAATACTCCCACTAGCTTTTAGGATATTTAAAAATTATCTTATTTCAATTATAAATCAAAACATGGATTTAATAATTAAACATAAGAGTAATCTTCTAGATGCATGCATTTATCCATCCATGGATTATTGCACTTTGTACACTTCCAAATATTTATTTAAATTCATAAACTCCTTTTGATTACTTATTGTCCACGCTCAAGTAATCACTCAAGAAAGAGTTTTAATATTCCATTGTCAATTTCATAAATATGACAATCATAATCTTTATATATTTAATGTATTTAGAAAAGAATATTCAATCATAGTTAATCGCTTAAATGTGATTAATAATCTTGTCATAAAACATGCATTAAATACGTGCACAATATTGTCCATATGATTTTTATATAAAGATTTAAACCACAAGGTTACCTTATCTTTGAAGAAACTCATTTTCATTTTCTATTCTAACTATTAAGATAAACCACATTTCTAAAATTGATTATCTTTATGGACAACATCTTAATCATTCATATCATGTATACTTTACCCAATTACATATCTGATAATGTATCATAATGATTATCAGGTTTACAATAATCCTGTAAAACATATCTCTCAGCATATTAATCAAATATCTGAGATATATTGCTATTCTATGAATGAGAATTCCATCATCTTGAGATTTAACATTTAAATGTCAAACTTTATTATCATGTTGAGATTTAACATTCAAATGTCAGACTTCATCATGATATTTACTAGTGTATTTTTAGAAGATTATGTATATTGTAATTTTATCTTTTAAAGATCAAAATTTCCACTTGCTTTTAGTAATTTAAAGACTATCTTTAAATACTTAGAAAATAAAGCAACAATACAATGTTCTCTTTTGAGATATTACAAATACATATTGACAGTTTCTGACTTTACTTTGTAAATAACATCTTCCTAAGCAGTTAAACAAATTTAGAACCTCAATTTAAGACTTAATGTAATTCATCACATTCATCACATTCCATCATATAATGATATCTTATTAATCTTCTAGGTTGGAGTTTTATTAAATATGTCCAAGTCATACTCAACATTCTAACCTTGATAACTTTTGGAAGAAAAGAAGTCATAGTCATCTTTAATCAAACAATATAACTAGAGTTTGATTTTCCTAACTGAACATACCATAATCATTTGGTATTTCATTAGTATTAATATTGTAAGACAATATAACAATATTTAAGATAACCATATTTCCTTTTGGCTTGTCTATTTACCAACTAAGTCATTTTAATGGTACAATAGTATTTTCAAGTCAATTACATGCTTTATAACACAAGTACTTTTTACAAAGTCACTTCATGTCCATGTCTCTACAAGAAAACATAAACTGTTATAATCCCACTATACGTTATAAGTCATTTAACAATTTAATGGCTTCATGTTTATGTCTTAATTAAAAAAAAAAAACATAACAAGATAACGTCTTACTTTATTATAAGTCTTGTAACAATTAAAAGACTTAATGTTTATATATTTACAATGAAACATAAACATGTTTAACTAAAGTAATTATGAACACCATCTTTTGGTTTCAATCGTAATTTCAAGTTAATTTATTACTTCATAATAATGTAAATAACATTATTTTTTCATTTATTTATGTCATTCCAAGAACACATAAATATTCAGATTGAAGCAGCATTAGATTACTTTATTAATTTATGTCATTTCATGAATTCATAAATATACAAATTAAAGTAGTCTTGATATCATATTGACACATGTTCTAATAGGTATCTAATTTAGAAACTGCAAATTCTCATAGTTCAATTACATCAGTTGATCTGCTAGTAATGAAAATATGAAATTCACCTTGTTGTTGCAATCTAGCTAAGCTCTCACATAACTTAAATTGTAACACCAAGTGTTTCTTGAATTAGATTAGTATAATTCATATTAGAATGTAATTCTCTTACCTTGCAGTCAAGAGAATCCATTAAATCATATCTTTATGAGTTGTTTCTTGCACACATTAAAGATAACATTTCTCCCACATGTGCATGGAACAACCTCATATAGTTGATAAACAACACGCCATGCATTTGTTTATGTGTTCAATATGATTGTGTCATAGATTTTAGCATAACAAGTAGATGTAGAACAACAATGTCAAGTAAGGAAATGTACAAGACTATCCTTAAAAGTATGAGTGTCTACACTTGGAAAGTAATTATCTTTAGCTACCAAGGTGTCAAAGCTTGTAACTCCCACTAAATTAAAGATCATTACAATAATTCCTTATTCAGTAATAAGTACATAATACTCCCACTGAATTTGACAACATTGTAAATGTTTCATATCCAGTGAAAGAAAATAGTGTGCTTTTAACTTTCCTACACCTTTGAATGTCCATACGTAACAATTACTTATGTACTAAAAGTGTATTCTATGTAACACCCCCAAAATACCGCAGCGGAAGACTGTGTCATAGGAGTGCTACTTCATAATACAAAGTACAAGGTATAGAAAACGAACTCTAAATGAGACGTTTTGAAAAGTTACCATTCGATTAATAAATTCCGAGTACAAACATGAGTTCCATAATACAATATATAAGAGTTTTAAGACATATCGAATGGTAAAGATAAAAGCATAAGTCTTCAAAACATGCCAAGCGACTCTATGCTCCATGCAACAGCTTATCATCTTATAGACCTGAGACAAACATGCTAAAGTGTCAACACAATGGTTGGTGAGTTCATAGAGTTTGTCTTAAAATAGTTGAAAAGCCTTAAAAGAATGTTCACACAGCAAAGGCATCGTGAATCCACTCAGTTACAAGTCCCGCCATAAGAGACTTGTAACCTGTGTGTTCACAACCCACTGCTAATATATATGGTATAAGACATGTATAAGTTCATCAAGACAATTTAAGCACTTAGGAGTGAGTCTCTACTTCATCTCCGAAGACCTCACTTTTGGGAGCCAATTCCCAAAGACAACTGGGAGTCAATTCCCAAAGACAACTGGGAGCCACTTCCCAAAGATAACTACTAGCCAATAAATAGAATAACGCAATTAAGTATAACGCAGTCATGTATGTATGCAATCAAGTATAACACAGTCATGTATAAACGTTTTGAGTATTTGTACAAGTAAACAAGTAGTCGAGCATGTGTCTCCCCCAAAGAGTTAAGACAAATATGAAAAGAGTAGGGGCTATGACTCACCTTAAGCTTAAGTGATGTGAAATCAAAGTGGTAGTCGAATCGTGAAATTCTCTAAGAGCAGCCTATAATAGAACGTTGCGACTTAGGTTTTGAGTACCGTCTAAGAGTACGAAGAATTGCCCATATATGTCTTGCATAATGTTCATGATGTAGTACTTAGTATATAGTGTAAGTCGTTGAATATAAATAGTTTATGAAACATGTATGTTTTGGTATATCGTTTACTACCGTTCGGGCCGACATAATTCAGAAGTCATGTTAGTAAGCGTTCGAGGAGCCAGGACACTTTAACTCGTAAATCCACAACTCATCTCGACGGCTTACTTAATGAACTCCTCACATGAGGCTCCCTACTATTGTAGTATTTGATGAAATATATAGATATAAGTTTTGATCCGAAAAGTTACATGGCCGATATTTGAATAAACTTAGGAAAGTTTATTAGTACATGAAGATTGTTATTAGGGGTAGTTTCATAAGTCTTGAATGACCATTTTCTCTTGGTAAAATCTCATGGTTCCCTTTTAAGTGAAGTAGATCCAAATTGCTTGTTCAAGTTATCGCCTAATTCATTGTTTCACGTTTACGCCTATGTAAGTTGTTATGGTCATTTCGTCATGGCTTCGCCGTGACCTTGGTCATTTTTCCATGGTCTTGAGACTCAACCTTGGCTTTAGCCATGGTTGTGGTCTCGGCTTTAGGTCATTAGACCTCTTGGTCTTAGTAAATCATAACTATAATATAGTGACTTTGGTCTAAAATGGGCTGTTAAGATTTTGAAGAATTTTATCACTCGGAAAGCATTTTTAGGTCTCGAGCTTCTTTGTTCCTGAACGAAAACGTCGTTCCGGACAACTTTCGTGTTTTAACTTTTTGATGAATCGGACCAGAAGTGGGACTTTCAAAACCATAATTTGATCAGAATGGTATTTGGCAGTTTTGCCGGAAATCTTTGGTAATTTCAAATCGCCATAACTTTTGACTCGTATACTCGTTTTGGGTGGTTCAAATTGCTATGGTTTCCTTGTTAAGTCCTCTTTAACAGTAAGTAAGTGTCAAATATCAAAGTTATACTATTTTGGTCGTGGTTCTCCATAAAAATCACTAGTTTGCTTGTTTACATGACATAAGTTAACATATGTATACCAATACTTGTTTTATCCATTTTTAAACATCATGAACACAATAACAAGAACATATATAGCATGAAAGGAACACAAAGAGCATGAAAATGATAATTAAGCAAGAAAGTATGTTAGGGTTTGCTTACAACTTTTGGCCTTAATGAAAAAGGGAAACTAGGACAAGAACTAGGACTTTGATTGAATAAGCTTTCCTCCTTTGCAATCTATGATAAACCGAGGTTATTTGAAGATTATAACGACGCCTTCTTGAAGTCCAAAGCTATTTGAAGATTATAACGACGTCTTTTTGGAGACTTTAAAGTTATAACAACTTTTCTTAGAAAATTTCCAAGATTGAAGATCAAACACTAGTTTTCTTTCAAAAACTAGTTAACTTTCTTACAAAATATAAGAAAAGTGCCTTAGGTTTTAGGACTTGAAGGTTATAAGAAGGTGTGGTGCAAGGTTTCTATGTGTTATTAGTTGGCTATTTATAGGATGAGAAAAATAGTTAACCATATATTGGGTTAGAATTTAACCATGGTTAGTTTTAGATACTTGTAACCATCCTAAAGATCAAGGGTTAAGATTTAACCACCCATGGTGACTCCCCCCCCCCTAAATGGCGGTTTCATAGAGATAAGATGACTAGATGATGAGTCTTGGTGTTATCTTGCTTAGTTTGTGCATTTTGACTCCGTAAAATGCTAACCGTAAATGATTAAGCCTTAAAACGTAAAACCGGGTATCGTAAAAATATGAAACTTGAAAGTATTGTTAAACATGTCAATATAGTCCATAATAAAATATAAAATGAGTGGTAGGATCTATCGGGTGCTAAAACCCTGCTAAAAACTGGAAACACGGGTCTAAAACGCGTAATACGTAAAATGTACGAATATTGCGTAAAATTGAGAAAAGTAAAATGTTACTTTTCTAATGTGATAAAAATGATTTAAAATGACTTATAATGTCTAGACTGGGCTCAGTCTAGTGTCGGTTGGTATTAAATGTCTTTTAGACATCAAACCGTAAGCCTAAAAATCACGAAATGACTTATAACATCAATGGATGATTTTTGGTCAATGGAGGAGGGAAAGAATATGTTGACTTTTTCTAATAAGTTGAAAACTCAAATCTTCTTAGAAACGTGTTTTGTGGTCTAACGGTTAATCGCCCATACAGTTAAGCGTGCTCATGCGAGAATAGTACAGGCTTGGGTGACCTGCCGGGAAGTCTTTGGTCATGTTTTTCCTCAGTCACGATTAATTCTCAAATAAATCATGAGTGTGTCAAACATTTTTCTGATGCGGGGTCACTTAACGTGGTCGAGTTTCGTTGTACGTAGAATTTCTGAATGACGTTTTACCCTAAAACGCGTAATTCCTTAATAACTTTCAAGAAAATGATCTGACGAATGTCAAACATTTAATTTGCCATGGAAATGATTTATCATTCGAGAATATCAAATAAAAATCAACTTTCAGGAAAGTTTCGGGAAAGATGAATAGTAAAAAAAATGAATAGTAAAATTTTCCGGGAATAGTAAATAAATCTGAAAATGCGAATTGTTACATTCTACTACGTAAATGATGGACTATCCACCAAATGCTATTAACTTGAAAAATTGGGCATGCAATTTCTTCCTTAATAGGTCTACCATCCTACAATGTATGTAGCACATTTTAAATAGTCAAAACAACTAGTTTGTCTTTAAACATTTTGCGGTAATTAGTCTAGCTTTTAATTATAATAACTCATAAAATGTCATACATAATTTTCTGTTAACCAAATATCATATTTGTTACTAACAATTTAATCACCGAATGAGGATGATAAAATCCCTATGAAAAATATTCGCAATTTTCTTAACTATTAAAAAATTTGCTATGAGTTATATTAGAATTTAGACATATCTAATATTCCTATTATCCTTTCTCATTCATGAAAAGGAATAGGATTGTATCTCACTCTTCTTTCATAGAAAGGAGACTTCTTTTGTCTTTTAAGTAAATTATTCTTAATTAAACATTTGTTTAAAAACAGAACGAGATCAATTTACCAAAGCCCAAAGTGCGTTTACGGTTTTAACATTGCATTAATACATTAAAACGGATTTCAAAATTCAATTTTAGTATTTTCGATAATTAGATCTTTAAGAAAATAAAATACCCATTGGTAAATATATTCATATACACCATAGTATTTTCTTAAAGCTAGGATTCAAATTGACATAGTACCATTACATCAGTTGATCTGCTAGTAATGATAGTATTCAACAAGGTAATTGTCGAACAATAATTGCCAATATCATATTGCAATTCCTAGATCATTATGGGATTTACATTCACAAAACCTTTGTAATGTAAGCATGTTTCATCCCCATCTTAATGCCTTGAGTCCAAGATCTCACTTTCTACTCAATTTAAGTCGTCTAACTTAAAAACTGTAAACTCACAAATCCATCACATCAGTTGATCTGGTAGCAATTAATTTATGAAATTTACCTCTCCATTGCAATCTCGCCAAGTTCTCACATGACGTAAATTACAACTTCAAGTGTTCTTAATTAGATGGCATTTGACTTAATTTTATAAGGGTATTAATTTTGATGTGATCAAAATAATGTATGAAGAAGCATGCATACAACTTCATAACATTGGTTTTACAAAACATTTTTATTACCAATTTGCTAAGAGTAAAATAACAAAGTTTTGATTGAGGTATCGGGTTCACCAATTAAAGAATTACCAACAATTATCGTCCACTATATCGTACTTTTGCGTAAGCCCTAAGGCTTAGTGTTTCGGATAATCATTATGGAATTGTGGTTAATTCACCCTTAAGATGACAGTGTACATGTAATGGTTGTTCGGTAAGTCTAATTTACACACAAACGAGCGTTAAGACAGAATGTTGTCTATCTAAGGCCACAATTTAATGCGAAGCCAACCTTATACCCATCTTATAGTGTGTAAACTTCGGTCGAGCCTATTTAACCATTACGTACAAAAACATCAATCAACCAATCCTTTGAAATTTAAGCTCTTAAAACCAAAACAATTTCGCCATTTATTTAGTCCATATTATTTTTCTATTCAAAAATTACCCTTTTTCGTTTATAAACATGTCTCACATAATAATAAACAAAAAACAAGTAATACATAATAAAAAATAAAACAACCAAATAAACATATACATAACATAACAATTAAATATGTATAAACATGTAGCCACATGCAAATTTTATTCAATAGTCCTAGTAATAATCAAGTCTAGGTGTATAATGCATTTATTCAATTAAGACTTTCTTCTTCAAAGGAAAAAAAGCCACATACATCGATAAATCGATTGCGTAAGCCAAAACTAAACAAACACCATATAGCACGTAATTGATTACTTAATATTGGAGTCTTCCCCAATTCGACATCTATTAATAAATTTACATGTTTCGATATAACTTAACATTTAATTAATATTCAATTTAAACCATTTAAATTCTCACACAATAAAATCCATGCAAATATGCACTTTTCATGAATTATGCTTAACAATTAACATATTGCACCAAGATCGTTTACTAAAACGCATAACGAATTACATGACATCCTAGGGTTTCTAATCAAATTATAAAAAAAAAATAAAAAAATCAAAACCAAAACCCTAAAACCCTAAAAACATGTAACTAAACGAATCAAGATCCAATTTTTATGCGTTTCGATAATTAATTACACATTATAACGACTCTAGATGCCACTTTTGGAATTATAATATCATGACAATCATATAAAATAAACCAAACACATCAAGTGAGCATAGCGGAAGCAATTACAAGATCATATAACATGTAATTAATTAATCAATAATAAATAGTAAACATACCTTTGTGATTCTAGCCCGAACAAGAATCAATTGCAATTTTCAAATCAATAACCCTAATTAGGGTTTATGTGGATTATAAGAATTACCCCTTACCTCTTTTGTATTTCAATCCAAGAATCAAACAATAGTGTATTTGAATCGTGTTCTTGTACACACGTACTAATTCAAGTAAAAGTTTATGCAAGTAAATTAAACACAAAACCTTTTAGCTTATGAAAATCGAAAACCCTTATAGGGTTTAAGTTTGGATCGACAATGACAAGAGAAGGAGAGAAAAACACCAAAATGTGTGTGTACAAGTTATGATAAAACAGTATCCCATGAGGTGTTTATATATTTGAGATAACTTGGAGTCCAAAGCATAAAGGAGGTGGAACTCCTTCTAGAACATTCTTGACTTTCCAATTATTCACAAGTATTACTTTCCTAATCTTCGTCTAAGCCAAAATGGCTCGTGCCTCTATGATTAACTTGAGCACAGATCCCCCTCCATTGACTCATTTATGGTTACTTAAGCGCAAACAAAAGTTTCGCATTAGACTTAGGTATGTATTTGGGGTACACGAACCCTTGCTCAAAATAATTGAGATGACCAACAATCATGGTTTGGAAAAAAGAAAATTACTAGTACAAACGACAAAATGAACGAATTGACTTAACAAACTACTTGCAATATGAGTATGACCTCATTTAGGACGACACATTTAAAAAAAGCTAAACACGACAAAATAAACTTTTTTTAGACCTCATTTTAGAAAAATCCGACTTTTGAAAAAAAGATTAGCGCTACATTTAAAATTCATGAGTTTCTTGTGAACTCTGGAGGCCACCCTCGTTACTTAAAAGGCGAGTCTTTAACTCAAATATACGCAACTTAACCAAAGTATTTCCGTAAATGTTTTCAACCATTCCTGACATAATAACTAGTGTAGTTTGAACTCTTGACCTTTTACAAGTGACTTATGAGCAAGGTTGCAAAAATCGTGAATTGCCAGTCGGGTGGTCGACCCCCTGTAGCTTGTAATCGGTCTAGGCGGGATTAATCGTTGATTAATCGGATTGGCATTTTCGATAAGTTTTTTGTATTTTCAGCAAGTTTCAGGTATTTCTGGCGAAATTTTGGTATTACTCGCAAGATTTTTCTTAAAAAAACATCTTCAAATAGATATTAACAAGTATAACTTATTAAACAATTTTACGGTGAGTTTTGAGTATTTCCAACAAGGTTTAAAGGTTTCGGGCAAGCTTGACCGCCGTTGACCGTCATTAACTGTCGTTGACGACAACTGACCGAGTTGTTTGACCGATTTACATAAATCGAAAAGGTTGATGACCTTGTAGCACCTAATCGACGATTAATCGGCCTTGTAGGCCTTGTTTTGCAACATTGCTTATGAGTAAGCCATTTCGTGGTAGTTACCGTCTTATCAAACTAAGCAAATAAAAAAAAAAAATCTTTTATCTTTTGGGTTTTAGTGTTTGTAGCACTAAGAGCCATGTTTAATAGTTAAAACAAGTAAGATTGGGCTTAATAAGGACTTGACGACCGAGTCTTCACCCACCCAAGAGGCCAAGATGTGTCGTCCTTATTAAGGCTTGCACATGATGTGTCTTCATGCTAAAAAATGCAAGACTCGTCTTGTGGACAAGTGAGTCGTGTATTGTACGTTTTGGTGGCGTAGTCTGACTCATTTATCCGATTATTATTATTTTTATTTATTTATTTATTTATTTTTTAAATAACCTTCTACTATATCTTTTACAGTACCTTTTGTTTTTACTTTTACAAAAAGTAAAAAACGCGGCAACACGTAAACACCCACACACCTCACCCCACCAGAAGAGAACCCCTCCCACAATTTGGCGGGACAATTTTTTCTTCCTATATAAACCCACCTCCTCATTTCATTTCATCTCATTTCCCCCAAATTTTATAAAAAAAGAAGAGATGAAAATTAGGTCAAAACCAAATAATAATAATAACAATCCAATCAATCGAACCCAATTAACCGGACGTGAAAGCTTAATTAGATTAATCGGAAAACGACGCCGTTTCCTACCTAATCGTCACTCAATCATCTCATCTCCAATCCAGGTCCATTTATATATATATATATATATATATATATATATATATATATATATATATATATATATATATATATATATATATATATATATATAATCAGTTGTGATTTTTTAATTTTTGTTCAGTTATTATTTTTTTAATAATTAGTTGCTACTGTAATTATGTAATCGCTTGTAGTAATAAGTAGGGTTAATTGCTTGAAAGTGTATCGTATAGTCATATTTGCTGCTTTTTGTTAAATTTCGATTATTGTGTGTATTTTGTGACCGTTTTACCCTTACTTTTTTCAATTTTAGAAGGGTAAGATGGTCATTTTACATGGCTAAATAGTCACAAAATACGCATAATAATCGAAATGTGAAAGTTTATTACACACAAAAGTTTAAAATACATACAATAACAAAAAGTGTCAAATATAATACATTTTCAAGTAATTAACCCTAATAAGTATTTACTCGGCGCAATTGATTAATAGTAAGAGTTTATTAATGGGAAAAAAGGGGATGACATGTCACTTAGGGTGTGTTTGGCGAAAGTAGCGGTAAGAGTAAGGGGTAGTTGTTTTTGTCTATTGGAAATGTTTGGTAACGTAGCTGTAGGTGTAATCATAATTTGCAGAAGTGGTTTAAGATGCTCAACTCTACTAAATGGTACTTTATGGAGCGTTGGAAACTGAGCATTTTGAAAAGAAGAGATAAAGCTACTTTCTGCGTGCCAAACGGGAATTAAAAATCACAACGCTCACAAATGCTCATAAATGCTTTGCGCCAAACACACCCTTAGTGGATTGGGTTAATAATAGTAAAAGTTCATTGCGGATGCTTTAAAGGAGTGTTTGGGATTGTGTTTTGAGAACAAATTATGATTATGTTTTTGAAAAACAGCAGTGGTATGGCCCTTGCACTACAACAAACAGGAGAACGGGCGACCAAGCTTTTGGCGGGGATGCCCTTGTCCCTGCCAAAAGCCGCTAAACGACAAAAAACATGCTGACCTGGCACACCAAATGGCTGACCGTTTAGTAAAAATTCAACGCAACCTTTTGGCGGGGACAAGGCTGTGGGTCCCACTTGTCCCCGCCAAAAGCTTTAGAGAGAAGGATTTAGTGGGGACTTTTTGCTAAATAAAGGTTTTTGGCGGGGACATGTCCCCGCCAAAAGGTCCAATATGTCCCCTCGAAAAGCAGTCTTTGTTGTAGTGTTGATCTAGGGTTCAAACCTTACTAGGTGCACATTTGAGGTGGTAACGGAAGGGTCGGAAACGATCAATGGATACCTTGGTTAGACTGTGTATAGTCAAAGACTTGACCTTCTCCGGGTAACAACAGAGAAAAAACCTCATAAAAAAAAATAAAAAACACAGATAATCAAATTTTTAAAAAGGTTTTTCATACTATACAATTTGATAATCTCCTCCTAAACGGAATCCCAAACACCCTCTAAAAAGGAGTAGTTTTTTTTTTTTTTTTTTTTTTTTTTGTGTGTGTGTGTGTGTGCGCGCGCGCTAGCGCTAATAATAGCAAGTTTTTTAGCCTTGGCTTACTGTAATCAGTAGAAGAGATCAAATAATTTGCTATTGTATTTGACTATGTAATTAACCCTAGATGTTATTACTGAGTATAATTTGTTTTGATTTGTAGATATGTTCGACTGTAGTGAAAAATGAGATTAAAGAAGAAGAGCTGGTAGTGGAGCGAAATGATAGTTTGGTTGGGACTTCTGGTTCGGATAAGGTTAATTGTCCGGTATGTGGAAATGAGGTTCGAGGGGGAGAGTAC
Source organism: Artemisia argyi (assembly GCA_030686995.1). NCBI lineage: Eukaryota > Viridiplantae > Streptophyta > Magnoliopsida > Asterales > Asteraceae > Artemisia > Artemisia argyi. The sequence goes on along the minus strand of CM060687.1, from coordinate 23,910,155 downwards.
ATGATCAACTCTCATTTGGGTATGTGTTAAGTTCAACTTTTCTTTATTATTTTTTCTCGAAATTGCTAATGTTGTAGCATTGATGGTCTTTTTGGTAATTCGGTACACCCAATAGTGTCCTGACCTAGTAATTATTCTATTTTATCAGTATAATTGACCTGCTTGTTAGATCTTACTTATGTGCCATTTTGATCTCATAAGGTGGGCTTATGACTAAGTTATGGACTAGTCTATATCACAATACTATATTAAGCAAACTAACGTGATTAGTTTTTTTTTTGGCTAAATTACCAAAGTAGCCATTTTTTCTGAGAAAGAGTCTCGCCATGTCATCATTCGTATGGGCAATACTGCTTGCATGTTGCCAAAATAAACAAAATATCTCATTTCAGAACAAAAGTGTAGTGAGCTGGTTGGGACATTATCGAGTATGATTACCTGATGCACCACCCACCAAGGGGCTTTGTGGTTCTATGATTTTAGCCGTTTTTTAAATAATTGTGGTCCTTATGATCACACGTATTGACCTATTGCCAAAAGCTTTACTTCGTGGTATTTGACACATACTTGGACATCACCTTGAGTAGTTGATTCTCTTTCATCTAGATGTCCTGTTTCTTTGATTCTCTAGGCATGCTGAGCTTAGTTCTATCAATGGTTTAAGTGGCCTTTGCATTTGAGTGTTTGTTTGTTGGTTTGTTATAGTTTATCATCTTTTATGATTCTGAGTATCTTGTATTGATCGTTTTTTAGTTTGTTATTATATGTTTCCAACTTCACTTATGCCTTCTGGATGCGTTTGGTTCAGATGCATGTTTAACAAGAGGGACCAAACGGAAATTAAGCCAGCAGACACTTCTTCAGTTCAACTTCAGCCCCAGATCGAAAATAAAAGTTTACTCGGTCGAATCTGATGATACAAAGCCTAAACCGACTAGTCATGATAAGGATACACAAGCTTTAATTTTTGTAGGTACCGAGGAAACCATAGAATACGAGTCATCCTCAAGTTCAGACAATGTTTCACTTGCACTTATAGATCATTCAGCAGAAACCTCGGTGAATGATGACAGAATCATCACGGATGGTTCAACTGTAAATGATCTTGAGGTCTGTGAAAATGACAGTGCCGATTCCGATGATGACATTTTGGGGAAGTTGCTTGCAACATTTATTGTTGGCCGAAGATACGGTGAAGAAGTGGAATTACGTGCCGGAGATACTATATCTTTATGTAGAGATCCTGAAAATATTAAGGACCCTAATGCTGTTAAGGTAAATATAATCTTTGGTTAAGCTACATTTTTATTTCAAGTACTATGAAAGTGTTAATAAATCAGATGGTCTTTGATCCAGGTTATTTCTGCAGACTCTAGTAAAGCTCTTGGTTATATACCTCGTGAACTAGCTCAACATTTGTCAAAGTTAATGGATACATTCGGCTTGAACTTTGAGGTATAATAGTATCTCATGAGACACTACCAATAGATTTGAACTTTGAGGTATAATGGGATTGTATGGCAGGGTCATATTATGTCTGTTCCTGAACAGTCTCGTGCTGTTGTTCCAGTTGAGATTTGGTGTCAAGAGAACATTCCTTGTAGTGAACTAGAAGGTGAAAAACTTCAGGTTTTCAAGTCATTGTGTCGACATGTTTTAACCGCTGTCAAATTAAGTGAGGTGTTCCCCCTTGGCATGGTGAAGTATCAACACAACTTTTGCTTGTTGCTACAAGAGGTTTTAAAGACGACTCCTCATGTTTTCACACACGATGAAAAAACCTTGTTAGGTGCATGTATCCTACTTACTGTTGTTTATGCATGTCTTTGTTTCCGTACTCTTATACTAATATTATCTTTATGGATGTTTTGTACTTGCAGAAAGTTTTCTTTTGCTTTCTAATGATAGCCAAAGGCTCTTCATACGTCTTTATACACGTAAAGGTGTTACTTTCTTTCTTTTCCAACAATTCGATCACTGTGAAGTGTAATCCATAGTTTTCAGTTATCTGTACACCCTGCAGATATGATATTAATGTATGTTTTTTTACTTCAGGGCCATGGTTTCGGCTATCTAGTATTTCTTACGCCGAAATACTAGACTACCAACTTGCAGTGAAGGAACTCTCTGGTAATTTACTTTTTGTGTATAGAATCATTAATTCATTATAGCTTATTATCTTTGTCAGTAGTCATAAGGTTAAAATTTCAAATTTATCTGATGAAGATGAGGTTGCATTTTTTTCATCATGCAGCAGCAGGATATCTATGCTCTGTTGAAACCACAAGTGAATTAGATAAAGATGATTTGGAGGGGATCTTGAACATTCTTACTGTCGGTGAGCTGCGGGAAATGTTATCTGTGATCAATAAGGTCTACCATTGCACTAGATTACCAAGTAACAAGTTTTTCATTGCATAGACCATATAAGTATCAAAATAGCATATCTTTATGTCTAGTTGACCTTTTCCCTTTGATACATATCTTCGTAATGTTGAGAGCCTTGATTGTGTGAACATGTGTCTTTATTCGGGTCAAGTAATAAAGTGCCTTTGTCTTTTTATAAATTGATAGTAGTGTTTTTGTAAGGCTGTTCATTATGATTTTTAATGTAATATACACTGATGGAGCATTCCAGAGGGATCATCATAAATTTGGTTGATACTGTGGTTATGCTCCTATAGTTACCTATTGGCTTCTGATGACCGCACAGGAAGAGAACTACTGTGTGGACAGATACGGGCCATACATTGCTATTAACTAATTCAGTATACGTTTCATCTAGCTTCATAGATGAAACGCAACTAGTATAACCTCACTTCCATTGCTACCAACTCTGCTTTTAAATTACTCCGTAAACTACATTGGATGTTTATTATCTGTACATGCTGGATTATTGTCCCCTATTTTTCTTTCATTGTATAGTTTAGACTTCATTATATTGGTATGTCGCTTCCTTGAAGGTTAGTGTATCATTTCTAAACTTGGAATATTCTTCTGACAAATCTTGTGTTTTCAGAAATGCAGTTATAGTTTGTGTAAGCAAGATTCCATATCTACACTCCTTTCTACATATCGGGATGGATCAAGGTCTTAATTTTTTCCATGTTCTCCACTTTACTCGTGTTTAGTTTCTTTGTTCTATTAATTACATTCATGTATGCTACAGCTCATTGCTAAATAAAATGGTCTTGGAGAAAACAGGCTCCTGCATACGTATTTCGTCAGTAGCTGATTCCCTAATTTGGCGTGTTGAGGTAATGTATTATGACATCACATTAATAGAGTGTTTGCTAGAGGTTTAACTTAGATTCAAAGAGTTTGATAACAATGGATAAAGTATAGATTTCAAGTTGATGAAAGTGTTTTGGTTGATACTTCACAACAATGATGAACGGGCGTTTATTAGTTTTCTCACATATGAATTAGTCATTCAAGATGTTTGTGTTTAGGGGTTGTTTCAGGAGCAATTTTATATTTCTTACTTTCAATTAGGCTTTCAAGTTGTCGGGGTCGATGTTGATCTGAATAGTTTTAACCTATGAGATTTTTGTTTTACTGAAAAAACGGTATTGCAGTATAAAATATTTGTGTATTCTGATTAACATCCACCAATACAACTTGCAAGCATAGTTCAAGTAATTGAATCCTGCTCATTCCCTGAATCCTAAGCCCAAGCATCTTAGAATTGGGTTCTTAAGATGTAAAGAAGTTAATGAAAGACCAGAAACCATTGACGTGATGTATGGTCAATTAAAACACTTATATCGACCCCGTACCCAATACACAAAATTTCTGATATATCTTACATGTGTTGTCTCTCAGAGGCTTTTTTTCTGCAATGGAGAGCAAGATCTGTCAGCATTTTTACTTGTTGATTTGGGAATTGTGAAGTATCCAACTTACAATTGTGTAGTCACCGACCAGATATTCTCTAGTCGAAATGATCTTTTAACTTATGAGGAGGTAAACCTGAGATATCCCACACTTATTTTTTGTATCCTTTAGCCTTATCAATCAAACTAATAGAAGCTTTCAATAGGCACTTGAAGTAGCGCAAATTATGGATGAATCTCTTGTAGAAAATGACTCATCAATGGTTTTGAGATGTATTGCAATATCCGACTCTCGCATATGCAGCTCTGCTGCAAAAGCAGTGCAAGTCTCAACCTCTAAACAATTGTCTGCACCCTTTCCATGCTTTTCAGCTTCATGGATTTATTCGAAGGTGGTTCTGTTAGGTGTTTCTTTTCTTGAGTCCGAGCGTAGGTTTGGGCTCTTTCCTTTTTGTGTTTCACCAAACTAGATAACCATTTTAATGCAGTTCACTCTTTAGTTTAGTAGAAAGAGCTGGTTCTTTCTTTTCGTATGTGATTGTAAGGGATTTTTAAGAGATGAAATCATTTTTTTCTCAGGTACAATGAGGCAATAGATCTACTCAAACGCCTTTTGCTTAATTTTACTTGTGATAGAAGAAGAGGATATTGGACATTGAGACTGTCCATTGATTTGGAACATATGGGTCGTGTCAATGAGAGCCTATCTGTTGCTGAAACAGGATTAGATGATCCATGGGTCCGTGCTGGTTCAAGAATATCATTGCAAAGACGGGTACTTCGTTTAGGAAAACCGCCAAGACGGTGGAAAGTTCCAAGCTTTTCAGAGTCTGTCAAAAGGAAGATCCCTGAGGTTGTTACTTGTTGCTTTATACTTCACGTTAAGAATTTTTTAATTAGTGCATTATCAGTTTTTAGATGGTGTCTGGATGTGCGTTTTGGAAGTGGATGTATGATAGTTTTATATTTTTTTACTTAACAAGTGTCTTTTGTGCCACTATGATGTAGGTTAATGTTCAAGGTAGGCCACTCAACTGCAAAACTGGAGCAAAAAGCAGGTTCTATGGTGAAGATGGAGAACAATGTGGGGTAGAGGAGCTTGCTCTTCAGTATTATGCTGGAGAAGAAGGTGGTGGTTGGCAAGGTGTTCACTCAGAAAGCGGCATTTGGCTAACTGTGTTCGGCCTGCTTATGTGGGATGTCATCTTTGCTGACGTGCCTAATGTTTTTTTGACCAGATTTCAGGTACTAAAATATAGTTACTCTAGTGATAACTATACAAATATTTTACTAAACTTTCCAAAAAAGTTCGCCTAAGCTACTGAACTTTCATTTTTGTTGCATCGAAAATAATTTTTGGGCGACTTTCGTACTGTTTGATCCATTTTTTTTTTTAGATTTTGTTTTATAAAATCTTCTGTTTCATTTTCAATTGCAGACTTCGCCTTTAGATTTAGACACAGATTATTTTTACGAAGCAAGAAAAGCACTCATAGAACCTCTACTATTAAAGATTCACGAAGGCATGGCAGAGGAAATTCTCATAACTTCATATGAATCCCATTTTGAAACATCGTGTCGAGGTGTTAACTGGAACAGGCACTCGTTAACTGAACTTCGATCAGTTGTGACATGTATAGGTGGCCGTTGTTTGGCCCTAATCTGTCGACACCTGGCACAAGATTATCGGAGTTGGTCTAGTGGTATGCCTGATTTATTATTGTGGCGTTTTCATTCTGATTATAGTGGTGAGGCTAAGCTCGTGGAAGTTAAAGGGCCCAGAGACCGTCTTTCGGAACAACAACGTGCATGGCTTCTGTTTTTTATGGATTCTGGTTTTAGTGCTGAGGTTTGCAAGGTGAATCCTCCAGTTACCAAGTAAGACTGTTACATCATCCGTTTTTCTCAGAGTATTTGTGGTTTGGCTGAAACCGACTAAATACTGTCAAATTAAACAATTTGACCGGATGTATTCGGGTCGGTTTACGGCGTAAAAGCATCAAAAAAGAGTTGTTTCAGCCAAACCAAAGTGAACAAATTAAATTTAAATTACATTTGTATTTATTTCATGTATACATGTATGGTATATAACTTATTGATATGGCTCATTGGTGCCATTTCAAAAGGACACGAGTTAAAGACCCTAGGCCTTCATTTTCAACTTTATGTTACGGTTCTTTATAGGTAACTGGTTACATGTTTATGTTTTCAACTTTTCATTCATATATAATTTTTTTAGCACACCTGGCTATACCGTTATATTACGCATGTGTACATGAAATATGATACGTGTATTAGGAATATGGTTTGGCTGAACGACTACCTCAAAGCTCCAAATCTTTAAACCAAACGGCATATCCTGGTTTAATAAATTCTAAACTAGTTGACCAAGTAATGGATGGGCAAACCAGCCAAATTGCTTGCGTATGCTTGTTTGATCTGATTCAAACCAAACCATATACACCCATACCTTAAAGTTATGTTTGTGTCTCTGAGCCTATATATGAGGATGTGGGAACCCATCTAAGTGTGTATAAACAATGTAAAGTATATAACCACTTAGGGGTGGCCTAGTGGTAAGAGCAGGTGGTAACTATTGTCAAGTTCAATTCCTCATAGGTGCAAACAACCCTAAGTGACCATGCCCCCTAAGTGACCATGCCAACCTTCCTGAAAAGGGAGGGTTTTACCCTGTTTGAGTCTGTGTGACGGTAAGCTCAATTCCCGTGAATTAGTCGGCCAAAAGGTCGGCAATCATGGTTAAAAAAAGGGAAGTATACAAATTTATCGAACTCGTCACTAATGGAAGTTAATAGTTCTTGTTTCAAAATGAAATTGTTCATACATATATGTTTTCAAGGTACTAAAAGCATGACTAAGCAAAGTGATTAAAGTTAGATTAGTCACATAAGTCTCTTTGAAAGATAGTTTTGTTGCAACAACTCATATTATATGTTTCTTTAGTTCAATTATACCTATTTCGGCGCCAAAATAAAAGGAAACGAAAGAGAAATAATACTCATAGTTGTTAAACACTTTGCTTTATATCAAGTTCCTAGATTCTTCGTTTTATACATGTTGACGTATTTTTCCTCGAAAGGTTTAGATTGATGGAGAAACCCTAACCTTGTGCTCCTCTTTTGGGTGCTGACTAACTTGTCGGAGTATTTTCACATCACACATATGCACTCACCTTATCTTTTTATTTTCATACAATAAACCCATAAGTTGTAGATATCAAATGTAAATATTATGGTACATGCTTATTGATACAAAGATACAAGACTTAATGGGGCCATGTGTTTACAAAGACCAACTAATGTCTCTCACCCACATGGATGTGCCAAGCACCAACCTTGCAAAAATATGTGCAATTTATTGACAGGTTTACAATTTTTGATTCTTTTATTCAACCTTCATTTATTTCCATATTTGTCTTGTTCCCCTTCTTTTCAATCTTTCATCCCCCCCCCCCCCCCCCCCCCCCCCCCCCCCCTACTATAGTAATATTCCATAACCATGTTACTCCATAATACATGGTGGATCGAGCCGGTTAACCATTGTCAAAGCTTCGTGCGATGGTGGAACCAGGCGGTTGGGAAGAAACTCGAACGTCGACCTTGCAATTGTGTGTTGTAGTTACATGTGCCATATAACTAAAAGATGCCCTTCCAAGAATCTTTATGATAGCCTAAGCAATCTAATATCCGACTTGACAAGTGGACGATTCACATTGTCCTTTAGGTATACATGCACATGAGAGAGGTAAATCACATAACATCATGATTTAATGAACACAAGGCCAAGATTTAATGAACACGAGACCAAGATTTGAACCCATGACCTCCACTCTAGCTACGTGTCACCAACCATTGGCCTGACACTATGACTTGTAAAGTGTGCTAACGAAAGTTATGTCGAGTTTCGTGTCGTTACTTGCACCATACAACTCAATAATGCATTGTTGAGACTTGAGACCATTTAAGACATCAAATTCCATGTTTTATCAACCAAGATGCAACTCCCATAACCACTTAAAGCATCTCCTTTTCTCTTTTTTTCCCTCCAAATCTAAAAGATTCAAGAGAGTTACAAGCTTTAGTGACTTGTATCATGTTAAATCAGCTATAACAAACTCCCACTCAGCTTCTTTTAAAACATCCCATTTTCCCTCCAAAAGTGTTGAATCAGCTAACAATATGATCAACTTTGCAGACTTATATTGTGTCCTAACTGCAGTTGTACCTCTATACGTTACCATGTTCTTAGCTTATGCCTCCGTAAAGTGTAACATTTTCACACCACAACAGTGTGGAGGTATCAACAGATTTGTAGCCATTTTTGCCGTCCCACTATTGTCCTTCGAGTTCATTTCAAGGATCAATCCTTATAAAATGAACCTCAAATTCATAGCAGCAGATGGCGTGTCAAAGATTTTGACGTTAATAGTTTTGTTTCTATGGACTAATTTGTCCAAGAAAGGTAACTTAGATTGGGCTATCACCATGTTCTCACTATCCACGCTTCCAAACACACTTGTTATGGGAATCCCGCTTTTGAAATCCATGTATGGAGATGATAAAGAAACGATCATGGTGCAAGCGGTTGTGTTGCAGTGTATAATATGGTACACATTGCTTTTGTTCTTGTTTGAGTATCGGGAAGCAAAGAATTTGCTATTGGTAACATGTGAAAAGGATATTAATGATTGTAGTGTTGATAGTAGTATGGAAGTTCAAGAAAGAGTTGAGAGAAGAAGCTGTAATGATGACGATATTGTGAGTGTGATTCTTTCAACGCCTTCTAATCCACATATGCTTCAGAATTTGAATAGAGTAGCGCCTGCAATTGCTAGTGCGGTAGAAGATAATGTACGGGAGTTGCATTTGTTTATTTGGAGATGTAGGTGCTGCACTTCACCAGGTAAGACTGTTTTATCTTTGACGTTCAAATGACAAGTAAAAGATTATGCTTAACTCAAACTTAGATTTTTATTAGAATAATAATAGTTTTGTAATCGTATCTGACACTCTACTGATGTATGAAAAAAATTTAGAAATTTTTGAACAGGAAAAGGTATTTTAGGTCAACCCGAACGTTTTTTAGACCACACTATATATTACGCATTATGACTCGTTACCTGACATAACTGTGTTAAATGACACATGAATTGAACAGGTGTATGTGAACAATCAGTAGAAGTATGCAGCAGAGAAAATGAGAAAGCAGAAAGTGTGGAAGAATCAAATGCTATTCAGTCTCTGGGATCACCAAAAATGCTAAAGAAAATATTGAGAATGGTATGCTTTAAGCTCGTGAAAAACCCGAATACATATGCGAGCATACTTGGTTTGAGTTGGGCTCTGGTTTCTTGCAGGTAACTAGCACTTAGTTCAGAGGAATTAATGTTATTAAAGATCAAAATCAAACTATTTTTTAACACCTTTTTCTGTTTTCAATGATATAAGCAGATGGGGAATACAGAAACCACAAATTCTTGAAAATTCGGTTACTATTCTGTCAAATGCTGGCTTAGGAATGGCTATGTTTAGTTTAGGTATGAATATATCAATTTTGACATGTTTACGCACTATTGGGTCGGTTTATGTTATGATTAATTCAAACGGGTTGAAAGTTGCCCTTAATGCATGCATCCTTCTGAATCGTTTATTACAAAAGTTGAATTACTATCGTAATCCAAGTAACTAATCAATGTATAAGAAAATTGAACCAGATATTGTTTCATTGTTTGTGATTACCCGAACCTGAACCCATTTTGACTCATTACCCAAAGCCACAGACCTACCCATCTTGCCACCTTTACTTATAAATAACTATTGTCTTTGGTGTTCAAGGTTTGTTCATGGCTTCACAGCCGAAGCTTATAGCCTGCGGGAACAGATTAGCAGCATATGGAATGGTAGCTAGGTTTGTTGCCGGACCGGCTGTGATGGCAGTTGCATCTATTGGTGTAGGTCTAAGAGGCACCATTCTACAAGTTTCTATTGTACAAGCTTCTTTACCACAAGGGATTGTTCCCTTTGTGTTTGCTCGGGAGTACAACTTGCATCCCGATGTTCTAAGCACTGCGTAAGCCACTAGTGTTGCACTCATCCTTTTAGAGGTGGCAACTTCGAATGATTTACTTGTGACTAGAATTGCCGATTTTGCCACCTGTGGTTACTTTTTTATGCCGGTCTTAAATCATTACTAACATAATTGTTTTTTTACAGGGTGATATTTGGAATGATAATCTCATTACCGATCACAATGTTGTATTACATCTTACTAGGTCTCTAAATGAAGCAAAGGCGTATTGGAAAACTGAAAAGAAGGAATAATTGCTCGATGAGTATTCATGATTATGTCGAGACAGAGGCATAGAGTAACTACAGATGTCAAACAAAGTAGCAGGATCTTCATTAATTTCAGCTTAATGTCTTGATAGTATAGGCGGCACACTAGTTAGTAATAGGTGTTTTTGTTCTATAGCTTAAACTTCCATGAACAACCGCAATAATATGATAATATTAGTCACTTGTTTTACGCCATTTGGAAACCAACTTGAACCATAAAATAGACCGACAAGTTTTTTGGTCTATGTGGCGATTCCTATCTAATCTCAGTCAGTTACAGGTCACTATGGATCGCGTGAGACTTCATTTTCTCATCTTCTCATAAAGTCACATCCTCTGAGTGGGACCCACAAAATGAAAACGCAAAAATTGAAAACATTTCATGTGAGCTTGTTTGTCCCCTAAAATATAATATTGCAACATACCCAAAGTCCATCAATGGTATGCTCATCCTACGTCGTACTGATAGCAAAACTCAAGAACATTAGACCGCCCCTACAATAACAACGTTGAAATTTGTACCGAGTGTTACATCCAGAGTCACTTCATAAGACAACGTAAGAAAAAAGTGCCCCATGAAATGGCCTTCAGTCACACTTGGTATGTGCAAACTCTTTATCAGATTATACCGACAGTGAGATGCTAGCTGGTGTTTTACATTCGGCTCAAGAGTACACGCATAAAGCATCATTATCAGTTGTAGTTTGTTTGGTAACTAACATCAGGGGACAAAGATACCATCAGCTTCATGTGACTTGCTTCGTCAAGGCCAAAAACATGCAAGGCCATGTGGACGGTCCGATAAGACTTATTGAACTATGGGATTTTGGTTACTGAGATAATCAATCAAAATACTACTGACGTCACTCAACTCTACACAAAGTCAGAAGCTCTTTGTGAACAACCTAGCATGGTCACACTTGAAGTTCAAAATTTTAGAAGTTAAAGCAAACAATTTCCATGAACATAAAAGCAAGCATCCCATCCACTTATAAACAACACTCGAACACCCATTCATATAAATGACTCTTATGCAAAATGGTGCAACAAAGTGTTCCATCCAGATCACCCCAAAACCAGAGGCCTTATTCGCATAACATGCCTCCTAATCAAATCTCAGCTGGATCTGGATGCTAATAAAACCAAAATGAGAGTTTCTATGTAAGACTAGAAACTCAAAGCTTTCTGTATAATGTTTTCATGGTTAATCTACATTTACTAACCTAATCCATTTCTTTAGAAGTCATAAGATAATCAAGATCAGTTTAATTTGTCATGCCTACTTCTAAAATGATACTCGTAAACTTATAATTTCTCTCCTAATGACTCAAATTATGAAAATCAGTATCTCTATACATGAAGATTATAAACTAACTATTTGCAACTTATAAATAGGCGCCAAAACTCATAATGTCATATATATACCCGATTTAAACACAAAATTTGTCATATCTACCAATTTTATTATTAAATTAATTAAAAACTCAATACACATTATTAAAATACTCAATATACCATTTATATAAACACATCTGCAGGTTGTCATAGTTGAAGAAAATCAAGTACAAATTTACCAGCCACTATTGAACTACACCAAAGCACTACCGTCAGGATCATCCGATCATGGTTAAATGTTAATCTCCATTTACTTGTTTTCGTGTTTTGTTCTTCTATCATCTTCGAGTAAGGTTTATTCTACAGTGTTTTAAATTACATAATTGTTCATTTGCTAGTAAAAAGGATAGGTTGTCATAACCACATTTTACAAAACCATGGAAGTAGTTTTTTCATTTATGTACTTTTGAAGGTCTACAAACGAAACTAATTGATTATCAAACACAACAAACGGATTAATTGCGTTTATGAATCGAGATAATAAAATAATCTAGACCCAATCGCAATCATAAACACCTCCTTAGTAGAAACATTTGGTTTTTATCTTTACTTTGAACATGAGAATACATTGTGTTATTTGGTTTGAATAAGAAGCTCAAATAACTTGTATTATTTGTTTAGAGGGAATTGCAAAAATCGTCCCTAAACTTTGGCCAATTTGCATGTTTCGTCCCAGAACTGTTGAAACTGCAAAAATCGTCCCTGTGGCAAACTTTTGGGGCAAATATCGTCCTTTTGGGGCATATATCGTCCCAAATTGGTCAAACTTTAGGGACGATACATGCATACGGACCAAATTTTAGGGACGACACATGCACACGGGCGAAACTTTAGGGACGATCCTTGCAGTTTCAAAATTTGTAGGACGAAACATGCAAATTGGTCAAACTTTAGGGACGATTTTTGCAATTTACTCATTTGTTTATGAGGTGTTTTAATAATAAAATTAATTAGATGTTAATCAGTCAATTTTTTATATGTGTTGGTGTATTATTTAATTCTACATAGTGCTTAATAATTTGTAATTGCTTAAAATGATCGTAAAAAACTTAAAAGCGAGAATTTAAAATGCTTTATATGTAGATGTTAGCGTATGAAAGTTTTAGCCCAATAGCCAAAGCTCATACGATCATTACAAACCCAAAAGGTCAAAGCCCACCACATGCTTCGCCTGGAGAACTAATCTCGACTTAATAGCTAAGACCGTGATAAGTTCGACCTGGAGAACCAATCTCCAAGCGACCACTGGCATACCAGTTTGCCCTCTCATACTGACCGTTATTATTCTATGGCCAAGTGTAAAGACCTCATTGGCGCAGAGGTAATGTGGCAGACATTTCGTTATAAAATACATAACAATAAATCGTACAAAGATAACCAAACACCAACACATATAAATTCCGTTGGTTTCTTCTTATTATGGTGGAAGATAACCATCGTACTATACGTAAGAAGTATACATGTAGTATAGATAGTATTTTGAAACATCAAACATTCAAATTCCGTTGGTTTCTTCTTATTATGGTGGAATGGAACATCTCGATTAACCATGAATGAAATCATCAAGATTCAAGACACTAATTATAGCATTATGAGTTGATGACAGATAATTCTATTTGTGCCTTTGTGGGCTCTAACCCCCTTCATAATACTTCGTAACAAGTATTTCATTTGTGGGCCACATGGGTGACGGCCTAAGAGCAGCCCAAAAGAGAGACCATCAATTTACAAGCTCATGTGTTCATATACCAAGTTCATCTAAGCCCAATTTTATATAAGCCCACTTCATACTATTAAAAAGCTAGAAGATGTTACTACCGAAAAGATGATAAAAAATATAAGTTGAGATCAGATTTCATATTTGCCATAGATAAACTGAACCAATTTAAGTCATCTAACTTTCATCAAAATTAATAAAAAACTATTTTTCATTTAAAAAAAAAAACAAACATATCTTACAAACGATAAATCTTCAAATTACGAAAAATACACTATCGCGACGATAATTAAATTATTTTTCTATAGATATGCACTTCTATATACTTTCGACGAACTTTTTTTTTTAAATTTCCGAAAAATACACCATCGCTACGAGAATTAAATTATATTTCTATAGATATGCACTTCTATATACTTCATTTTAAAAATCATATGTGATTTTTTTAGGCGGAAATTAAAAAAAGAAAAAAAATAGTCAAAAGTATCTATAAAGAGATAATTTAATTCTCGTCGCGATGGAATGATTTTTTTCGCGTAACGATTAACGGTTTGCGAGATATTTAATTTTTTAAAAAATGGTGAAAGTTTATTTATTTATTTATTTATTTTATTTAATTTTGATCAAAAAATGAATGGATATGCTTGGTTCTTTAGATATATGACAAATATGGGATCCATATGGATCTTGTTTCTAAAAAATATTCATACGAATAGAAATGGAAATTTTACACTTTGAAACCACATTACATCAAACAATTTGTGAGCTATGATTAAAATTAGGGTTTTGCTAATGACGGGTTGTGGTTAAGAAGTAAATTTTTATTACAATTGTTTGTAGGAAATTAAATCATTCAATCAGAATCAAGTGTTGGTTGTGAATCCGAATTTTTAGAGATTATCTTCGTTTTTTTTGGAATTCTCATCCAATCATAGTTATTCATTGTAATCATGTAATAAAAATTGTATTCTTAATCATAGCCCATAAGGCTGTCATTAGAAAAACCCTTAAAAATCATGGGGATTAATGGTCGAATTGGAAACTATCAAGGAATTAAACTAAACGATCGACCATCTTTTTTATTCTTTTCAATAATTTGACAATTTGATCATGTGATATAATTGTATACATTTCTTTTTTTGCTGTAATAGAACTCGAGATTATCATGCATGTTGCATACCGTTAGGTGCCTAAAATACGAAATGAGCTAAAATTTAAACAAGAATCTGAGCGAACTCAACATGGTTATACAAAATATGGGTCTGCAGTTGGAAAGGAAACAATTATAATGCTGAAGAAACTAATTATGCGGTTGACATTAATGATGATAACGAAACCTATCTACAATGAAGAAAATGATGAGTTAAACATTTATGAAGATAATGAAAATTTTATAAACGACGAAAATCTAGAAGCTGACGAGGTTAATATTAATGAAGGCAATGAAAGCCATGTTGAAAAAAATAAAGTCCTAAAAATTGTTATATTTATGGAGTTAATAGCAACATTTTTTATGTAACAGTTTGGTATGATTTCGGTTTAAATATTAAAGATATTCAAGACTTATTTACGAAGTACAATAAGTCAATAACGCGTTAGCAATTTTTAGGTTTGAAAGCAGTTATTTAGAAATGTAGATTATGGCAAGGTAATTAATATTTTTGCTTAAAGAAATGCACGATGACATTGTTTAGGTGATATCTATTGAACTTGTTATATAGAGTTTGTCTCATATTGTTTTATGGGGTTAACATTTGGATGGTTTAGGTTTAAGTATTAAAAAATTGACGTGCAGATGAGCCGCCTAGTTTAACCAAGTTCCAAACCCTTAAATGATAACGTCTTATTTGTTTATAAAAGACATATTTCACTCGGCTTGCTCAGGATATCTGAAAACTTAGACCACCCCGACCATCATGACACCAACACATACATCTTCAAGTCGCACACAAACACCAACAACCCTGCTTGATTTGTGGTTTTGTCTATTGTACTTGTTATATCTAGGATTTTCGTTTTTCTTTTTAACCAAGAATAAAAAAAGATATGGGTGTGAGTGTGGGACAGTTAACTGTTTTTTCAGCAATATGAAATGAACTTAAGATGGAGATTTTTTTGAACCAAAATAAAACTTGGACCTTAACGCTATGTTCTCGAGTTAAATTTAAGAGTGAAATGTAAAGAAAATGAAAGTGAAGAAAAGAAATGGAATGGAGATGAAGAAAGCTAGAGATTTTTTTGTGTTCTTTAGTATCAATAAAATGAGAAGAAAGAAAATGAAAAAAAGTTATACATTTACAATTATGTCCTCACAAAAAAATAAAAATAAAAGAAAAATGCAATGATGATTTGGTCTTTCTAATATTAAATATTTTGTTCTATTCACTTTCATCTCAGTGAGTCAAAAATAACACTAGTGCTATTTCATTTCCATTTACAATCACTTTCTTTCTTAGGCCCAAAAAAACTCAAGAACACAATTTTTTTTGTTTCACTCCATTCCTTTCACTTTCCCCCTAAAATAAAAAAAACTAGAGAACATAATGTAAAACTCCATTATAACTTCACATAAATATCGTTATTATATATATGTTATAAATATATTAATTTAAATTTATAAAATATTAAATATATGAGTCGTTGTTATACATAAAATCTTGTTATTTGTTTCTATACAACACTAACCCACTTTTTCCTCATGTTCATAATCTCGTCCATAATTAATTATAACAATAACAATAACAATAATTATTGTTTTCTTCTCAATTTAAGGAGAAGTTTGTTAAAGTTACATCTTATTAGCCATTGGCTTATGCCATTGCGATTTTTGGGACGAATAACACACCAACGGCTAGCTATACTGCAATGTTTCAGTGTTGTCATTGGGATTTATTTTTTATTTTATTATTATTTTTTAATTTTTTAGGATAAACTGCAAAAAATGTCCCTAAACTTTCCTGATTTTGCGAAAGTTGTCCTCATACAAGATTTTTAGTAAATAATGTCCTTGAGCAGGTTTCGTTAAGCAAAAAGTGTCTTTGAGGATGACGTTTGTTTGCAAAAACGGTTTTTTGGCCTAACGCTCGTTAGGGAGCCTGTTAAGTGCCTTGTGAAATGACTATTTTACCCTCATTTCCTTCAATAATCGCAATTTCACCCTTCCCCTTTCTTTCCCGCACTTATGTACAATTACGTATTCCCCCCCTCTAAACCTTGAGGGACAAAATTCGCGATAAAACCTTGATATAAAAGTAAATCATTTGGGGCTGCCACAAACATAACGTCTAACACATACAAACATAAACCCTAATTTGTTGACCATGGATGCCGACCAAAGTGGAAGCAGCGACAGTGATACCACTGTTGGTAAGTTTTTGTTGTTTATTTAGTTCCTTTATTTGTTAAAAATTGGATTACTTTGATTTTGGAAATTAAATGTGACTGTGAGTGGTTAAGAGTAGTGTCAACTTGCTTGTGTTAATTGATGACATTTAGTGTATAAGTGATCACATCTAGTCTTGTTGGCAATCTTTATAGATTTCAATGATGGCGCGAAGAGTTGTTGTGCCCGTATGGAAAAGAGCATTGCAAAACTTGAACATGTGTTTTACAGGTTGAAATGGATGAAAGGTTAATTTTTTGAACCTGTTATGATGTTATGTAAATACATTTATTTGTGTTAGTATTAAAGTTTGGCTTTGCTGGAATAATGTTTACAGCTATTAAACTGACTGAATGTTTACCGGATGATGAACAAGTTTGGTCTAAGCTGGGCAATGCCATTAATTATGAATTAATGGAAGAGATGAAAGCAAGATATGGGCAATTCAAAACCATCAAAGAGAAAAATGTAGATGAATTTCTTGATGAGCAATTTTTGATGACAAAGGTTGAAAATCAAGGTAAAAGCATTCAACCTCTTAAAAGGGTGTTTATAAAAGCAAATAACTCTTATTTAAACTCTGCAAATCTTGTTGATGTTGATGAGCTGTTTATTAGCAAAAAGAATGAAACGCTACAAGGTAAATATACTGAAGCTCTTAAAGGGGTGTTTGGAATGTCTTTCTACCATATAGATGTTATTTATTTAAATGATGTTCTTGGAAGTGAATATTATAGCTTGTATCACCGTTTGCCTTTGTTGTATACTTTATGCAGTTTTGGATTTTGTTACTCTAAGCTTTGAATTGGAATCAGATGATGGTACCAGTAATCATAACAAGGGTAAGCCAGCTGAGGGTACCAGTGAGCAGAGGAAGGAAGCTGCTGCTAAACAGAGAAAGGCAAGGCTAGATGAGGGTACTAGTGAGCAGAGGAAGGCAAGGCCTCCGAGTGTAACCGACTGCGTCCTTGGCCTAAGAGCAAAGAAGAAAGAACCAGCTCCCAAAAGAGGTTCTAAGTGTTGTTCATTGCATTCCAAGAAGAAAAATTAAATACAGAATAATGTTCCTCTTTTGTGTTTACTATTTGAATGTAATGGTGACAATTTACTTAATCTATGTAAGACATGTTTATCTAATAGGTTTGGTTAAGCATTGTTCATTTTGCATAACCTTTTTGATTAAGCATTTTGCATGTACATTTGCATATGCGGGGGTGTTTGTATTTATGCATTTTGACTTTTTAAAGTCAACAATTCAAACACAAATGTAAAAATTGAAACATAAACATCCTAATGGAAAAATAAACATCCTAATTGAAACATACCCATGTTGACTTTTAGAATTCAAAAAATACAGAAACCTAATAACCTACCTAATCAATTAGCAATGTTAGTGCCTTCATTAAATTCTCACACACGAACCACAAACCTGCCCATTGAATACTCAATGCTTTCTCCCTTATATTCATTACACCACAATTACACCACAACACTTATCTCTTAAACATTGGTCATCAAATTTAGTCACCATGGATGCCCAATCCTCAAACCAAAAAATACACCCCAATGCACAATGCAGAGAATCACAAACACACCTTCTTGGTTTCAAAAGAACCGTAAGGGGGTCTTCTGTTGATTATCACACCTGTCTCCCTGAACCACCACTTGCAGTAATGCCAGAACCACATTTCTCTTATTTTCAGTGTTGCAAAAATACATTTCAGCTTTGTGAGGAACTACGTGTGTTTAATGAAGAGGCCCGCTTCATGTGGACAAGCATTCACAAGTACCTTGTGGAGGTAATGAAGGAACAAGCCAACAAAAAATGAAACCTTTCCTCCTAACTTTTGATTTGGTTGTAATAGGTTGTTGCTAAATAATTATGTATTTGGATGGTAGTTGTTTTAACAATGGCTTATCTTTTGTATCCTATGACTAATGCAAGTTCGTTTGGTTAAATTTGTTATTTTCCATATTATTTGCTTATGAGATTGTCTGCATTCTTGTTTTAACAATGCTTTATCTTTTTTAGCCAAGAAAGTATGTAATTTGTATGCAAATTATATAAATAAAGGCTCAATCTAGTTAGAAAGTACTTTTGTGTAGTCAAACATAGGGTCAGGCAACTTGACTATTCGTTTGACTTTGTTTGTGTAATGTACATGAGTATTAACTCAGCACATTTACACACAAACCTACCCATGTCACTTGCTTCATTTATTTGTCAACCTAGTTAGATAGTACTTTTGTGTAGTCAAACATAAGGTCAGGCAACTTGACAACTCGTTTGACTTTCTTTGTGTAATGTAAATGAGTATTAACTGAGCACATTTACACATAAACCTACCCATGTCACTTGCTTCATTTATTTTTCAACATTTCTCACAACCCTGCCCATCTTATATCATCAACTTTGTTCATCAAACTCATTAAAACTCTAAGCTCACCATGGATGCACAATCCAGAAAGTTAGCAACTAACAGTCACAACCATGCCATCCGTTACCCATTGAAAGTTGGAGGCTCTCAAGCATGGTGTTTCTCCGCAGAACTTGAAAAACCAGTTCCACCAATGCCTGAACCACACGCCTCTAAATGTCAATGTTGCAAAAATACATGTCAGGTTCGTGAGGAATTATGCGTGTTTAAGGAAGAGGATCGCTCTAGTTGGACATCGATTAACAACTTAATTGTGCTAATCATGGAGGAAAGAGGCAAAAAAAAACCATGAAACCTCTCCTACATATGTTATGGTTGTATTAATTTTAGTTCTAAGTATGTTTATGTAATATGTTAAGTACTTCTATAATATGGTTGTATTTATATTAGGTTATGCTTTATGTTTGATGAACAACTATATTTATGTAATATGTTTAAGTAATTCTATCTATGATACGATTATATTAATATATCTTAAGAACATATTTATGTATTATGCTTTAATTCAAATGTAGTTGATTATTGTTTCACTTGACTTGATAATTTTTATTTTGATGTTCCCAATTTTGTTTGTCCAAAATGTTACTTGTTAATTTTAATGGACTATACATTTCCATATTATCTCCCTACCAAATCCACTCAACCATCACCCACAACAGCCAAAGTGGAGCAAATGTATGGTTAACACTGCTTTAAGGAATTACAACTGCTACAGGTTAACACTGCTAGTTAAAATTTATGCTGCTGCAGGTTTTGTTTTAATGCTGCTGCAAATTTTGTGAAGGGGTAAATTGCAAGTCTAGATTAATACTCGGCAAATATTCTTCAAGGACTATATTTGCAAATTTAAATATACTTCATTAAAGCAACCAGATTACTAGAGTAGGCTTTTTCATCGAACATTAACTGTCAAACCAACCCCGTTGTTCATTTCAAAGTGATAATCAATAGTTACCTTAGGTTTACAAAAAAAAAAAAAATGTAAACACGACACAATCAAACCCGTCTATGGCAAACAACGATAAGGGAAAGTCTATGTTGATTGGGGGTGAGGAAACATCAGAAAAGACTTGGGGGAAAGATTTATTAAATGATAAAGTGTTTGAGGAAGTTGTGGATACATTTCGTGATGAAATAATTGCCAAATATGGTTCGTATGCAAACATAGGGAAGGAAATGATAGCAGTTATTCTTCAATGGATGTGGAACAAAACTTTCAACGAACCAAACATGGGTGGTAGTGGTGCGCAAACTATTCCTACCCTTGGAAGTGGTAGCGGAACAACCAATGAAGTAGTTGCAGTTGAAGAGAAAAAAAGAGGGAGGGGAAGGCCCAGAAAAAAAGTTGGTTTTTCTGTACCAAACGATAAACCAATTACAATGTTAGAGAAAAAGAAGAGGGGAAGGCCTATTAGGAGTGGGAGGAAGAGGGAGGGGACTGACAAACCGAGTACAATGTCACCCATAAGGAAGAGGGGAAGGCCTATTAGAAGTGGTAGGAAGAGGGAGGGGAAGGAAGAGCGTGCGGATCATGGTATGTTAATCTAATATAATTCATTTATGTGTCTTTTTATTTGCTGATGAGGCTAAAAATGAACCACTTTTAAGGGGTCATTTAAGCCCAGAATTGAATTCAGTTGATCAAATATTGCCCTAAATCGTTCCTTTTGTGATTTTAGGTACTTTGGGAGTGAATTCTAGAAAAGGAAGCAATTCGGACGTTTTTAGAGCATAAAAGTGAAGAAAACGACAAAGACTTAATTTTCCATGCTGAGAACAGTACCTGACGGCGTCAAGAAGAAAATCCTGACGGCGTCAAGAGTAAAATCCGTGACGACCCAGTGAAAACCTGAAGGCGTCACAAGAAGGGCGTCAAGAGTTAATATGGTGACGGCCTGCATAAGGGATACACATGACGGCGTCAAACCCAGATCTAGGCAGTCCGAGAAACTATTTGGCGGCGAGATGACGGCGTCAGAAATTTGTTCTTGATGCCGTCACCTATCAGAATCTATATATAGTTTTCTATTTTTCATTCATAAAAGATGAACTTGGGTGGAGAATACTAGGGCCGAACTTTGTAAACCCTAGGTCGTATTTTAAAGTATTTTCAAGGGTTTTCACCCCTTGAATCCTTTCATGTTCAATTGAGATAAGTCTTCTCTTAATTCATTCAATATGTCTATGTGTTGTTTGAATATATCTTATGCTTGTCTTGATTTCAACATGCTAAGCTAGATCTTTCATGTGTTTGCTTAGATGTAATGAAACCTAGATGTTAATTATATGTTGATTACTTGTTTGTAGTTGTATTGGATGAATGGTTTCAATGTTAGGCTTAAGAAAACTGGCAGATCTCCATTGTGTAACATGCTTGAACATCTTAGGAAACATGAACCGATGTGTACTAGGTTTTATTGGTTGTATTTAGTGCATGAGCAAATTCTAATGATCCCATGTTAGGAGCTTCTTAGCCGGCTCGAAATAGGAGTGAAGTAGGCTCTTATAGGATTGGGGAAGTAAGTACGCCACCCCATGAATGGTATTAAGGAATACAATCCGTCATCCACGCAACTGTAACAAGTAATTAACATGTAAAAGATATCTAGGGAGTAGTGAAATCTAAGTAAACACAATTCTCCCATATATTGCTCACACCTCTAGTTAATTTAGTTTATTTTCATTTCTAGTATTTTATTTTTATTGCATCTTAGTAATTGGGTTAGTTGACTAGCAACTAATTCCGCCCAACTCCTTCAAAACCGAGATTTTTAATTGCTTTACATAAAATATAAAAATACAAAAAGAATCATCCCTCATCTCTAGACCTAGTCTTTAGGTTTTCTAATCCTAGCGACACTATTCCTAGCTGAACGATCAATCCCCCGGTACTTGTCATTATACTGTACTACATCGATCAGGTACACTGCCTGGTAGGGGTTGTAAGCTTCTCGAGATCCCTCGAGAGGTAAAGCCTGGTGCAATCCTTACGCTACCAAGTTTTTGGCGCCACAGCCCGGGGAATAGTTATTGTCTAGGTTAGAATCTTTTTTTATTAGGTCTACTTGCTAGATTCCTTTCTAGTAAGATTTTATTTTTATTTTTAGGTTCTCTTTAGTCTATCTTATTTCTTCGTGTTTTTGTTCGTAACTCTTCACCATCCAACATCATGGATGATGGTAATATCTTTGAACCCATCATCCCACCACAAGAAAACCCACTACTAGATAACCAACCTCTTAGGCCCCAAACCCTAGGAGAGTATTCCTGACCTAGCCACCAAGGCTATCGAAACACCATTAAGCTCACCCAAGGAGCCAATGTGACCCCCTTGCGATCCGACACCATCCGGTTGGTGCAAAGCGGATGTGCATTCTATGTACTTCGTTCCGAAGATCCAAATCAACATCTCAAGGACTTCCTTAAAATCGTAGATTCTACAGACCTTGATGTTACAACTAGAGAGTCAACCCGATTACGCCTATTCCAATTCTCTCTACGTGATCAAGCTAGTCAATGGCTTGAGCGTTTACCCTCGGGATCCATCACCTCATGGGATGATCTCACCACTCGTTTCCTTGCTCAATTTTTCCCACCGGGGAGAACTACCAAGCTTAGAAATGACATCTTGATGTTCCAACGACGTCAAAATGAAACTCTATATGAAGCATGGACTCGTTTCAAGGACTTACTCCAAAAAGTCCCTCATCTTGGCATAGATCTTTGGCTCCAAGTCCAAATCTTCTATGACCATATCGATCTCTCCACAAGGCGAGGCATTGACCAATCGGTCGGTGGTAAGCTACGTGATCTAAGTGCGGAACAATCGTGGGAACTCATAGAAGATCTTGCTCTCTATGACAACAAAAGTTGGAATGATCCCCGTGATTTGAACAAAACGGTCAAGGCAATATCTTTGCCTTCGAACAATTCTAGCACTCCCAACCGTAGGATCATGGAACTTGAGGACCAAGTCAAGTTTCTCATGAAATCTTACGAAGCTCCTAAGCCTTCAAGCCAAGTGAACAAAATCATTTCTTCATGCGAATTATGTAGTGGTTCCCATGACACTCGTGATTGTGTGGAACTCCCCGGAACAGCTTTTGCGGACTACGCATCCTCGTGTACCGACGAAGCGGGAGATAAGTGGTACACTTTCAAACCCGAGCCAAACCCGTATGGTGATTCCTACAACCCTTCTTGGAAAAATCACCTAAACCTTAGGTGGAAACAAAACCAAGCCAATTCTTCCAATCCGCCTAATCATTACCAACCAAACGGTCCACCCTCAAACCGTACTTTCAACAACAGTCCTTCTAACAACTATGGTAGTACCAACAATCTTGAAGGATTGATGTCTAAATTTATGGCGTCTCAAGAAGCTCGCATATCTAAGTTTGAAGCCGATTTCAAACAAAAGCAAAGCGAGATGACTACCAAAATTGACACATTGTTGAAAGTCCTCAATGACCAAGAAATGGGAGCACTCCCAAGCGACACGGTCAAGAACCCGAAACTAAACGTTAATTCCATATCATCAGTTTCGTCACTGATGCGTGGGAATCGCAACAGGCTTTACCTCTCGAGGGATCTCGAGAAGCTTACAACCCCCACTAGGCAGTGTACCTGATCGTTGTAGTATAGTATAGTGACAAGTACCTGGGGATTGATCGTTCAGCTTAGGAATAGTGTCGCTAGGATTAGAAAGCCTAAATACTAGTTCTAAGGGTGAGGGATGATTATTTTGTGTTTTTATATTTTATGGAAAGCAAATTAAAATCTCGGGTTTGAAGGATTTGGGCGGAATTAGTTGCTAATCAACTAACCCAATACTAAGATGCAATCAAAATAAAATACTAGAAAATGAAAATAAACTAATTTATACTAAGGTTGTGAGCAGTAATTAGAGAAAATGTGTTTACTTAGATTTCACTACTCCCTATATATCTTTTACACGTTAATTACTTGTTATAATTGCATGGATGACGGATCGTATTCCTTAATACCATTCATGGGGTGGCACACATAACTCCCCAATTCTATGAGCTCTTATCTCCTCCTACACCATGCCCAGCACAACTATAGGGATTGTAAACAGTGGCTCATGCATTAAATACAACCAATAAAGACCTAGTGCGCGTTGGTTCATGTTTCTTAAGACGTTCAAGCATGTTACCAATTGGAGATCTGCCAGTTTTCTTAAGCCTAACATATAAATCATTCATCCAAGACAAGAATAAACAAGTAATCAACACATAATCAATATCTAGGTTTCATTAGATCTAAGCAAACACAAGATAGATCTAGCCTAGCATGATGGAATTAAGACAAGAACATGATATAGACAACCAACACATAGACATATTGATTGAATTAGAAGAACACTTATCTTGATTAATCATGCAAGGTATCAAGGGGTTGGAACCCTTGAAAAACCTGTAAAGTTACACCAAAATCGTACTTAGGGTTTCTCCCAAAACTCCTCTCTTAAAATGTGAAAAATTAGAAAACTATATATAGGAAAAGGGGTCTGACAGAGTCAAGACCAATTAGGTGACGCCGTCACCTCGCCGCCAAAACAATCCTCGGACTGCCTAGATCTACATTTGACGCCGTCAAGTACAAATCATTTCCAGGCCGTCATGACTTTTACTCTTGACGCCCTACCTTCATGACGCCGTCAAAACTCTTCTGGATCGTCATGGAATTTTACTCTTGACGCCGTCAGGGAACTACTCTTGACGCCGTCACCTACTGTTCCCAGCATGGAAAATTAAGACTTTGGCGTTTTCTTCACTTTTATGCTCCAAAAACGTCCGAATTGCTTCCTTTTCCAGATTTCACTCCCAAAGTACCTAAAATCACAAAAGGAACGATTTAGGGAAATATTTGATCAAATAAATTCGGATTCGGGCTTAAATGACCCCCTAAAAACGGATCATTTTTCGCCTCATCATATACCCTTACACTTGAGATTTGCTTGTCCTCAAGCAAATGCGCTTTTATTCTACTCAAAATACAAGTTAGGGGTCATTTAACACTAATATAAAAGTAATTACCATAAATAATCGTTCCACTAAAGACCAAAGACAAGCACGGAGGTCATACACAAGCACCTCACAAATAGTGTTTAGATACTCACATCTCTCGGGTGTAATAAAGTATAAATTACAATATGAAAACGGAAGATATCTCTCACTACCTGTCATAACAAAATAGATTACCATAGGCTTGGGAAAGGATCAAACCTCCACCACATGGCGTAAGCACCTAGGATAAACTATCAAAGAGGTCTTTTAAAGGGTTGTAACGTTAGGTGTAGGGATATGAAATACACGGTTTTGTTGGATAAAGGAAGTTTTACTGGTGGCGAGTTAACAATCTTGGTTAATTACATGTACAACATGGCGTTGCTAAGCCAAGACTCGACTCGACTTAAGCTAATAAATGAAAAATAACAAAAACATAAAATGAATATAAAATAAAAAGGGGATGGTAGTCCGTATGTTTTTTCTCTTTTTCTTTTTCTATTTTTTTTCTTTTTTTCTTCTTTTTTTTTTTCTCTTTTTTTTCAATTTTTTTTTTTTTTTTTTTTTTTTTTTTTTTTTTTTTTTTTTTTTTGCATACACTCTTACCCTACCATCCAAAATAATACATCATAGGGGATGAACATTCCCCTTACACTTGAATCTTTACATACTTTACATTAAACTAATCTAATGACTCGAATTAAGAAAATCAAAACACTTGGAGCACTTTTAAGATTAACGTACATATGGGGGTAATAAATGATGTTCTTCCCCATTACTCCATAAAATAAGTACTTACCCATGAGTCCTAATCGTCCCAAAACAATATGTACAAGGATATGACTCGACTTAGCAACCATGTAATCAATTAGAAAGTTAACTTAGGGTTTAACAAATAACAATAATGCACTAAAGATGAGCGCATACACGGAAGGCTAAGGCGATTTGGTTGTACATTTAAGTGGGGTGTAACAAATTCTTCCTTTAAGTAAAATGCTTAAAGTTAGAAACGAAAAGATAGGCTCGGAGGGGTGTACTAGGGGTTTCGTGTACTAAAAATGAGTACAACGCTAAGGGTGTGGGAAAAATTAGTTGACTTAACTAGCCAAGTAATATGACTTAAATGGTCAAGTAATTATGATACGGGTTTAACACAAGGGTAATCCTTATGCCTCTTATCATGTAGTAAATCCTACCACACGAATGTAGTCTCACTAGCGGTCTCGGGATACATCACTAACGCAAGTTCTAGAATCTAAATGCTACCGGTACACTCATAAGCACTAATAGTAAATGCTTTCCTATCAAATCTAAAGGCGAACCTCACATATTTGGGTGGAAAATTTTTCTGAATATACGGTTATATGCTAGTCATACAACCTCCTATCCATGAGACGCTTGCTATGGCTAAAGTTTCACTCCTAAATGTTGTAAAAAATTTTAAATTTGGCGTTAAAATTGCACTAACAAGTATTTCTCATAGTTTTATTACACATCTACCATCAAACAAAACAAACTCAAGCGAAAGTGCATATGTAAGGTATCATCTTTTTACCCTCCCCTTACACTTAAGATGAACATTGTCCCCAATGTTCAAGTAAAGAATGTAAAAGTGAAAAAGTAAAGAGAATGAAATCAAATACTCCCCTGATTCGCTCGGTATGGATAATAAGATGGCCATGTTAAATCTTCCTCCAAGAAAATGAACAATCAAAGCTTCCCTTCCAGAATATAAATCATCTTCTCGTCATACATAACCTGTAAAACCTGACAAAATAGACAAGACAACCTCGCGTAAAATCGGCGGCATCCTATATAAGTTACTAAATCCTAGAAAACAAGATAAGATATAATGTTTGTGGAATGAAGTTTGCAGATCTCCTGGAGATTATAAAACTTAATAATTCACAAAAACCATAAGACTCCGTTAGAAAAACAAAACCGGTAAAATTTCCAGATTTTTACTCCTGACGCCGTCAGAATTGACCTGCAGAAATTCTTATGTTAAGTTTCCGGAAAATTTCTGGAAAAACTTGGTCCTACTTCCTGGAAAATCCTGCAAAACTTCATTATGACTCAATACAAGCATTTGACTCTAACAAATACGAATATACATGTTCATTTAATATTGTGGAGAATCATGATCGGTTTGTTTCTTAAAAACATATTTGGGGTTTCCCCTTACACTTATCTTTTGCAAAAATACTTTTAGGTGGAGTTAAGACTAGGCCAAACAACAAAGTAAAGTATTTCCACTATTTAGTTTAGAAACATGATCTACCAACAATAAAAATAAAGCATGCATACGGAAGCAAATAACAAACAAACAAAAATAAAATCACACAAAACATGGGTTGCCTCCCAAGAAGTGCTTTTCTTTATTTACGAGTCTTGTAGCTAGACTCAAGGTCATGGGTTACTACGTGACTTCATCATTGGTTCCATTCTCTAGGTCGTCTTCTAAACCAGTTTTGTATTCCGGACCTAGTTGTAAGCATTCTTTATAGAAACCAAGCATCCTATTCTTTACATATTCTACTCCTCTACGTCTATCCTCCTCATTCCTATAATAAGCCGCTTGCTTGTGTTCTTTTTCGAAATTAGAGAGAAGGCAGTATTGCTCAATCTTGTAGGGCATTTGATAGGCAACCTCATCGTTCTCTTCCTTAAATCTAACTATCCCTAAAGTTGGATCATAACTCATCCTAGTGGCCTCAACAAATGGTTTTCCGAATACTATTTGGCTTAGGCAAGCATCTATCACCGGACGAATGTCTTCCACTATCATAAAATCGATTTCATAGGTAAGATTCCCTATAATCACATGTAATCCCTTCACCCTTCCCGCAAAATTACTTATCAGATTCTTGTTAGGCATCATCCTAAAGTTAAGTTGCTTCTTCATTACCCAATTGTAATAAGTCCTAGTCATGATGTTAACGGGGGATCTAAGGTCGATGTAAGCTTTCCATATATGCATGTGCCCGATATTGCATGGGATGTTAATGTTAGAGGGGTCTCCCATTTTGATAAGGGGTGTGCCGAAGATATATGGTCTCTCGGGACTATCGAATAAATCCTTATGGTACTCCCGTTCTTCCTCGGTGGGCAACTTATCAAAGTATTTTTCTATAGGCTCTACCTCCTCTAACTCCTCTTCCTTGTTAACCTTAACTTCCCTACTCTCATCCTTAATCTCGGCCTCTACTCTAACTTCATCCTTGTCACTCTTCTCTATCTCCTTATCTATCGGCTTAATAGTGACAACATTGACAAAGTGGACATGTTTGTATGATGAGGGATCCTTAATTTGGATTCCACTATTGGTGTCCCTAGTGTCCTTCCTAGGTGTGATTAACGCTTGGTTGTTGAGGGCTTTCAACAAGTTGTCAATCTTGTTGGTCATCTCCATTTGTTGTTGGTTGAATTCGGTTTCAAACCTAGCTATGCGAGCTTCTTGAGATGCCATGAACTTTGACATCAATCCTTCAAGATTGTTGGTACTACCATAGTTGTTAGAAGGATTGTTGTTGAAAGTATGGTTGGATGGTGGACCGTTTGGTTGGTAACGATTAGGCGGATTGGAAGAATTGGGTTGATTTTGTTTCCACCTAAGGTTTGGGTGATTTTTCCATGAGGGGTTGTATGAATCACCGTAAGTGTTTGGCTCGGGCTTGAAAGTGTACCACTTATCTCCCGCTTCGTCGGTACGCGTGGATGCGTAGTCCACAAAAGCTGTTCCGGGGAGTTCCACACAATTACGAGTGTCATGGGGACCACTACATAATTCGCATGAAGAAGTGATTTTGTTCACTTGGCTTGAAGGCTTAGGAGCTTCGTAAGATTTCATGAGAAACTTGACTTGGTCCTCAAGTTCCATGATCCTACGGTCGGGAGTGCTAGAATTGTTCGAAGGCAAAGATATTGCCTTGACCGTTTTGTTCAAATCACGGGGATCATTCCAACTTTCGTTGTCATAGAGAGCAAGATCTTCTATGAGTTCCCATGATTGTTCCGCACTTAGATCACGTAGCTTACCACCGGCCGATT
The DNA here is from genome assembly GCA_030686995.1 of Artemisia argyi. Classification (NCBI taxonomy): domain Eukaryota; kingdom Viridiplantae; phylum Streptophyta; class Magnoliopsida; order Asterales; family Asteraceae; genus Artemisia; species Artemisia argyi. The sequence goes on along the minus strand of CM060687.1, from coordinate 23,880,952 downwards.
GGTCAATGGCTCACCTCGTGGAGATGTCGATATGGTCATAAAAGATTTGGACTTGGAGCCAAAGATCTATACCATGATGAGGGACTTTTTGGAGTAAGTCCTTGAAACGAGTCCATGCTTCATAAAGAGATTCATTTTGACGTTGTTGGAACATCAAGATGTCATTTCTAAGCTTAGTAGTTCTCCCCGGTGGGAAAAATTGAGCAAGGAAACGAGTGGTGAGATCATCCCATGTGGTGATGGATCCCGCGGGTAAACGCTCAAGCCATTGACTAGCTTGATCCCATAGAGAGAATTGGAATAGGCGTAAACGGGTAGTCTCTCTAGTTTCAACACCTAGGTCTATGGAATCTACGATTTTGAGAAAGTCCTTAAGATGTTGGTTTGGATCTTCGGAACGAAGTCCATGGAATGCACATCCGCTTTGCACCAACCGGATGGTGTCGGATCGCAAGGGGGTCACATTGGCTCCGGTGAGCTCAATGGTGTTTCGGTAGCCTTGGTGGCTAGGTTGGGAATATTCTCCTAAGGTTCGGGGCCTAAGGGGTTCTAATGGTGGGTTTTGTTGTGGTGGGATGACGGGTTCAAAGATGTTACCACCTTCCATGATGTCGGATGGTAAAGAGTTACGAACAAAAGCACAAAGAAATGAGATAGACTAAAGAAGACCTAAAAATAAAAATAAAATCTTACTAGAAAGGAATCTAGCAAGTAGACCTAATAAAAAGAAATTCTAACCTAAACAATAACTATTCCCCAGCAGCGGCGCCAAAAACTTGATGCGTGGGAATCGCAACAGGCTTTACCTCTCGAGGGATCTCGAGAAGCTTACAACCCCCACCAGGCAGTGTACCTGATCGTTGTAGTATAGTATAGTGACAAGTACCAGGGGATTGATCGTTCAGCTTAGGAATAGTGTCGCTAGGATTAGAAAGCCTAAATACTAGTTCTAAGGGTGAGGGATGATTATTTTTGTGTTTTTATATTTTATGGAAAGCAAATTAAAATCTCGGGTTTGAAGGATTTGGGCGGAATTAGTTGCTAATCAACTAACCCAATACTAAGATGCAATCAAAATAAAATACTAGAAAATGAAAATAAACTAATTTATACTAAGGTTGTGAGCAGTAATTGGAGAAAATGTGTTTACTTAGATTTCACTACTCCCTAGATATCTTTTACACGTTAATTACTTGTTATAATTGCATGGATGACGGATCATATTCCTTAATACCATTCAAGGGGTGGCACACATAACTCCCTGTTGGGAATTCTGTGTAGAAAGAATTCTGCTGCTGTTTCTGCTGAAAGGATCCTGCTGAAGAGTTGGTTTCTGCTGAAGCAGTGTATCTGCTGAAGACATAGTTCAGCTTTATTAGTTTCTGCGGATATAGTATTTCTGTGTTTTATGTAATGTAGTTTGGATATGCATGAGTTTATTTAGGAAGTGATAATGCATATCTTTTAGAAGTTTTAGAAGATACGTTTCTTGAGAAACGGTTTAGGGTTCCTTGAGTATAAAAGGAACACACGGTTTATGTATTGAACAACTTTTAGAAAATTCTTAATATAATTAAAAGATCCATAGAGGATCAAGTATTCTTAGTATCAAGCTTGTGTTTTGTTTCCGCTTTATAAATACAAGTTGCAGGGATTATCTATTAGTGTGTTATTGATTACAGTAACATTACTAACGATTATAGAGTGCTCAATAAGATCTATCAAGGTCTATAGATCAACAAGTGGTATCAGAGCCTCGAGAGAGTCTCTGCCATACTAAGAATCACAAATCTTACACATTTACAATCCAAACAAATCAACAAACATGCCTGGATCAGATGATGAAGTAGATACAACCCAGACCATTAACACCACTTCTCTTCAACAACTCAATCTCTCAAACAGTAATGCTAAGTTTCCATACTTGAAGAATGCAGAAGATTACCATCTGTGGTCCATGAAGATGCAGAACTGGATCACAAATATTGATTGGAATCTATGGGAGGTTGTTAAGAAAGGGAATAGTCTGAAGAAGCATGTTACAGATGCTGATGGAGTTGTTACTATTGTAGGACCCAAAACTGCTGAAGAGATTCTGGCTGTGCAGAGGGAGAGTAAAGTCAGAACTATTTTGCTCCAAGCTATACCAGATGACCATATGGGTGACTTCCATTTTATGGAGGATGCCAAGGATATTTGGATGGCTATAAAAGCAAGATTTGGTGGGAATGAGGAATCAAGAAGGTTGCAGAAGTCTTTGCTGAAGCAGAAATTCCAAGAATTTCAGATATCTGAAGAAGAGGGAATTCATAAGGGTTATGATAGATTTCATCGAATATTGAGTCAACTTAATCAGTTGAAGGCTAGACCCGACAATGAAGACTGTAATTCTAAGTTTTTGAGATCTCTGCCGCCATCTTGGTTACAAGTTTGTATTGCTCTCAAGACCAAAGGAGGGTTGGACATGATGTCTTTTGATGACCTCTACAATAGGCTTAAATCACTTGAGCCTGATGTTAGAAGTCCCATTCGTCCATCCACTCATTCTGCATTTGTTGGTGCCTCTTCTAAACCTATGCATCAAGCCTCAAGTTCATATTCATCAGGAGCATCTTCTCAAACTTATAATCAAACTGCTCCTAAATCAAAATCAAGTAATGTGTTGGAGGATCTTATTCATTCATTTGTGGCTGAATATGAACCTCAGCAGTTTATTGCTTATGAGGACTTTGAACAGGTAGATCCATTGGAAATGGAGGAGATGCACTTGAAATGGGAGCTTGCAATGATCTCAATGAACATCAGAAGGTTTGAAGCCAAGTCTGGAAGAAAGTTTGGTTTTAATGGCAAAGAAGCTGCAAGGTTTGATAGAAAGAAGGTTAAATGCTACACTTGTGGTCAAGTGGGACATTTTTCAAGGGAATGCAAAGATAGAAAGGCTGGAGATGAAGTTAGATATGGTTCTTATCCATTGGAAGCAGGGAATACCAAGACTGTACCTTCAAAGGCCATGGTGACTCTGGATCACCAAATTGATTGGGGTGATCATGAACTTGCTGGAGAGGAAGCTGCTACTTCTTCACAATTGAATCTGCTGGCATTCACACCTTCAGAAGACAAGAAGGAGCAAGTCTCCTTGATGGGAATCTCTCAGGTAAACAACTGTGTGTTTGGATGTAGTGTAAGATACAATGAGCTTAAACAAGAGTTTGATGAATTGAAACCAAAGTACAATGAATGCTATATAGAGGTAGAGTCTTATAAACTGGCCTTAAAAACATTAGAAAAACAAAAAGTATGGTTTCAAAAGAATCAAGTTAAATATGAAGAAAAAATAAGAGTTCTAGAAAGTGATTTAGAGGTTGCTAAGATAGAATTAAAACGTACTGAAAAAGAGAAGTCTGATTTAGATAAAGAAAAACAAGAGTTACAAGCTAAATTAGATAAAGAGATAACTGGTCGAATGAAATGGCAGGAAGGGGCATCTAATTTAAGTAAATTAATTGATGGTCGTCAATCTGTTAGGACTAGAAAGGCATTAGGATATGAGAAATATATAGATCCTGAAGAGTTAACCTATCCTGATATGTCTAGTGTTTTTGACCCTGAACCAGCCTTAGCTTATCAAACACCTGTTAAATATGTTAAGGAAGGGGGAATGAATGCTGTACCTGGACCTATAAGAGGAGAACACATGCCTATAGACTTGTCCAAACCTTCTGACTTTGATGGATCACATCATTTATATGGAAAAAAGTCTACTGACTTTCAAGACCCTATTGTGAAATCTAATGACTTTGTCTCTTGTTGTAACAGTGACAAGTCTTCTGATGAAGGGTCTACCTCATTTGCTAGCTGTGATTCAAGTGAGAAGTCAGACCTGCCCAAGACCATGCCCAAGACCACTCCCAAGACCACACCAAAGACATCACCCAAGACTCCCCACAAGCCTTCTAGAGTTGCTGCTGATAACAAGACAGTTTCTACTGAAGACTTGTTTTTCAATTCTTTGCATAATAATACTTTTGGCTTTGTTAAAAACAATTCTGTTTGTCATGGTGATTTGAATACTTTTTCATGTTATGGAAATTCTTTTGGTTTGAATAAATCTTCTAAAAAGAAGAAGTGTTTTGTGTGTGGAAGTAAATATCACTTGATTAAGGATTGTACATATCATGAGCAAAGAATGGGTGCAGGTGTTAGTCAAAGAAAAACTAGGCAAATGTGGAAGAATGTTAATGACATACCATCTTTTGTTCCACATCAGCAGAAACCTAATTCTGCTGAAACTCATTTTTCTTGGAGAAAAACCAGTACTAGACCATATGTCAGACCCACTAGTTCTTTCTTTTATAATAATTATTGGCCTAATCACTTTGACTCAATGTATAATGGTGGTGGGAAATGGAATACTGCTGTGAAGCCCTCAGCAGGTTGTTCTTGGACTAAGAAGGGACCTAATATGCATTACAGGCCCAAGAACAATGGTGGATCTAAAACATCTACATGGCCTGTTACTGATGATCCACAAGGCAGGCTCAAGTCAGCAATGACTTGAGTCTCCAATGTGTACTAATATTGTATATTTTGTTGTTGTTGTAGGCACATCCTTTGAAAAGTACTGAAGTTGGCATCTTTGATAGTGGTTGTTCTAGAAGTATGTCTGGGAACAAGGATAAGATGCATGACTTTGAGCCCATTGAAGGAGGTGGCACTGTAACCTTTGGTGGTGGAGATGGAAAAATAACAGGGAAAGGAACCATAAAGACTCCCTTGTTAGACTTTGAAAATGTTTACTATGTGGAGGAACTGGGGAATTTTAATCTTATCTCAGTATCACAAATTTGTGACTCTAAGCATAAGGTTTTCTTCTCTGAAGATGAGTGTCTTGTACTTTCCAAGGACTTCAAACTCCCAGAAGACACAACTATATTGCTGCGAGTTCCTAGAACCTTCAACTTATACACATTCAATCTGAATGATGTTCAGCCTGAAGGTGATCTAACATGTTTGGTTGCCAAAGCTTCCCTGGATGAATCTAATAAATGGCATAGAAGAATGGCACATGTGAATTACAAGACCATCAACAAGTTATCAAAACTTGGTCTTGTTCAGGGCCTTCCTTCTAAACTCTTCACCAATGAACACAACTGTATTGCTTGCAACAAGGGAAAGCAACACAGAGCCTCCTACAAAACAGTCCAAGCAGTGAGCTCCATTTCAGAACCTCTTCAGTTGCTGCACATGGATCTTTTTGGTCCAACCCCCATTAGAAGTATTGATCACAAGTACTTCTGCCTGGTTATTACAGATGATTATAGCAGGTTTTGCTGGGTGTTCTTTCTCAAAACTAAGGATGAAACAACTCCAATTCTGAAAGAATTCATTATCTTAGTTGAGAACCAGCTGAATAAAAAGGTTAAGGGAATTAGGTGTGACAATGGTACAGAATTCAAAAATGTTGTATTTATAGAATTCTGTAAGTCTAAAGGGATTAGAAGGGACTATAGTACTCCAAGAACTCCACAACAAAATGGGGTTGCTGAAAGGAAAAATAGAACCCTCATTGAGGCAGCAAGATCAATGCTTGCATACTCCAAACTACCCACCATGTTTTGGACTGAAGCAGTAGGTACTGCATGTCATGTCTTGAACAGGGTATCCATCACTAGACTTCATGTCAAGACACCTTATGAACTTCTCACTGGGAAAGTTCCACACATCCGTTACCTTAAGCCTTTTGGATGCAAGGTGACTATTCTGAATACTGCTGATATACTGGGTAAATTTGATGGGAAAGCTGATGAAGGTTATATAGTTGGGTACTCAGCTCATAGCAAGGCCTATAGGGTTTATAATCTGAATGCCAAAAAGATTGAAGAGACCCTTAATCTGAGATTTCTTGAAGATCAGCCTAATATTCAGGGTCAAGGCCATTCTTGGTATTTTGACCTAGACTATTTGACTGACTATTTGGGTTATACTAGGCATGCTTCTAATCCTGATGCAGGTACCAAAGATTCAAGTTCTAACCCTGCAGGTTCCATGGATGATGACTCAGAATGTGAGTCTGAGCCAGAAGAGAATACTTTTGTTGTACCATCTTTTCCACCTAACCATTTTGTAGGTAATCACTCTGCTGCTGAACAAGATGATGAGTCACAATATGCAGAAGATCTTGCAAGATTGCAGAAGCAGGAACATGCTGCTACAAAGGAAGCTTAGAAACTCAATGATAAGGTTACACAAGAGACTGAGGCTATCCTACATAAGTCAGCTCAGGCAGTCAGTGGAAACAAGGATACTGCTGAAGGCACACCTCTTCCCACTGACAATGTCAAAGATACTGATTCTGCTGATGTTCATTCTGCTGATTCTACTGAAGTCTCTACAGATTTTGATAAGCCCTTTACCAGATTTCTTAGTCCTTCTGACCTTGGAAATTATCAACCAAAGCCTGGTTTGTTTAACTCAGCCTCTTATGACACTGAGTTTGAGCCTACACTCACCAACATTGATGCCAACATTGATGTTCCACCTACAGCTACCAAAAGGATTCACAATGCTCATCCCCTATCCAAGATTATTGGTGATCCTAAAGACCCTGTTCAAACTAGAAGCACTGTCAAGAATACAAAATTTGGAGAAGTTGCTTTTATCTCTTATGTCTACAATCAAAAGAGGAACAATCACACAGACTACAAACATTGTCTGTTTGCATGTTTTCTTTCTCAGATTGAACCAACTAGTGTTCCTCAAGCACTGGCTGATTCAAGTTAGCTTGAAGCAATACAAGAGGAGCTGCTGCAATTTAAGAATCAGCAGGTTTGGATTTTAGTTCCTCTTCCTGATGGGAAATATGCCATTGGGACAAAATGGATTATGAAGAATAAAAGAGATGCCAGGGGTATTGTGGTGAAGAACAAAGCAAGACTAGTGGCTCAAGGTTTTAGACAAGAGGAAGGCATTGACTATGATGAGGTCTTTGCACCAGTGGCCAGAGTTGAAGCCATACGGATATTTTTGGCCTATGCCTCTTATATGGGCTTTATGGTTTATCAGATGGATGTAAAAGGTGCTTTCTTGTATGGAGAGATTGAAGAGGAGGTTTATGTGACTCAACCCAAAGGATTTGAAGACCCTGATCATCCTGAGTATGTCTACAAAGTTGTCAAAGCTCTCTATGGACTGCATCAAGCTCCCAGAGCTTGGTATGCTAGACTCTCCACATTTCTGCTGCAGAATGGCTACAAAAGAGGTGCCATTGACAAGACCTTATTTCTCAAGAAAGATTCTAGGGATATTATTCTTGTGCAGGTGTATGTGGATGATATTATCTTTGGTTCTACCAAAGAAGCCTGGTGTAGAGAGTTTGAGGATTTGATGAAGGGAGAATTTCAGATGAGTGCCATAGGAAAACTCACTTTCTTTCTGGGTTTGCAAGTTCAGCAGAAACCTGATGGTATATTTATACATCAGGAAAAATATGTAAAAGATATGTTGTCCAAGTTTGCTATGGAAAATGTCAGGACTGCCACAACTCCATATGAGGCTCCCAAACCAAAGAACAATCTTAATCCTGATCTTCCTGTGAATGTTCATTTATACAGGTCTATGATTGGTTCTTTGATGTACTTGACTGCCTCAAGACCTGATATCACATTTGCTGTGAGTGCATGTTCAAGACACCAAGTCACTCCACTTACCTCTCATATGAATGCTGTCAAGAAGATTTTTAAGTATCTTAAAGGCCAACCACAATTAGGTCTTTGGTATCCCAAAGAGTCTCCATTTCAGCTAGCAGCTTATAGTGATAGTGACTATGCTGGTGCCAATTTGGATAGAAGATCCACAACTGGAGGTTGTCAATTTCTTGGAAGAAGACTGATTTCTTGGCAATGCAAGAAACAGACCATTGTTGCTACCTCTACTACTGAAGCAGAGTATGTTGCTGCTGCCAATTGTTGTGGTCAGGTTCTATGGATTCAGAATCAATTACTGGATTATGGGTATAACTTCATGAATACTACCATTTTCATTGACAATCAAAGTACCATTTGCATTGTTAAAAATCCAGTTTTTCATAATAGAACCAAACATATTGAAATCAGACATCATTTTATAAGAGATGCTTATGAGAAACATTTGGTTAAAGTGGTCAAAATTCACACAGATGAAAATGTGGCAGATTTATTAACCAAGGCATTTGATGGACCAAGGTTTCAATATTTGGTGGTCCATATTGGCATGTTAAACCCTTAAATGCAAAGTTTAAGGGGAGGCATAAGCCTCAGGGGAGGCATATGCCTCAGGGGAGGATGATGACTGTAAACTTTGGATTATTTGTATAAGTTGTATAATAATTTCTGAGTTTTTAACAAGTTTTTAACACTAACCCACTAACAGTTGTGCAAGTTGTTTGGTGTATTTGCTTGTTTGGTGGTTGTTTTGCAGATGTTCTGAGAATGAAAGTTCCATGATTAATGTCACCAAGAGCTAAAGTAAAAGGAATGTGGTCAATATGCTGAACATGGTTTCTACTGATCAATTGAATCATGCTGAAGGTCTTACACAATGGATAAAATCAACTAAGATCTTTTCATTCATTCATAGAAACAAGTTACAGCTTACATTCAAGTTGCAATTGAGATACAATGACCATTCCTAAACTTTTGGCTAATCCAGTACTACTAGCTTCTATCACTTATTACAAAATACTTGAGGCTATGACAAGTACAATGAAGAAGCTGAAGATGAAAATGGAAAAAGAAGAGAAGGAAGAATGAGAAAATGTTCATGAATCAAGGTCAAGAAAATACTCAAGAACCTTGTTCCATGGTTACATTCCTCAATCACCTACTTCTGCTTCTCCTTTCCCTTACGTATGATCTCGGACCTCTTGCTCTGTCCAATATGTTCTTGATATGGAAGACCAGGTCCTGGAGCAGGAAGATCCAACACCACATTTTGTGATGTTGGAAGAGATGGATCCCTAGTACTTGATCTTGGTAGGGATCTCTCTGGTGTGGAAGGAGGAAGAAAGGGTGGATCTTCAGGTTCTTCCTCTGAAGAGTCTTCATCAGAGGTATAGATGAAGGGAGAGACAAGCTCTCTCTCAGCAGGATTGGGTGCATTGCTTGGTTCACCCTTCAAGTGAGAATTCCATTGTCTTTCTTGTGAAGCACATCGATTCTCAAATGCTCTTGCAAAGTCAGAACCTTCAAGTCCCCAAGGATATGGTGGTATATCCTCTTCTGATGATGAAGAAGAGGAATTTGAATCTGAGGTTTCTGGGTGTGAAGACATGTTTTGAATGGTGAATTGGGATTAATAGAAATTAGGGTTTGAAAGATTATTTGGGAAAGTTGATGAATGAGATGTGTGATTTGGGGTGATTAAATAAGCTAATTTTAGGAGTTATGATATTAAATGCGAGTTGGGTGGCACAGTAAAATCAAGATATTGACCGAAGATATTTTTACCTTTGGTTGATTCTGCTGATAGTTGACTGTGTTTCAGCAGGTTTGACTTTCATTACTGCTGAAGGGTTAATTTTAAAATTAGAAGTTTTGTCAGACTTGGTCAATAAGTTGTTCCGATAATTTTGACCACGATTGGGGAACTTCCAAATTTAACTCACTCTGCATATCTTTTCAAATCAAAAATTATTCGCTTATCACTTCAAATAAACCCATTATTCCTTGGAGAAATTCATAACATTCTCACACACATTCAGTCTAATGGCTCAACTTGATTGGAAGGGAGATCATAACAAATACGCTATTCTAACAACAAAAAAGGGACATGAAGAATTCGATTTGATGGTGGACTTTCTACAAAGGTCAAAGATAAACTATGCTTTAACCTATTGTCCCAATTTGGTGTGTGAATCCTTGGCGAAGCAATTTTGGGCATCTGCTACTAAGAGATCTGCTACAGAGATTGTAGCTGAAATTGATGGTGTAGAATATGTGGTGACAGAAAGGTTGATAAGGACAAAGCTTCAGTTGGATGATGAAAATGGTGTGTATCATTCCAACACTGCAGAGATTCTTGCTGGGTTAAGAGAAGCTGGATATCAAAGTACTGATACATCAAAGTGGCACAAGAATCAATTTTGTCCAAAGTGGAGGTATTTGGTGCATCTGCTGCTTCAATGTATGAGCAACAAGTGTGGTGGATGGAACCAGTTCTCTCTGCAATTGGGTTGTGGTATATGAAAATGACTGAAGATCTCCAGAAAGAACTTGCTGAGACCAAGACTTCTCTTGGTAATGAGATTCAAGTTCTGAAAAGCAAAGTCAAAGATTTGGAGACACAGCTGGGTCAGCAGAAGCAAAGCAAAGATGGATTGGACCCTACTGAAGTGGCAAAGGAGGCAAATTTGGATTCTCTTGAGATTCTAGCTGAAGTTGCTAGACAGTCTCATGTTCTTCCTCCTAAAGCTGCTGCAGCATCTCAATCTAAACCAATCATACTAGTTCAAAGAAGAAGTACAAGACAGTATTTGGCAAGACAAGCTGCTGAAGCTTCAAAAGTATCTGGTAATGATAATGATGTGCTGATGACTGAAGCTGTAGATATACTTCAGGAGAAACAATCATTCAGAAGGGTTAGTGCTGATCAATCTGCTGACAAAGGAAATGCATCAGGGGAAACATTTTTTGTACCTGGGAAAGAATACATGAATTCTCCTGTTTATCATTCATCTGAGAACATACAAGTTTCTACTGATAAAGAGGTTCAAGATGTACATGATGAACCTATGGCAGATGTGCATGTGTCTAATGATGAAGTTACTGAAGCTAATGTTTTTCATGATGGTTTGGATGAGCTTGTGACTGATGAAGATAGAGCTGGTCAAGGTAGATTATTACAAGAATGGGAAAATTATATGAAGAGTGCAAATCTTGCTAAGGAAGTACAAGCTAAGTTTGATGCAGAATTAGATTCAGAGACTCAAAGATATGTTTCTACCTTACCCATTGCAAGACAAAGGGAATTGGATGCAGCAGTTCTAGAGTTTGATGAGTCAGACTGGCAGACTATTGGAAAACAGATGCTTGCTAATCCTACTGTAACTGCTGATCTTTTTGGAAAGAGAGTAGAGGAACAAGATTATGAATCTGAGATTGTGAAAATGTTAAAGATGAGGAAGAAGGCAGCTGATGAATTAAAAGCTAAAGCAAAAAGGGAAAAACCCATGACTCAAGCACAGCAAACAGAGTATATGAGAACATATGTGAAAAATCAGAGCAGCTCAGTATATAATTCTGCTTGGTCTAAGAAATATGTATGGGGACTTCCTTTTAACAACCTAGTTGAGATTTATAATAGAATCAAATCTAGGAATGCTAAAGCTGGAATGGATGCTTCAAAGAAAATTCCACTTCTAAATGTTGATGAGGATTCTTCTGATAATATTCATATTGCTGCTGCACAAGTATCTTTACCTGCTACTTCTACTGGTGTTGATGTTTCTATGGATAAAGGTAAAGCCAAAGTAACAACATCAGATGCTCCAACTAGGAAGAGAACTAGGAGACAATTGGAGCTGGAAAGATTAGGTGAAGAAACTGCTAGAAAGTTGACTGAAGATCAAGAAGCTGAACAAAGGGCTGCACTTGCTAGATTTCATGATCTGAAGACAAGAGAAGTTGAAATTCAAGCTGCTAGGAACAAACAAATCAGGAAAGCTATGGATGAACAATATACCTCTGCTGCACTTGAATCTTCTGAAGATTCTGCTGATAACCAAATGGATACTCCATCAGTGGATACTGAAGCCGCAGAAGGTGATTATGCTGAAGCAGCAGTTCATGATGCTATTTATGTTCCTGGAAGAAGAGGAAAGAGAATGGCTAGAGTAGGATCATTACAAAGTCTAATTAATGTAAATGATTCTGATGCTACATTTATAAGGGAAGGATCATCTGATGATTGGCCAGAAGGAACTAGAGTGGTTCTAGTGAGTTGGGAGTTAAGTCAAGATGGTCAACTCAATATCATTCATAGATTGGATAAGTCATCCATATCTTTTGTTTTTCTTCAGCAGATTCTTCATCTTGTAAATTATCAAGATTTGATCACTCTACATGAGTTGGTTACTAAGTATTATGCCACTCATACTCCTGAAGGTTCTGGATTGTATTTGTTGGGTGATCTTCAAGTGTTGTTTGATTCTTCTACTCCTACTGGTGCAAGTTATGATATATGGAAGAATAATCAGAAATGGAAAGTTCAGAGTTGGAAGTTCTATCCTATGTCTTATGTACATGTGCTGGAAACTACCACTGGTCTGAGGATTATCATGGATATTATTCACAAATATCCTCTGAAGGTTTCTTTGATGGGGAAAATGTTACAACATAAGTTAGAAATTCCTCCTGATCCAGTTGGTAATACAAGATTGTTTGCTGAATCTTTGGTGAAGGTTTTCAAACAAAGGATTAAGACTTCCAGAGCAGCAGCTGAGTAGGGATATTATGTTGTATATGTCTTTTATTCTTAGTAAAAAAAAAAAAAAAAAAAAAAAACTAACATATTGTTGTATAGTATTTGTCTGCAGGTTTGGTTATCAACTTACCTGATGTTGACTATTCCATCACAAAGTTGGCTAGTCCAAAGGGTACAGCTTTGGTAAAGACACATCAAATCTGTTGATAGCTGTAATGGTTTGCTCAAAACCGTAGGGTTGTCAACTCACTAATGCTTTGTTGCTGAGTAGTTGAAATGGTTGTCAATTGACCATGGATTTTTCCTTTATGGATTCTGAATAATTGGCTAGCCCACAAGTATATGGCTTGTGGTAAAGGCAGTGGAAAACCATATTTGGTAATCAGTTAACCAAGATGATTTTCATCAAGATAATTGACTAGTCCTGAGCAAACGGCTACAGGTAAAGACATCTCAAATCCGTTTATAGCTGATGATTTGCTAAAAATCTTGTGGTTATCAGTGTACCTTTGAACACTTGGCTACTCCAGTAGTGATGGTTATTGGTAAAGAGACATCAAATCCATTATTTTCAATGATTCACCTCTCACAGGAGTTAACACACCTGGAAGTGATGAGAATAGTATGAAACTAAATTGTTTTGATGTACATTAAGTCATTTGTTGCTGCAAAGAATGGAGCTTTCAAGTATATGCTGATCATAGAGATTCTGCTGATGATAATTCTTTGTTGGTGCTCTGTTACAATCCTCTTGGTATGTTTCTTTAAAGATCTATCAAGAATCTTGAACTTAACTAGGTCAAATTCAAGATTAGGGGAGGATTGTTGGGAATACTGTGTAGAAAGAATTCTGCTGCTGTTTCTGCTGAAAGGATCCTGCTGAAGAGTTGGTTTCTGCTGAAGCAGTGTATCTGCTGAAGACATAGTTCAGCTTTATTAGTTTCTGCGGATATAGTATTTCTGTGTTTTATGTAATGTAGTTTGGATATGCATGAGTTTATTTAGGAAGTGATAATGCATATCTTTTAGAAGTTTTAGAAGATACGTTTCTTGAAAAACGGTTTAGGGTTCCTTGAGTATAAAAGGAACACACGGTTTATGTATTGAACAACTTTTAGAAAATTCTTAATATAATTAAAAGATCCATAGAGGATCAAGTATTCTTAGTATCAAGCTTGTGTTTTGTTTCCGCTTTATAAATACAAGTTGCAGGGATTATCTATTAGTATGTTATTGATTACAGTAACATTACTAACGATTATAGAGTGCTCAATAAGATCTATCAAGGTCTATAGCTCAACACTCCCCAATTCTATGAGCTCTTATCTCCTCCTACACCATGCCCAGCACAACTATAGGGATTGTAAACAGTGGCTCATGCATTAAATACAACCAATAAAGACCTAGTGCGCGTTGGTTCATGTTTCTTAAGATGTTCAAGCATGTTACCAATTGGAGATCTGCCAGTTTTCTTAAGCCTAACATATAAATCATTCATCCAAGACAAGAATAAACAAGTAATCAACACATAATCAATATCTAGGTTTCATTAGATCTAAGCAAACACAAGATAGATCTAGCCTAGCATGATGGAATTAAGACACGAACATGATATAGACAACCAACACATAGACATATTGATTGAATTAGAAGAACACTTATCTTGATTAATCATGCAAGGTATCAAGGGGTTGGAACCCTTGAAAAACCTGTAAAGTTACACCAAAATCGTACTTAGGGTTTCTCCCAAAACTCCTCTCTTAAAATGTGAAAAATTAGAAAACTATATATAGGAAAAGGGGTCTGACGGCGTCAAGACCAATTAGGTGACGCCGTCACCTCGCCGCCAAAACAATCCTTGGACTGCCTAGATCTACAGTTGACGCCGTCAAGTACAAATCATTTCCAGGCCGTCATGACTTTTACTCTTGACGCCCTACCTTCATGACGCCGTCAAAACTCTTCTGGATCGTCATGGAATTTTACTCTTGACGCCGTCAGGGAACTACTCTTGACGCCGTCACCTACTGTTCCCAGCATGGAAAATTTAGACTTTGGCGTTTTCTTCACTTTTATGCTCCAAAAACGTCCGAATAACTTCCTTTTCCAGATCTCACTCCCAAAGTACCTAAAATCACAAAAGGAACGATTTAGGGCAATATTTGATCAAATAAATTCAGATTCGGGCTTAAATGACCCCCTAAAAACGGATCATTTTTCGCCTAATCAGTCACCCACTTCTTGTCCGCAATACTACGCGGTTAAATCAACGAGCACGTGTTTCAAACAAAACCAAATTCTTCAAAAGGACCAATCAAATAAAACACCCGACATAAAACCGGTCAAAAGCATAGTTGAAACACCTCCTACGCAAGACCTTGACGATGAATTCAAGGAGCTTCACCTTGAACGCCCCATCATTGATGTCTTTGCCCGTGCTCCCTACTATAGTGCCCTCCTAGAAAAGTATGAGAAGTTTAAACTAGGTAAAAATGGGACCGCCTTCGTTCAAAACAAGTTTCCTAAAAAGCTTGATGATCCGGGTATATTTGTTTTGCCTTGTAAGATAGGAAGATCCGAAGCTGTCGACACACTAGCTGATTTAGGGTCAAGCCTCAACTTGATTCCCTTATCCCTTTTCACCACTCTCAAGCTAGGAAAATTAGAGGAGACGGAGGTATTGATTGGTCTAGCGGATGGGAGTATTGCCCACTCGGTTGGAATGATTAAGGATGTAGTTGTTCATGTAGGGAAGTTAACTATCTTAGCGGATTTTCACGTCCTAGACATGGTTAGTGACACTACGTGCCCATTTTTGGTAGGAAGAGGATTTTTAGCAACCGCTAGCGCCATGATAGATTGTAAGGAGTCTAAGATAGCGGTAGGTGAGGGCGATACTTGGTCGGTATATGATGTTAAGAAACATAGCTACGATTGTGAGGATGAACCGACACCACATTGGGTAGAGATGAATAGGAGACCATCTAGATATGGACCTTGGATAGAAAGGAACTTTATAGGACCTCAACGCCCATTCTATCTAGAAAAAGATTTCATCGATAAGACACATTCGGTGGAACAACTCATTGCTAGAGATGAAGAGCTAGACCCTTTTGAGGATCCCCTAGTCTTTAGGAAGATGATTGAGTTCTTAAGCGTAATGCCTATCAATATAGAGATGAACAAGTGGAAAAGAGAGGGAGATAAATGTAAATGGAGGTAGGACAAGCCACCTAAGGAAGGTGACGGATCATGGCATATGAAGATGACTTTGTATGATCCGGATGGAGAGATGTTTGAAAGGTCATACCGTACTAAGAAAACCGATAGGAAGTTAAAACCTAAGTTTGATCCCAAAGATGTCCTCAATGAGGAACTCACTCGTATCACATAGTAACCCATGACCTTGAGTCTAGCTACAAGACTCGTAAATAAAGAAAAGCGCTTCTTGGGAGGCAACCCATGTTTTGTGTGATTTTTATTTTGTTTGTTTGTTATTTGCTTCCGTATGCATGCTTTATTTTTATTGTTGGTAGACCATGTTTCAAAACTAAAATAGTGAAAATACTTTATTTTGTTGTTTGGCTTAGTCTTAACTTCATCCAAAGGTATTTTGCAAAAGATAAGTGTAAGGGGAAACCCCAAATATGTTTTTAAGAGATAAACCGATCATGATTCTCCACAATATAAGTGAACATGTATATTCGTATTTGTTAGAGTCAAATGCTTGTATCGAGTCATAATGATGTTTTGCAGGATTTTCCAGGAAGTAGGACCAAGTTTTTCCAGAAATTTTCCGGAAACTTAACATAAGAATTTCTGCAGGTCACTTCTGACGGCGTCATGAGTTTCCTCTTGACGGCGTCACGTGTAAAATTCTGGAAATTTTACCAGTTTTGTTTTTCTAACGGAGTCTTAAAGTTTTTGTTGAATCATTAGTTTTATAATCTCCAGGAAATCTGCAAACATCATTCCACAAGCATTATATCTTATTTTGTTTTCTAGGATTTATTAGCATATGTAGATTGCCGCCGATTTTATGCAAGGTTGCCTTGTCTGTTTTCTCAGGTTTTTACAGGTTATGTATGACAAGAAGTTGATTTATATTCTGGAAGGGAAGCTTTGATTGTTCATTTTCTTGGAGGAAGATCTAACCTGGCCACCTTATTATCCATACCGAGCGAATCAGGGGAGTATTTGATTTCATTCGTTTTACTTATGTCACTTTTACATTCTTTACTTGAACATTGGGACAATGTTCATCCTAAGTGTAAGGGGAGGGTAAAATGATGATACCTTACAAATACACTTTCGCTTGAGTTTGTTTGTTTGATAGTAGATGTGTAATAAAACTATGAGAAATACTTGTTAGTGTAATTTTAGCGCCAAATTTTAAATTTTTTACAACATTTAGGAGTGAAACTTTAGTCATATCAAGCGTCTCATGGATAGGAGATTGTATGACTAGCACAAAACCGTACTATTCAGAAAAGTTTTCCACCCAAATATGTGAGGTTCGCCTTTAGATTTGATAGGAAAAGCATTTACTATTAGTGCTTATGAGTGTACCGGTAGCATTTAGATTCTAGAACTTGCGTTAGTGATGCATCCCGAGACCGCTAGTGAGATTACATTCGTGTAGTAGGATTTACTACATGATAAGAGGCATTAGGATCACCCTTGTGTTAAACCCGTATCATAATTACTTGACCATTTAAGTCATATTACTTGGCTAGTTAAGTCAATTAATTTTTCCCACACCTTAGCGTTGTACTCATTTTTAGTACACGAAACCCCTAGTACACCCCTCCGAGCCTATCTTTTCGTTTCTAACTTTAAGCATTTTACTTAAAGGAAGAATTTGTTACACCCCACTTAAATGTACACCAAAATCGCCTTAGCCTTCCGTGTATGCACTCATCTTTAGTGCATTATTGTTATTTGTTAAACCTTTAGTTAATTATCTAATTGATTACATGGTTGCTAAGTCGAGTCATATCCTTGTACATATTGTTTTGAGACGATTGGGACTCATGGGTAAAGTACTTATATTATGGAGTAATGGGGAAGAACATAATATTATTACCCCCGTATGTGCGTTAATCTTAAAAGTACTCCAAGTGTTTTGATTATCTTAATTCGAGTCATTAGATTAGTTTATTGTAAAGTATGTAAAAATTCAAGTGTAAGGGGAATTTACATTCCCTACGATGTATTATTTTGGACGGTAGGGTAAGAGTGTATGCAACAAAAAAAAAAAAAAAAATTAAAAAAAAAAGAGAAAAAACATACGGACTACCATCCCGTTTCATTCTATGTTTATTTTATGTTTTTGTTATTTTTGATTTATTAGCTTAAGTCGAGTCTAGTCTTGGCTTAGCAACGCCATATTGTACATGTAATTAACCAAGATTGTTAACTCGCCACCAGTAAAGACTGCCTATATCCAACAAAACCGTGTATTCCATATCCCTACACCTAACGTTATAACCCTTTAAAAAGACCTCTTTGATAGTTTATCCTAGGTGCTTACGCCATGTGGTAGAGGTTTGATCCTTTCCCAAGCCTATGGTAATCTATTTTGCTATGACAGGTAGTGAGAGATATTTTCCGTTTCCATATTGTGATATTACTTTATTACACCCGAGAGATGTGAGTATCTAAACACTATTTGTGAGGTGCTAGTAAATGACCTCCGTGCTTGTCTTTGGTCTTTAGTGGAATGATTATTTGTTGTAATTACTTTTATATTAGTGTTAAATGACCCCTAACTTGTATTTTGATTAGAATAAAAGCGCATTTGCTTGAGGACAAGCAAATCTCAAGTGTAAGGGTATATGATGAGGCGAAAAATGAACCACTTTTAAGGGGTCATTTAAGCCCGGAATTGAATTTATTTGATCAAATATTGCCCTAAATCGTTCCTTTTGTGATTTTAGGTACTTTGGGAGTGAATTATGGAAAAGGAAGCAATTCGGACGTTTTTGGAGCATAAAAGTAAAGAAAACAGCAAAGACTTAATTTTCCATGCTGAGAACAGTACCTGACGGCGTCAAGAAGAAAATCCTGACGGCGTCAAGAGTAAAATCCGTGACGACCCAGTGAAAACCTCAAGGCGTCACAAGAAGGGCGTCAAGAGTTAATATGGTGACAACCTGCATAAGGGATAGACATGATGGCGTCAAACCCAGATCTAGGCAGTCTGAGAAACTATTTGGCGGCGAGATGACGGCGTCAGAAATTTGTTCTTGACGCTATCACCTATCAGAATCTACATATAGTTTTCTATTTTTTATTCATAAAAGAGGAACTTGGGTTGAGAATACTAGGGCCGAACTTTGTAAACCCTAGGTCGTATTTTAAAGTATTTTCAAGGGTTTTCACCCCTTGAATCCTTTCATGTTCAATTGAGATAAGTCTTCTCTTAATTCATTCAATATGTCTATGTGTTGTTTGAATATATCTTATGCTTGTCTTGATTTCAACATGCTAGACTAGATCTTTCATGTGTTTGCTTAGATGTAATGAAACCTAGATGTTAATTATATGTTGATTACTTGTTTATAGTTGTATTGGATGAATGATTTCAATGTTAGGCTTAAGAAAACTGGCAGATCTCCATTGGGTAACATGCTTGAACGTCTTAGGAAACATGAACCGATGTGTACTAGGTTTTATTGGTTGTATTTAATGCATGAGCAAATTCTAATGATCCCATGTTAGGAGCTTCTTAGCCGGCTCGACATAGGAGTGAAGTAGGCTCTTATAGGATTGGGGAAGTAAGTACGCCACCCCATGAATGGTATTAAGGAATACAATCCATCATCCACGCAACTGTAACAAGTAATTAACATGTAAAAGATATCTAGGGAGTAGTGAAATCTAAGTAAACACAATTCTCCCATATATTGCTCACACCTCTAGTTAATTTAGTTTATTTTCATTTCTAGTATTTTATTTTGATTGCATCTTAGTAATTGGGTTAGTTGACTAGCAACTAATTCCGCCCAACTCCTTCAAAACTGAGATTTTTAATTGCTTTACATAAAATATAAAAATACAAAAAGAATCATCCCTCATCTCTAGACCTAGTCTTTAGGTTTTCTAATCCTAGCGACACTATTCCTAGCTGAAAGATCAATCCCCCGGTACTTGTCATTATACTATACTACATCGATCAGGTACACTGCCTGGTGGGGGTTGTAAGCTTCTCGAGATCCCTCGAGAGGTAAAGCCTGGTGCAATCCCTACGCATCATTTGCTATCTTTTTGATAGATTGTTATGTACTGATATTGAGTGCCATGTAGCTGTGTTTGGCATTGCTCTTTAGACTTCATGTTTGAATTGTTTTTTACTTTAATTGACTCTTGATGTTCAAATTTAAACGGTGGCAGGTTTAAATGCTTTTGAGGATGAAATTGTGTTCAAGATGCACAAAAATGGATTCTTTGAGTTTGGTCCATTGAGGTATGTAGAAGGGTCTGTTTATAAACTATTTGCCTTTGTCCATGATAGAAGTACCTTTACTCTTGGGTTGGATCATATGTTAACAAGTGTTAGGGGAGATAAATGGGTATTGTTCTTTTGTTTACCTGGCAAATCATTAGAAGATGGCTTGAAGTTGATTCATACAGACAATGATGTCCATACAATGTTGGAACTAGGTTGTCGGTCTGGTTTTGTAGATTTGTTTGTTGCTCACAAACCACAGCAGTTATCTGAGTACTATTTAAAAAACATGGATTTAGAGGGTCAACATGGGGAGCTTATCGGATGGGTAGAAGAAGATGCTAGCTTGTGTTGCTCTAGTACTTCAGCTCCTTTTAGGACTAGATATAATAGGGAGAGAAGTGTAAACTTGAAAAGAAAGGTTGTGGGTGATGCAGATCCTGAACTCGGGAAGAATAAAAAAGTGGTAAAGAGGTCTGTGGATAAGGGAAAAGGAATCATGGTTGATGAGGATGAGGCATTTAACAGGAAGATGCCTGTTTTGCCAAGGCCAGGTGAAATTGTCATTAGAGAGGGTGGTTATATAAATAAGACATCAGGTGTTACAGGTGCGGGTCTTGTAAGACCAAGAAGTGATGTCAAAATCACAAACTGCGTGCTGGGTCTAAGGGTACCAAATTCTTTGGGAAACAAAGTGGTGTTATTTTGACTAGGTTGGTCTAAGGAATTGTTTAGCATACTTTTTTTTCCATACATTGCATTGCATATTATACTAACCTCATTACATTGCTTAATTTGATTTTGCAGATATAGTTGATCACTTGTTGGTTCATCGAGTAGAATTTTTTGAAGTTTGACAAATGGGATTATCTTTTGGGATTATGTAATGTGTAGTAACAAAAACATTTTAATTTGGTTGTATATTATGTTTGTAATTTCACTAATGTAACACGAACTATATTACCTCTGTTTCAGATACACCAAAGAGTGTGTAGAGGTATTGTGATGGGTTAATTTTTTTTTGGTACATTGTCAAACGATATTATGTAACTTAAAGTATCACATTTGGGTTAAATATTTTTTGTTTGTGTTATATGCTTCGATTAATAGCATTTAAAGACATTTTAACTTGTTGATGTTTGGAACAGCATTTTGCATATGCAGCAGTACTTTGACTTCTAGAAGTCAACATAGACATTTGTTACAACTTAATCAGTATCGGTAAATGAATCTGATACATACCCACACCACCCAAGTTCCCAATCTTCCTCTTGTTCTATCCTAAATCTCTGCTCCGAGGAATCCGTATATGAATCAGATACATAGCCATTCAACCCAAGTTATTGCAACAGAGAGTAATGACACTTTTGTTGTCGCATACATGGGAATCTTGTTGTAAACAAAGCCATAGTCCAAAAGTTGAGATTTCATCCATAGGATTTGAGCGCAACATGAGGACATGGCTATGTATTCAGCCTATGTGGAGGAGATCGATGTAATCATTTGCCTTTTTGAAGACCAACTAACCAGCTTATCACCCAGAAATTGAGCACCTCATAATGTACTTCGACGTGTATCTTGACATCCTGCATGGTCTGCATCTGAATATGCCATCAGTGCCAGAGCTGTGTCCTTGGGATACCAGAGACCCATGTGGATTGTTCCTTTGAGTTATCGAAAGACCCTCTTTACTGCTTCCAAGTGCTTCTTGGTAGGCTTGGATTGATACCGAGCACACACACATACAGCAAATAAGAGGTCTGGTCTACTAGCAGTGAGATACAACAAGGAACCAATCATTCTTCGATACTTGGTTTGGTCGACTGGAGTTCCAACAGTGTCCTCATCAAGTTTTGATCTTTCAATCATGGGAGTATCAACTGAGTCACATGATTCGAATCCAAATTTCTTCAAAATTTCATTGGCATACTTGGATTGATTGATGAATATGCCATTGGGATTTGTAGAGACTTGCAACCCCAAAAAGAATGACATTTGTCCCATCATGCACATTTGGAACTCAAAGCTCATCTCTTGTGAAAAAACGTTCAAATTCCTTAGGATCAGAGGAGGCAAATATGATATCATCAACATAAATTTGAACATGAAGGTAGTTTGAGCCTGATTTTCTAGTAAACAGTGTAGGATCAACAACACCTTTGGTGAACTTATTAGCAAGTAGGAACTTGGACAATGTTTCATACCATGCCCTAGGAGCTTGCTTAAGTCCATAAAGAGCCTTCTTCAGACGATAGACATGATTAGGACGTTCCTGATCCATGAATCCTTTAGGTTGACTGACATACACTACTTCCTTTAGATCGCCATTTAAGAATGCTGTCTTAACATCCATTTGATATACTACCATATTCTGACTGGCAGCATTAGCAAGGAAAATTCTTATGGCTTCAATTCTAGCAACAGGTGCAAAGAATTCTTCAAATTCAATTCCTTCTTCTTAACGATATCCCTTGCCAACAAGTCTTGCCTTGTTCTTCAAGACATCGCTATGTTCATCAAGCTTTACCTTGAATATCCACTTGAGAGCAATGATCATAGCACAATCTGGAGGAGCCACTAATTCCCAGATTTCAAGTCGATCGAACTCATCAATTTCTTCTTGCATGGCAGTAAACCAGGAGTCCTTAGTCAGTGCATCTTTGAAATCCTTGGGCTCAGATTTATAGAGAATGGAATCGAAGAAGCACCGTAATGCATCGGTGCAAGCTGTTTACGGGTTGATACCGAGCGAGAAGGGTTTCCAATAATGTTGTCAATTGGGTGATCATTTGTCCATTTTATGAGATGCTCATGGGGTTGAGGATAGTGAATTGAGCTTGCCGTGTTTGATTCTTCTGAGGACGTTGTATCATTTGAGAGTTCAGGAGCGAAGATGTTCTCAAACGGCTCATCATCAGGTGGAGCAAAAGGATTTACTGCAAAAGAGTTGTCAGCTGCTGCTCCTTGTTGTACAGAAGAGGATTGAACATTTGATGTTGTAAGTGAATGACTAATAGTGGGAGCTTCTGGATCCAACGACAGTGATGTAGATGGCCCTGCATTATTAAGTGGAACATTTGCTACAGCAGCTGGTGGTAGAACGACATGAGCTTCTGAAGCAGCCACATATTGAGGTTCAAAGTATTCATCGAACATTGGATCAAATAATTTCTTCCAATCTTCACTTGTAGGAGGTACAAAAGGAGTAGCAGGATTGGGATTCTGCACAACACCGGAACTTATGGGTCCAGGAGACAAAAGGTTTGGTGCGAGTC
Organism: Artemisia argyi; assembly: GCA_030686995.1. NCBI lineage: Eukaryota > Viridiplantae > Streptophyta > Magnoliopsida > Asterales > Asteraceae > Artemisia > Artemisia argyi. Next base: position 23,857,771 of record CM060687.1, on the reverse strand, counting down.
CAGAACTTGCTTGTCCAGGAGCCTGTTGCTCGGTCATCTCATCGAATATTACGTGAATTGTTTCCATTATGTCTCTGGTACGTTTGTTGTAGATTCGGTACCCCTTTCGATCTGGAGCATATCCAACAAAAAAGCCAATGTCGGCTTTGGCTTTGAGTTTCCCAAGATCTTCACTGTCGTTTGTTGGATAACACAATGCACCAAATACTCGTAGAAACGAGAGGTCTGGTTTTCTACCATGAACCAATTCATAAGGAGTCATGCAGTGGAGAGGATGTATCAAGGATCGATTCTGTGTGTAGCAAGCAGTTGAAGTGGCTTCTGCCCAAAGGAACATGGGAGCTTTAGAAAAGATGAGCATAGCCCTAGCAGCTTCAACCAGGGTGCGGTTACGCCTTTCAACAACTCCATTTTGTTGAGGAGTACGTGGAATGCTCTTTTGATGACTAATGCCGATACTCTCATAAAATTGAGTAAGTTGTTTGTTCACAAACTCCGTTCCATTGTGAGTGCGAATGAACCTGACTGTTTTGTTGAGTCGAACTTGCAATTGCTTGATGAGTCTTATGATGATCTCCGAAGTCTCGTCCTTTGATCACAAAAACTTTACCCATGTGAAGCGAGAGTATTCATCAACAATAACTAACACATATTTCTTTCCATTGATACTTTGAACTCTCATTGGTCCACAAAGATCCATGTGAAGGGTGTGTAGAACTTCCATAATGGTGTTGACGGTTTTAGGTTTGTGAGTGTGCTTTTTGCTCTTGCCCATTTGACATGCGGAACATAAATGATCCTTTTCATACTTTAATCTGGAATTCCTCGAACTAGATCTTTACGAGTGAGTTCATTGATGGTACCAAAGTTCAAGTGGTTCAACCGACGATGCCACAACCATGATTTTTTCTTAGAGGCTTTTGAGAGCAAACAAACATCATGTAAATAATTCATATATATAATTCAAATGAAGAACCAAACTCAGTCCCTTACTGAAATCTTTAATTCATATATATAATTCAAATGAAGTGCCAAGCACCCTTTTTGACAGATTACACAAATTCTGCAGTAGTAGTACCAGCACGGTAAAAAGTACTACTAAAGTTCCAGTAGTTGGCGTGAAACAACCAAAAAAAAAGTAGCCTTGCAAACATAAGTAGGAAAATCGGTTCATGTTGGAAACTTTGGAACTACTAAAAATGTTAGGAGTCTAGAAAGTGAAAGAATCGGAACTAAACGCGATACCAAACTTAAGCAATTACTAACGACAATACCAGCACTGTGATAGACCATCAAACATTTCAACATAATCCAAATCAAATAAAAAAACATCCAAAATTCAACGACATAAAAAGGAGTTTGAACTAAAAAGTGAAAAGAAACTAAAAAAAGCATGAAATTTCTTCGAACGAAAGATGTGATGTTGAATTTGTACCATCAGATCGTTATCCTGGTTACATATCGAACTCACCCAATCCGTCTTTTATAACCTCTTGGGAACAATATGTCCACAACTCAACATCAAATATTGGATGGTTAAGAGAATCTGGTCCATATTTAGCTACCACGGCCTCCTTATACGCAGCCTGTAAATTTTCGTGAAACACACTTTATGAGACCATCATTAACTATGTCAAAATTTTGTAAGATAGTATGATTTTGATGCAAAACATTCAGCAAGATCAATCATAGTTTAAAAGGCACATTGCAAACTCTTGGCAATTACAAACTCCATTATGTCACTACTATGTGACTATAGTAACCAGCTACAAATACATAGAAAAATAGTTTTTAAGAAACACATACTCAATTGCATCATTCTCACGCATTCATAAATAACTCTTAACCTATATGGCTATAGATATACTTTAGCATCATACATATATTCACACATAGAAAAAACTGGGAAATCATCTATAAATTATAACATTGCAGCAATATATAACTTAAGTAGACATGACGAACACATACATATATGAGTTTAAGAATCTTACCCACACTACCTCTACTTTTAATTTCATGAACTCGTATAAACCATTCCCACCCCCTTTCTTCGTATGTGTGAGTTCAAAAATCTCAGAAGCTGTTAGAGTTAAAGCGGTCTTGAGTTCTTTTTCCTACAAATCCACATGATTGAATCAGAATACATAATATATATTTTGATTTGAGCATAGCAAAACTCAAGGAAATTTAAAAATGGAAATGTAAAAATTCGACATCATACGAGTTTTCTTTTATGTTGAGCAATTGTAACTGAGCCTGCACAAGGTTTTGAAACCTCTTTCAAGATGAATTGTTCACTCTTCCAGATTTTGACTTTGTTTTCCATTCAGCAGTGTTCCAAACTCGATAAATCATATCTTCCCAATAGCTTGATTTTATCCATTTTGGGCTATAAGGCTTGAGAACAGAAATGTCAAAACCATCAAACTTAACTCCTGCTAACTGTGCCATCTTAATTGACTCAGCTCTTGCCTTTGACATAATATCTGGATAACGCTTTTTCATACTATCCTCCCACACCTCACGGACCAACACATCACTTACAACTTCTCACTGGAAAAAGTGCTAGGCAAACAAAAGTAATTAAGTTATAGATGTTAGATTATGGACATTATTTTAGTAGTCGTAAGTTAGGATTGAACTCGAGATCACGGGATTGCACACTTTACGTATGAGAGTTAAAGTTTAATAATTAAATGTAAAAGTTTATATTTAATTATTTATTACACAAATATATAATGATTATTTAGTATTTAAGATAAATGACTAATGATCATTAGACGAATAAAAGGAAAGTAATGTGTATGATTTATTGGCAAGTCAAGAAAGATCCGGAAGCCCTATTTGGGCTTATGGCCGATTGGTGGGGGATGGGGAAACCCATTCCTCATCTAACTTGAGCTCCAAGTAAAGTATACTATATAAACAAGGTTAGGGATTCATTGTTTGTATCTCTTGTGCACACACACAAACCCTAAACTTGTTTTCTTCTCCTTGTTTTTCTTGTAGTCGATCAAACAAACACCCTTTAAGGGTTGATCGATTTTCTTTATTAAACAAAAGGTTTTGGTTTAATTTTGTGTTCTAAAAACTAGCATTACTTTAACTTGTTTTAGTACGTGTGTACAAGAACGTGATTCAAACATACTTTTGTTTGATTCTTGGATTGAATTACAAAAGAGGTAAGGGGTAATTCTTATAATCCACATAAACCCTAATTAGGGTTCTTGATTTGAAGAGTGCATTTGATTCTTGTTCGGGCTAGAATCATAAAGGTATGTTTACTTTTATGTTTGATTAATTAATTACATATTATACGACCTTGTAATTGCTTCCGCTATACTCACTTGATGTGTTTTGGTTTATTTTATATGATTGTCATGATATTATAATTCCAACAGTGGCATCTAGAGCCGTTATAATGTGTAATTAATTATCGAAACGCATAAAAATTGAATCTTGATTCGTTTAGTTACATGTTTTTAGGGTTTTTTGATTCCTAACCCTAATTTTTTTAATAGGGTCGATTTTAGACCTTTTAGGGTTTTAGGGTTTTGGTTTTGTTTTTTTAATACGATTAGAAACCCTAGGATGTCATGTAATTGGTTATGCGTTTTAGTAAACGATCTTGGTGTAATATATTAATTGTTAAGCTTAATCCATGAAAAAGTGCATATTTGGATGGATTTTATTGTGTGATAATTTAAATGGTTTAAATTGGATATATGAATTAATTGTTAAGTTATATCAAAACATGTAAATTTATTAATAAATGTCGAATTGGGGAAGACTCCAATATTAAGTAATCAATTATGTGCTATGTGGTATTTGTTTAGTTTTGGATTACGCAATCGATTTATCGATGTATGTGGCTTGTTTTCCTAGAAGAAGAAAGCCTTGATTGAATAAATACGTTATACACCTAGACTTGATTATTAATAGGACTATTGAATAAGATTTGCATGTGGCTACATGTTTTATACATATTTAATTGTTATGTTATGTATATGTTTATTTAGTTGTTTTATTTTTTTTTTTATTTTATATTACTTGTTTTTGTTTATTATTATGTTAGACATGTTTATAAACGAAAAAGGGTAATTTTTGAATAGAAAAATAATATGGACTAAATAAATAGCGAAAATGTTTTGGTTTTAAGAGTTTAAATTTCAAAGGATTGGTTGATTGATGTTTTTGTACATAGTGTGCGAAAGGCGGACCGAAGGTTGCCATCCAATGTACTTGTAGAGAGGGGTTTTTAAATCTCATGCACCTACCGGTTCTCTACAACTGCTTGGTTGCCGACTCTAGACTTACCTATATCAATATATTACGTACATTGTCATCTTAAGGGTGAATTCACCACAATTCCACAATGGTTATCCGAAACACTAAGCCTTATGGCTTATGCAAAAATACGATATAAGTGGACAATAATTGTTGGTAATTCTTTAATTGGTAAACCCGATACCTCAATCAAAACTTTGCTATCTTACTCTTAGTAAATTGGTAATAAAAATGTTTTGTAACCAATGTTATGAAGTTCTATGCATGCTTCTTCATACATTATTTTGATTACACGTCAAAATTTAATACCCTTATAAAATTAAGTCGAATTTCATCTAATTAAGAACACTTGAAGTTGTAATTTACGTCATGTGAGAACTTGGCGAGATTGCAATGGAGAGGTAAATTTCATAAATTCATTGCTAGCAGATCAACTGATGTGATGGATTTATGAGTTTGCAGTTTTTAAGTTAGACGACTTAAATTGAGTAGGAAGTGAGATCTTGGACTCAAAGCATTAAGATGGGGATCAAACATGCTTACAATACAAAAGTTTTGTGATTGTAAATTCCATAAATCTAGGAATTGCAATATGATATTGGCAATTATTGTTCGACAATTACCTTGTTGAATACTATCATTACTAGCAGATCAACTGATGTAATGGTACTATGTCAATTTGGATCCTAGCTTTAAGAAAATACTACGATTTATATGAATATTTACCAATGGGTATTTTATTTTCTTAAAGACCTAATTATTGAAAATACTGAAATTGAATTTTGTAATTCGTTTTAATGTATTAATGCAACGTTCAAACCGTAAACGCACTTTGGGCTTTGGTAAATTGATCTTGTTTTGTTTTCAAAAAAATGTTTGATTAAGAATAATTTACTTAAAAGACAAAAGAAGTCTCCTTTCTATGAAAGAAGAGTGAGATACAATCCTATTTCTTTTCATGAATGAAAAGGATAATTGGAATATTAGATATGTCTAAATTCTAATATAACTCATAGCAAATTTTTAATAGTTAAGAAAATTGCGAATATTTTCCATAGAGATTTTATCATCCTCATTCGGTGATTAAAATCTTAGTAACAAATATGATATTTGGTTAACAGAAAATTATGTATGACATTTTATGAGTTATTATAATTAGAAGATCGAATAATTACCGCAAAATGTTTAAAGACAAACTAGTTGTTTTGACTATTTTAAAGGTGCTACATACATTGTAGGATGGTAGACCTATTAAGGAAGAAATTGCATGCTAATTTTCAAGTTAATAGCATTTGGTGGATAGTCCATCATTTACATAGTAGGATACATTCTTTAGTGCATAAGTAATTGTTACGTATGGACATTCAAAGGTGTAGGAAAGTTAAAAGCACACTATTTTTTTTCACTGGATATGAAACATTTACAATGTTATCAAATTCAGTGGGAGTATTGTGTACTTATTACTGAATAAGAAATTATTGTAACGATCTTTAATTCAGTGGGAGTTACAAGCTTTGACATCTTGGTAGCTAAAGATAATTACTTTCCAAGTGTACTTTTAAGGATAGTCTTGTACGTTTCCTTACTAGATATTGTTATTCTATAACTACTTGTTATGCTAAAGTCTATGACACAATCATATTGATCACATAAACAAATGCATGGCGTGTTGTTTATAAACTATATGAGGTTGTTCCATGCACAAGTGGGAGAAATGTTATCTTTAATATGTGCAAGAAACAACTTATAAAGATATGATTTAATGGATTCTCTTGACTGCAAGGTAAGAGAATAATGTGCTAATATGAATTATACTAATCTAATTCAAGAAACACTTGGTGTTGCAATTTATGTTATGTGAGAGCTTAGCTAGATTGCAACAACAAGGTGAATTTCATATTTTCATTACCAGCAGATCAACTGATGTAATTGAACTATGAGAATTTACAGTTTCTAAATTAGATACCTATTAGAACATGTGTCAATAGGATATCAAGACTACTTTAATTAGAATATTTATGAATTCATGGAATGACATAAATTAATTAAGTAATCTAATGCTACTTCAATCTGAATATTTATGTGTACTAGGAATGACATAAATAAATGAAGACATAATGTTATTTACATTATTGTGAAGTAATAAATTAACTTGAAATTACTATTGAAACCAAGAGATGTTGTTCATAATTACTTTAGTTAAACATGTTTATGTTTCATTGTAAATATATAAAAATAAAGTCTTTTAATTGTTACAAGACTTATAATAAAGTAAGACGTTATCTTGTTATGTGATTTAATTAAGACATATACATGAAGTCATTAAATTGTTAAATGACTTATAACGCATAGTTTGACAACTGGCAAATTAGGGAGCCATTTTGGAAACCCGCATTACTTTAAAATTTATAATTTTTGGAATATTTGAAAAGTTTATTCATGATGAGATTTGTGAACGTTGGAATGTGATTTTAAACCGTACGTTATTTATGGAATTTGAATTTTTAATTATTGGATTGGTTTGGTTTACTATCGGTGATTTATTTTTGAGATGATTATTTGGCACTACATTGACTCCGGCACTAGGATAACCTAACAATCTTTATATTTTTAAATTTTTGGTTCGGGTATTTTATATTTTTGGAACGTATCGCGAGATTTTTGAATATTTGGAATGAGCTTGATTCGGGAGAGTCGTTTTATTTTAAATGAGTTTCGGGTTTGGTCCGTGTATTCTACACCTAAGTTACTTAACCCACCATACCACTAATATTATTATTATTATCATTAATATTTTTTTTGAGTAAATAATAAAATCGTCCTTGTGGTCTTTCCTGGAAAACACACAAGCAAACACAACCTCACCAACACTCTCTCTCTCTCTCTCTCTCTCTCTCTCTCTCTCTCTCTCTCTCTCTCTCTCTTTTGAAAACACAACACCACCGCCACCTTCAAACCCCATCACCGTTGCCACCGCCCCCCTCCTAAATAAAATAACACCACCATCATCACCACCTCATCCCGATCTATCTTTTGGTATAAATCACGCTCTCTAAAACCTTCTTTAACATCCCGTACGAATTACTACCGCCACTTTAACATCACCATTTTCATCTAATCTTGTTGGGTTTTTATAGAAATCAAGTTTGGAAGCCGTTTGGAAGGTGAGTGGCTGCGACATCCTTGTTGTGTTGCTCGACTCATGCTTAAATCCGTGTATACATGGGTTGTTTTTGTTGGGTTTTGAGTTTTACAAATGGGAAATGAAGTTTTATTAAAGATTTGATGGTTTGGTATCCGGGTGGGTCGATTTGATGTCGATTGGTGGAAGAATTTGATGTTTGAATGTTGATTTGGTGGAGTTTGAGGCTCGGGTTGAGCTTAGCCGAGACCCAAGGGGTCTCGAGGTCGTGTTTTGATGGCTTTTGGCCATGTATAGACCCATGACCCTTGTTGTTATCTTGTTGTTGTTGTTTGGTTTTGGCCGACGGCCCATGAGGGTCCGTTTGGGATGGATTTTTGGCTCGATGGGAGCAAGACCGCGACCCTTTGGGTCCGGTCGAATATTGTTGATTCATGGATTGTTGTGTGACAACTATGGTCCGTTTGGTTTGGCTCATATGGAGCAAGCCGAGACCCTAGAGGTCTCGGGTGTGATCATAATACTTGTGGTTTAATTTTGACCCGGGTTGACTTGGTAAACCAACCCGTAAATGTGATATTATATTTGGTTGTTTTATATACTTGACGGATTATTATATTGTTGATTTTATTATTATGGTTTCATGGTTATTTTGAGCTTGAAGTGGTACATGGACTTGTGATTTTGATTATGGAGTTGTGTTGACGAAATGGTATTGGGGACCGATTGTGAGACGGTTAAACTAGATTGACGGAGATAGGTTAGTCGGGTGCCGTAGTCGGACCCTATTGTTGTAGCACGTGGATTGGGATTGATATTGGACGGAGTTGAATTATTTATTAGGAGTTGGTTGTTTTATTTTGTACTTGGACTATGAGCCGAGAGTGATGACTCGGACATATGACCAAATTCTTATGACTCGATAAATATTCAAAATCAAACATTAATAATAATACTCGTAATAATATTATTGATAATATAATCGTTTATATACGTATATAGACGTGATAAACGTATGTGTATATATATATATATATATATATATATATATATATATATATATATATATATATATATATATATATATATAAATGCGTATATTAATGAAAAAATGTTCACAAGTAGACGTTATAATAATATAACGATAATTATTATACTATTCGAATAGTGCAATAAATGTCGGGAGTATTATTATAAATAAATAACTATAAATAATGTCGAGAACTAATACGTTGGGTAAGTAATAAATAAAACATGACTTTTTTTTTATAAATTTGGAAAACTTATTGAGTTATACGGAGTTGTGGTTACTTAAGTCCAAGTGGATTTTATTATGTGACTTTTGTGTTGTCACGGATATATGACGATTAATATATCCATTTTCTATAACTACGTAACTTATTTAGTCGACGGATTAAATAGAGTTTATTTAGCTATATAAAATGAGTATATTAATGGGCATCGTATCCTACGATGCCCATAGGTTGTGGTATGTGTATTAGGATAATAAATTACTAAATATCTCGTGGAATTGGCTAAATTGACGAATTTGGCAAATTTGACGATATATCTAGGGAATTTATTGGACTACGATATTTACCATATAGAATTCTTTGTGCTATGTGGTTTAGGTTGGGTATAATTTTGGAGTGATATATTACGTAAATAAATATGGGGAATTACCAAATCGACGGATTTGATAAACTTCGATGATTTATTTAAATAATATATTGGGCTAATATTAGACCTATAAATGGTTTATTATTCTTTTCGTTGTGGCTTCTTGGTTTGAGTTGTGTCGACCCACCACCCATATGGATACCAAACGTCAACCTCCCAATTAATATGAAGATAATTCGAGAAATGGATATTTTTGGAAAGTTAAATGGAATACGTTCGGGATTGGGAATATTTGATTTTGAGGAAATGATTTCTGAACGAGTTTATATTGTTAGGAAGTGCCGAGTCTGTAGTTGCCGTTACTTGAATTTGCTTTACATCTTTCATCTATCGATTTCTTTTGCGGATTGCTGGACTTGAGGTGAGTCATAGCCCCACTTTTACTCTTGAACTTTGTTTTCAATATTTGGGGTGAGAAATGTGAAAATTGTTTTATGTGGACTATTATCGCTTTGTTTATTTTAAAACTTGCTATGCTTATAGAACTAGGTAGAATAGAGCGAGGCCTAGTCCCGAACTAGGTAAGCTATTGTTTAGTTATAGAGCGAGACCTAGTCCAGAACTTGGTAAGCTATTGATTGATTGTTGAGCGAGGCCTAGTCCCGAACTAGGTAAGCTATTGGATTGGTTATAGAGCGAGGCCTAGACATGATCTAGGTAAGCTATTGATTGTATTGATTTGAGCTATAGCGTGCACCTATAGGGTTGATTTGATTTGGTTGGTTCGTTTTGGTTGGATGATTGAGGCCTAGTCTAGCTAGCAAGCGTTTTACGTATATGTCCACTTGATTTAGTTATGAATTTAAACCTATGATCTCACAAGCGAAAGCTGACTTTTAGCGCATTTTCTTAGGTAATTAAGTGATGCCCTTGGATGCTTGGATTGGAGGCGTAGCTATGGCACCTGGTTATGGATCAAATTTTCTAAAACTCTGATAAATAATTGTGGACCTATATTTATTTCTTTTGGGCCTGACTTTGATTGCATTTGGGATAATTGTAAACTTTAAAACCCCGTGTGGTTGTATTTTCCTCTTGTTTACTTTATCTCGTTCTTTTATGTCTTGTGTTGAATACAAATCCCCGTAGCACCCCGAAAGCTTGTTGAGTCTTCCGCTGTATCAAATTTTGGGGGTGTTACAGATTGGTATCAGTGCCAAGGTTATAGAGAACTAGGTAAATAGACACCTAAACTATAACCGATTTTTATAGAAAACGATCCTCGACCATTGCCCGCCAGCCCGCCAAGCCGAAGCATCATTGTTGTTATTAAGGTATATTGAGATGATTATTAGATATAGGATTCTTGAGATGATTTAAGGATTTGAGATTAATTGATTTAGTGATATGATGGCGTTTTGAGGAATTATATGGCTTAATTGTTTTATGAATGATTTTAGTAATGCGGTGTTTTAAATCTTTCTTGATATATATGATTGGGAATTATATGATGATTTTTGATACGGTATTTTGAGTTCGCGGTTTAGTTGTTTTGAAACACTTACACCTACCCTACGCCGTTGTCACAGACTATGGCCTCCCGTACGTTTGACGTTGTTGAGGATATTCTTACTACACCTGTACGCCCAGCACAGATCACTATGGCTCCTGATGATCCTTACAGGGTTGCCATGCATTCAGCTATTGTGTCACCGACAGCTTCTACTTCTGCACCGCCTGCTGCACCTACGCAGGGACCCTCATCTTCTCTATGGCTCCCTGGTACTTCGAGGCAGCTTACTCTTCATCAGGCTTTGGCTCGTGTGGCTCCACGTTTTGCCCACCGAGCTACGACACGTATGTCGGTACGCCCTACTTCACCACCTTTACATTTGGATACTCACACTCTCCTGTCAGATGCACCACCTACATCATTGCGTCGTCATCCTAGATCACCTACCACATCTCCACATGGATCACCTGTTAGGAGACGACGATTGATGGCGTACTCTTTCGATGAGGAGGAGGAGGAGTACGAGGGTGAGGATGAGGCTGATGACCCTCAGGAGGCTTAGCAGGGTGATGATGACCCTGAGGAAGAGGATGACCCTTAGGAGGAGGAGATGCCTGATGATGATGGTTTGTTAGTGCCTCCAGCTCAGGCTGAGGAGCCTGATTCACCTATACATCCGATGGAGCCTGTTTCACCTGATCATCCATTTCTATTTGAGTTACCACCTGGTAGTCCCGTTGAGTCGGATGCACCTTCTGAGGTCTCTGCTGAGCATACAGAGTTAGGTGAGACTGGTAGGATGTGGGCTCAGATTACTGATCTTGGTGAGAGGGTTACACGTATGTCTGAGCGGATTGATAGGGTGACCGTTGAGTTCATTGGAGAGTTGAGGATTGACATGGTTATGGCTGAGAGGAGAGTTACTGAGATGAGGAGAGGATTGATGGAGATTCATGAGCATATTGAGGGTTTACAGCGAGGTTTTATCACAGCTCGAGAGGCCGACCGCAAGTTATGGCAGAGGAATACCGAGCTAGAGAAGGAGGTGGCAGACCTCAAGAGAGACAGCGACACCCATAGTGTGGAGTTAGGATCATTATGGAGAGAGCTTGATGGCTTGAGGCAGGAGTTGAGGAGCCTCCGCCAGCAGCATGGCTAGATGTTTGGGTTATGTTGTCTTGTTGCTTTCTACACCGAGGAGTGTTCGGTTAGAAAAGCTAGTTATCGTATTTTCATATATTTTCCGTTGATTATCTATCTTGTTTGGAACGATTATTATCTTTTGTGTTTTTTTCGGTAGTTGGAACGATGTTGGATCTCTATTGTATGGTTGATGGTTATTATTATATGGTATTATGTGTTTTTTTGGATATTGTGGAAATTGAGTCCCTATTCGCCTTATTGATGTCTTGTGGTGTATTGTTGATGTTCTTTCCATGATTTGGCTTCGTTGATTTAATTCTTGTTGAGCCTATTATAAGTTCTATCGGAGACTCATGAACCTTGTATGATGTTTCAGATCAATGGCCCCACGATGAAACCCTGTTAGAGCTACCAGATCTGGTTCTGCAACGGCTACCCCTGGTCGCTGAGGACGCGTCCTACTCGAAATGTTGAAACCCCTACTCCTGATAACCTGGACGCTACTAATCACAACAACATGAATCAAAATGTTGAGGTTCAGGGAGACAATGATCATGTTCCACCTAATGCACATACTGTGGATCAAGCAATGATCAATCAACTTGTGGAGCAACGAGTTGCTGAGCTACTAGCTGAGTCAAATCATTCCAACGACTCTGCTGGAACATTTCGTGCTAATGGATGTAACTACAAGGAGTTTCGAATTTGTGGACCTATTGAGTTTGGTGGAACTGAAGGAGTGGTCTACTTGGTCAGGTGGATAGAGAAGACTGAGTCAGTGTTTAATGTCAGCAACTGTGCGGAGAATGCGAAGGTAAAGTTTGCTTCTTTTACTTTCAAGGATGAAGCTTTAACTTGGTGAAACAATTACCGTAATTCGGTTGGGAGTGATGTGGCTTATGCTATGACTTGGGAGCAATTTAAGTCTTTGCTAATTCAGACTTACTGCCCAAGGAATGAGGTTAAGAAGCTGGAGATTGAGTTCTGGAATCATAAGGTGAAAGGTACCGATATGGCAACTTACAATCGCCGCTATCGAGAGTTAGCCTTGCTTTGCCCCGATATGGTTAGGACTGAGACTCAAAGGATTGAGTGGTATACCGATGGGTTGCCGGTAGCTACAAGGAACGATGTGATTTCTGCTAAGCCTGCAAACATTCATGAGGCTATCATAATCGCTCAACAATTGATGGACTCGTTGGTATTGGAAGAAGCTGAGAAAGACAAGAATGGAAAGAGGAAGAGGGATAATCACTCTAAGGGTAATGATCGTCGAAACAAGCGACAAACAACTACTAGAGCTTATGCTATGGGAGATGGAGATAAGAAGAGCTACAATGGAAATGCACCCAAGTGTAACCGATGTTATGGGAATCATTCTGGACGATGTACTGTGGTGTGCAAGAATTGCTCTAAGATGGGACACATAGCTAAGGACTGTAGAGCTCGACCACTTGCCATGGTTCAAGCTACTTCTGAAACTATGAGTAAGGCAAATGTTACTTGTTATGGATGTGGAAAGAAGGGATACTATAGGAATGAGTGTAGGGAATCGTGGAACCGAGGAAATCAAGGCTCGGGTGGTAATGGGTACAATCATGGAAACCGTGGAGCTGGAGGAAACCGTGGACGACAAGATAATGGGGACCAACGTGTGGAAGCTGGAGCTGCTCATGGAAGAGTGTATGCACTTGGGAACGAGAGAGGAGAAGATCCGAACGTCGTTACTGGTACGTTCCTTCTCAATAATCTTTATGCTTCCATACTATTTGATACTGGTGCCGATAAGAGTTTTGTGTCCACTACGTTTGCACCCTTACTAGAGACCCCGATGGCCTTAGGAATTGGTTATGATGTAGAGTTAGCTAATGGGAACATAGAAAGGATTAGGACTATCATTCGCGGTTGCACGTTAAATTTTCTGAATCGTCCTTTCGACATAGATCTACTACCCGTCACGTTAGGAAGTTTTGATGTCATTATTGGTATGGATTGGTTGTCAAAGTATCGTGCTCATATACGTTGCGATGAGAAGATCGTGCGTGTACCTTACGGCAGGGAGATTCTAAATATACCAGGAGATCGAAAGGAATTGAGAGGCCCATCTAGATTAGCGGTCATTTCTTGCACAAAGTTACCGAAGCTAATGGAAAAAGGATGTTGCCTTTTCTTAGCTCAAATTTCTGAGAAAGGAGGGAAGGAGAAGAAGGAAATATGCATTGGAGATGTGCCTATATTTCGTGACTTTCCGGATGTATTTCCTGATGATTTGCCGCGAATCCCGCCTACTAGACAAGTAGAGTTTCAAATTGAGTTGATACCTGGTGCTGCACCCGTGGCACGAGCGCCTTATCGACTTGCACCTACTGAACTGGAAGAGTTATCGAAGCAATTAGCGGAATTAGCCGAAAAAGGATTTATAAGACCAAGTTCCTCACCTTGGGGAGCCCCGATATTATTTGTGAAGAAGAAGGATGGATCGTTTCGTATGTGTATTGATTATCGAGAGTTGAACAAGTTAACGGTGAACAATAGATACCCGTTACCAAGAATCGACGATTTGTTAGATCAGCTTCAAGGATCGAGTGTGTATTCGAAGATCGATCTGAGATCGGGTTATCATCAGCTTCGAGTTCGCGAGGAAGATATTCCGAAAACGGCTTTCCGAACCCGTTACGGGCATTACGAGTTTCAAGTGATGCCGTTTGGGTTGACTAACGCACCAGCTGTATTCATGGACCTCATGAATCGGGTGTGTAAGCCTTACTTAGATAAGTTCATGATTGTGTTCATCGATGACATTCTAATTTATTCGAAGAGTGAGAAAGAGCATGAGGAGCATCTGAGACTTATCTTAGAATTGCTCAGGAAAGAGAAGTTGTATGCCAAGTTTTCTAAATGTGAATTTTGGATTCCTACGGTACAATTTCTGGGTTATGTGATTGATAGACAAGGAGTTCATGTAGATCCTGCTAAGATTGAAGCGATTAAAGATTGGGCTGCACCAACGACCCCGACTGAAGTTCGTCAATTTTAGGGATTAGCCGGTTATTACCGAAGAGTCATTGAGGGATTTTCGAAGATCGCAAAACCGTTGACCAAATTGACTCAAAAGAGTGTTAAATACGAATGGGGAGATAAGGAAGAGGAAGCATTTCAATTACTTAAGGAGATGTTGTGTAGTGCTCCTATCTTGGCGTTACCTGAAGGTAATAAGGACTTCGTCATCTATTGTGACGCTTCTCATAAAGGTTTGGGAGCTGTGTTAATGCAACGAGAGAAAGTGATAGCTTATGCTTCCTGACAGCTCAAGAAGCACGAGAAGAACTACACTACCCATGATTTGGAGTTAGGTGCTGTGGTTTTTGCCTTGAGGATATGGAGACATTACTTGTATGGAACCAAGTGTGTTGTGTTTACTGATCACAAAAGCCTACAACACATTTTGAATCAAAAAGGGCTCAACATGAGACAACGACGTTGGATTGAGTTGCTAAGCGATTATGATTGCGAAATCCGCTATCACCCTGGTAAAGCAAACGTTGTTGCTGATGCTCTTAGTCGAAAGGAGAGAATACCACCGTTACGAATTAGGTCATTAGGAATGACTATCGTATCGCCGTTACCGTCTCAAATATTTGAAGCTCAAACGGAAGCGTTGAAAGCAGAAAATCGACCAGCTGAGAACATATTTGGGATGGCTGAAAATGATAAAGGATTTGTTAAGCGTTCTGATGGAGTATTGTGTTTTGGAAACCAAAGTTGGGTACCTTTGTATGGAGGAATTCGAGAGTTGATTATGCACGAGTCACATAAGTCAAGATACTCTATTCATCCTGGGTCTGACAAGATGTACCAGGATCTTAAGAGATTATATTGGTGGCCAAATATGAAGGCAGATATAGCATTGTACGTTAGTAAGTGCTTGACATGTTCTAAGGTTAAAGCCGAACATCAAAGACCGTCAGGATTATTGACGCAGCTAGAACTCCCGGTTTGGAAATGGGAGCGGATCACGATGGACTTCATTACCAAATTACCAAAGACAGCTAGCGGTTGTGACGCTATCTGGGTAATTGTGGAGCGTTTGACTAAGTCTGCTCATTTCTTGGCGATTAGTGAAGATGATAGTGTAGACAAACTTGCGAGGTTGTATGTGAAGGAGATTGTTTCTCGTCATGGAGTTCCGATATCGATTATTTCCGATCGCGACAGCCGCTTCACGTCAGCATTGTGGCGATCACTGCAAACCGCTTTGGGGACGAGACTTGATATGAGTACTGGATATCACCCCAAACCGATGGTCAAAGTGAGAGAACTATTCAGACTTTGGAGGATATGCTTCGTGCATGCATAATAGACTTTGGTAAAGGCTGGGAGAAGTATCTACCCCTTGCGGAGTTTTCTTACAATAATAGCTACCACACAAGTCTTAAAGCTGCACCATTTGAAGCTTTATATGGTCATAATTGTCGTTCGCCTATTGGTTGGACTGAAGTTGGAGATAGCCAACTCACAGGCCCTGAGCTTATTTTGGAGACTACTGAGAAAGTGACGCAAATTCGAGATCATTTACAAGCAGCTAGAGATAGACAGAAGAGTTACGCCGATCAGAGATGTAAACCCCTAGAGTTCCAGGTTGGAGACAAAGTGATGCTGAAAGTCTCGCCTTGAAAAGGTGTGATATGTTTCGGGAAACGTGGAAAACTCAACCCCTGCTATATTGGACCATTTCTCATTTTGGAAAGAATTGGGCCCGTGGCTTATCGGTTGAAATTACCACATGAACTGAGTAAAGTTCATGATGTGTTTCATGTTAGCAATTTGAAGAAGTGTCTTTCGGATGAAAAGCCGGTTATACCGATCAAAGATATTTGTATGGATGAGAGTTTGAATTTTGTGGAGGAGCCGATTGAGATATTGGATAGAGAGATTAAACGACTTAAGAGAAGTCATATTCCACTCATCAAAGTTCGTTAGAATTCGCGGCATGGACCAGAATTCACGTGGGAACGTGAGGATGAGTTTCGAAAGAGATATCCGAAGCTTTTTACTTCGTAGATGGGTTGTTTCGAGTGAAACCCGGGACGGGTTTCTTCTGAGGCTGGGAGGATGTGACAACTGGCTAATTAGGGAGCCATTTTGTAAACCCGCATTACTTTAAAATTTATAATTTTTGGAATATTTGAATGGTTTATTCGTGATGAGATTTGTAAACGTTGGAATGTGATTTTAAACCGTACGTTATTTATGGAATTTGAATTTTTAATTATTGGATTGGTTTGGTTTACTATCGGTGATTTATTTTTGAGATGATTATTTGGCACTACATTGACTCCGGCACTAGGATAACCTAACAATCTTTATATTTTTAAATTTTTGGTTCGGGTATTTTATATTTTTGGAACGTATCGCGAGATTTTTGAATATTTGGAATGAGCTCGATTCGGGAGAGTCGTTTTATTTTAAATGAGTCTCGGGTTTGGTCCATGTATTCTACACCTAAGTTACTTAACCCACCATACCACTAATATTATTATTATTATTATCATTAATATTTTTTTTTGAGTTAATAATAAAATCGTCCTTGTGGTCTTTCCTGAAAACACACAAGAAAACACAACCTCACCAACACACTCTCTCTCTCTCTTTTGAAAACACAACACCACCGCCACCTTCAAACGCCATCACCGTCGCCACCGCCCCCCTCCTAAATAAAATAACACCACCATCATCACCACCTCATCCCGATCTATCTTTTGGTATAAATCACGCGCTCTAAAACCTTCTTTAACATCCCGTACGAATTACCACCGCCGCTTTAACGCCACCATTTTCATCTAATCTTGTTGGGTTTTTATAGAAATCAAGTTTGGAAGCCGTTTGGAAGGTGAGTGGCCGCGACATTCTTATTGTGTACCTCGACTCATGCTTAAATCCGTGTATACACGGGTTTTTTTTGTTGGGTTTTGAGTTTTACAAATGGGAAATGAAGTTTTATTAAAGATTTAATGGTTTGGTATCCGGGTGGGTCGATTTGATGTCGATTGGTGGAAGAATTTGATGTTTGAATGTTGATTTGGTGGAGTTTGAGGCTCGGGTTGAGCTTAGCCGAGACCCAAAGGGTCTCGAGGTCGTGTTTTGATGGCTCTTGGCCATGTCTAGACCCATGACCCTTGTTGTTATCTTGTTGTTGTTGTTTGGTTTTGGCCGACGACCCATGAGGGTCCGCTTGGGATGGATTTTTAGCTCGATGGGAGCAAGACCGCGACCCTTTGGGTCCAGTCGAATATTGTTGATTCATAGATTGTTGTGTGACCACTATGGTCCGTTTGGTTTGGCTCGTATGGAGCAAGCCGAGACCCTAGAGGTCTCGGGTGTGATCATAATACTTGTGGTTTAATTTTGACCCGGGTTGACTTGGTAAACCAACCCGTAAATGTGATATTATATTTGGTTGTTTTATATACTTGACGGATTATTATATTGTTGATTTTATTATTATGGTTTCATGTGGTTATTTTGAGCTTGAAGTGGTACATGAACTTGTGATTTTGATTATGGATTTGTGTTGACGAAATGGTATTGGGGACCGATTGTGAGACGGTTAAACTAGACTGACGGAGATAGGTTAGTCGGGTGCCGTAGTCGGACCCTATTGTTGTAGCACGTGGTTTGGGATTGATATTGGACGGAGTTGAATTATTTATTATGACTTGGTTGTTTTATTTTGGACTTGGACTATGAGCCGAGAGTGATGACTCGGACATGTGACCAAATTCTTATGACTCGATAAATATTCAAAATCAAACATTAATAATAATACTCGTAATAATATTATTGATAATATAATCGTTTATATACGTATATAGACGTGATAAACGTATGTATGTGTGTGTATATATATATATATATATATATATATATATATATATATATAAATGCGTATATTAATGATAAAATGATCACAAGTAGACGTTATAATAATATAACGATAATTATTATACTATGCGAATAGTGCAATAAATGTCGGGAGTATTATTATAAATAAATAACGATAAATAATGTCGAGAACTAATACGTTGGGTAAGTAATAAATAAAACATGGTTTTTTTTATAAATTTGGAAAACTTATCGAGTTATACGGAGTTGTGGTTACTTAAGTCCAAGTGGATTTTATTATGTGACTTTTGTGTTGTCACGGATATATGACGATTAATATATCCATTTTCTATAACTACGTAACTTATTTAATCGACGGGTTAAATAGAGTTTGTTTAGCTATATAAAATGAGTATATTAATGGGCATCGTATCTTACGACGCCCATAGGTTGTGGTATGTGTATTAGGATAATAAATTACTAAATATCTCGTGGAATTGGCTAAATTGACGAATTTGGCAAATTTGACGATATATCTAGGGAATTTATTGGACTACGATATTCACCATATAGAATTCTTTGTGCTATGTGGTTTAGGTTGGGTATAATTTTGGAACGATATATTACGTAAATAAATATGGGGAATTACCTAATCGACGGATTTGATAAACTTCGATGATTTATTTAAATAATATATTGGGATAATATTAGACCTATAGATGGTTTATTATTCTTTTCGTTGTGGCTTCTTGGTTTGAGTTGTGTCGACCCACCACCCATATGGATACCAAACGTCAACCTCCCAATTAATATGAAGATAATTCAAGAAATGGATATTTTTGGAAAGTTAAATGGAATACGTTCGGGATTGGGAATATTTGATTTTGAGGAAATAATTTCTGAACGAGTTTATATTGTTAGGAAGTGCCGAGTCTGTAGTTGCCATTACTTGAACTTGCTTTACATCTTTCATCTATCGATTTCTTTTGCGGATTGCTGGACTTGAGGTGAGTCATAGCCCTACTTTTACTCTTGAACTTTGTTTTCAGTATTTGGGGTGAGAAACGTGCAAATTGTTTTATGTGGACTATTATCGCTTTGTTTATTTTAAAACTTGCTATGCTTATAGAACTAGGTAGAATAGAGCGAGGCCTAGTCTCGAACTAGGTAAGCTATTGTTTAGTTGTAGAGCGAGGCCTAGTCCCGAACTAGGTAAGCTATTGATTGATTGTTGAGCGAGGCCTAGTCTCGAACTAGGTAAGCTATTGGATTGGTTATAGAGCGAGGCCTAGACATGATCTAGGTAAGCTATTGATTGTCTTGATTTGAGCTATAGCGTGCACCTATAGGGTTGATTTGATTTGGTTGGTTCGTTTTGGTTGGATGATTGAGGCCTAGTCTAGCTAGCAAGCGTTTTGCGTATATGTCCACTTGATTTATTTATGAATTTAAACCTATGATCTCACCAGCGAAAGCTGACTTTTAGCGCGTTTTCTCAGGTAATTAAGTGATGCCCTTGGATGCTTGGATTGGAGGCGTGGCTATGGCACCTGGTTATGGATCAAACTTTCTAAAACTTTGATAAATAATTGTGGACCTATATTTATTTCTTTTGGGTCTGACTTTGATTGCATTTGGGATAATTGTAAACTTTAAAACCCCGTGTGGTTGTATTTTCCTCTTGTTTACTTTATCTTGTTCTTTTATGTCTTGTGTTGAATACCAATCCCCGTAGCACCCCGAAAGCTTGTTGAGTCTTCCGCTGTATCAAATTTTGGGGGTGTTAAATATAGTGGAATTATAACAGTGTATGTTTTCTTGTAAAGACATGGACATGAAGTGACTTTGTAAAAAGTACTTGTGTTATAAAGCATGTAATTGGCTTGAAAAAAATTATTATACCATTAAAATGACTTAGTTGGTAAATAGACAAGTCAAAAGGAATATGGTTATCTTAAATATTGTTAGATTGTCTTACAATATTAATACTAATGAAATATCAAATGTTTATGGTATGTTCAGTTAGGAAAATCAAACTCTTGTTATATTGTTTGATTAAAGATAACTGTGACTTCTTTTCTTCCAAAAGTTATCAAGGTTAGAATGTTGAGTATGACTTGGACATATTTAATTAAACTCCAACTTAGAAGATTAATAAGACATTATCATATGATGGAATGTGATGAATGTGATGAATCACATTAAGTCTTAAATTGAAGTTCTAAATTTGTTTAACTGCTTATGAAGAGGTTATTAACAAAGTTAAGTCAGAAACTGTCAATATGTATTTGTAATATCCCAAAAGAGAACATTGTATTATTTCTTTATTTGCTAAGTATTTAAAGATAGTCTTTAAATTACTAAAAGCAAGTGGGATTTTTGATCTTTAAAAGATAAAATTATAAGATACATAATCTTCTAAAATACACTAGTAAATATCATGATTAAGTTTGACATTTGAATGTTAAATCTCAACATGATAATAAAGGTTGACATTTAAATGTTAAATCTCAAGATGATGTAATTATCATTCACAGAATAGCAATATATCTCATATATTTGATTAATATGCTGAGGGCTATGATTTACAGGATTATTGTAAACCTGATAATCATTATGATGCATTACCAAATATGAAATTGGGTAAAGTATACATGATATGAATGATTAAGATGCAGTCCATAAAGATAATCAATTTTAGAAACTTGGTTTATCTTAATAGTTAGACTAGAAAATGAAGATGAGTTTCTTTAAAGATAAGGTAACCCTTGTGGTTTAAATCTTTGTATAGAAATCATATGGACAATATTGTGTACGTATTTAATGCATGTTTTATGACAAGATTATTAATCACACTTAAGCAATTAACTGTGATTGAATATTCTTTTCTAAATACATTAAATATATAAAGATTATGATTGTCATATTTATGAAATTGACAATAGAATATCAAAACTCTTTCTTGAGTGATTACTTGAGCGAGGACGATAAGTAATCAAAAGGAGTTTATGAATTCAAGTAAATCTTTGAAAGTGTACATGGTGCAATAATCCATGGATGGATAAATGCATGCATATAGAAGATTACTCTTATGTTGAATTATTAAATTCATGTTTTGATTTATAATTGAAATAAGATAATTTCTAAGTATTCCTAAAAGCTAGTGGGAGTATTATATTTAATTTCTTAAATCATATATGTTGTGGTACATATAAAAGTAACATTCCATATAAGTTAAAAGTTAAGTCTTAGTTTGGAATGAAACTTTACTTGAAAGATTTAGAAAATAAGACATATAACCTTGGAATCAATGTTTATTATTGAAACATGTGCGGTAAATAAATCTAATATAACATGATATATTATTTAGAAAGTCTAAATAGATATGTATGACATGAATAAAATCTAAGTATGACTAAAAGATTTTTCATGTACATCATGTTTTGTTGTATCATGCTTGATTACAAGATGATTTGGCAATATTAATATCTAATTAAAAGTTATTAGATAACTTGTGTAATATTCTAAAAAGAATATGTTTGATTATAGAATCACATCCTAAATCTGGAACAGCTTCCAAATTCTATAGATGAACAATTTTTCAATTGTTGTGAAAATTGTCATAGCCAACAAATTTGAAAGTTTGAAGGGCATCAAACATTACAAAATAGATATTAATGTTTACAGAAAGTTTTAATAGCATATTGTTATTGCATACAATGATGCTAATGAAATTGAGATGACACTCAATACTAGTTATGGTAAGGATTTCATCCTTGGCTGTTATTAGTTATGCTTATTAAAAGCATAGTTGCATTATACTTTAAGAGAATAAGAATACTTTAAACTTTAAAATGTTTGGAAGTTTAATTATCATAAATTGGTGGTTAAGGATGTCACACATTTTATGAAATATTATATGGCATTGTCAAAATAGTTGAGTATGCACATACAAGAACTTCGCTAGTTGAATTCTTGAAATAAGTATTCTTAAAATTCCGATAGATCAAAGTTGGCTGATTTATGTTTTGTCAACAAGTAGGAATGTCATTACTTGAGACATAATTCATCAACAAGAGTTATCATGCATTGATCTATTTAGTATTTGGATAAGGGATGTTAAACAATTATTATAATAAATTAAAATACATGGTATGTTTAATTTATAATATATTGTATCCTATATTTGTATGTTTAATCCATGAAAAAGTGTTATTATAAATTGTCCGTTGTCAGTTAATAATATGGGAATATTATTAAATCAAGACAAATCTGAAGGTTGGTATAATATACTTAAAGTATATTGATGCGTAGTCATGCCATTTCAGATGATATTAAATGATACCAAATATATGACTTATCCCAACTACATGATGTTACTTTATGGATTTTGTTATTAAGCAAATCATGAGAAGTTATCCTCAGACTTGAGATGCAAGATAAGTGTCATGAATGTAGTACATTTTTGTGGAACAATTTAACGCTATACGTAACTGGTAGTCATAAGGGTTGTTTTCGGAAGTGTTACAAAGTTTATGGGTTATGCTTGTAGTCAAGATAGAATTTGTTCCTTCAAATTTATTTTTGGAGTTTAATACTGCTGGGCCCCTCGTAGGGTTGGTAAGATGCATGTGCGGCCGCACTCAATATCTCCCCTGAATATGTTCAGAAGATTTGGTAATCTTGATCAATCATAAACAACGAGAAACAGAATGGTTAATTAAGGAATGACTTTAATCCATATCCTTATTAATGTGGTATTAGAAGCAAAAGGATAATAATAATGAGAAATCATTACAAGGTTTTTCCAGGAGCCTTACTCGAGATCGTACTAGAGGCATCGAAGTGTTGCTAGACGCTAACCGATGTGATTACACTATTAAAATATATCCAACTGAGAGCTGTTAGATTATGGACATTATTTTAGTAGTCGTATGTTAGGATCGAACTCGAGATCACGGGATTGCACACTTTATGTATGAGAGTTAAAGTTTAATAATTAAATGTAAAAGTTTATATTTAATTATTTATTACACAAATATATAATGATTATTTAGTATTTAAGATAAATGACTAATGATCATTAGACGAATAAAAGGAAAGTAATGTGTATGATTTATTGGCAAGTCAGGAAAGATCCGGAAGCCCTATTTGGGCTTATGGCCGATCGGTGGGGGATGGGGAAACCCATTCCTCATCTAACTTGAGCTCCAAGTAAACTATACTATATAAACAAGGTTAGGGATTCATTTTTTGTATCTCTTGTGCACACACACAAACCCTAAACTTGTTTTCTTCTCCTTGTTTTTCTTGTAGTCGATCAAACAAACACCCTTTAAGGGTTGATCGATTTTCTTTATTAAACAAAAGGTTTTGGTTTAATTTTGTGTTCTAAAAACTAGCATTACTTTAACTTGTTTTAGTACGTGTGTACAAGAACGTGATTCAAACATACTTTTGTTTGATTCTTGGATTGAATTACAAAAGAAGTAAGGGGTAATTCTTATAATCCACATAAACCCTAATTAGGGTTCATGATTTGAAGATTGCATTTGATTCTTGTTTGGGCTAGAATCACAAAGGTATGCTTACTTTTATGTTTGATTAATTAATTACATATTATATGATCTTGTAATTGCTTCCGCTATGCTCACTTGATGTGTTTTGGTTTATTTTATATGATTGTCATAATATTATAATTCCAACAATAGATGTATGTTTGTCGAAAACATGATTGGTTTATTTACAAAAAACAATTGTGTGTACACACCTTAAAATGCACCTATAGTTCATTGCAAGCAGTCTCATTAACCTCCTTCCAAGTGGTCCAAGAATCATTAAACATGTTCTTGAGTATAACAGTTAACATGCGAGAAACCTCTGCATCAGAAAATCTATAAAAGAGAAATATTGCAGCATAATGAGCCCATATAATGTAACACCCCGAAATTTGATAAGCAGCGGAAGTCTAATCGGGGTCATTACAGTTTAGTACACAGTCATACTCATAGAAAACAATTCAAAAGATTGACAATATCATTCCATGAAAACTCAAATATTCAGAGTTAGAAACATTTTTCCAAAATGTTAAATTGTTTCACAAAAGAAGTGATGAGTTTGTAAAGAATGATATAATTATTGAAATCAAAAGGGAGGTCCTGTGCCCTTTTGCCAGCTCCGTGCCGCCATGCTTGCTAATTTCCTGAGATAAACATGCTTAAAAAGTCAACACAAAGGTTGAGTGAATCCATAGCAGTTTAAATAGTAATAGTGTGACCACAAGTCAAGCATTTGAAATAAACAAGCCAAGATAGACAGGTCTTGACTAAATGGGTGTAATATTGCTCCTAAGCCTCACGAAACGCAAGCCTTAACATCGATTTGACATATCATAAAGATAATAACAACCATCTACACCACATCGGATGTAAATGACAAGGGGCCCTCGGTGACAGGAAACGTGCCAAATTTCCATAATACCTCGAATATAGCACACCTCCTGCCAAGTGATCACCTTGACAAAGGCGGGCTGCCATTTCAATAGATCTATCAACTATATTTGCACTCACTCGCAAGTGATTAAGGTTCGTGATATGAGGGACTTGTAGCACGGGTGTCAACTTAGGCAATATCAGGTGATAACAGCATACAAAAAAATACTTGTGTTCGATTTATAGCATGTATCTCCCCACGGGGTTTAAAAACAATTAAAAATGTGGGACCATGAACTCACCTGAAAGGTGCGTAATCACAACGGTGCTCAAAAGTGATGGTGTATTGCTATGACTAGCAATGAAATTCCTCCGACTTGCGACCTAAATGATACATTGTAATCGGTGTCTTAGATTCGTGTCGTAAATGACAGTGATATGTCACGTGTACGGTGATATTTGTTCGGGTGTCTTAATATATTCCAAAATAACTTCAAGTAGTCATTTGTATCGTTGTTACGAACCAGTGTTTGATATATATTAACTCGTTATGAAAATAATATCGTTTAAAATATTTATGATTAAATATTTTTAATATAATGATATATATATATATATATATATATATATATATATATATATATATATATATATATATATATATATATATATATATATATTAAAGTTAAAGAACATATATATATATGATTTTATAACAATTTATATGAAATAATTAATTATAAGAATATACCTTGTCACAATTCAACCCTTAACTTTTACAAAATTACACTTTTTACCCTTAGTAAAATGAAGTAATTTCAAGTTGGTCCTTTTTGTACATTTTTCATTTTATTCCCTTGACTTTGGCCAAATGACCATTTTTACCCTCGATTTCTAAAAGAAATCAGTATTGTCATAGTTAGTCCGAAGGTTTGTGATTTTTACATTTTTAGTCCCTTAACGAGGCACTTTTTGCAAAAGTAGTCCAAAGTCAAATTTTGTAAAGTAAACTTTTAGTATATGATTTTATGTTCAAACCTTGTAACACCACTTCTAAAATCAACCTTGAAATTTCAAAAACGTTTCTAAATTCCTCAGTTTCCATCCGAAATTCTTATTTGGAAAGAGCTGGGCTCGTTAGCCCAATTAAAGCCCAAAAGGGTGTTTTGTTTTGCTTAAAAACTTGCTCGACATAGGTTGGTTTTGGCTTCGTTTTCATAGCAATATATCGTGTAAAGTTTGCATGTTTAGTGTGTTCGACTTAGGGTGAGCCAAAGAATTAGTGTGTCGCAAAACATGTATAACTTGTACGTAAAAATGGGAAATGGTGAGCCCTTTTCTTAAGGGTGTCAAGGAGTGTGTGGACGTATAATTATAGAAGAAAAAAAATAATGGTGTGTGCCATATGCTAAGCA
The DNA here is from genome assembly GCA_030686995.1 of Artemisia argyi. NCBI lineage: Eukaryota > Viridiplantae > Streptophyta > Magnoliopsida > Asterales > Asteraceae > Artemisia > Artemisia argyi. Next base: position 23,831,335 of record CM060687.1, on the reverse strand, counting down.
AGTGTGGTATGCATGATACGAATAAAAGTAGAAAATGAAAAGGGAGATAGTTAACTTACAACACCAAGTATGGTGGTGATGATGCCGTGTGATACGAGGTACGAAACGAGCAAAAGAAATGATACCCCCTTCGTAGAGTGACCCTCGATCTAATACTTTGTTACCCAATCAACTTTTAATCCAACTCCTTGCGTGTACACCTTGTGTTCTTCGACAGTATCCAAGAGAGAATAGAGAGTGTTTATGATTTTGAATCTTGTGAACTCTTGCAAGTGTGAGGCAAAAGTGCATTTAATATGGGTTTATATAGGAGAGGCAAGGGTAGTTGTGTGTTTGACATGGTGAGACACATCTCTAAGTTGTCATTCGAAGGGAGACAAACATGTCTCCTTAGCCTTGTACTTGTCACGTCGAGTTGGTGTAGGAGGAAACAAAGATGGCTTGTGTTGATTAGTTTAGTCATAGTTTAGGCTATTAGGGCAATAAACAATGGTATTTAGAACACATGTGGAATGTATGTTGGGGAAGCATGGGACATTCGACCCATAGGACAATACCCGATTAATGGTTACTAGGTGGTTAATATGTTTATCCGATGGTTTGACGGCTTCATAGGGTGGCTTGATGTTTTCCAAGATGCAAAGTCAATGGAGGTTGTAAGGTTTGTGTCGAGGTGATAGGGAACCAAGGAGAATCGTGTATGGTTACTATGGTTTAGTTTCTTTGTTCATTGGAGTAGTATGAAACACAAGGCATAAAGCACACATATGGGCTTGAGGGAAATCCAAGCCCAAACGATTATTAAGTGGAAGTAGAAGTTGGGTGGGCTTGTGAGGGTGCTCGGCCCAACAGTGGACAAAAGAAAAAAAAATGAAACATCATTGGGCTAGTGAGGTGATTCGGCCCAAAAATATCGGGGTGTCGGTGTTCCGTAAAATTTGTGAAATAAATCTCGGTGTCGGTGTCGGTTTGTGAAAACCTTGAATATTTAAATGGTGCCGTCATATATATACTTGTATATATTCATATATATTTTACTCGTATATATATATATATAAATTGTAATAATGAATTGTACTAATTAATATATATACATATCGTTATATATATATTAATAATGTTTCGGTGTCCAAAATAGAGTGTCAGGTCGCAAGTGGGAGTTACCGGTGCTTAACCTCATTGGGTGACATCCAATAGTGACATTCGGGTGATATTGGGTGACAAAACATAATCGGGTGTTAAACAAACGGTGATCAAAACATTCGGGTGTTCAAACAAACAGTGTTTCATATAAAAAATTTCAAATTAGCCCGCAAAAATGGCTTAGTTAAGGATAGTGTCGATAATTAGCATTAATAAATGACCTGGGATTTTACGGTGTATTACATATAACAAAAGCGTAAATGCATGTTAATTAAAATAGATATGCATACCCTCCACCGTCCAAAGTGATCATTTTCCTCTTTGATGGGTCACGTGGGGCTTGGTTGATAAAGTTAGAACGCCTTCTAGCATGAGATGATTCTACGTTTGACTCATCCTCACAAACACATACACTTCCACTTGTACTTCCACGTTCAAAGGTACTACGTGCCATAATAGCTGTAACAGAACAAATTTGAAACTAAACTGAATTAAATACTTAATATGATACCCGAAAACAAGACGAAAAATATATACACAATGCATCAATAACAAGCAAACGATTTGTACAACTATCCAAGTATTAACTATTAACCATTGGAAAAACAGTTACTTATGCTAGTGCTCCCATTAAAATTGAAAGCTACTTTAAAACTTCTGCAACTTAAAATTAATTTGTATATAAAGATCGGTAAAGTCCCTGTTACAAACCGTTGAGATGTTACATATTGTATGTCACAACTCACCATTTCAGGTCATTTCACAAACTTTGGAAAAACACTATTCATCAAAACACTATTCATCAGTTTACTATTCATCATTTTTTGTGTCAGTTTGACATTTCGAGAAGCATTCAGAAATTTTACTATTCATGGAACACTATTCATTGCGGGAAAAGATTTCATCATTCACGTGCATTACACATTTCATCGTAAATTTAGTTTACGGGTATTCAAATTCGCGTAACCGTATTGGTTCAGGTGCGAATTCATACATTATTAGTAATGACATTTTATACGGACTAGAGACAGTCTGCATATCATCAGTAAGTCATTTACATGTTATACCACTCTTAGGATTTTCAAATTTATATATTTGATACATTTAACGTTTTCTTTATAATTATTTATAAATAAACGTTAACATCCGGTTTATACACGACGAATATATCTAAATATTCCCACAATGGTCCCGACATATTTTTATATCCATTATAACATCATAAAAGTTATTATATTCATTTACCCAGTATTTTGGAAATTTACGTTTTCCAGTTCAGCGTTTTACGCGAATTACACGTTTTTAACCCGCGTTTCCAGTTTTAACAACGTTCAAGCAACCCGATGGAACTTACCATTCATTTTTATTTTTATAGAGTATTTTGACAAGTTTAGTCATTCTTTCAAGTTTCATATTTTTACAATGCCCGAATTTACGTTTCGCGGTTTAAAACTTTACGTTTTGCGATTAACGGAACCAAAACCGACTCCGTGAACTAGATTACCAAGCTTCCCCCACACATTTAACTAACATGTGCAGCCCCCCCCCCCCCCCCCCCCCTCATTAGTCTTCACATTGACCATATAATTACAAGTATGCCATTGAAATTAGATAAATATTTACATAAACCACCAAAACATAACATACATAAAATTTTGGAATCAAAAGCTCAAGATCTCATCTTCCCCATCTCATAAGCCACGACCCAACTTCAATCCTAGACCAAAATCCATTATTTTTTAAAGTACAAAGCGTCAAAGTTGCTCATTTCATCATCCTAATCAAGAATCATAACCCAAAAACACAAGTAATCCAAGGTTTCTCATCATCTCACCACCTATTATTTCAAAGTGAGTATTCAAATTTATTTTTATGTTTTCATCTAATTAACATATGTATCTTATAGTATTCATGCTTAATTTCATGCACAAACTAGCTATACCACTTTATTTTTGTAGACTTTTGAAACATACAAACCCTAGAATTGGTTTTAGGTGTTCCCTTATTAAATTAACTTGATTACTAGTCATTAGGAACCCATGGCACCCTAAGAAGGTGTATGGTAGGATTAGTATAGATTTGTGGAGTTTGCAAGAGATTTGGTTGAAGTAGAAACTAGTTTTGAACATGAAAAATGGGTTTGTAACAAGTATATAAACATTCTGTCCCATTTTTGTAAATCCAGGAAAATCAGTAAATATAAAGTAAACTTTGGCAAAATTTTTAGAAAATACTTTCAAAAACGAATCCGTAGGCGAAAGAACGGATTAAAAAGAGTTTATAACGAAGAAGTTATGATTTTTGCAAGTTTATTGACGAAAACTATTTTCCGGAAAAATACATGCTGTTGGACGTTTTTCATCAGACAAAAAGAGGCTTTCGACGTAACCCGGAGGAGCCGAGCTTTCCAAAATATATTACTACATACTAAGACGTAACCGTGGATATAAAGAACAAGTAAAACGGACTTATAACGACAAAGATATTCACGTTTCAATATCGGCAAAAATCCTCTATAATTGGCAGCTTTTAGAAATAATAACAACACTACGTACTAAATTCTAGATTTTCTAGAAATATTAACCAAGTACCCAATTTCATAACTAATGATGTATTAGTGATTACAAGTATATTTTCATTACTACAAGGCGTTATTTCAAGGATTTCAAACCGAGGATTTCAACACAAACATTGGTACATACGATATATATATAAGTATATATATTGCAACTAGTTTTATTTTTCTAATAGCCATATTTTTCCTAAGTCTTGGAATATATACTTTTGATAACAACAAGTGTTTTTCAAAGAGTAGAGTGGTATAGGAAACATGTGCATGGACATTCATAACATCATTTGGTGATCTAAAGTAGATCGTTCATCATTCACATTAGGTTGCGGCTAGTGTGCGCGCCTTGTCTTTCAGTTCATTACATGTTCATGGTACCATCATATCAGGTGAGTTTTCATAGCCCCGTTTTCAATTCAACATTTTTGATTGTTTTCAAATCCCACAGGGGAATACATTGCATCAATCATTTTTGTACGAGCCCAAGTACCAAAACATATGTACATTGCTTAAGTACCAAAACATATGTACATTGCTTAAGTTGCTTTACCATTCAGTTAAAGTCCCCTGTTTATTATCATGAACCGTTAATTTGCCGGTAAGCGATAGTGAGTGGATAGATCTATCGAGGGTGACGCCTCCATCCTTGGTAGTGATTACCAACCGTAAGCGGATGCATTTCATGTCTTTTACAGTTACGAGTGTTCTGGTAAAACATTCGGGAGGGGCATACATCAGTCATAGCTTCGGGGTCATGAGCTTAAGGTCTATTGTACAATTTTCTTGAGATTTTTATCTTGCACTTTTACTTGTGGTGACCGTACATCATTACATTTTACAAACCTATGGAATTCACCAACATTCGTGTTGACGTTTTAGCAATGTATTTCAGGTTATTAAGGTAGCTCATGTGACATGCATTTGGACCTTCATGGAGTCGCGGAGTCGACGCGTCTCATCATTATTTCATGCACTTATGTAAACATTTGATCTAGTAGGACTTGTTTTCATAAACTTGCAACACATTTTGGGGACCTCATTTTGTAAACTCTGGATTATTTCAATGATCAAATGCAGTATTTTCCAAACGACACTTTAGGTCGTTCAATGTAACTGTAACTGTGGTGCTATGACAGAGACCCCCAGGTATTCCATTCCGCTGCAAGTCAGGTAAATTGGGGGTGTGACATTGTAGCTTCTTTCCCACCTATATTGGACTTCTGTTTCAACAACCAATCGCAAAAAAATGTTAGAAATCTGTATGAAATCCCAAAACTGATAGAAGGCACCACTTTACAATAAATACCAAACCAAAAAGACATAAAATATACACTTGCAGACGAACCAGAACCCATTTGCAGACATAATCCAAACAGACCCTTCATCCTACTCACAATAGCAGACCAAAAATGTAACACCCCCAAAATACCGCAGCGGAAGTCTGTGTCACTGAGGGTGTTACTTCATAATACAAAGTACAAGTTATAGAAAACGAACTCTAAATGAGACGTTTTGAAAAGTTACCATTCGATTAATGAATTCAAAGTTACAAACATGAGATTCCAAAGTATGATACATAAATGTATACAAAATGTTTTGAATGGTAAATGATAAAAGCTTAAGTCTTCAGAATATGCAGCTTGACTCTAAGTTCCACACACTAGCTATCGCCTTACTAACCTGAGATAAACATGCTAAAGTGTCAACACAATGGTTGGTGAGTTCATAGAGTTTGTCTTAAAATAGTTGAAAAACCTTAAAGAATGTTCACATAGCAAAGGCATTGTGAATCCACTCAGTTGCAAGTCCCGCCATAAGAGACATGTAACCTGTGTGTTCACAACCCACTGCTAACATATAGTATAATAAAGACATGTATAAGTTCATCAAAACAGTTAAGTAATTAGTCGTGAGTCTACACTTCATCTCCGAAGACCTCACGTTTGTTGTATGTCTCAATGGTCATCCAACAACTTAATCTGGAGCCACTGGCAGTCTCAATGGTCATCCAGCAACTTAATCTGGAGCCACTGGAAGTCTCACAATCAAGTATAACGCAGTTAAGTATAACACAATCATGTATGTATGAAATCAAGTATAAGACGATCAAGTATAAAAGCTTTGAATATTTGTACAAGTAAGCAAGTAGTTGAGCATGTATCTCCCCTAAAGAGTTAAAACAAGTATGAAAAAGTAGGGGCTATGACTCACCTTAAGCTTATGTAATGAGAAATGAAAGTGGTAGTCGAATCGCGAAAGTCTCTAAGAGCAGCCTATAATAGAACGTTGTGACTTAGGTTTGGAGTAACGTCTAAGAATACGACGAATTGCCTATATATGTCTTGCATAATGTTCATGATGTGATACTTAGTATATAGTGTAAGTCTTTGAATATAAATGGTTTATGAAACATGTATAGGTTGTATATCTCTTACTACCGTTCGGGCCGACATAACTCAGAAGTCATGGAGTAAACGTTCGAGGAGCCAGGACATTTTAATTCGTAAATCCACAACTCATCTCGACGGCTTACTTAATGAACTCCTCACATGAGGCTCCCTACTATTGTAGTATTTGATAACATATATATAAGTTTTTGATCTTTAAAAGTTATATGGTCTTTAGCCGTGGCTTTGCCGTGACCTTGGTCATTGTTACCATGGTCTTGAGACTCAACCTTGGCTTTAGCCATGGTTGTGGTCTTGGCTTTAGGTCATTAGACCTCTTGGTCTTAGTAAAACATAACTATTATATAGTGAGTTTAGTCTAAAAATGGGCTGTTAAGAATTTGAAGAAAATATCACTCGGAAAGCGTTTTCAGGGCTCGAGCTTCTTTACTCCTGAACGAAAACGTCGTTCCGGACAACTTTCGTGTTTTAACTTTTTGATGAATCAGACCAGAAGGGTGACTTTCAAAATGGCAGAATGCAAAACAGTAGGGTATTGGCAGTTTCGGCGTTTTGGTTTCGCTAACTTCTTATGGCCATAACTTTTGACTCGTGTACTCGTTTTAGGTGATTCAAATTGCTATGTTTTCCTTTCAAAACCCTCTTTAACAGTATGTAAGTGTTTCATATCATAGTTATACTATTTTGGTCGTGGTTCTCCAAGAAAGTTACTAGTTTACTTGTTTAAATATCATAAGTTAACATATATATACCATAACTTGTTTTACTAGTTTTTATACATCATGAACATAATACAAAGACCATATATAGCATGAAAGAAACATAATAAGCATGAAAATGATATTGAGCAAGAAAGTGTAATAGGGTTTGCTTACAACTTTTGGCTTTCTAAAGAAAGGAAGTCAAGTATGAAACTAGGACACTAAACCTATGCTTGCAAACCCTTCACCAGAACTCTTGAAACCCTTGCTAGCCTTGATATAGACCTTGTGAAAATCATTTAACTTCAGCCCCTAATCACCTTGTGTAGCTCCTAATTCAACCATGGAATCACCAAACAAACTTAAGAACTAGGTAGAGAATACTAAGACCTTGAACTTTGTAGTGTAACTTGTAGTTTGAAGATCAAAGAATCATGGTGCTAGGAATTAATGGTGTGGTGTTTTGGTGATGAAAGAATGAAGGTATGAGCTTGCTTTTATATCATGAATGAGGAGGTTAGGAAGGTAACTAGGAAAGTGCCTAAACTTGGTGACCAAGTTTAACTTGGAGCCAAAGTTTAACACTTGTTCTAATCCTAGGGCTAAAGGTGTAACACCCCCAATTCATGATGCAGCGGAATTCAACTTGGGTGTTACTCGACGGCACAACAGTCATAATAATAGAAAACGATCTCTAAACGAATCGTAATAAAAAGAGTTGTCATTCATATTATTCAAATGTATCAAAGTTTACATAGTAAGGTCCCAAAATGATCCATTGTTTCAAAACACATCAATATAAAGTCTATGATGTTTTTATTGAATGACATAATAGTTTATAGCCTTCTTCCTTCGGTACGTGCCCTTCCCGCTCCATTCTTGATTATCATGGACCTGAAATACATGCTTAAGAGGTCAACACAAAGGTTGAGTGAAATTCATAGAGTTTGTTTAAGGTTGAACACAATATGTTGGTAGTAATGAGTTAATTAGACTCATACTCATGTTAGAAAACAAAACAGTTATTATTATGTACTAAGCTCATGCAACCAATACGTTAACGGGTACCAATATCAATCGGCGGTTATGTTGCCCCGGTAAGTACTTTGCCGTCATACTTAATGTTTTCAAATATAGTGCATTCATTTGAACTAACTGCTCAAACAAATGGGATTCGTCAATCCCAATAGGCCTATTCACAATACTCGCGCTCACTAATACTAGTGATTAAATGGTTCATGATGGGGCCTAGGATTGGCAAGGTAGGTACTTAGTAATAATAAAACAATCAGGCAGCATACAATTTCAAAGCATTGTGTTCGGTTTAAAAGTAGCATGTATTCCCCCCAAGGGTTTGTAAAACATTGAAGTAATGTAAGGTGGGGCTATGAACTCACCTTAAGTACGATAGCAAGTAATGAACGTGATAGACGGATCGTGTAGGTTTCTACGAGCAACCTAGAATAGAATGTTGTGACTTAGGATTTGTGTAAAGAATATAACGGAGTGCCTATATATATATCTTGCAATTATAGTCCATGATGAGGTATGATGTATATTTGTAAGTCTTTGTAAGAAAGATTTATGAACATGTATGTTTTGGTATATCTTTTACTACCGTTCGGGCTAACATATTTCAGAAGTCATGTTAGTAAGCGTTCGAGGAGCCAGGACACTTTAATTCGTAAATCCACAACTCATCTCGACGGCTTACATAATGAACTCCTCACATGAAGCTCCCTACTATTGTAGTAGTTGATAAAGTATATAGATATAAGTTTTGATCCGAAAAAGTTACATGTCCGATATTTGTATAAACTTAGGAAAGTTTATAGTACATGAAGATTGTTATTAGGGGTAGTTTTATAAGTCTTGTATGACCATTTTTCTTGGTAAAATCTCATGGTTTCCTTTTAGGTGAAGTAGATACAAATTGCTTGTTCATGTTATCGCCAATTTCATTGTTTCATGTTTACGCCTTTGTAAGTTGGTTTGGTCATTTCGTCATGGCCTAGCCATGACCTTTGGTCCTTGTTCCATGGTCATGAGACACTACCTTGGTTCTAGCCATAGTGGTGGTCTTGGTTATAGGTCATAATACCTTTTATTCCTTTGAAAGTATGACAATAACTTAGTAACTTAAAATATGTAAATAGCTGTTAAGAAAACTGAGAAATATCTCACTCAGAAGGCGTTTTCAAGGCTTGAGCCTCTTTGTTCCTGAATGAAAACGTGATTCCGGACAACTTTCGTGTTTTAACTTTTTCATGAATCGGACCAGAAAGGCCTCTTTTTGCGTGTTTTAGGTTCTGTCACAGAAATCACAGAAACATTTAGGCAGTTTTGCCGGAAATCTTTGGTAACTTCAAATCGCCATAACTTTTGACTCGTTTACTCTTTTTAGGTGGTTCAAATTGCTATGGTTTGCTTATTAAGTCCTCTACTGTAATATGTAATAATCCAACATCATATTTTTACCATTTTGATCAGGTTATACCAAGATATTCACTAGTTTGCTTGTTTTAGTAACTTGTTTCAATAAGTCATTACAACAACATCTTTTACTCATCATGATTCATCATGGACATAATTACAACACATAATATAGCAAGAATAACATATAAATGAGATGAACATGATAAATAAACAAGAAGCATGTTAGGTTTAGGCTTACAACTTTAGGCTTTCTAATTAAAGAAAGGAGTAACTAGTAAGGAAATGGACTTTGATAGACAAGCTTCAACCCCTTTACACTTCAAGCAACCTTTCTACCCTTGGTATTCTTGAAAGATATGTAATGAAAGTTGAGGTGTATTGAGTGGATTTAAACTCAAGAGAAAACACCAAGTATGTTAGGGTTTGGAAGATTTTTGGTAAGAAATAAGCTATCTAGGGTTTCTATACTTGAACTTCACTTGAACCTTGCAACAAATTAGAAGAAATAAGCTAAGTGTGAGAGGTTTTGGTGGGTTGGGATGGCCGTCCAAGGGAGAGAGGGAGAGGGCTTTTATAGCTCAATGAGGAGGTTACTTTCTTAGGATATTTTAGCAAGAAAAACACATGTACACCATCCAAGACAACAAGGCATGAGATCAAGCCACCAAGGGTGTGACTCCCCCCCCTTGTGGCGGTTCACAAAGGGATAAGGGGGGGAGGTGGCTTGGCTTGGTATTATCTTGGTTATTTGGATGAAACTTGACTCCGGGAAATGCCAGCCGTAAATGATTAGGCCTTAAAACGTAAAACCGGGTGTCGTAAAATTATGAAACTTCAAAGTATTGTTAGACATGTCCATATGTCCCATAATAAAATATAAAATGAGTGGTAGGTGTCATTTGGGTGGTAAAACCCTGCTAAAAGCTGGAAACACGGGTCTAAACGCGTAATACGTAAAATGTACGAATATTGCGTAAAATTGAGAAAAGTGAAATGTTACTTTTCTAATATGATAAAAATGATTTAAAATGACTTATAATGTCTAGACTGGGCTCAGTCTAGTGTCGGTTGGTATTAAATGTCTTTTAGACATCAAACCGGAAGCCTAAAAATCACGAAATGACTTGTACAATCAAAGAATGATTTTTAGTCAATGGAGGAGGGAAAAATATGTTGACTTATTTTAATAAGTTGAAAGCTCAAATCATCTTAGAAATGCGGTGCAGGTAAAGGCTAGGGTTACGGCTGAGTAAAAACGCGTAAAACTGAAAATTCCAGTTTTTCACGGCCGAAGTTTATTTTGGTCATGATTTTTCTCAGTCATGATTTATTCTCAAATAAATCATGAGTGTGTTAAACATTTTTCTGATGTGGGGTCACCTGACGGGGTCAAATTTCGTTGTGCGTAGAATTTCTGACTGCCGTTTTACCCTAAAACGTGTAATTCTGTGTAATTCCTTAATAACTTTCACGAAAATGATCTGACGAGTGTCAAACATTTAATTTGCCATGGAAATGATTTATCACTCGAGAATATGAAGTAAAAATCAACTTTCGGGAAAATTTCAGAAAGAAATGAATAGTAGAAATGAATAGTAACATGAATAGTAAAATTTTCCGAAAATAGAAATTAACCTGAATTTGCGAATTGTTACAGTCTCCACCCCATATGAGAGCTCCGTCCCGGAGATCAATTAGCGTTGGAGGTAGAAGCTTCGTTGGTAAAAAGGTGTGGGTATTTCTTTCGTATCTGGTCCTCTCGTTCCCATGTGTATTCAGGACCACGTCGTGAGTTCCAACGAACTTTGATAATTGGTATACGGCTTTGCTTGAGTTGTTTGACCTCTCGGTCCATGATTTCTACGGGTTCCTCAACAAATTGAAGATCATCATTGAGTTGAATTTCGTCGAGTGGAATCACGAGTGATTCATCCGACAAACATTTCTTTAGGTTAGATACATGGAAAGTGGGGTGTACACTACTGAGTTCTGATGGAAGCTCAAGTCTGTACGCCACAGGGCCAACCCTGGCTAGGATTTTGAATGGTCCGATGTATCTTGGGTTTAGTTTTCCTCGTTTACCGAATCGTATCATGCCTTTCCAAGGTGATACTTTTAGCATAACCCTATCTCCGACTTGGAATTCTAGGGGTCTGCGTCGTGTGTCGGCATAACTTTTCTGTCGATCTCTTGCGGCTTGTAGTCGATTTTTGATTTGTACAATTTTATCCGTTGTTTCACGGATGAGTTCTGGTCCAGTGAGTTGAACTTCTCCCACTTCAGCCCAACAAGCAGGTGAACGACACTTTCGACCATAAAGTGCTTCGAATGGAGCTGCTTGAATACTTGCATGGTAGCTGTTGTTGTAGGAAAATTCGACTAATGGTAGATGAGTATCCCATCCTTTTCCAAAATCTATAATACAAGCTCGAAGCATGTCTTCAAGAGTTTGGATGGTTCGTTCACTCTGACCATCGATCTGAGGATGATACGCTGTACTCATGTCTAGATTTGTTCCAAAGGCGTCTTGGAGTGACTGCCAGAAATTGGAAGTAAATCTACCATCTCTGTCGGATATGATGGATATTGGTGCACCATGTCTTGAGACTATTTCTTTTACGTACAGTCGGGTTAGTTGTTCCATTTTGTAAGTCTCTTTGATTGGTATAAAGTGTGCGGATTTTGTGAGACGATCAACTATGACCCAGATGGAGTCATAACCGCTTGATGTTTTTGGGAGCTTGGTAATGAAGTCCATAGTAATTCTTTCCCATTTCCAGGTAGGAATTTCTGGTTGTTGCAATGGACCGGATGGTTTTTGGTGTTCGGCTTTTACTTTGGAGCAGGTAAGACACTTGCTAACATAAGTTGCAATGTCGGCTTTCATGTTCGGCCACCAATAGAGTAACTTAAGATCATGATACATTTTATCAGATCCTGGATGTATGGAGTATTTGGACTTGTGTGATTCATGCATGATCAAGTCTCGTAGGCCACCATAAAGTGGTAACCAACTTCGACCTTGAAAGCATAGAGTTCCATCTGAACGGGTTTCGAATTTCTTCTGTATCATGCCATCCAATTTCTCCTTTTGGATGTCTTCTTGTTTCACCGCCTCAGCTTGAGCGTGAAGGATTTGAGTAGGAAAGTTGGAATTTATGGTTAAAACTAAGGCTCGGACTCGTAATGGTTTAATCCGTTCCTTTCGGCTTAGGGCGTCGGCTACTACGTTGGCTTTTCCTGGGTGATAACGAATGTCGCAGTCATAATCACTAAGTAATTCCAACCAACGACGTTGTCTCATGTTTAGTTCTTTTTGGTCCAAAATGTGTTGTAGACTTTTATGATCGGTGTACACAGTACATCTAGTACCGTATAGATAGTGCCTCCAGATTTTTAGTGCAAAGACCACAGCTCCTAACTCTAAGTCATGAGTGGTGTAATTTTCCTCATGAACCTTGAGTTGTCTTGATGCATAAGCCATGACCTTATCGCGTTGCATCAATACGGCACCTAACCCTTGGTGCGATGCATCACAATAGACTACAAAATCTTCTATCCCATCGGGCAATGCTAGGATATGAGCACTACAAAGTTTCTGTTTGAGGGTTTGGAAAGCTTTTTCTTCGTTTTCATCCCACACGTATTTCTTGTCTTTCTGAGTTAGCTTAGTCAAAGACTTTGCTATTGAGGAAAATCCTTCAATAAACCTTCGGTAATACCCGGCTAAACCCAGAAATTGCCGAATTTCTGTAGGTGTGGTAGGTGTTGGCCAGTTTTTGATAGCTTCAATTTTAGCGGGATCGACATGTAAACCAGTCTTGTCAATCACATGCCCAAGGAATTGTACAGTTTGAATCCAAAATTCACATTTGGAAAACTTCGCATACAATTTCTCTTCCTTGAGTAGTCCTAAAATTGTCCTCAGGTGTTCTTTGTGTTCCTCTTCGTTTTTGGAATAAATGAGAATGTCGTCTATGAATACAATCACGAATTTGTCCAAATATGGTTTACACACCCGATTCATGAGATCCATGAATACTGCCGGTGCATTTGTTAACCCAAATGGCATCACTTGGAATTCATGGTGACCATATCGTGTCCTAAAGGCTGTTTTTGGAATGTCTTCATCACGAACTCTGACTTGGTGGTAACCTGAACGTAGGTCGATTTTTGAGTAATAGGTTGAACCTTGTAATTGATCGAATAAATCATCAATTCTTGGTAATGGGTAACGGTTCTTTATGGTTAGTTTGTTTAGCTCACGATAGTCAATACACATTCGTAATGACCCATCTTTCTTCTTCACGAATAAAACTGGAGCTCCCCAAGGTGAGGAACTAGGTCGAATAAATCCCTTGTCCGCCAGTTCTTGTAATTGATTTGATAGCTCTTGCATCTCTGAAGGTGCTAGCCGGTATGGTGCGCGGGCAACTGGCGCCGCTCCTGGTATTAAATCAATTCTGAACTCTATTTGACGATTTGGTGGTAGTCCGGGTAAGTCTTCTGGAAAGACTTCAGGAAACTCACGAGCAATAGGAACATCTTCGAGACATTTTTCATCGGTTTTCTTTTCTGTTACATGGGCTAAGAAAGCAGAACATCCTTTCTCAATGTACTTCATGGTTTTGATACATGAGATGATGTTTATTCGAGTTCCACTTTGATCACCACGAATGATCAAAGTTTCATTGTCACATGGAATGTGCACAACTCTTTCACCACAAATAATGTTAGCTTGATGTTTAGACAACCAATCCATGCCAATAACTACATCAAAACTTCCGAGTTCAATTGGCATAAGATTGATGTCAAAGGGGTGGTCTAAGAGATTAAGGGTACAGTTTGGGATTACGGTATTAGTATTTACTAAGTCACCGGTAGCTAACTCAACATTATAACTAGTGGTTAAAGTGATTGATGGAATATCAAGTAAAGGCGCAATTCTAGTAGATATAAAGCTCATATCAGCACCAGAATCGAATAATACTTTAACAGGAATATTATTGAGTAAGAACGTACCGGTAACCACGTTCGGGTCTTGGTGTGGTTCTTCCTTTCCTATGACATAGGCTCTAGCACGAGCACCTCCGCCTTGGGGTCCTTGGTTTTGAGGACAGTTGTTCTTGTAGTGTCCCCTTTCACCACACCCGAAACATGTAACTATGGGCTGTGTGTTAGCCCCAGTAGCTATACCCTTGCCTCTACAATCCTTGGCAAGATGTCCGGGCTTTTGGCACTTGTGGCATTTGGCCGGGCAAGGACCTTCGTGATGGTAATTGCATTTGGTACATTGTGGTTGATTACCCACGTACCTACCACCAGCAGGTGCAGCAACATAAGCCGTCGCGGCTTCTTGTCTCCTGTTCTGCTGATTGTGGTGGTTGTTGTTTCGGGTTTGGTTGTTGTTGTTGTTGTTGTTATTCCCACGGTTACCATCCCATTGTCGCTTGTTGTTGTTGTTCTTACGGTAGTTGGAATTGTTGGGGTTGTTGGCATTGCTGTTGTTGGCATTGTTGTTGGTGTTGTTGGTGTTGTTGGGGTTGTTGGGGTTGTTTTGCTTTCGGGTTTCCGACATACGTACCACTTGATCCATGAGACTACGGGACATCCGCATAGCCTCATCAAGTTCTTTGGGATTTGCCGAAGTCACATTCCCCTGTATGCTTGAGGGAAGTCCCCAAATATACCTTTCCAACATCTTTTCCTTTGGGGAAACCATCGTTGGACAAAGTATCCTCAGTTCCTGGAATCTACGGTTGTAGGTCATGATATCATTTCCCTTAACCGTAAGATCCCAGAACTCAACTTCCAACTTTTGTATCTCACTGCGTGGACAGTATTCCTTAACCATCATTTGTTTCAAATTAGCCCAAGTAATTTTGTAGGCATTCTCAATGCCCATGGGTTGAGCAATTGAGTTCCACCAGGACAAGGCCTCATTCAACAGAGTACTTGTGGCATACTGAACTTTATCCCCCTCGATACATTTACTAACAATGAACACCGACTCCGCCTTTTCGAACCAACGGGTCAAACCTACAGCCCCTTCAGTACCCTTGAATTTGAGGGGTTCACATTTCAGGTAGGAAATGAACGAGCAACCCTTTAGTACTATAGTAACATTGGTCACCGGAGGGGTAGGTCCTCCAAGGTTAAGACTGGCAAGTCTGGCAGTCTCTGCAGCTATAGCAGCCTCCTCAGCAATGGCGGCTTCCGCGGCTGCTGCAGCCTCAGCAGCTGCTGCAGCCTCAGCGGCTGCTGCAGCATCAGTAGCACCAGCAGCTGTGGCGGCTTCGGCAGCTGCTGCAGCTACGGCTGCTCGTTCTGCGACAAGTGCTGCATTAACACTGTCCTTTACCAGTTTGCGGATGGCGGCTTGCGTCATCGTTGATGGGGTCTTTTTCTTGGGCGCCATGATTCTATTGTTCAAAAGATACGTTGTAATTAGAGAGTTGTGAGATGAGCACAATTTTTGATAAGAATGATAGGATAATAATGTTTGATACTTAAAAACATAACACATGATAGTATATAAAACAAGAGTTTTATTTATATAACGTTGATTACAAAATCGAACTTATTACAAGTTCATTCAAAACTTACTAACTGATACTTTCAGTTAGTAATTACAACGTTGTACAAAAGCTAACTAGTACGATAACACTAGTCTAACGTCGGTTGGGAGGTTGTTGTAGTCCGGTTGGATTATTATTCCCGCGTGTTGCTAACACATCTACACTTTCGTTTGGGCGATATTCTTTGACATCCTTTCGGTATAGCCTTTGTTGTATGGAACTCATTTGAGTTTGCATTCCACACATATCATTCCTAAGTTGATACCTATCAAAGTTTGCAACATCTAACCGGATTTCTGCGGTGTTTAGGCGGTGAAGTAGTTTATGAATTTGAACCGCATCCTGTTCTTGGGCCCTCTCAACCAAAGTGAGTCTATCCTTGACATTATCCAAGCCAGTCAAAGGATTTAAGACTTCTTCCCCAACATGAGTCGAGTCACTCTTCACGTAGCTCATGTCAAGCTTAAACCAATATAGGTCGTCTCGAGCATTCATGGCATCCATTCTAGCAGAATTTACCTTGGATATACATTCGTGCATTTGTCTTGCCATACATTGAACTTTGAGTTGGGTTAGGTTGAGAGCTTGTTTCAAAGAGTAGATTTCGTATTGAGCTGAGTTTGCGAACATATGTGTAGATGTAGATGTTCCGCCGGTTTGATAGGTAGATTTCGGAGCTTGAGCTGGAGTGGTACGGTTAGATTCGGATGAAATTGGTGAAACCGGAGGTGGAGATGTCAATGGTGATAAGTGTGGCACTACTAATAGTTCCTCCGCTTCCTCAATGTCATTAACCATTTCATGATCCTCTTCGTAATCATCGATGTTTATGTCCATATCCATTTCAGGATCTTCGTCCGAATCTACATCTAGATCCTCATAAGGTTCCTCCTCGTCGTCGTAGTCAATTGGTTCAAAGTAAGGATCATCGGGTCCGGGAAGAATAGGTAAATACTCGGGCATAGCAGGAAGATGATCGGGAGATGGAGGTGCGGACATGATGTCTATAATTAGTATTTCGATGTCAAAATAAATCAAATGCTTATGGAAAATGCTCAAACTATGGCAATGTGCATATAACAATATACAAATATGTTCATGTAGCATAACATGTGTAATAAGTCCATAATCTTCTGGAGGATGGAAGGCACGAAGAGCGGAAGGCTATAAAAATGTTTTTGCTTGTTATAGTAGTTATAGTTTAGGTCTCACTTAGACCCGTTTCTCTATAACCATGGCTCTGGTACCAATCTGTAACACCCCCAATTCATGATGCAGCGGAATTCAACTTGGGTGTTACTCGACGGCACAACAGTCATAATAATAGAAAACGATCTCTAAACGAATCGTAATAAAAAGAGTTGTCATTCATATTATTCAAATGTATCAAAGTTTACATAGTAAGGTCCCAAAATGATCCATTGTTTCAAAACACATCAATATAAAGTCTATGATGTTTTTATTGAATGACATAATAGTTTATAGCCTTCTTCCTTCGGTACGTGCCCTTCCCGCTCCATTCTTGATTATCATGGACCTGAAATACATGCTTAAGAGGTCAACACAAAGGTTGAGTGAAATTCATAGAGTTTGTTTAAGGTTGAACACAATATGTTGGTAGTAATGAGTTAATTAGACTCATACTCATGTTAGAAAACAAAACAGTTATTATTATGTACTAAGCTCATGCAACCAATACGTTAACGGGTACCAATATCAATCGGCGGTTATGTTGCCCCGGTAAGTACTTTGCCGTCATACTTAATGTTTTCAAATATAGTGCATTCATTTGAACTAACTGCTCAAACAAATGGGATTCGTCAATCCCAATAGGCCTATTCACAATACTCGCGCTCACTAATACTAGTGATTAAATGGTTCATGATGGGGCCTAGGATTGGCAAGGTAGGTACTTAGTAATAATAAAACAATCAGGCAGCATACAATTTCAAAGCATTGTGTTCGGTTTAAAAGTAGCATGTATTCCCCCCAAGGGTTTGTAAAACATTGAAGTAATGTAAGGTGGGGCTATGAACTCACCTTAAGTACGATAGCAAGTAATGAACGTGATAGACGGATCGTGTAGGTTTCTACGAGCAACCTAGAATAGAATGTTGTGACTTAGGATTTGTGTAAAGAATATAACGGAGTGCCTATATATATATCTTGCAATTATAGTCCATGATGAGGTATGATGTATATTTGTAAGTCTTTGTAAGAAAGATTTATGAACATGTATGTTTTGGTATATCTTTTACTACCGTTCGGGCTAACATATTTCAGAAGTCATGTTAGTAAGCGTTCGAGGAGCCAGGACACTTTAATTCGTAAATCCACAACTCATCTCGACGGCTTACATAATGAACTCCTCACATGAAGCTCCCTACTATTGTAGTAGTTGATAAAGTATATAGATATAAGTTTTGATCCGAAAAAGTTACATGTCCGATATTTGTATAAACTTAGGAAAGTTTATAGTACATGAAGATTGTTATTAGGGGTAGTTTTATAAGTCTTGTATGACCATTTGTCTTGGTAAAATCTCATGGTTTCCTTTTAGGTGAAGTAGATACAAATTGCTTGTTCATGTTATCGCCAATTTCATTGTTTCATGTTTACGCCTTTGTAAGTTGGTTTGGTCATTTCGTCATGGCCTAGCCATGACCTTTGGTCCTTGTTCCATGGTCATGAGACACTACCTTGGTTCTAGCCATAGTGGTGGTCTTGGTTATAGGTCATAATACCTTTTATTCCTTTGAAAGTATGACAATAACTTAGTAACTTAAAATATGTAAATAGCTGTTAAGAAAACTGAGAAATATCTCACTCAGAAGGCGTTTTCAAGGCTTGAGCCTCTTTGTTCCTGAATGAAAACGTGATTCCGGACAACTTTCGTGTTTTAACTTTTTCATGAATCGGACCAGAAAGGCCTCTTTTTGCGTGTTTTAGGTTCTGTCACAGAAATCACAGAAACATTTAGGCAGTTTTGCCGGAAATCTTTGGTAACTTCAAATCGCCATAACTTTTGACTCGTTTACTCTTTTTAGGTGGTTCAAATTGCTATGGTTTGCTTATTAAGTCCTCTACTGTAATATGTAATAATCCAACATCATATTTTTACCATTTTGATCAGGTTATACTAAGATATTCACTAGTTTGCTTGTTTTAGTAACTTGTTTCAATAAGTCATTACAACAACATCTTTTACTCATCATGATTCATCATGGACATAATTACAACACATAATATAGCAAGAATAACATATAAATGAGATGAACATGATAAATAAACAAGAAGCATGTTAGGTTTAGGCTTACAACTTTAGGCTTTCTAATTAAAGAAAGGAGTAACTAGTAAGGAAATGGACTTTGATAGACAAGCTTCAACCCCTTTACACTTCAAGCAACCTTTCTACCCTTGGTATTCTTGAAAGATATGTAATGAAAGTTGAGGTGTATTGAGTGGATTTAAACTCAAGAGAAAACACCAAGTATGTTAGGGTTTGGAAGATTTTTGGTAAGAAATAAGCTATCTAGGGTTTCTATACTTGAACTTCACTTGAACCTTGCAACAAATTAGAAGAAATAAGCTAAGTGTGAGAGGTTTTGGTGGGTTGGGATGGCCGGCCAAGGGAGAGAGGGAGAGGGCTTTTATAGCTCAATGAGGAGGTTACTTTCTTAGGATATTTTAGCAAGAAAAACACATGTACACCATCCAAGACAACAAGGCATGAGATCAAGCCACCAAGGGTGTGACTCCCCCCCCCTTGTGGCGGTTCACAAAGGGATAAGGGGGGGAGGTGGCTTGGCTTGGTATTATCTTGGTTATTTGGATGAAACTTGACTCCGGGAAATGCCAGCCGTAAATGATTAGGCCTTAAAACGTAAAACCGGGTGTCGTAAAATTATGAAACTTCAAAGTATTGTTAGACATGTCCATATGTCCCATAATAAAATATAAAATGAGTGGTAGGTGTCATTTGGGTGGTAAAACCCTGCTAAAAGCTGGAAACACGGGTCTAAACGCGTAATACGTAAAATGTACGAATATTGCGTAAAATTGAGAAAAGTGAAATGTTACTTTTCTAATATGATAAAAATGATTTAAAATGACTTATAATGTCTAGACTGGGCTCAGTCTAGTGTCGGTTGGTATTAAATGTCTTTTAGACATCAAACCGGAAGCCTAAAAATCACGAAATGACTTGTACAATCAAAGAATGATTTTTAGTCAATGGAGGAGGGAAAAATATGTTGACTTATTTTAATAAGTTGAAAGCTCAAATCATCTTAGAAATGCGGTGCAGGTAAAGGCTAGGGTTACGGCTGAGTAAAAACGCGTAAAACTGAAAATTCCAGTTTTTCACGGCCGAAGTTTATTTTGGTCATGATTTTTCTCAGTCATGATTTATTCTCAAATAAATCATGAGTGTGTTAAACATTTTTCTGATGTGGGGTCACTTGACGGGGTCAAATTTCGTTGTGCGTAGAATTTCTGACTGCCGTTTTACCCTAAAACGTGTAATTCTGTGTAATTCCTTAATAACTTTCACGAAAATGATCTGACGAGTGTCAAACATTTAATTTGCCATGGAAATGATTTATCACTCGAGAATATGAAGTAAAAATCAACTTTCGGGAAAATTTCAGAAAGAAATGAATAGTAGAAATGAATAGTAACATGAATAGTAAAATTTTCCGAAAATAGAAATTAACCTGAATTTGCGAATTGTTACAAAAGGCATGAGATCAAGACACATGGGCTAATTTCCCCCCCCCCCCCCCCCCCCCCCCCCCCCCCGCGTAGAGGCGGTTCACTATACTTGGGGAGGAAGTGTTGGCTTTTGATGGTATTATCCTACTTATGTAGCTAGTTTTGACTCCGTAAATTGCTAACCGTAAGTTGTTAAGTCACGAAACGTAAAACCGGGTATCCTAAATATATGAAACTTATAAATATGCTAGAACTTATCAATATACTCCATAATAAAATATAAAATGAGTGGTAGGTTTGTTAGCATTAAAAATATGTATTATGAAGTGATGGTCATTCTCATATTGTAACTTTGTGTCGTTTGTTAAGTTTAGTAATAGTTTAGTCATTGGGCCTTGGACTTGGCAAGCTAATATGTTATATGCTATGTTTCATAAGCCTAGTTATCCAACCATGTAACCAAGTCCAAGCCTAAGCCCATAGAAAGCCCATAGGGCATCTCATGTTAAGAACTATATAAACACCTCAAAGGCTCATTTGAGGTGTGTGCTTGTGTGTGTATTTGTGTGTGTTTCTTTGAATAAAAGCTCTCATATTTCATCTATCTTTTTCACATATACGATCCATATACACTACATCTACAAGTCACCATCTTTCCATCTTTCTTCTTCTAATCTTCTATAGTTGTGATAAAGTTGTGATATCTAAGGTCCTACAAGTGGTATCAATCGCCTAACAATGATTTAGGAGTGTTGGGAGTTTGCTTGGTTCGTTTTGTTTTTAGCTATATACACGTTTTTTTTAGAAAAGTTCTTACTTTTCTTGTTTTTTCTTGGTTTTTAACACTTTTTTGATTACGAACTAGTGTTATAAACCTTTTCTAACAAGAAAGTTTCAACCTTTTTGAAAATTTCAAGCTTAAAAAATTCGAATTGGTTTTTGTACTTGTTTTCTAGATCTCGTAAAAGTTTCATAAAAATCATCAAGTTTTGAACTTTCTTCAAGTTTTGGTGTTTTTTAGCTTAGAAGTACAAGAATCTTGGATTAAAAACTTTATTTGGGTGTGCTTTAAGTGAAATCAAAAATCTGCCATAATTTCGAAATCCCAAGTACTAGATTTCGAAATCTTGACTGCTTTTCGAGAACATCAGAAACGGTCTCGTTCGTGCTCAAAATTGGATACTCGGTATTTTCTCTCTTGTATAAGAAAGAAATTACTTCGACTTTCGGGCTAAATTTCGAAATTGTATAATTTCGAAATTTTATTGTGAGATAGTGTTTTCGAAAAATTCACTATTTTCGAGAACATTGCTAGTTTTTCGAAAAAATCAAATTTTTCGAGAACACTGTGGACAATTTCGAAAAATCAAAATTTTCGAGAAAACCTCATATTTTCGCAATCCCAGATTTTCGCAATCTTACAAATTTCGAGATCACAGAAGTTTCGCAATCCACAAGGTTTCGCAATCATCAAGCAGATTTTCGCAATCACTCAAGTCTCGCAATCACAGAGTTTCGCAATCCAAGTATCACAATCTGAAGTTTTGCAATCCTGAAATTTTCACAATCTCTCAAAAGTTTCGAGAACACAGCAAAATTTCGAGAATTTTGACAAAAGTGAGGTTTTTGACGACCAAACTTCAAACGGCCATAACTTTTGAACCGTAACTCCGTTTTCGACGAATCAGCTGTCAAAACGACCGTCAGACAGAGGAGAACGACACGTTAAATGATTTATCGATTTAGGCGAAGTTTCGAGGCCTAAAAACGCTCCGAGAAGAAGTTATTGAGGTTTTAAGGTTTTCAGTCAAAATTTTCACCATAAAACTTGCATCAACTCACTCTAAACTCTACTCCTATTTCGTTGGAACGATCCAAGAATCAACTTTATCCATCTAAACTTCATCTAATGGCATCTCAGTAAGATATTCATGCAGCCGGTGCGGAAAACCGACCACCTATGCTTGAAAAAGGTGGATATCTCCCATGGACAAGCCGCATGCTTCGTTACATCAAAACTAAGACTGATGGTAACCTCATGCTAAACTCCATTAAGAATGGTCCATTTCAGCCAAGACAAGTTCAAGTTGCCGGTGATCCAAACTCAACAAATCCTACTGAACCATACATGCGTTTACAAACAGAAGAAGATTACACTGATGAAGACAAGGCGCAGATCAAAGCTGATGATATGGCAATGCATCTAATCCAACTTGGATTACCTCGGGAGATCTTTGCTGCGGTCGACAGCTGTGAAACTGCTCATGCTATGTGGGAACGTGTTAGAAGGATTTGTCATGGAACAGAGATTGGACAACAAGACGTTGAGAACAAACTTCTTGCTGAATGGGAGAACTTCACATCCACTAAAGGTGAACAGATTGAGTCATACTACACAAGGTTTTGCACGTTGATGAATGAGTTAATCAGAAACAAGTTGACACCTCGAACAATTGCAACAAACATCAAATTCGTCAATAACCTTCCAGAAGAATGGGGTCGTTATGTTACAATTGTTAATCAGACAAAGGACTTACATCAGGTGAATTATGATCAACTCTATGACTTTCTGAAGCAAAACCAAGCTGAGGCTAATGAAGTTAGGAAAGAAAGATTGGCAAAGATTCATGATCCTCTCGCACTAATTGCTAATACACCAACACCATTACAAGTGAACACTCAACAACCATCATCATCCACTCACAACTACATGCAACCATCATACATTCAACAACCATCACCCGTCTACCAACAACAGTTCTACCCACAACACCAAGAAGTTATTCCACAACAGCAATACCCACACTTCCAAGAACCAGAATTCACTGACAATGATGAAACTGCTGCAGCATTGACTCAAGCGTTTGCTTTTCTGTCAAAGGCATTCCAAGGACGCTATTCTACACCAACAAACAACAACCAAAGGATTTCATCGAATACTCGCAACAAGCAGATCGCTCAGCCGAGTTTCAATATGGGCAACGGAGGCCAAATGGTTGGAATTTATGGGAATCAGCAAGGATATGCCACTAGAATTAACATGGGGAATCATAATATGCAGAATGCAGGTCAGTATGCAGGGAATCAGTATGGTCAGAATACAGGGAATCAGTTGGGTCAGTTTGTTGGAAATCAGAGGGGTCAGAATGTTGGTAATCAGGCAATGGGTAATCAGAATAGAAATGTTGCAGCTCCAGTAGTTGGGAATTTGGGAAATGTGAATCAGGGTAATCCGGTAAAGTGTTTCAACTGCCAGGGTGTAGGTCATATGGCAAGGAACTGTCCTACTAAGCCAAACAAGAAAGATCTAGCGTACTTGCAGAAAGTAGTAATGTTGGCACAAAAGGCAGAGGCAGGATTTCAGTTGAACGCAGAGGAGAATGACTTTATGGCTCTTATGGATGACATGGAAGACAGAGAAGATATCGATGCGAACTGCATATTCATGGCGAATCTTCAGGAAGCTAAGTATGACACGGATTCTGACACACTTCCTGTTTATGACACCAATGCACCATCTGAGGTATCTAACTTCAACACATGTCACAATAATGATATATTTGATATGTCTCCTCATGAGGAACAACATTTTGAGAAGCAAGCAACCACTTATGATACATACCTGGACACGCCAAGTAGTAGCAATACTCCTTCCGCAACTCCAGATGTGAATCATAATGGAGGCTTCGTTTCACAGCATGCTGCGAATGATGAGGAAACACGTGCTTTGTTTGAATCATTATTGAATAATTGTCGTATTGAAATTGAGAATGTGCAAAAGGTCAATCGCGATGTTAAGGCCGCGAATGTTAAATTGACCGCTGAGCTTGAGAGTTACAAATCAACCGTTAAAGCTTTTGAATTTCATAACAAAAGATTGTCTGAATTAGAAACTGGTTATCAAAATTCCGTTTCAGAGAAACAAAAATTGCAACTCAAGTTTGACACACTTGATGTTAATTCTTTCAAAAAGATAAAATCTTTAAACACGGAAATTTCTGATTTACAAAACCAACTTTCTAAACAAAAAACAGCGTATACCAATCTTGAAAAAGAAATGAATGAGTTGAAAAAGGATTTTGCAAAGAAAGAAGACAAACTTTTGGAAGAAATCGTAGAGTCAGAACACATGATTGCTCATTTAGAGGAATTAGTGGTTAAGTCGGGTCAGTCGAGTCAAACAATGAAAATGATTTCAAATCAAATTCATCCGATTTACCATACGAAACATAAAATGGGTCTTGGTAACAACACCCCTTGTAATCTCAAGAAAGCTCAGCAAGAACAAAATGTTTTGTACAATGGTAATGTGATTTATAACAAACATGATCCTCCCGTCGTTCGGGATTCTGTGCTAACGATTGAACATGTCGAAGAGAGCATTAATAAAATGAAACAAAAGGATTTGAAACCCATTGATTACAACAAATTGAACAAACTTTCGGGAATCACTTTTGTTCCACAAACAGAACCGTCTGCGTTTTCCATTAAACGACCATTTGCGAAATTCTTGTCTAAAAAGAAAGTTGTTTCCAAATCTCTTTCAAAATTAGAACAAATGTCCTCTAACAACACTTTTAAAACAAGTGAGGCTAGAAACATTCTCGATGACGTTAAAATGAGAATTCAAGAACTTCAAAACATTGTTAAATCCAAAACTTCCATCGATATTAACAACTGGCATTCTAGTTTTCACATCGAACAGCAAAAGGTGTTTCAAAACGAAATTACTATTCCACTGAATAACATCAGCACGAGTGTAAAAAATTTTGAACTAGTTTTCTTAAAAGAAACGGCCGACTTTGTCAAGGACCACAAATCCCTGGTAACCGAAGCTAATGATGCTCGTGAAAACATGAATGTTTTGGAAAACCTAAATGATTCTCTCTTCGAAGCTGTTATGACCACTGACATCATGTCCATCATTTTACAAACATATTCTGTTCAAGACGATGAACGACTAAGAGCTGAGACCTCCGCAATTGTTTCAAAATATGAAAATGCTCTTATAAAGCTTGAAAAAGAAAATGTGTCATATTTTAAACAACTTGATCGAAAAAAGGAAGAATGCAAGTATGACAAATTGTCGTATGAGCGTGCCTTAAAGAACATGAAAGAGCAAAATGATCTTTTGAGGGCCCAGCTTGAAAGTCAAAAAGGAAAGGGTGAGGAAACTAAGTTTGCAAAACCGTCGACTTCGGAGAAACCAAATGTTTCAAACACGGTTCAAAAACCAAAGATGTCAATTTCAAGGTTTGCTCCAAAAGTCGATGAGAAAAAGAATTTGACAAAACCAGTCACTCCAACACCCTTGCCCAAGAAAAGTGAAAATGTAAAGATTGTTGATAAAGGAAAAGCGGTTGTCGAAACTCCTAAAGTGTTAGCACCTGGCCTTTTTAGGATTAGTCCCACTAGTGCGTCTGCCTCAACATCTAAGACAAATGACAAGTGCATAAAGGCTAATTCTAAAGAATCTAGGGATGCTAAAAAGGACAACAATATAAATCCTAATGTGTGTGCCTTACCTTCTACAGGATTAGAAAGCACCTCTAGGAGCAGTAGACTAAAGCCTAAGAGCAATACAAGGAACAATAGAGTCTTGCTTGTCTCTACGAGTAGTAGCAAGAATAAAGTTGAAGAAGTAGAAGAACACCCTAGGAATTTATCGCTTTTTAATAAGAAACATGATTCATCTGAATGTAATGTCGAAAGTATTGGTTCTAATGCATGTAATGACTCTGTTTGTTTAATATGCAAGAAATGTTTAATTAATGATGTTCATGATGAATGTGTTTCTAAGAATATGAATGTTACGCCTGAACAGAAGAATGTTCCAAAAAGACCTAGTGCTAGATCCAGATCTATAGAAAGATTAGTTGCACGATTTAGGACTACCACTATTAGTCGAATGCCTAGGAACTATCTTAAGTTTTGTATGTGGATTCCGATGGGTAGAGAGTTCACTCTTAAGGATGGCAAATTAGAAATAACTCAAGCTAAACAAGTAGCAACTGTCTATGAGTGTGATTCTGCTTTTACTCCTAACCCCATGGAACCAAATTCAACACGGTTTCCAAATACAAACTCTTCTGTTCTTGGCAGGTTATCGAAATATGTCTTTGGATCGTCGACTCGGGTTGCTCCAAGCACATGACCGGGAATTTAAAGCCGCTGATCAATTTTGTCTGGAAATTCATGGGAACTGTACGCTTTGAAAATGATCATGTAGCAGCTATTCAGGGTTATGGAGATCTTCGGTTTGAGAATTTTTTAATCACTCGAGTTTACTACGTCGAAGGGTTGGGACACAACTTGTTTTCAGTCGGGCAGTTTTGTGATGCAGATTTAGAAGTGGCTTTCAGAAGAAACACGGTTTTTATTAGAAATTTGGTTGGTGATGATCTCTTAACTGGTAATCGTAGTACAAACTTGTATGCTATCGACATCAACCAAATGGCTTCTACATCACCAATTTGTCTTATGACAAGGGCAACCGAAACTAAGTCCTGGCTGTGGCATAGCCGTTTATCCCATCTCAATTTCGACACCATCAACAACTTAGCCAAAGACAACATCGTCATCGGACTTCCTAAGTTCAAATACACCAAGGAACACCTATGTCCATCATGCGAACAAGGAAAAAGTAAAAGAGCATCATACAAACCCAAAACCGTACCTAGTTCGGAAGCAAGGTTACATATGTTGCATATGGACTTATGTGGCCCAATGAGAGTTGAAAGCATTAATGGGAAGAAGTATATTCTCGTTATTGTTGATGATTATTCAAGATATACTTGGGTAAAGTTCTTGAGATCAAAAGACGAAGCACCAGGCATCATCATCACCTTTCTGAAGCGTATTCAAGTTCTACTTCAAGCTCCAGTAAGGATTATAAGAACAGATAATGGCACAGAATTCACAAATCAGGAGTTAAGAACTTACCTCGAAGATGTTGGAATCACACACCAAACATCAGTTGTTAGAACTCCACAGCAGAATGGGGTAGTTGAAAGAAGAAACCGAACTCTTGTGGAAGCTGCTCGCACAATGCTAATTTTTTCTAGTGCACCTCTATTCTTATGGGCTGATGCTGTTGCCACTGCTTGTTTTACTGTAAAACAGATCCTTAGTCCATCCGAGATTCAATAAAACCCCATATGAGCTAGTGAACAACCGTAAACCTGACATCTCTTACCTTCACGTGTTTGGCGCTTTGTGCTATCCGACGAATGACAGAGAAGATCTAGGAAAGTTAAAAGCTAAGGGTGATATTGGAATCTTCATTGGATATTCAGAAAACTCAAGGGCATTCAGGGTGTATAATAGAAGAACGAAAAAGATAATGGAGACGATGAATGTGAAGTTTGACGAGATTTCACAGATGGCTTCTGAGAGATACGCTCTAGAACCCGCGCTTAATCCGATGGCTTCTAATCAAAACGGATTAGGACCCGCACCAAACCAGCAGACTTCTGGACACATCAGTTCAGGACTCGTACCTCAAGGAGCTCAGTCAACAAATACGGATAAACCTTCAAAACAAGAACTGGAAAATTTCTTCGAGTTAATGTTTGATGAATATTATGGTGGAACTTTGACTAATGCATCTCAACAACATTTCGCTGCACCATCTCAAAACCATCAACCACCACCACCACCACAGGATGCATCTACCACAATCGAAGCTGAAGCACCAACTACATCAACATCATCTACATCTACTCAAGCAACTCCAGTACTTGAAACTGTTCTACCAAACGTTGATGAGCAAAACCAAAACACAAATTTTCAAGAAGAACCAACAAATAATTCAAACGATGTTGCGTTAGAAGAAGAAGAAGAAGTATTTGAAAACCCGTTTGCATCAGACTCTGCTGAATCTTCTTCAAGGTTACAAGAACCATCTAACACACACTCGTTCAACCAAAGGTACCCTTCTACGTTTCAATGGACAAAAGACCATCCGTTAGTACATGTTATTGGTGATCCTTCAATGCCAGTTCAGACGAGGAGACAACTTGCCACTGATCTCGAATTGTGCATTTACATTTGCTCAATAAGCACCAAAGTACCAAAGAACAATCGGGAAGCAATGGCAGAAAACCCATGGATTGAAGCGATGCAGGAGGAATTTCTTCAATACCTGTTACATGATAGTTGGGAACTTGTTGAACGACCACTTGATAAACGTATTCTTGATCTCAAGTGGTTGTGGAAGAACAAACTGGATGAGGAAATGACTGTTATTCGCAACAAAGCTCGTCTCGTGGCTAAAGGCTATCCACAAGAAGAAGGGATAGATTTCGAGGAATCATTCGCGCCTGTAGCTAGACTTGAAGCAGTCCGGATTTTCTTAGCCTATGCAGCTCACAAAAACATCACAGTCTATCAGATGGACATTAAGACAGCGTTCTTGAATGGAACTCTGAAAGAAGAAGTGTATGTGAGTCAGCCAGAGGGATTCATCGACAGAGATCATCCAGACTACGTCTACAAGCTTAAGAAAGCAATTTATGGTTTAAAACAAGCTCCAAGAGCATGGTATGACGAACTATCATCTTTCTTGCTCAAAAACAATTTCACAAAAGGAACGTTTGATGACACCTTGTTTATCAAAAAATTCAAAGATGACATTTTGATCGTTCAAATTTACGTGGACGACATTATTTTTGGATCAACCAATCCTAACCATTCAAAACATTTTGAAAATCTCATGAAAAGCAAATTTGAAATGTCCATGATGGGGGAACTAAAATTCTTTCTTGGTTTACAAATCCATCAATCCCCTCGTGGTATTTTTATCAATCAAGCTAAATATACAATAGAGATTTTGAAAAAACATGGAATGGAAAATTGTGATTCTGTTGGTACACCAATGGTCACTTCACCAAAAATAGGTGCTGATTTGTTTGGGAAACCTATCGATCCGAAGAAATATCGGAGCATGATCGGTTCTCTCATGTATCTAACCGCTAGTCGACCAGATATTCAATTTGCTGTATGTTTGTTAGCACGGTTTCAGGCAAAGCCTACCGAACTTCACCTCAAAGAGGTTAAACGGATCTTTCGGTACCTACGAAGCACCATTAACTTGGGACTTTGGTATCCGAAGGATTCGGAGTTTAATCTAACAGCATTTTCAGATGCAGACCATGCTGGTGATCAAGTTACAGCAAAGAGTACATCAGGTGGAGCACAATTTTTGGGTGAAAAGCTAGTAAGCTGGTCTTCAAAGAAACAGGATTGTACTGCGCTATCAACCGCCGAAGCCGAGTATGTGTCTCTATCTGCGTGTTGTGCCCAAGTTCTTTGGATGCGGACACAACTCACAGATTATGGCTTTACTTTTGACAGAATACCTATGTATTGTGACTCAAAAAGTGCCATAGCCATCTCGTGCAATCCCGTACATCACTCTAAGACGAAGCATATCAAAGTCCGCTACCATTTCATCAAAGAACACGTGGAAGAGGGTACTATTGAATTATTTTTCGTTAAGACTGATTATCAGCTCGCCGATCTATTTACTAAAG
The DNA here is from genome assembly GCA_030686995.1 of Artemisia argyi. Classification (NCBI taxonomy): domain Eukaryota; kingdom Viridiplantae; phylum Streptophyta; class Magnoliopsida; order Asterales; family Asteraceae; genus Artemisia; species Artemisia argyi. The sequence goes on along the minus strand of CM060687.1, from coordinate 23,801,254 downwards.
CCCTTCCAAAAGAAAGGTTTGACTATTTAGTTCGACGAATTGGCATGCGAAGCCTAACTCCTGAGGAGCTAGAACGTCTTCTCGAATCTTCTTGAAAAATGTTTTCAAAACCGCTTCGCTGTAAATATTTTGAAAAAAACAAAACACAAAATTTGAAAAACCAACAAAAACAAAATACAAAAATATAAAATTTCAAAAAATACAAAAACAATATAAAATCAAAAAATCCAAAAATATTCTTCTCACGACATGTCTCTCGTATAAATCAATATTCTGTACGTTTCTAGAAATGTCATTCAACAATGATACGGACATGTACTGTTGCTTGAGCGGGAGTTCTTTTTAATGTTTTTCTAAAACATGTCGTTTCTCAAAATTTTCTTCACTACGGCTTTCGTATACTTCAGTACGAAACCCATACGTTAAACGATGACTTCTGATTATTTTCAAATCAAGGACTCGTACGTTCAATGACGAACTCTTTTTCAAAAAGTTCGAGTCTAAACAAACGAAAAAGATTTCAAGCATAAACTCGTTTTCAAACAAAATTCTTGAGCACTTTTTCAAGATTGTTCAAAAGATTTCTCAAAATCTCTCAAAATTAGTGCTCAAGATAACTCCCTCAAAACCCTTAAGTAATTTTAAATATGCTATCATTAAGGGGGAGTTCAAAAACAAAAATGTTCCAAATTCATGCAAATCTGTCTTTCTCTCCAAAAAGCCTTTTATTAATCAGTTGATATCAAAAATATCACGCTATGCTATTTTTGAGGAGGAGAAGACATGATTAAAATGTGATCAAAGATGTTTAAAGATTGTGGTTGAATCTCAAAAGAGCTCGACTCAGATAGCACCAATGAATTGACGAAGCTTAAAATGTCAGTAATCGAAAAGACTTGTCCTGGACGGGTAATAATTTCAAGCTAGTCCAACTAGTGATGTAAGCGTGTCTCGAATAGGACTTGTCTGAGTAGAGTGTACCGTATCGAGAGACTTTCTTTGGACTTGACCAGGACGGGTAATAATTTCAAGCTAGTCTAACTAGTGATGTAAGCGTGTCTCGAATCGGTCATGTTCGCTGAAAGTGGATCAATTCAAAAGTGCAAACTCCTCTCGCATGTGCAAATTTCTTAAATATTCATGAGCACATGTGAAGGGGGAGTCCTTCAAAAATTGCAAAACTCTCAAAGTGGTAACAACAATGTGTTTTATTATCATAAACACTTTGAGAGATTTTCAATAAAAGGTTTTATGGCATGTGATCAATTATAGGATAGTCATGGAGTTATAAGGTGACTAAGGTTAGGAAAAACCGTCCTATGATCCGCCAGAGCCGGAGGGATCTACCCAAGGACAATTCCAATAGATTAGAATTAGAAGTCCTTAGGTATGATTGAAAAAAAGGAGAAAATGAGAAAGGAGAAAGAAGAGGTTGAAGAATTAAAAAGAAAAGCAAATGAAAAGGGTGAAAAGAAATAGCCCTCCAAATGTTCAACCTTAGGGCAGACACCGGGTACAATTCATATGCTACTGGTTGTTACTAAGGTGACACCGGTATTGAAGACAAAGACGTCATGGACCCAGTGACGCACTGCACTAAACCTTCTTAACCACTCAAGTTCTCTTAAAAGAGCTTGTTTCATTCTCACAGGGAACCGGCATAATCTATCGACCTGTCTCTTAGAGATGGTTGATATTGAAGCAGGAGACCTCTCCCTAATCTCCGCATAGGAAACCAAATGTGCACTTATCGAGTCTAGAGCCCCGAGATTCATCAAAAGATCTCATAGGAACACATGATACTTCTACACTGGTGGTCCAACAATAAGGATGCCAGATGTAAACTTAAGAGTCCTACGCAGATCTTAGCAATCTGCCAGAACATTTATGAGAGGATTCACTTTTGTGATTCTCAATGATTGAATGGAAATTCTTGCCAGGGTCAACATCAAGCAGCCCTGACAGCAGGTCACTTCGGTAATTCTTATGGGTTACGCTTAGTGTTCGCGGTGGTTTCAAACGGTCTACAGTCGTGGAGTGATCCCCAGCGACTCACCCAGTCATTGAGCTACTTAGTAGGTCTCGCAAGCTCTCTCGAGAGTATCTGACATGGGAACGGCCATGGTAAGAGTTAGAAGGAGTCTTCACACTATGCTGTTGACGATCTCTAATTCTTATCTGTAAGTACCGGATGTTTTATTGCTAACTGTTTATATGCAGGGACACTTCATCTCCATGGCAACAGATTCCACATGCTCATACATACATCTGGAAGTTAAAGAAAGCTCCCTCAAAGATCTATACAACACAAAGATCAAAGAAAGATTCTACGCCAAAAAGAAGAATCTACAAAGTATAAAGACTAATGATCAAAGTGAACGAAAGGGAACTACGTGCATATGAATATCACAAAGACTGAAGATGTATGAGCATGTTGGAATGGCAAACAACCACCACAGACGCAGAAGTGACGAATGGCAGATAACTCCACATCACTAAGGAACAAAGAACGATGTAAAATCAGTTATCAAAGATCACAAAGCATGAAGGAACAAAGACTAAAGACTATTCTACAACGACACACAAAGTTGAAAGACAAAGAACACGGAAGACCCACTCACGTGGAGCATCATTCGAATGACCACCCCTTAGGGGGAGATTGTTAGCATTAAAAATATGTATTATGAAGTGATGGTCATTCTCATATTGTAACTTTGTGTCGTTTGTTAAGTTTAGTAATAGTTTAGTCATTGGGCCTTGGACTTGGCAAGCTAATATGTTATATGCTATGTTTCATAAGCCTAGTTATCCAACCATGTAACCAAGTCCAAGCCCAAGCCCATAGAAAGCCCATAGGGCATCTCATGTTAAGAACTATATAAACACCTCAAAGGCTCATTTGAGGTGTGTGCTTGTGTGTGTATTTGTGTGTGTTTCTTTGAATAAAAGCTCTCATATTTCATCTATCTTTCTCACATATACGATCCATATACACTACATCTACAAGTCACCATCTTTCTTCTTCTAATCTTCTATAGTTGTGATAAAGTTGTGATATCTAAGGTCCTACAAGGTTCTATTGAGGTGCTAAAACCCTGCTAAAACTGGAAACACGGGTCTAAAACGCGTAATACGTAAAACGTACGAAAGTTGCGTAAAATTGAGAAAAGTAAAATGTAAATTTTCTAATAGGATACTAATGACTTAAAATGGCTTATAATGTCTAGGCTGGGCTCAGTCTAGTGTCGGTTGGTATTTAATATCTTTAAACTTAAAACCGTAAGCCTAAAAATCAAGGAATGATTTATAAAATCAAGGAATGATTTTTGGTCAAAGGAGGAGGGAAAAATATGTTGACTTATTCTAATAAGTTGAAAACTCAAATTGTCTTAGAAACGCGGTGTAGGTATAGGCTAAGGTTACGGCTGAGCAAAAACGCTTAAAACTGAAAATTCCAGTTTTTCACGGCAGAGGCTTATTTTGGTCATGTTTTTCACAGTCATGATTAATTCTCAAATAAATCATGAGTGTGTCAAACATTTTTCTGATGCGGGTCACTTAACGCGGCCAGTTTCGTTGTGCGTAGAATTTTTAAATGACGTTTTACCCTAAAACATGTAATTCCTTAATAACTTTCACGAAAATGATCTGGTGAATGTCAAACTTTTAATTTGCTATGGAAATGATTTATCACTCGAGGCCAAGAAACAAAAATCAAATTTTGGGAAAATTTCGGGAAAAATGAATAGTAAAAGTGAATAGTGAAATTTTCCAGGAATAGTAATTAATCTGAAAATGCAAATTGTTACAGTCTCTACCCCTTAAGGAGAACTTCGTCCCGAAGTTCTGTTGATGTTAACTACTTACGGTGTGTCTAAGAGAATTCAAGATTTCAGGATCTCTAAAATAGTGGTGTTTACTCTGATTCGTCTAAGATTGTGGTTAAGGAGTCGTATCGGCTACAATTAAGCCCACTTATTTATAACTCATTACTTACATAAAGAAGCGTCCAAATTTATGTAAGTAAGGGATCATAAACTTATTTTCGGTGATTTACAATTTCTTTATTTAAATAAAGAGGCGTCCCAATCCATTTAAATAAGGAGATTCTAAATCATCCTACTTAAAAATTTCCGACACAAAATCCGTCTTCTGAGGCAGATAGTAAGATAATCAAGTCATCAAATCCCTAAAGCTAAGCAATAATATTATTTAACTCAAATCTTGTGTCTCATCAAACAAGAACTGTCACAAGATCAAGTTAAATAATTAGTTATTACTGAGCTCCATGTTTTTAATGACTCGGCTAATCTCTGGGGTTCCTTATAATACTAAAGTCACATCATCTAACAGCGTGGAACTAAACCAACAACTACCAAAAAGCGTATGTGTATGTAGTGTGTGTAAGGCCAATAAAGAGGAGAGTCTTAACGTATATAGCAGTTATAGTCTAGGCACTAAATGCAACCTAGTTCTCTATAACCAAGGCTCTGGTACCAATCTGTAACACCCCCAAAATACCGCAGCGGAAGTCTGTGTCACTGAGGGTGTTACTTCATAATACAAAGTACCAGTTATAGAAAACGAACTCTAAATGAGACGTTTTGAAAAGTTACCATTCGATTAATGAATTCAAAGTTACAAACATGAGATTCCAAAGTATGATACATAAATGTATACAAAATGTTTTGAATGGTAAATGATAAAAGCGTAAGTCTTCAGAATATGCAGCTTGACTCTAAGTTCCATGCACTAGCTATCGCCTTACTAACCTGAGATAAACATGCTAAAGTGTCAACACAATGGTTGGTGAGTTCATAGAGTTTGTCATAAAATAGTTGAAAAACCTTAAAGAATGTTCACATAGCAAAGGCATTGTGAATCCACTCAGTTGCAAGTCCCGCCATAAGAGACATGTAACCTGTGTGTTCACAACCCACTGCTAACATATAGTATAATAAAGACATGTATAAGTTCATCAAAACAGTTAAGCAATTAGTCGTGAGTCTACACTTCATCTCCGAAGACCTCACGTTTGTTGTATGTCTCAATGGTCATCCAACAACTTAATCTGGAGCCACTGGAAGTCTCACAATCAAGTATAACGCAGTTAAGTATAACACAATCATGTATGTATGAAATCAAGTATAAGACGATCAAGTATAAAAGCTTTGAATATTTGTACAAGTAAGCAAGTAGTTGAGCATGTATCTCCCCCAAAGAGTTAAAACAAGTATGAAAAAGTAGGGGCTATGACTCACCTTAAGCTTATGTAATGAGAAATGAAAGTGGTAGTCGAATCGTGAAAGTCTCTAAGAGCAGCCTGTTACAACTCGTAATTTCCGGTCATCTTCCAAACTTCGACAATCTACTATTCATCATTTACTATTCACCGATTACTATTCATCATTTTACTATTCATCGTTTTTGAGGTCAATTAGATATTCTGAGAAGCGTTCAGAAATTTTACAATTCACATGACACTATTCATTTCCGAAGAGAAAACACTATTCATGTACTTTACTCATTTCATCGTAAACTTAGTTTACGGGTATTCAAAATTCGCGTAACCGTATTGGTTCAGGAGCGAATTCATGCATTATCATTTGGACATTTCATACAGACTAGAAGTAGTCTACGTATCATCATTATGGCACTTGCATACTATCCCACTCGTAGGATAATTAAATTAATACTTTTGGTATAATTAACTTTTACGTATAATTATTTCTAAATAAACACTAACACGCGACCAATAACGTGACTAACACGTCCGACACTCCCGACTATGATCCCAATATATTTTTATATTCATTTTAATAATATAAAAATTATAATATTAATTTACCCGGTATTTTGGAAATTTATTTATTTCGTATCGTACGCCTAATTTAATTACGACGGTTTTCATAGAAATTAAACGATGATTAACCAAACACTCAATAATTATACCCGACTTATTTTTACAATTTTTACGACTTTATTATGTCCCGGTTAACTTCATTAAAATTTATTTCTAGTTAACTCGGTACCCGGTATACCTTAAAACTAATAATATCTACATAAAACTACCAAAATCCACAAAGTCTTCACCAAATCCAACCCCCCCCCCCCCCTTTTTCATACTAACTCTCTTACACTCTTGAATTATTTTTACACACTCATTAATGTTGCCATCTTTTTGTCTAACCTATAATATATATAACATATACCTAGATATTTTCTTTTCATTTCACTAGATCTAAAAACAACTCATTCTCTCTTTTTCTCTCCTCTTTGAACCGGCCACCACAAGATCACAAGCAAGAAACATCAATTTTTCCAAGATCAAGATTAATTCTAGCTCATTTGTTGATCCTTGTTAGGGTTTTGCAATATAAACTCAAGGATCCTTAGGTTTTCTTCATCTAAACAACTAACCCATTCAAAGTAAGTTACAAAATTTATTTTCATTATTTCTTCAAGTATTTATATTGATCATATGGTTTTCATACAAGATCTTATGCATATGTTAGCTTATACCACTTTATTTTACAAACTTTTAACTTTGAAAGCCTAGAAGGTGATTATAGTTAGATCCTTGTTAGATCCACTTGGTTTATGATGTTTAGGAACCCATGACACCCTAAGAAGGTGTATGGTAGGATTAGACTAGTTTTGTGGTGATTGAAAGTGGTTTGGTTGAAGTTGGAACAAGTTTGAAACTAGGAAAATGATTTTTGAAACTATTTATTTACCTACTGTCCTTATTTTAAAAACGTGGGAAACTCAGTAAATGATGGGTAATTTTTGACCAAAGATTTAGGAAATACTTTTAAAAACAAAACTTTTGGCGAAAGAACGGATTAAAACGAGCTTATAACGAAGGAGATATGATTTTTGTAAATTTAACGACGAAAACTATTCTTCTGAAAACTGCATGCTGTTTGACAGTTTTCGACGGGCAAAAAGTTGTGTTAAACGTAACCTAGAGGAGCCGAGTTATCGAAAATATATTAGTATATACTAAAACGAATCCGTGGATATAAAGAACGAGTAAAATGAGCTTAAAACGACCAAGTTATATACGTTTTAAAATCGTCAAAACTATATATATATATAGTCACTACTAGAAAATAATATAACTACGTACTAAATAATATATTTCTAGATTTCTTATTCAAGGAGTTTATTTTTAACTAATGAAGTACGTACGACTCAAGGTTTATTACGCGACTATTAGACATTATTTTAAGGTTTTCAAGACGAGGGATATAACACTAACATTTTTACACGATATATATTACGACAAGTTTTTATAACTCCATTTGGACTTATTTTTCCTAAGAATGGAAAGTATTTAATTTGACAATAACTAGTATTTCCAAATTACGAGTGGTATAGGTATCATGTGCATATGCATTCATTACATCACGGCATGATCTAAATTAGATCACGATTATTCATTTAGGTTGCGGCTAGTGTTCGCGCCTCATTGTTCCGACTACTTTACTATCATTGTACCATCTTTGTACCATCATTTCGAGGTGAGTTCTCATAGCCCCGTTTTAATTACTTATTTGATTTAAAATCCCACGGGGGAGAATACATTGCACAATTATTTTTGTACATGCCCAAGTATTAAATTCCATACATTGCTTAAGTTGCCTTACTACCACATTAAGTCCCCTTATATATCATGGACCGTTAATTATATTGCCAAGCGAGAGTGAGTGGATAGATCTATCGAGGGTGACGCCTCCATTCGTGTTTGGGTTGCTCCAACGGGACGAATGCATTTCATGTCTTAACAAATTGAGTGTCTGGTAAACACTCTGGTGGGGCCATTACAAAGTCTAGCTTCGGGGTCATGAGCTTAAGAGCCAATGTAGCATTTTTGACATTTTTGTCGGTTTACTTTATACTTGTGGCTTATGTACATACGATTTAACTTATAAACCTATGATTATTCACCAACATTCGTGTTGACGTTTTAGCAATGTATTCTCAGGTTATTAAGGTAGCTCATGTGGCATGCATTTGGAACTTCATGGAGTCGCGGAGCCGACGCGTCTCACCTTATATTTTCTGCACTTATGAAACGTTTGATCTTGTTGAACTTATTTTATCTAAATTGGCAACATCTTTTGGGACCTAAGTTTTGTAAACTCTGAATGTTTTAATGATCAAACGATGTATTTTTCCAAACGACACTTTAGGTCGTTCAATATGACTGTAACTGTGGTGCTATGACAGTCACCCCCAGGTATTCCATTCCGCTGCCATACAGGTAATTAAATTGGGGGTGTGACAGATTGGCGTCAGAGCTAAGGTTATAGCGAACTAGGATGTATCATGGACCCTAGACTATAACCACATCATCATAGCATCTCATCATTTCATCATAGGTGCATATTCATTATACATGTTGTTTCATGCACACACTGTGTGAGTTATTTATACCCATACTCATATATATATATATATATATATATATATATATATATATATATATATGATTATATTGACCTGGTTCACAAGTGACATGTCTTCAGATACTCACCCTATTATCCTTTTATCGGATTCCGACATTGAAGATGCCTTGTCATCTTCCACTACCATTATACCACCAGTTGCGCGTATACCACCATTAGCACTATTGATTTGTTATAGGAATAAGGTTTTCCTATCATTTAACCTATACATAGAATGCCGTTTGGTAGAGTATTCAGACTTAATTTTAATGGACTTATTAGGATGCTTATTACAAGGGAGATAGTATGTTTTCTTTCCTCCACTAGTAGGACGCTTACTACTCAGGTACAACCACCACCGTCAGTTACTTATTTCACTATTGGTCGTCCCATGGTGCGTACTTCAACTTTACCTCTTGGATGCCGCGAGATAGCGCGAAAGAGGGTAGTATTCCATTCACTATTATCACTATCGCCTCTTAACTCGTCACTAGGATTTCATCGTCATCAATGTTATTCTCATCCTTTAGAATACCACCATTGTCATTTACCTTTTCCATTTTCACTTGCCATGATTTAGATAACGCCTTGTGGATAATACCAAGATTACGGACTCAACAGGAACATCCGCAGATTCCTCAGGATTAGTTTGGAACCTACACTATTTAGAATATGGTCGATGCACAACTTCAGACACTGCTTCAGGACTATCTCGACCTTATGACGCCGTAAAACCTGATTTCACTTAGAGGGACTACAGGAAGTCTTTAGACTAGACTTATATCTTTACTAGCTTTTACTATTATCCTAGCCACGAGAGGTGTGGCATAATTCGAAGAAACTTGTGGTATTTGGATTGTTGTACAACGGAATCACCAAGTGTTGACTCTACCATATGGATATGGTTGTGCTATCTTTGATATCGGTCCATGTAGACAAAAAAAAAATTTCATGTGTTATATTCATGAGTTATGAATATGATGGTTTTATTACTTATAGATTCTCATGGTCTCTTATAATTTGATGAAAATAGATTTAAGCAAACCACTTCAAGAATGACGCAAGCCGCTGTTGGACAATTCACTGTCAGAAACATAGCCACCGCCCTCACCAAGGAACTTACTCACGTGGAATTTATGGGTTGTAACCCCCCTCCTTTAGCCGAACTATAGACACAAAGGAATTTCTCAAATGGTTTGAAGAAATAGAAACAATATTTCAATGCGGCGACTGCCGTAAGGAAGACAAGGTTAAGTTCGCCACTTGCACTTTTCAGGATCATGCCCAGAAATGGTGGACTAAATATGTTCAGGTAGTAGGAGTGGATGCTGCTTACTCACACTCTTGGGAAAAACTTAAAAGAATGATGAGTTTAAAATTTTGTGTGAAAAGCGAATTACAAGCAATTGAACATGAAACACTAAACCTTACCATGGTAGGAGATGATGTTGTCAAGTATACTGCTCATTTTTATGATTTAGCTCGACTAGGCTCTGCAATGGATGAGCCGGAAAGCAAGAAACTTGAAAGGTACATAGGAGGACTTTCTCCTGAAATTCGTATGTTGGTCATCTCATTGGAACCCGATACCATGCCTAAAGCTATCAGAATGGCAATCGAAGCAAAGGAACGCATAACTCACACCAAGATTTTAGGAGGCAATGGTAGCAACAAGAGAAAGTGGGTCGGTAATCTGGATGCTAATGCTTCTCAACAACCATTTAAGATACCACAAGTGGTGGAGACCTGTGCTGCTGGGTCAAGCCAAAAGAAAAGATATGTGGGTAAATTACCCGAGTGCAACAAGTGTCAGTTTCATCACAAAGGATCTTGTCCCTCTCAATGTAAAAACTGCCAAAAGCTCGGACATGAAGCCAAGGAATGCAAGGCTCCCACCCTCGCAAAGCATCAGAAACTCACGGTAACCTGCCGCGAGTGTGGAGTAGTGGGACACTTCAGGAGTGAATGCCCGGAGTTGGGAAACCAGAATTGAAAGAAGAAGTTTATGTTTTAATTATATAAACCGTAGTTTGAGCCCTCTAGGGTTGTACTTTTCTTTTGGTACTTTCCATAAGTACGTTGGTGTAACCTAGTTGTATTAAGCACTTTCCTATCTAAGGTAATGACTATCTTTTGTTATCTATGTGATAATCGTAACCTTCGTTTATTCCATTTTCTATTGCAATTGTGCAATTTTCAATCGTTTCGCAACATTATGTCACTGTCTTACTAGAGATTAGGCCGATTTCGTTTTTAACGGATTAGTAGACTATTACCATTCCATAAGATTCAACCATGTATCCAATAAACCATTTAACGAATTTTATCTCAAGCTATTTTACTACCAAATGGGGAAATTGTTTTACGGAATTATTAAAAGAAACTATTTTATTACCACCCTATAAATTGATTTTTCCGTCATTGCGTCAAGTATTTACTATTAGTATACGAAACAATTTTCATATTACTTGAAAGGAAATGACTAGAATACCATTTTTCAAAACAAAACGTTGAACACCATCTAAAACTTTTGAGAAAAATAATATTATTTTGACTAAATCAAGCATCGCATCATTAGTCCTCAACTATACATAGCCTGATCACCTATGTATACTTCAGGAAGGATTATGCCATGAAGGAAATAGTTATTTTTTTTAAAAGTATTGCTAATAACAATCTTCATTTAAAAGCGTTTTAAACAAGTAAACTCTTTCATAAATGTCTCTTTCTGACAAACTTTCCCCTGGATACTTACCTCACCTGTCACTCAGTTAGCCATTAAGATGGACTTTCCATTGGCTTCTTTAGGAGAGACTTTCCGTATCAAGTACTAGGAGGATTCCTTGATACAAGAAAAACAATGAAAGGATTACAGAACTACTAACCTAGACTAGAAGTATACACCAAGACAATTTATAACTCAACAACGATTGTAAGATGCCACGAGACCATCTGAACCACCATCTCTGACCTAGTTGTCCAATTCTATCATTCAAAGGTAATAGCTAGATTGAGTTGCAGGATCGAACACATTGTGAAGGTACGCTAAGCAACACTACAGAAATAAACCAAGCCTCTTAACCGATACAGTAAAGCAATTCATTTAAACATGGCCTCATCTAAATGCAAACTTCCCTGCAGTGAGTTTACGCCAAGAATGATTGATTCGAATTATGGATATCGATATAGATTCCCCTAAAGCGTTGTGTCCTCAAGAAATTCTAGATAACCTCACCTATGCATCAAGAGAGGCATCAGGCCCAAGCATATCTCCCCAGCTTCATGTGGAAATGAAATAGACATTCATCGACATAGTATCAATGGACACCCTCATTTTTGCCAACATGATGACAATTTCAACGATAAACCATTTCAGGACTTAAGTTGGTTGAATACCTAGGCTTGTAGTTTTGTCGGATAATCGCCAATAGGCATTTTCTAATATCAGGAACTAAACGTTAGACATCTATGCATTTATGCGAACATTACCTATCCTACTATTTTATCCTTGTTAGTGTTTTCACTTTTAAATGACGTTGATTTCAAAATTGTGTCCATACAAATCACATATCTCGTAGAAAATAATTTTGAATTGCCTATTTTGGATAAATACGATCCTTTTTAGCCAATATTTACTTGAACCATTATACAATGAGAAATGTTTAAACATCAAACTTTGGTAAACAGTTCTATACACAACATGTTTGAAAACCGCGTCACATTTCATAACTATTGAATTTTGAATCATCAAGAAAGCTAATATTTAGTATACCATTTGTTCCATTTTCTAAATTTGTCTATTCAGAAAAAGATTTCGACCAAAAACTCAAAAATCGCGAGATAAATTTTGAAAACAAATCACCATACTACATCGCTTATGCATTTAGGGCCTTGTGATTTGACAATAAGGAATATTAGAATATGTGATGAAGAAAATTAGGAGGAACACCATAGATCGATTACAAACGTCAGTAATGGGGATCAAGCACAATAGGCAAAGGAAAACACATGTCTTAGCACCCATTAGACCAAAACACAAGGAATCAAAGTGTTACCCATATTCTATCCTCTTCGTATAACGCCCTTTTCGAAAAGTATAACGTTGTAGAATTAATCACCAGATTCATTGTAACCATTTCAACTATTCCCGATAAAGGTGATCGAATCACCTCAGACTTCTAACAATCATTCTAAGATTTCCTTCGGAACCTCATTAAGATGTAAACACCGCCTATCATCCTCAGACCGATGGTCAGAACGAGAGAACGATTCAAACATAGGAAAGTTATACTCAGAGTTTGAGTGATTGACTCTAGAAATGGTTGGACTAACCATTTACCATAAATCGGATTCTTTTACAACCATAGTTATCGCGCGAGCATAGAGACTACATCAATTGAGGCACTTTATGGTCGAAGTACCAATTGCCCATTTACAGACCGAAATCGGAAAGTTAAATTCACTGGTCTAGAACTAAACTATGGAACAACAAAGAAAATTTCACAAGTCAAGAACTAGTTACAAACAACGAGAAGCTGGTAGAGGTAGGTTGGTACATGACGCACATCATACGAATTGGGTATCCTTGAACAGCAAACTAACTAGATTCACGCGAGAGAACGAACTTAGTTGAAAGCTTTGCCTTGGAGAGGCATGATACAATTTTGGTAAACACGAGAGATTGAACCTTTGGTATACTGGACCAATTAAGATTCATTTTAGAATCGAACAGCTGACATATAAGATTTGAGTTCTGGCAGAGTTCAGCAACATATACTACCCATATTACCTTATAAACCTGAAGAAGCACTAATCATCTATTGACGAACCAAACTCGGAAATATCCTAACTCACTAGTCTAGTAGGCATTCATGAAATAACCAGAAATTATTTGCAAGTCAAGAATCAATTACAAATTCTATAAGTTGTAAGTCATTAAAACTGCAAGTTGGTAGCCAGATCATGTTGAAAGTTCTGCCTAGAAAAGGCATGATATTATTCGGAAAAATTTGGAAAGTTAAAACCCGATATACACTGGACCACGTAATATTTCAGACAGAGTAGGCCTGGTGGCCGTTTGACTTGAGCCTTGTTAGAGAACAACCGGATTACACAACCATGTTTCACCTATTCAAATCCTAGGAAATGACTTTCAGATTAGTCACTTATAATCCCATTTGGAAAGGAATCCAACCCAAAGACAAACGTAAAATTGGTAAGAACCAGTAGAAATCATGGATTGTTAAGTCAAACGATTGAAACAAAGTCAAATTCCTATCGTGAAAGTCACCTTTTCACCAATACCACTCCAGAGACCAACACAAACTGAACTTCGGGACGAAGTTCCTGTTAGAGGGGAAGACTGTTACAACTCGTAATTTCCGGTCATCTTCCAAACTTCGACAATCTACTATTCATCATTTACTATTCACCGATTACTATTTATCATTTTACTATTCATCGTTTTTGAGGTCAATTTGATATTCTGAGAAGCGTTCAGAAATTTTACTATTCACATGACACTATTCATTTCCGAAGAGAAAACACTATTCATGTACTTTACTCATTTCATCGTAAACTTAGTTTACGGGTATTCAAAATTCGCGTAACCGTATTGGTTTAGGAGCGAATTCATGCATTATCATTTGGACATCTCATACAGACTAGAAGTAGTCTACGTATTATCATTATGGCACTTGCATACTATCCCACTCGTAGGATAATTAAATTAATACTTTTGGTATAATTAACTTTTACGTATAATTATTTCTAAATAAACACTAACACGCGACCAATAACGTGACTAACACGTCCGACACTCCCGACTATGATCCCAATATATTTTTATATTCATTTTAATAATATAAAAATTATAATATTAATTTACCCGGTATTTTGGAAATTTATTTATTTCGTATCGTACGCCTAATTTAATTACGACAGTTTTCATAGAAATTAAACGATGATTAACCAAACACTCAATAATTATACCCGACTTATTTTTACAATTTTTACGACTTTATTATGTCCCGGTTAACTTCATTAAAATTTATTTCTAGTTAACTCGGTACCCCGGTATACCTTAAAACTAATAATATCTACATAAAACTACCAAAATCCACAAAGTCTTCACCAAATCCAACCCCCCCCCCCCCCCCTTTTTCATACTAACTCTCTTACACTCTTGAATTATTTTTACACACTCATTAATGTTGCCATCTTTTTGTCTAACCTATAATATATATAACATATACCTAGATATTTTCTTTTCATTTCACTAGATCTAAAAACAACTCATTCTCTCTTTTTCTCTCCTCTTTGAACCGGCCACCACAAGATCACAAGCAAGAAACATCAATTTTTCCAAGATCAAGATTAATTCTAGCTCATTTGTTGATCCTTGTTAGGGTTTTGCAATATAAACTCAAGGATCCTTAGGTTTTCTTCATCTAAACAACTAACCCATTCAAAGTAAGTTACAAAATTTATTTTCATTATTTCTTCAAGTATTTATATTGATCATATGGTTTTCATACAAGATCTTATGCATATGTTAGCTTATACCACTTTATTTTACAAACTTTTAACTTTGAAAGCCTAGAAGGTGATTATAGTTAGATCCTTGTTAGATCCA
This sequence comes from Artemisia argyi, assembly GCA_030686995.1. Taxonomy (NCBI): domain Eukaryota; kingdom Viridiplantae; phylum Streptophyta; class Magnoliopsida; order Asterales; family Asteraceae; genus Artemisia; species Artemisia argyi. Next base: position 23,786,167 of record CM060687.1, on the reverse strand, counting down.
CTTGGTTTATGATGTTTAGGAACCCATGACACCCTAAGAAGGTGTATGGTAGGATTAGACTAGTTTTGTGGTGATTGAAAGTGGTTTGGTTGAAGTTGGAACAAGTTTGAAACTAGGAAAATGATTTTTGAAACTATTTATTTACCTACTGTCCTTATTTTAAAAACGTGGGAAACTCAGTAAATGATGGGTAATTTTTGACCAAAGATTTAGGAAATACTTTTAAAAACAAAACTTTTGGCGAAAGAACGGATTAAAACGAGCTTATAACGAAGGAGATATGATTTTTGTAAATTTAACGACGAAAACTATTCTTCTGAAAACTGCATGCTGTTTGACAGTTTTCGACGGGCAAAAAGTTGTGTTAAACGTAACCTAGAGGAGCCGAGTTATCGAAAATATATTAGTATATACTAAAACGAATCCGTGGATATAAAGAACGAGTAAAATGAGCTTAAAACGACCAAGTTATATACGTTTTAAAATCGTCAAAACTATATATATATATAGTCACTACTAGAAAATAATATAACTACGTACTAAATAATATATTTCAAGATTTCTTATTCAAGGAGTTTATTTTTAACTAATGAAGTACGTACGACTCAAGGTTTATTACGCGACTATTAGACATTATTTTAAGGTTTTCAAGACGAGGGATATAACACTAACATTTTTACACGATATATATTACGACAAGTTTTTATAACTCCATTTGGACTTATTTTTCCTAAGAATGGAAAGTATTTAATTTGACAATAACTAGTATTTCCAAATTACGAGTGGTATAGGTATCATGTGCATATGCATTCATTACATCACGGCATGATCTAAATTAGATCACGATTATTCATTTAGGTTGCGGCTAGTGTTCGCGCCTCATTGTTCCGACTACTTTACTATCATTGTACCATCTTTGTACCATCATTTCGAGGTGAGTTCTCATAGCCCCGTTTTAATTACTTATTTGATTTAAAATCCCACGGGGGAGAATACATTGCACAATTATTTTTGTACATGCCCAAGTATTAAATTCCATACATTGCTTAAGTTGCCTTACTACCACATTAAGTCCCCTTATATATCATGGACCGTTAATTATATTGCCAAGCGAGAGTGAGTGGATAGATCTATCGAGGGTGACGCCTCCATTCGTGTTTGGGTTGCTCCAACGGGACGAATGCATTTCATGTCTTAACAAATTGAGTGTCTGGTAAACACTCTGGTGGGGCCATTACAAAGTCTAGCTTCGGGGTCATGAGCTTAAGAGCCAATGTAGCATTTTCGACATTTTTGTCGGTTTACTTTATACTTGTGGCTTATGTACATACGATTTAACTTATAAACCTATGATTATTCACCAACATTCGTGTTGACGTTTTAGCAATGTATTCTCAGGTTATTAAGGTAGCTCATGTGGCATGCATTTGGAACTTCATGGAGTCGCGGAGCCGACGCGTCTCACCTTATATTTTCTGCACTTATGAAACGTTTGATCTTGTTGAACTTATTTTATCTAAATTGGCAACATCTTTTGGGACCTAAGTTTTGTAAACTCTGAATGTTTTAATGATCAAACGATGTATTTTTCCAAACGACACTTTAGGTCGTTCAATATGACTGTAACTGTGGTGCTATGACAGTCACCCCCAGGTATTCCATTCCGTTGCCATACAGGTAAATTGGGGGTGTGACACAGCCTATAATAGAACGTTGCGACTTAGGTTTGGAGTAATGTCTAAGAATACGACGAATTGCCTATATATGTCTTGCATAATGTTCATGATGTGATACTTAGTATATAGTGTAAGTCTTTGAATACAAATGGTTTATGAAACATGTATAGGTTGTATATCTCTTACTACCGTTCGGGCCGACATAATTCAGAAGTCATGGAGTAAACGTTCGAGGAGCCAGGACACTTTAATTCGTAAATCCACAACTCATCTCGACGGCTTACTTAATTAACTCCTCACATGAGGCTCCCTACTATTGTAGTATTTGATAACATATATAAGTTTTTGATCTTTAAAAGTTATATGGTCTTTAGCCGTGGCTTTGCCGTGACCTTGGTCATTGTTACCATGGTCTTGAGACTCAACCTTGGCTTTAGCCATGGTTGTGGTCTTAGCTTTAGGTCATTAGACCTATTGGTCTTAGTAAAACATAACTATTATATAGTGACTTTGGTCTAAAAATGGGCTGTTAAGAATTTGAAGAAAATATCACTCGGAAAGCGTTTTCAGGGCTCGAGCTTCTTTAATCCTGAACGAAAACGTCGTTCCGGACAACTTTCGTGTTTTAACTTTTTGATGAATCGGACCAGAAGGGTGACTTTCAAAATGGCAGAATGCAAAACAGTAGGGTATTGGCAGTTTCGGCGTTTTGGTTTCGCTAACTTCTTATGGCCATAACTTTTGACTCGTGTACTCGTTTTAGGTGATTCAAATTGCTATGTTTTCCTTTCAAAACCCTCTTTAACAGTATGTAAGTGTTTCATATCATAGTTATACTATTTTGGTCGTGGTTCTCCAAGAAAGTTACTAGTTTACTTGTTTAAATATCATAAGTTAACATATATATACCATAACTTGTTTTACTAGTTTTTATACATCATGAACATAATACAAAGACCATATATAGCATGAAAGAAACATAATAAGCATGAAAATGATATTCAGCAAGAAAGTGTAATAGGGTTTGCTTACAACTTTTGGCTTTCTAAAGAAAGGAAGTCAAGTATGAAACTAGGACACTAAACCTATGCTTGCAAACCCTTCACCACAACTCTTGAAAGCCTTGCTAGCCTTGATATAGACCTTGTGAAAACCATTTAACTTCAGCCCCTAATCACCTTGTGTAGCTCCTAATTCAACCATGGAATCACCAAACAAACTTAAGAACTAGGTAGAGAATACTAAGACCTTGAACTTTGTAGTGTAACTTGTAGTTTGAAGATCAAAGAATCATGGTGCTAGGAATTAATGGTGTGGCATTTTGGTGATGAAAGAATGAAGGTATGAGCTTGCTTTTATAGCATGAATGAGGAGGTTAGGAAAGTAACTAGGAAAGTGCCTAAACTTGGTGACCAAGTTTAACTTGGAGCCAAAGTTTAACACTTGTTCTAATCCTAGGGCTAAAGGCATGAGATCAAGACACATGGGCTAATTCCCCCCCCCCTCCCCCCCCCCCCCGTAGAGGCGGTTCACTATACTTGGGGAGGAAGTGTTGGCTTTTGATGGTATTATCCTACTTATGTAGCTAGTTTTGACTCCGTAAATTGCTAACCATAAGTTGTTAAGTCACGAAACGTAAAACCGGGTATCCTAAATATATGAAACTTATAAATATGCTAGAACTTATCAATATACTCCATAATAAAATATAAAATGAGTGGTAGGTTCTATTGAGGTGCTAAAACCCTGCTAAAACTGGAAACACGGGTCTAAAACGCGTAATACGTAAAACGTACGAAAGTTGCGTAAAATTGAGAAAAGTAAAATGTAACTTTTCTAATAGGATACTAATGACTTAAAATGGCTTATAATGTCTAGGCTGGGCTCAGTCTAGTGTCGGTTGGTATTTAATGTCTTTAAACTTAAAACCGTAAGCCTAAAAATCAAGGAATGATTTATAAAATCAAGGAATGATTTTTGGTCAAAGGAGGAGGGAAAAATATGTTGACTTATTCTAATAAGTTGAAAACTCAAATTGTCTTAGAAACGCGGTGTAGGTATAGGCTAAGGTTACGGCTGAGTAAAAACGTTTAAAACTGAAAATTCCAGTTTTTCACGGCCGAGGCTTATTTTGGTCATGTTTTTCACAGTCATGATTAATTCTCAAATAAATCATGAGTGTGTCAAACATTTTTCTGATGCGGGGTCACTTAACGCGGTCGAGTTTCGTTGTGCGTAGAATTTTTGAATGACGTTTTACCCTAAAACGTGTAATTCCTTAATAACTTTCACGAAAATGATCTGGTGAATGTCAAACTTTTAATTTGCTATGGAAATGATTTATCACTTGAGGCCAAGAAACAAAAATCATATTTCGGTAAAATTTCGGGAAAAATGAATAGTAAAAGTGAATAGTGAAATTTTCCGGGAATAGTAATTAATCTGAAAATGCGAATTGTTACAAAAAAGCTTGTACCCCATAACCTTGCAGATCAGACCAACAAAGAACAAAACTTGCAGACCAGATCAAACCATACTTTCAGACGAGACCAGACCAAAAACATGTCAACCATAAATAAGCATGTTTTTTTGAATGAAATGAAATGACACAAGTTTATAATGAAATGATATACTTTAATTCTTGTGTTTCCGAAGTCAACTTATAAAAGTAGCATAATGAAGACGAAATAAGTTGTGAAATGATCTCTACAGTAAGGACTGAATTTCAGCCTTCTATTAGTCCCAAGTGCTAACCAATGAGTAAAAGAATATTGTCCAGTTCATAAAAGTGACAACAATCGTGAAATTGTCAAAACTCGCAAGCACTTGATCATAAAAGTCACACCTTATAGCCAAAACAGGTTATACTATATTGAAGATGAATAAAAGTATGTGCCAAAAGATACTCTGATATTTATTGATATGATTGGTTGAGCCTTAACTTTATTATACATATTTAATTCAAGGACTAATATATAATAGCAAATCTGAACATGTCAAATGTGGAGTGTGGCTACAGCGAAACTAGCACATGCTGTTGTTCATAAAATGCAAATATAAAAAATCAACCTCCCTTTTTAAAAAATGCATAGCCATTCACACTTAACAAATCACACTTCATAAATCAATATAAAATTTTAAAATATATTATTAGCCATTCATTTGACTAATCAAACCATTAAGGATGATAATATCTAAATTACCAAGAGCAAAGTTGGTGTTAAACTACAAGTACATAGCTAACATACATCAATCTGATTTCATGTATGTAATCATGTAACTTAAAGAAGTAATCGAAAACTAATTGAAACATTGAAACACAGAGACCAAATTGTACCTCTAATTAGGGTCGTTGTTGTTGTCCCCCAATTTTTTTTAGTGAGAGAATGAATTAAGGTTGAGCTTTTATAGAACCAAATTGGTAAGTAACTGTTACCTCCAATTTTTTTTCGCGGGTTATTTGTTTGACTAAATCAAACAAGTTAACTGTTGCCCCTTACATCCATTAGATGGCGGGAATTAACCGTTGCCGCCTACATCATTTAACTGTTGCCGCTACTTTGTTTGTGGGTGGGTTATTTGTGTTGCCTGGTTCTGGGTTCATTTGAGCTGGTTCTGGGTTATTTGTTTGAGCTGTCCAATTTCTGCTTTTATTCTTATGTTGTACGGAGTAATATTTTGGGAGATTAATATTAATATTCACCTTTGCACTTAAAAAAAAGATAGTATAAAATATAAAATTTTAATATATAAGAATTGGTAAAGTACTTTCTTACAGTAGCAAATGTTTTTTTAACCCGTGATTTCCGATCTTTTGGCCGTCTAATCCATGAGGTTTGAACCCATCACCGCACAAACTCAAACCAGGTAAAGCCTTTCCTTTTCTGGAGGTTGGCGTGGCCACTTAAGGTTGTTTGCACCTAGTAGGAATTGAACTGGAGACCTCACATATTTTAGATTGATAGTCACAAAGACTTTTGCCACTAGGCCACCCATAAGTGGTTTACGGTAGCAAATGTTGTCGTAAATGAATATATCTTCATTTGAATTATTTAAGTTCAAAGTTATGTCTAGCCGAATTACAACTGTTCTCATTGACTTTACTAATAAAGATATTGTTGTTAAATATCCTGAAAATATATAAATTTTACTAATTTGATAAGTCCAATATAGTTGTGCCTAAAGTATTTGATTATGATTAAATTTTAAAACTCGTGGATAAACTTTAGAGCTTACCTCTCAAGTCGTAATATATAACACGATAACCAAAACGTCCCAATATATATACTATCGTATTAGGTGCTTTTTTTTTTAAATTTAATCTGGCTAAATTGATCTTCATATATTTCTGGTTGTTTTGACTCGTCTTATCAACGTAAACATACCCTAACATCCATCATTGTTAGTGTTTGAGAGATTTTCAAATATGTACTAAAGACTTTTCTGACTGATTAAAAACGGACTAATTCCTGGTTGTTACTCTATTGATGTTCCCTCAAAGATATGTCATTGTATTATTATACTCTAATTCATTGCTAAGCAATGGTTAAGTGAACAAAACTTAGCGACGTATTTGAGACAGCTAAAAAAATCCATCGTTATGTCGTCATAATTTCATCGCTAATAGTTTCAACCTAAGTTCGTCACTAAGTTCGTCTCTATATGATTACATTTAGCAATGGAATTGTGACTGATGTGTAATTCCTCTCTAATTTTGTTACCGATTTGTCACTATTTTTGTAGCTAATTTATCAAAGCCAATTTTGTAGCTGATTTGTCACTAATCCGTCACTGCGAACCAAATTTTTGCGACAGACTAATTCAGTCACTAATTTCCGTCACTGTTGCTCAGTATTCTAGTAGTGTGTCTTCGATTGAGATGGTATATAGATTGGTGCCATGACTGCCTTTGAGAAGATTTATACAATCTAATTCTTTAAAAAAACATGTGTGTTTTCTGAATGCAACTTCAAGATCTGAATCACAAAATTGTCCAACAGAAAATAGATTATGCCCAAGTCCTTCCACGTAGTACACCCTGGAGATCACACTATCTCCAAAAACGTAATCACCATAACCCATAATTGCACCAAAGTGGACGTTCCCGAATCTGACAGTACCAATGAATTTCTCCACAAAATTCTTGAGCCGTGAGCGATCCCCGGTCATATGTTTTGAGCAGCCTGAGTCCAAATACCAAATGAAGATTTGTACGACCTACATTTGAAACCAGACAATGATGGATAACTAAAAAATTAGAAGCCCCACAAGCAATTGGGGCCCGTTTGGTTAGCACACACAGATATTGGATTATCATAGATCACGGGGAAACTAGTGATATATTTACTAGATGATTCACTAGACTTAGAAGTGGTGCATTGTGCTTCTAGTGGGAACATTCTACCAGTAGCTCTCCATTCCTTAACTGGCACTACTTTAGAGTAAGTGATCCTAGTCAAGGGGCACTTTTTCCCTAGTGTGAATTTTCTTCCAGTAGGAGAAAAGTGCCCCTTATAGGTCAACTGCAAGTTATTTTCTCCTACTTTAGAGTTAAGAATTTGCTTCCATTTATATCCAACATTTGTGAATAACTTGCCAGTTGCTTTCCAAACACGATTTTTAACTTGGTAGTTCTTAACTCTTACAACAGGGGATCGATTAAAAGACCTCAAAAATGACACAACACAATCATCATGATTACCAAAATTAAGCAGTCATTACAACTCTTATAGGTAGTAATAGAATTCGAATTAATTACAGTACGCTTATAGCAGATACTAGAATCAACACGATTCATTTCATACAAATCAAATTTATTGTTCCTAAGGTGGTCTTCTACTTTCTTCACAAGTGTACTCTTAGTTGGCGAAGTCCTATCATTCTTTGTATTGCCCCTAGGCTGTGACCCGCTAGCTTTAGTGACACTTTTTACTCCTGTAGAAGCAATGATGGGAACATTAGTTTGCTTGTTTGCCCGTTGGTTTTCAGAAGATGATGTGTTAAATTTAGATGTTCTCAAAGGTTCAACAAAAGTGACATGTTTGTTCTTAGACTTAGAGGATGATGCAGATGACCTTACTTGGATGTTATCAATCTCAAGGCATGTACTAATCGCATATTCCAAGAGTTCCTGAGATCTATTAATGAGAAAGCAGGCATCTATCATAGCATCATCATAAGGTTTTGCTATCTTATTCTCTTCAATGGTTTCACGAAGCATATCTAGGAAATCCTTAAGATGTCTAAGATAGTCACTATGTACTAACTTATTATTCCTAAGAGGAAGAGGAATAAACACAACATCACATGCATATTTCTTACAAGCACAAACCTTAGATGACACATGGTCATTTGAAGTGGCCGACATTTTACCTTTTGCCTTAGTCTTTAGATTCTCAATCTCTTTTAACAGAGAAGTTATTTTTTCATTGTTTGTCTCATGAGTGGTTTTAATTGACTCAAATAACTCTTTGTATCGTTGCTTAGCATTGAACATTTCAGCTTTAAGCCACTCATTCTCATGTTGCAATTTGTCAATGTTGTCTAGATTTTGACGTGTGTGAGAATCTATCGACTTTGGTTTATTGGTGTCGGTCATTTCACATAAATTGGATTTTAGTTGGGCGATTTGAGCCCTCAACTTTCAAATCGTGTTGGTGTGAGCTTGAATTTTTTCATCCCGTTTGGTTAATTAAAAATATGCATCAAATTCAGGAGCATCCGAAGATGTCTCGGCATATGAGATTTTAATGCTTTCTTCTAGATGTTGATACTTTAATTGTAAGTTAAGATTATCAATCTCTAGTTTTGAGAAATGCCTGACCATGTTATCATGGTCGTCGTTTTGAATTTTTTGATGTAATTTTAAATTCTCCCCCTCAAGCTCAACAACATGATTCTGGAAAACATTCAATGTAACCAACATTTCATGAAATTGACGAGCAGATAATGCAGAGTCGGTGATAGTGTAGAATACATCTTGTGCAATGCAATTAGCAATCAAGTTTTCATTCATAAAGAGAATGTTTTTTTCTGTCAATTTCAATGTGTTTAAAATCAATTGCCAATTGTTTTCCCTCATTTTCCACAGTTTTGAAGACTTCTTTCATTTCGATCACATCATTATTAAGAGTTTTTCGAAGACCCTCAAAATGTTCTTTGAGAAGTTTGAAAAATGGCATGACTTCTGTTAAGTAACACCATTTTGTTTGTTTAAATCCCCTTTCCCCTTCAGTAATTCCCGTTGGTGTAATTCTCTTTTTACATGTTTTCTCAAAATCAGTGAACAGTTGACATAGAACATATAATCCAATTAGAGTACTACAATGTGTGGGAAGAGTTAAAGGAACAAGGTGCATGGGTGTATGTTGAGGATATAGAGTTGGGTCAGCCATCTTAAAAACTGTGCGAGTGTTACCCTCAAGTCTTTCAGCTTTCATTTTCTCTAAGTCAATATTCCAAAAGATTTGTTCAGGGAAAATTTTCTTTTGAGGGACAAAAATGGCGGAATGATTATCATCAGTGTAGTCATAGTGAAACACGATATTATTAGCAATGCACAGGGGATCCTTTAATCTCTCAACAAGTTTTTCCCTAGTTCTATCTTCAATCTCATTTGACTCATCATCGGATCTCACAACAGGAGGGGCATGATTAGGCTCATGCATAATGTTTGCATCATATAACGCAAGCTAAGCACCTATACCGCTTCTAAGGAAGTTAGTCTTAGGTTTATCTATGTCCTTTTCACTGTGTTCATCACTTAGTTTCCTATGTCTTTGCATCATTTGAGCAGTTTGAATGGTTTGGCCTTGCGTGTACAATTTTTCTTCCAGTTTATTTTTCAACATTTTAAGATTAGAGAAATCATTTAGAAGTTTTGTTTCTTTATCTTTGAAATCGTGTTTGAGTGTGGTTAACCCCTTTTGAATTTCATGTTTTTGTTTGGCAGTTTGATCCAACTGTTTATGCAAAGATAGTAACTCCTTTTTCAATGTTTCTTGTTTAAAATTATTTTCTGATATGTATGCACGCATTTGCCATTCCATCTTCTGCTTACGTTCAGTAAGCTCAAATTTAGCACGTTGTTCGTATATAGACACCTGATCCTTAAGGATATTTAATTTAGTGGTCAAGGAGTCATCAGGGTTATACACAGTGTGCTCATGAAACTCATATTTACTAACATCAACAGAAGGTGTAACACTTAGTACAAATAGCAGGGTATTGTCACTCACATACCTTTCATATGGGATAACATTGTTATTTCCCATATCAATGGTATCTGTGTTATCAACATCCGAGAGTTGTACCTTGTCATAAACCCTCTGTGGATTGGTAGTGTTATTCAGTTTATGGGAGTTAGGTACCTCAGAGATAGCATTTGTGATGGGAGAGCTAGATTGCTGTGATGAGGATGCAGCAGCAGACAGATTTGCCATGAAGATGCTTTGAGCTGTGGGTTCGTCATCAACATCTTAGTCAAATGCGTCACAGTCTTCAACTTGGAAGATGTTCGGGTCGTTAAGTGCCATATCTTGGATAGGTTGATCATCCACATCAGCATCAAATGTATTCCCGTCAGCACCAGCCAGAAAGAGTAATGCCTCTTCATCCAAAACAGTCCCATTCTCTTGTGCTTGCATTAACAACATCTTGTCTTTGAAGTACTCAGAGTTTTGTGGACGCTTTGGTTGAGTGCAGTTCCTAGCTATGTGACCCAATCCTCCACAGTTGTATCACTTAGGTTGCCTAGCTTGTCCCTGAATTGCATTTTCGACTCTATACGGCCCATTACCCTGCACAGCATTCCTTTGATTCAAGTTTTGTCTTCCTTGCACATCCTGAACCACGACCCTTCCATCTTCAATGACCGCCTGATTGCGTGGGTTAGAAGAGGTCCGAAGCTGGTTGTTAGTCTATGGAAGTGTAGCCCTGAATTTTTGTACTAGTAACGAAACTTGATTGGAAAGATTATCAATCATCATATCAGTGTGGAAGTATCCAGAGTCCAGATGAGTGTTCAAAGCAGATGGTGAAGGTATCGACGAATGACCAAGTGTTGTGATTGACAATGATGAAGGATGAGGCTGTTGAACTTGATCATTAGAAGATTGATTGAGCTGCTGAACATTTGAAACAAATGCGAGAGAGTCATTTGTTGTGGTAGGATTGAGTTTTTCCCGCATTAATCGATCATAGGCATCATGTTTTTCATGTTCTTGGAGGTAAGCATACAGTTGTTCATGATTAGTGTCCCTTAGACCTTTGTTGAGTTTGACAGAAGTAATGAACCTATCCCATTCAGGTGCCATGTTATTCATAAATTTGGAGTTAAGCTGAATGTTAGACATTGTCATCTTGATGATTCTCACATCATGAACCAGCTTGTGAAACCTAACATAGTAGTCAGTGATGCTTTCACCCGGATTCATCTTGAAGTGCTCAAATTCATCATACAACTGAGACTCACGATCTTCTTTTGTTAACTCAAACCGAGCAAGAAGCATTTTGACATTGACCCAAACCGCTTTGGCTTTAGTGTTGTAGTTGATGAGCTTGTAGACATCTTTAGGGAGCCCTTGAATGACAATGTTTGATGCTCTGATGTCAGCATCATAACGTTTCTTTTCTTCATCAGATAGATCATTGTAGGTGTGTGGTCTGTCTGGTCCAAGAACAGCAGCTTGATTTTCAATAGTCGCGACAGTGTCTCTAATGGTGCCCATTTGAAAGGGTCCTTCATCAATGGATTTCAGAATGTTGACACCATTCTCTTTCCCCAAACAGTATAGACGAATTCTTTGTGCCCATGATTCATAATCGATCCAGCATAGGTGGACGCGTGTCTGACCCTGCAGCTTGAATGTCGTCTGAAAGAGTACTTGCCATGTTGTGGTTAATGGATATGTCTTGGTACAAGGTTTTGATCTAAATGTAATATGTGTTAGGTCGTAACAAGTCAATTTATAACCGATCAATGTGTAATAAGTCATGTCGTAAGTGTTATCTCACAACGTCAAGTTACATTCGAATTAGTCGTAACGACTTAAGTCGCAACAAATCACAAGTCACAAGATTGACCCTGAACCAAACTACTAAAGGTACACAACTCACTGATAATACAAGCAACTCACTAAAACAAATCCCAAGTCTCTGAACCTTAACTCGCCAGATTCACAAATGAACAACTTGCTGGAATCACACAAAAAAATCTCAGAAACAACTCGCCAGAATAGCAACTCGCTGAAATGACCAATTCGCTGGGATTCTAACCCGATAAAGATACCAAGTCTCTGGAATTACCAACTCTCTAAACAAACCAAAACGCTATACTTCACAACTCGCTGAAATATGAACAACTCACTAGAATCTGAGCAACTCGCTAGAATCTGATCAACTCGCTGGAATATGCAACTCGCTACGTAATGAGACAAAAGTGTCACTGTCTTAGCGATTTGTCTGTATTACTCAAACTAGTAAAGGACAACTCGCTGGTCAGAGAATCATCAACTCGCTGCTAATGAATACCAACTCGCTAGGAAGAAAAAACACCAACTCGCTAGGAAGAAACCTACTCGAATTGCCTCAAATGTCTACGAGGTTGATGAAACAACCTATCCAAAAGCAAGACAAGATACCTACACACTTCTAAACACGAAAGTACAACAAAACTACACCAAAATGCACCAACAAGATCAAACTAATGTAAAATCTACCAATACCATTCGAACCATAAATAAAACTCAACCATTCAATAAATTCGAGTATACACGAACCCTAGGATAGAACCATGGCTCTTGATACCAATTGTAATATGCTAATAATCAAAACATGGATGGTTTAAAGAGTTATGGATCGAATTATAAGAAGAATATAGAGAGGGAAAGTGGAAGCCTTTCTAGTGAGAGAAATTGATGTCTATTAGCTTGTAAGTATGAAAGGTTCAACCCTCTCCCTTGGTGGGAGAGGAGTATTTATAGTTACACAAGATACGCCCTTTAAACGGGCTGTGGATGGAGCTGACAGTGGGTAAAGACCCGACCAAACTCAACTAATACTAATTAATATTAAACTACGTACTAACTAATACGATAAATACTACGAGCTACATAATGCTAAACTATACTCGGGGTGACCGAGTCTTTAATATGAATAATCGTATTTGTAACAAACATTAGTGGTAAAATTTTATTTTTTCCATCTCGCCCCTCCCATCTAATGTTCTTCCGGAAAAAAAATTGTTTCAGCCCTCCTAATAAATTTTATCTAGCTCTGCCATTGTATGTAAACCCCGTGCGTGCACGGGACTTATAACTAGTTATATAAATCGAATTTAAGATCAGAATTTATATACTTATATTTTGGTCTTCATTTTAAATTATACTGATAACATTAACTCATTAATTGTTATAAAAAATTTTGTTAAAAAATAATTTGTTATAAATTAACCCTTTACTTTTTAAATCCTTTTAATATTTTATTACAATTTAAAACTTTGTGATTTCTTCTATGATTTAATATTATTTGAGGACCAAATTTTTTTTATATATTAAAGTTTCATACCTCCATTTTTATTTGATCTAATGGATGAAATTAATTCAATAATTTTAAAAACTCACTTTCAACTTTTTTTATAAAAAAATATTAATATCTTTTAAACCGTTAATCGTTAAGCGAAAAAAAAATATACCGTTACGACGAGCATTTAATTATCTTTCTATAAATATGCACTTTGATATACTTTTGACAATTTTTTTTCGCTTTTTTTACGTTTTTTTTCGTTACTGAAATTTGCATGAAAAAATCACATGTGATATATCATATATGATATGTAATATGACATGTGATATTACATATCATATGTGATTTAACACAAATATCATATAAGATGTATCACATGTGATTTTCTCATGCGAATTTTAGTAACGAAGAAAAAAAGTGAAAAAAAAATGATTTTTTTTGTCAAAAGTATATCAAAGTGCCGTCTATAGAATGATAATTAAATGGTCGTCGCGATGGTATAATTATTTTCGCTTAATGATTAATGGTTTAAGAGATATTTAAATAATAAAAAAATATGTGAAATATTAAAATATTTTTAATCTCCACAATTGATTTATTTTTAGATGAATGGTGGACATGAGTCCCTTGATATGTAGGAAAAGTTTGGTATTTGAAATAACTCTCGTTATTTTTATTTTTTATTTTTTTTAGTCAACTAAATATCTCGCAACATCTTCACAACAAGTCAATTTCACAATGTCTCAAGCAAGACTTGAACTTAATCATTTGATTGAATAATATTCACACACATAAAGTACCATTGATACGCAGGTATTTTAGTTTGAGTTTTTTTAGTGATGTAATTTATCTTGATTAATTATCTGATTTTCTGAAATAATATCACTACAAGGAAAAAAAACCTATACTGACAAAGATTTTAGTGACACAAAGAAATATCACTAAATCTAACATTTTAATGATATTTTTTTAAAAGTGTGGGTAAAAACTTAAAATCTTGAGATTTAATAACATTTTTATGTACAAAATATGTCTTAAAAGACAAAAAATGTATCCTCACATTTTTATTTTGGTTTCACTATTAATAAACTTTTATCTATGACATTTTTCTAAATGTCACCGACAGATAATATATATTTTTGCAATGTATTTTCTCCAATTATATAAAAGATATGAATCATATTGTCCACCGATCTTTGAACACGTCTAAAAATCATATCTTATTTTTTATTTGAATACGTTCACAAATCATATGGATATAAACTTTCCAAAGTCGTCGTTGACCCATTTTATCAACTATAGTCCACAAGATTAATTACTAGGGGTTGACGATTGAAGTCTTTTTTTTTGAACAGAACGATTGAAGTCTTTATTATTATTATTATTATTATTATTATTATTATTATTTTAAACATCACTTTCATTAGAAACAAAATCGTATGATTACAAGAAATTAGTGGGAAGTCTCGGAACTATCTTGGCTCCCACTCATTTAGAAGTTATTATTATTATTATTATTATTATTATTATTATTATTTTAGACATCACTTTCATTAGAAACAAATTCGTATGATTACAAGAAATTAGTGGGAAGTCTCGAAATTATCTTGGCTCCCACTCATTTAGCAATAGCATAAGTTTAAAGCATTAAATGAACACATTTAATTCTTTAAATATTTTTAATTCCATATAAAATCGTGATAAGTATGGTAAATATCACAAATTTAGGAAATTATTTAACATGTAAATGTAGTAATTTTAGTTTGTTGAATGATTAAAAGCTTGTGCTACCATGGCACAAGTTAGAAAATCACTTATTATTATTATTATTATTATTATTTTATTATTATTATTTTTTTATAATAACATCACTTTATTAAAAACAAATATGATTTACAAGAAATTAGCGGGGAGCCGAGAAACTAACTGGGCCCTCACACCTCTAGTTATAGCAAAGCTAATCCTACTAAAAAACAAATAAGATTATTATTATTATTATTATTATTATTATTATTATTATTATTATTATTATTTTCTTCTTTTTCTTTTTTTAATGTGGTGTCGCGTCTCTTAAATGTTTTCCATTTATCGTCTCATGTTCTGTCTCATTCTCTATCGACATCGGACTGTTACAGGTACATAAATGGTTAAAGAACATTACCTATCGAAAACTTGGTCACGTTGTTACTCAAAAACTTGTGTCTTTGTGAATGACAATAGAAAGGTTAAGATCAAATTTACCAAATAATTTAGAATAATTAGCATCTAAATCACTAATGACACATGTGTTAGTACTTAATTATAACATTTCAATGCAAGTTGGCCAATTTATTTTATCTGTATTACGAATTGGTTATAAAAGTTTTACCCCAACGTTAAATTAATTCAAGTAATCTATGCAAATGAAATATATTAAAGAAAAGCCTCTTACAATAACATGAACAACGTCACTTAATAAAACATGAAAAAAAAAAATATAAACATATACTTGGTCTATAATAAAACGTGACAAAAATTGACTTTTGTTGACCTATTTTATTATTATTATTTTTTTTTTCATTATTTTTTTTTTGTAAGTAACGTTTTTCTTTATTGTAGAAGAGATTAATCGCTAGACATACGCTATCTCATAATAGTTCGTGTGTCAATTATATACTCGTATCATTTTATTTCCTTCACATACATTAGTAGTGCAAATCGCCCTTATAGCTCTCGCGTTTACTAAAAGGTTATGTTATAGAGTAATGCTACATCACATAAATTTTACACAAAAAAATCCACATAATGATGTAGCTATGTGTGATTGGTAGCTTTTGCTACAATTTCTCTTTCTCTCTTTTGATTAGCCCAATCTTACATAACACATCATTGTGTGGATTTTTTTTTTTTTTTTTTTTTTTTTCTTTTTTTTTTTGTATAATTTATGTGGATGTAGCATTACTCTATGTTATATGTATCTTTCTGGCCCACCTAAAAAAGGGGTAAAAGTACAAATATTTTTTTTGTGAAATATTTGTACTTTTATGTGGATATATCAATACTTAATAGAATATAATTTACTTTGATTTAATGTTTTTTATAATAAACTCATGATCAAAGCACTCCTAACTTCGTAGTAGCTAGTATATACTTAGTAGTAGCTT
The DNA here is from genome assembly GCA_030686995.1 of Artemisia argyi. NCBI lineage: Eukaryota > Viridiplantae > Streptophyta > Magnoliopsida > Asterales > Asteraceae > Artemisia > Artemisia argyi. Next base: position 23,769,825 of record CM060687.1, on the reverse strand, counting down.
GTATATTACTCGTAACTGATAATCATCTTATTTGTATGCTAACTGATCCTGTAGAAATAATTCTATAACATGACATATTCTTTCTAATATCATCAATATCATAAATTGTACAACTTTACTTTCCTCATTTTAAAACCTGTAATTAAAAAGATTATGCAAGCCTTACTCACCTTATTAGATAACAATACTTAGAAGTGATGGAGAAGCAATATGACAAGAAGGCGTATGTTGATTTCTTCACAGTAAGTTTCTACTTTTGTGTTTGTAGCTATTATTGATTGCATGATACTCCAACAATATATACACATTGGTGCATGTTTTACGTTTGAAAAAGAGGCAACTTCATCACCATCTGTTATAGGAGTAATGTTGTAAGTGTCCAATTTGAGATTATTTTTATTCTAAACACTCAATTCGGTATAGTACCGGTTTCTCGAACCCGGTACCGGAACCGGTACCGGTACTGATATAACTCTCGGTTCCGGGATCAGGATTACATATTTTGGTCGGGAAAAAATATGGTACCTTGGAAACGGTACCGGTACGATACCAAAGTGGCACCGTGCTCATTCCTATATTGTGAGGTAGTTAGTTGCCGTTTTAAAAAAAATTGCAATTAGAAGAAATTACAATTATTTGAGTTGATACATATAAAATTGCATATACGTATAATTTGAAAACAATAAATGACCTAAACCTAATTTTCTATAGACGTTAACGTTGACGTTGACTTAGGGAATTAAGTTTCTATATAAATTTAATGGAATGCATTTCTAAATAAAAATTTGTGACGGTTTTTAGGTACGTGTTTTGTCACACGAATTGCCTAAAGGGACAACTTTTAGGGCTGAGACTCTGACACCAATCAAGTGTATCTAGTCTCTCATGCAGGTTTGGTCCGCTTTGGTGGATAGCCAATGGACTCTACCATAAAAAGCCAGTTGCTTTGCAATTTAGTGGTCTTTGCTTTGTCATACGACCAATAAATCCAATAACGGAATAACCACCTCTCTCGCGTCAGCTAATCTCAAAAGATTGATGACTTCAAAATCCCACTTATTAATAAAATCGAGATATTTATTATAAAATTATGTATGGGCTCATGGGTTATGTCTATTCATCCTATTCTATAGGAACAAGTTAGGGTTTAGACTATTACCCTTATAAATACATCCATTTGTATCCTCCAATCTCAATGATTGAATAATAATTCCTCTCTTTTCTTTACTCTTATTTATTACTTTTACAATACGTTATCAGCACGATCTTTGCTCTATAAAAAAAGGTAAAATAATAATGTTTTTTTTTTCCGGTGTTTACTGATCATGTTTCATATTGCGTTTACTTGCATCTATTTATTTACTTACTGTTGTATAATTTAACATCAAATAATAGTATATAATATATGAAACACTTTGTATAAAACAATTTATTCCCTAATGTTATTTAACATATGTTATTTACGTGACCTATTTGTTTACTGTTTGTTCATTATTATTATTATTATTATTATTATTTTTAACAGAAATTTCATATCAGACCTCACAAATGGAGGAAATTTGAATACAACAAGTTACATCGACACAACAAGTTACATCGAACAACAAGTTACATCGAACATAACAAGTTAAGACAAAATAAGACATACACCCTAATAGTTGTGACCAACTACAGCAACACCATACACGGGTGGGGGGAATCACCAAAGTGAGCTTTTGACAGACACAACCATATGCAGGTGTAGCTTGACAAAAGTACATAAAGTACATAATACATACATAGATGATAAAACTAGGCATCCTTAAAGGAGCCAGACCAAAACCTAACAGATCTAAAATCAAACCCCTAGGCAGCAGCGAGCCGTCAATAACGGGCCACAACAGATCTGAGCAGAAGGAACCGGATGGTAGCAAATCTGAGCAGAAGACAGCAGTGGCGGTAGCGATGACAACAGCAGCAGCGAAGATGTGGGATGACAGATCTGTGGGTAAGGCTTTATTGTAGAAAAAGAAAATGTACAAAAAGAAAGAGGTCCGGACGGCCGGTCAAAGCCGACCGCCGGAAAAGAGATATATTTGGTTTAGGATAAGTTTAGATTATAGAGAGAGGTGGGAGGATAAGTTAGAGAGAGAGAGATAATCACATCCATTTAACACACGTTTGTTCATTATTAATTTATATACTTTTAAGATCATTGTTTAATAGTCACATGTCCCTGTTAACATATTGCAATATGATACGGATAGATATTTGATGCAAATTAAAGTCACATGTTACTTGCTGTTTGCTATTCTTCAATTTCTGTATAACTTTATTTGATTTATTTGATTTGTGTAAGTAATATGGTATCACAATTCACATCTAAAAATAAAGATTGTTACTTTATTATTCAAGACAATTTGTCATCACCACCTATACAATAAAGATACATATATACGGAGTAGTGTTATTTTTTTTTTGTTATAATTGGTTATACAAGCTTACTTGGATTAAAAGTTGTGTAATATCTTATTTTTTTTAAACTCTATTGTAATTAACAAGAACAACAAATGTTCTATAGTGATTACATAAAGAGAATTGCGTTTTTTTTTTATTATTTTACTTTCATGTTATGTTAAAAAAATAATAATAATAAAATAATAAAATAATAATAATAATAATAATAATAATAATAATAATAATAATAATAATAATAATGCAACATCAGGTTATGTTGGAAAAAAAAAGAACTTTCAAGTTCTAATATGGTTCTTTCAAGAATCATTATGAAAAAAATAACATAACTTCATGTTATGACTTTAAACTTTAAAAAAAAAAAAAAAAACGTCAAGTTCTAATATGATCTTTTCATAAAGATCAATATCATAACTTCATGTTATGACTATAAACTTTAAAAAAATTAGAACATCAAGTTCTAATATGATCTTTTCATAAAGATCAATATCATAACTTCATGTTATGATTTTAAACTTTTTAAAAAAAAATAGAACATCAAGTTCTAATATGATCTTTTCATAAAGATCAATATCATAACTTCATGTTATGACTTTAAATTTAAAAAAAAAAAAAAATGTCAATGCTCAAATTGCATATATTTTGTACTTCATGACATGAATGTATATATACATGGATTATTCTAGTAATTAAATTTAGTACTGCTATGAATAAAAAAAAAGTACTTGTAGTAGTAAAGTAATCTATTATATGATTTTCTAATGCACTTGTCTTTTTATGTAGTTAAAAAAAAATGTCAAATTCAAAGCTTTCGAATATCGATTTTGCTGTTCTTGACATATCTGGAAAAAACTATCTCCCTTGGACTCTTGATGCTGAGATCCATTTAACTGCAAAAGAATTGGGAGAAACGATCCAAACTGGAAATACGGCCTCTGCACAAGCACGTGCCAAAGCCATGATATTCCTGCGTCATCATCTTCATGAGGACCTAAAAAGGGAATATCTAACAGTGAAAGACCCATTAATATTATGGCAAAGTTTAAAGGAAAGGTTTGATCATCAAAAACAAGTAATCCTTCTTAAAGCTCGCTATGACTGGATGCACCTCAGGTTGCAAGATTTTAAAAGTGTCAGCGAGTACAATTCCGCAATGTTTAGCATCACATCTAAACTAACATTGTGCGGAGAAAAGATTACTGATGAAGACATGCTAGAGAAAACTTTCTCTACTTTTCATGCTTCAAATATGCTCTTACAGCAACAATATAGAGAACGTGGCTTCAAAAAATACCATAAACTAATATCTGTTCTTCTTGTTGCTGAACAAAATAATGAGCTTTTGATGAAAAATCATCAAGCACGCCCCACTGGTTCTACTGCATTGCCTGAAGTGCATGCAACATCAAATGTGAGGGGTCGGGGTCGCGAACATGGTAATAACCGTGGAAATGAACGAGGTCGTGGTCGTGGACGTGGACGTGGTCGAAATATTGTTTGGCATCGTGATGGTTATAATCCTAAGCCATACGATTTCAAGAAAAAAGATGATAAAGGCAAAAAGATGCAAAAGCCAGCTCCTAAACATTCTGGAAATGCTTGTCACAAATGTGGCATGAACACTCATTGGGCAAAACAGTGTCGCACCTCCAGACACTTTGTTGACCTTTATCAAGCATCACTCAAAAAGAAAGGAAAAGACATTGAAATAAACTTCATTGATAATTTCAATGATGAAACAAACTTCTTTAATAGTTTCAATGATAATGAGCCAAATCCCAATGTGCGCTTCGACTCCTCAGATTTCTTTGATGATGTCGAAGACGTTGTTGCTTCTTTCTCCAACGATGGAAATAATAACTAGTTATCTAATTGCATTTTTATTTTTCCGCAATAAGTTTTTAAGTTTAAATTTTGTGTTGAATAAGCTAGGTTTGTTCTAGCATTGTTACTCATGTATTGACTTTTAATTAATGAAGTATTTTTTTTCCTTAAAGTTTTCTTTTACTTTGAAATGCTTATTTATTTATTTTATTTTTATGTTCAAGGATATGAAAAGCATTTTGGAAAACGGTGAAGACGAGTGTCTAGTAGATAGTGGAACAACAAATACCATTTTGAAAAACAGAAAATATTTTTATGAGTTTCATATAGCAAATGCAAATGTCAACACAATTTGTGGTACTAGCAACTTGATTGAAGGCTCTGGCAAAGCCTGCATTGTGTTACCTAAAGGTACACACTTAATAATAAATGATGCGTTATATTCTAGTAGATCAAGGAGAAATCTACTAAGTTTTAAGGATATAAGACGCAATGGTTATCATCTTGCAACCATGAATGAAAATAATGTTGAGTATCTCCAAATTACATCCATTGAAAATGGAAAAAAGACCATAATGGAAAGAATGAAAGGTCTATCTTCTAGATTGTATTTTACATACATCAATCAGATAGAAATAAATATGGTTTCTACCCGAAAGGGTATAGATCCCAAAATATTTACCCTTTGGCATGATCGATTGGGTCATCCGGGTGATATTATGTTGAGGAGAATAATTGAGAGCTCAAATGGGCATCCACTAAAGGATCTCAAGATCCTACTATCAAAAGAATTATCATGTGGAGCATGCTCTCTTGGAAAAATGATAACTAGGCCCTCAATCAATAAACTTGAAAAATAATCTCCTTTGTTTCTAGAAAGAATTCAAGGAGACATTTGTGGGCCAGTTACTCCTCCGTGTGGACCATTTTGATACTTTATGGTATTAATTGATGCATCATCCTGATGGTCCCATGTCTGTCTGTTAGCATCAAGAAATGTTGCTTTTGCAAGGCTGTTAGCCCAAATAATTCAATTAAGAGCACATTTCCCAGATTATCAAATCAAAAAGATTAGACTTGATAATGCAGGAGAATTTACATCTCAATCATTTAATGATTTTTGTATGTCAATCGGGATTGAGGTTGAGCATCCAGTAGCACATGTGCATACACAAAATGTTCTAGCTGAATCTTTAATAAAAAGATTACAACTTATTGCTAGACCACTACTTATGAAATCAAAATTGCCATCCTCTGCATGGGGACATGCTATCTTACATGCTGCTGCTCTTATTAGATTAAGACCAAGCGCATCTCATAAGTATTCTCCTCTCCAACTGGTTTCTGGAAGAGAACCAAGTTTGTCTCATCTAAAAGTCTTTGGTTGTGGTGTCTATGTCCCAATAGCACCACCACAACGAACAAAGATGGGACCTTAAAGAAGATTGAGAATTTATGTTGGTTTTAATTCTCCATCAATAATAAAATACTTGGAACCATTAACTGGAGATGTTTCTACAGCATATTTTGCTGATTGCCAGTTTGATGAAACAATGTTCCCAATCTTAGGAGGAGAAAATAAAAAGTTGGACAAACAAGATGTAACTTGGAATGCATCACAAATAAATTTTCTTGACCCTCGGAGTGGTCAATGTGAATTAGAGGTTCAAAAGCTCATTCACTTGCAAAGAATAGCAAATGAATTGCCTGATGCATTTACAGATACAAAAAGAGTTACAAAATCATATGTTCCAGCTTTAAATGCACCTTCTCGAATTGATATTCCTGAAACTCTGAATGAGTCAAATGTACACAGGAAGCGTGGAAGACCAATGGGGTCTAAGGATACAAATCCACGAAAAAAAGAAAGAGCAGAATACAACAGGCAAAGTCCAAGAAGTTGTTATCAATAAAATCCCAGAAGAGATTAATAATAACACAGAAAATGTGGAAAAATCTCTTGAGAATGGTCATGTACCTAATGAATATGAGATCTCAATAAATTTTGTACAAAATGGTATAACATGGAATCGTAATGAAACATGTGTTGATGAAATTTTTGCATATGCTATAGCAAGTGAAATAATAAATGATGAAGTTTCTGTGCCAAAATCTATTAGAGAATGTCGACAAAGAAAAGATTGGCCAAAATGGCAAGATGCCATACAAACTGAACTAGATTCACTTGAAAAGCGCCAAGTATTTGGCCCTATGACATTAACCCCAGATAATGTGAAGCCGGTAGGCTATAAATGGGTATTTGCTATAAAAGAAACGAGAAAAATGAAATTGTGAGATACAAAGCACGACTTGTAGCACAAGATTTCTCACAAATACCCGGGGTAGATTATGAAGAAACATATTCACCTGTTGTGGATGCAACGACTCTCAGATTTTTAATTGGTCTTGCAAATATTGAAAGGCTCCAAATGCGCCTTATGGATGTTGTCACAGCTTACTTGTACGGATCACTTGATAGTGACATTTACATGAAAATCCTCGAAGGATTGAAAATGCCGGAAGCTTGTAAATCTAAGCCCCGTGAAATGTTTTCAATTAAATTGAAAAGATCTTTATACGGTCTAAAACAATCAGGACGAATGTGGTATAATCGCTTGAGTGAATATCTTTCAAAAGAAGGATACAAAAGTAATCAAATAAGTCCGTGTGTTTTTATCAAAAGATCAAATGGGGGTTTCACAATCATTGCAGTGTATGTTGATGATTTAAATATCATCGGAAATATTGATGAAATTGAACATACTGCAAATTTGTTAAAGAATGAATTTGAAATGAAAGATCTTGGTATAACAAAGTTTTGTCTGGGCTTGCAAATTGAGCATTTGTCAAGTGGAATATTTGTCCATCAATCAAACTATACGGAAAAGATATTGAAACGATTCAATATGGATAAAGCTCATCCACTAAGCTCACCAATGGTCGGTCGTTCACTTGACCCGGAACTTGATCCATTCCGCCCCAAAGAACATGATGAGGACATTCTTGGTCCTGAAATACCATATCTAAGTGCGATAGGGGCTTTGATGTACCCTGCTAGTAATACACGTCCAGATATTGCATTCTCAGTAAACTTACTAGCAAGATATAGTTCCGAACCAACACGCCGACATTGGAATGGAATCAAACATATATTTCGTTATCTTTGTGGTACCCGTGATATAGGATTATTTTACCAAAAGAATTCAAAATCAAAGTTGGTTGGATATGCTGATGCTGGTTACTTGTCAGATCCACATAAGGCACGATCCCAAACAGGGTATATTTTCACATATGGAGACACTGCAATTTCTTGGAGGTCGACAAAGCAATCTTTAACTGCAACATCATCAAATCATGTTGAACTTATTGCACTTTATGAAGCTGGTCGAGAGTGTGTTTGGTTAAGATCGATGATTCAAAACATCCAAGAAGAATGTGGGCTCGAGTCTATTAAAGGAAATCCAACCATGTTATGTGAAGACAACGCGGCATGTATAGCTCAAATCAAGGAAGGGTATATCAAAGGAGACAAAACAAAACACATTTCTCCGAAATTTTTCTTTACATATGATCTACAAAAGGATAGAGTTATTGATGCTCGTCAAGTTCGATCAAGTGATAATTTGACAGATTTATTCACAAAGTCTTTGCCAACAAGAGTTTTTAAGCTACTGGTTCAGAAGATCGGCCTTCGATGCTTAAAAGATATGCATTAATTTGAGGAGGAGCATTATGCGTACTGCACTCTTTTCCTTCATCAAGTTTTTATCCCATTGGGTTTTTCTTGATAAGGTTTTTAATGAGGCAGTTTATGGCGTGTAATGAACGATGAATATCCAAGGAGGAGTATTATAAAATTATGTATGGGCTCATGGGTTATGTCTATTCATCCTATTCTTTAGGAACAAGTTAGAGTTTAGACTATTACCCTTATAAATACATCCATTTGTATCCTCCAATATCAATGATTCAATAATAATTCCTCTCTTTTCTTTACTCTTATTTATTACTTTTACAATAATATTAACTAAAAGTCTAAAACAATACCCTTATTTAATAAAACTAGCAGGGTACCCGCGCGTTGCAGCGGCGGGTACCCTGAAATAAATTTTTCGATGAATCATGTATTTTAGTTTTTATGTTATTTTTGACAACAAATTTACAGATATCAAGAATTTCGATTAGCCCGTGCCCATTCGGGCTCGAGCCTGTTGACGCCTGCCCGTTCGGGCTCGAGCCTGTTTGGCCCGCACCCATTCGGGCTCAAGCCCATTTTGCCCATTGCCCGTTCGGGCTTGAATATTTGTAAATGTGTTTTATTATTTGTATTAGTTACATTTAATGCAGGAATTGTGTTTAATTTTGTTGTACAATATGCTTGATAATTTGTATTTCTTATGTAAGGGGTGTTTTCTGTATTAATTGTATTTATTGACCAGTTAATTAATTGACTACATTAAATAGCATTAATGTGGTGTTTTGTTTTGTTTTTTTTAATATGTGCATAAAAGTGGTGTACACTATGCTTTCTTGTCTTGTAAGTCTGAAAATTATGTGCATTAAAGTGGTGTATATTATGCTTCTTTTCTTGTAAGTCTTAAAAAATTACAAGCATTCAAGGCTATACTTGTAACAACCCAGTCTTTTTAAAGACAATTAAATTTCTAGGCTTTTAATTATATGTGTATGCATCTTTCCTATTAAAGCAATGTTTTTTGTCTTAAACATTTTAAGACTTCTAAATATAGATATCCTAAATACATTATAAGGTAGTATAGATATAATTTACTTTGATTTAAAAATGCAATTAGAAGACGTTACAATTATTTGAGTTGCTAAATATTTTTTTGAACAGAGATACATATAAAATTGCATATACGTATAATTATATATACATTACATTTACCGTGGATTCACTATTCCCCAACTTAAAATAATATTTTTGGCTACAGTGATTTTGTGAGTGGGTGAATAGTAATTCTTTAAAATAATAATATCTACTATGGTAACTAACGATCGTTAGTTACTTAATGACTGTTAACTAACGACTATTATCTTTAACATTAAAAAAAAACTGTACAAAATTGGTCCTTCATCTCAGAGGTTCGTTGCAAATTTACTCCTCTCATAATTTAAATAATTGGTCTTTCATGTTATACATCTATTGCAAAGTCAGTCCTTGATCACTAACTTGACGTTAAGTAGCTAACGACCGTTATCTTCAACAATTTAAAAAAAATTTTTAATTTAGTCCTCACAATGTAATATTGTATAATGCCCGCTGCAACGCGCGGCTTACATCCTCGTTTGAAAACAATAAATGACCTAAACCTAATTTTCTATAGACTTTTAAAGTTGCATAGGAACTTAATTTTGTTTATAAATGTGAGTGAAAAATGACTACTCCATCCGTCCCAAAATTATTGTTCAGTTTAAATTTTCAAAGTCAATCTAGTTCAACTTTGACTATAAATATATTTTTTATTATATAATACTTGATGAAAAATTATACCATTGAAAAGTACACTTAAAACGCAATCCATTTATATATTTTGCATCAAATATTTTATAACATCCACAAAAATATTTAAGGTTAAAGTTGAAGAAGAAAAACTAAAAAAGTCAATAGTGCACAATGAATTTGGGACGGAGGGAGTATTAGTTTTATACTTTGCCATTTTTTCTACTTTAGGTATTATACTTATTTATAATTATGTATGAGTCACTATTATTTCAAGTGTTTATCATTTCAAGTACTCTAGTTAGTTATATATCTAGAATTTATATTCAGTTTGAAATTTGAAATGAGTGACAATACATGCGACTAAGTTAGAGATATATCTATTTAATTAACATCCTCATGATAAATTTAATTGAAAACTCGAATTATTTCATCTCTTGACTAATAGATTAATATATAATTTTTTTTCTCGTTTTTGCTCTTGTTAGGCTCCATTTTCTCTTTTATGCTCATAAACTTTTTTATATATATCACAAGAGCCAAAAAGAGAAAAAGAAAACATTAAATATTAAAATGACAAAGACCTGCAACTCATATAAAATCTAATCCATAGTTAATTTTCATGATAGCTAACTTTGCAAATTCTCATTCAACCTATGCAGAGCTTATAGTCGAGTTTGTCAAAATATGCAGATTACTAAAAATAGACAAAATTACATGTTTTGTCTCTGTAATTTACCCAAAAGTACATGTGTAACACCCCAAAATTTGGTACAGCGGAAGACTCAACAAGCTTTCGAGGTGTTACGGGGATTGGTATCCAACACAAGACATAAAAGAACGAGATAAAGTAAACATAGGAAAAACACAACCACACGGGGTTTTAAAGTTTATATTTATCCCAAGAATTATCCAAAGTAAGGCCCAAAAGAAATAAACGTAGGTCCACAATTATTTATCAGAGTTTTAGAAAATAGATCCATAAACCAGGTACCATAGCCAAGCTTCCAATCCAAGCATCCAAGGGCATCACTTAATTACCTGAGAAAATGCGCTAAAAGTCAGCTTTCGCTGGTGAGATCATAGGTTTAAATTCATAACTAAATCAAGTGGACATATACGCAAAACACTTGCTAGCTAGACTACGCCTCGATCATCCAACCAAAACGAACCAACCAAAACTAATCAACCCTAAGGTGAACACTATAGCTCAAATCAATCAAATCAATAGCTTACCTGGTTCTTGACTAGGCCTCACTCCATAACCAATCCAATAGCTTACCTAGTTCGGGACTAGGCCTCGCTCAACAACCAATCAATAGCTTACCTAGTTCGGGACTAGGCCTCGCTCTATAACCAAATCAATAGCTCACCTAGTTCGGGACTAGGCCTCGCTCTATAACCTACCTAGTTCTATAAGCATATCAAGTTTTAAATAAACAAAACGATAATAGTCCACATAAATCAATTTGCACGTTTCTCACCCCAAGTATTGAAAACAAAGTTCAAAAGTAAAAGTGGGGCTATGACTCACCTCAAGTCCAGCAATCAGCAAAAGAAATCGATAGATGTAAGACGTAAAGCAACTCAACTAACGGCAACTACAGACTCGGCACCTCTTAACAATATAAAGGCATTCAGAATCATTTCCTCAAAATCAAATATTCCCAATCCCGAACGTATTCCATTTTACTTTCCAAAAATCCATTTCTCGTATTATCCTCAATTAGTTTGGAGTTTGGTATCCATGCGGGTGGAGGGTCGACACAACACAAAACAAGAAGCCACAACGAAAAGATTAATAAAACAATCTATAGGTCTAATATTAGCTCAGTATCCTATTTAAATAAATCATCAAAGCTTATCAAATCCGTCGATTTGATAATCCCCCATATTTATCTACGTAATATATCATTCTAAGATTATACCCAAACCTAAGTCACATAGTACGAAGAATACTATATGGTAAGTATCAAAGTTTAATAAATTCCCTGTATATATCGTCAAGCTTACCAAATTCGTCAATTTAGCCAACTCTACGAGATATTTAGTAATTCATTATTCCTGTACACGTACCACAATCTATGGGCGTCGTAGGATACAATGCCCATTAATATATACATTTTATATAGCTAAATAAACCCTATTTAACCCGTCGATTAAATAAGTTACGTAGTTATAGAAAATTGATGTATTAATCGTCACATATCCGTGACAAACACAAAAGTCATAAAATAATAATAATAATCCACTTGGACTCAAGTGACCACAACCCCGTATAACTCGATAGTTTTCCTCGTTTATTAAAAGATATATTTTATTTAATAATTACCCAACGTAAAAGATTTCGTCATTATTTCTAGTTATTTATTTATAGTAACGCTCCCGATATTTATTACACTATTCTCATATTATATTAATTATCGTCACGTAATTATAGTATATTACTCGTGATCGTTTTATTTTTAATATACGCATTTATATATTTATATATACGTTTTTCACGTCTATATACTTATATAAACGTTTATATTACTAATAATATTATTACGAGTTTTATTATTAGTATTTGATTATAAATGTTTATCGAGTTACATAAGATGGTCACAAGTCCGAGTCATCACTCTCGGCTCATTGTTCAAGTCCAAAATAATATAACCAAGTCACAAATCAAGTAATCCAACTCCGTCCAATCAATACCCATAACACGCGCTACAACAATAGGGTCCGACTACGGCACCCGACTAACCTATCTCCGTCAATCTAATTTAACCATCTCACAATCGGTTCTCATAACCACTTCGTCAAAACAACTCCATAATCAATATCACAAGTCCAAATGTACCACTTCAAGCTCAAAAATAACCATGATCAATAATAACAAAACGACAACAAATTAATCCGACAATTATATAAGACGGCCAAGTAATATATCACACTTACGGGTTGATTTACAGAGTCAACCCGGGTCAATATTAAACCACATGAATCGTGATCTCACCCGAGACCTCTAGGGTCTCGGCTTGCTCCATACGAGCCAAACCAAACGGCCTTAGTGGTCGAGTCATAACTCAAAACCACAACAATATTCGACCGGACCCAAAGGGTCACGGTCTTGCTCATAACGAGCCAAATCAAACCCAAACCGACCCTTGGGTCGTCGGCCAAAATCCCAAACAACAAAAATAACATCCAAACATCCTCCAAATCGAGTACAAAGATAAAACATCATCAAGAAGCCAAAATAATCCAACAATGGCGCAAACCGAGAGCATTAGCTCTCAGGTAAGTCTCAACCCAACAAGAAAAACAACCACCCGGATACCAAACTCATGATTTCATCCATTATTTCAAAAACCCACTTGAATCATTTCGTTTTTGACCATAACCCGAAAGGAAACATCAAGATGCGTGACCCTAGGTCACGTTTCTCACCAAAACTCCTGTCACACTCGACTTACCTTCGATTCCCAAGACAAATATGAAAAATACTCCGAAACTATAAAAGATGAGGCGATTTTTGTGATTTAACGAGATGAAAAATGGATATTTAGGGCGCGTGTTTGAGTGGATCTTGTAGAGGAAGAAGAGGGGAGTCGATTGGTGGTGATGGCGTGTTGTGGGAGGCGGCGGTGTGGCAGCAGTGGTGGTCGGAGGTGTTGGCGGCTAGGGTTTGATATCAAAGAGAGGTGAAATGGTGAGGGTGTTGGTTTGCTTATGTTTGTGTTTGTGTGGGGCGTGGGTGATAATACCCACCAAAACCAAAACCAGCTTCAAGCCCAAATATATATATATATATATATATATATATATATATATATATATATATATATATATATATATATATATATATATATATATAAATATAAATAGATTTTAATAAAAATGATAATAATAATAAGAATATTATTAAAAGGTGGGTGAGGTAACCCGATGTAAATTACGCGGACCAAACCCGAAACTCATTCAAAATAAACCGACACTCTCGAACCGAGCTCATTCCCAAATATTCAAAATCTCACGATACGTTCCAGAAATATATAATAACCGAACCAAACATTTAAAATATATAAATTTTGTTAGGTTATCCTAGTACCGGAGTCAATGTAGTGCCAAATAAATATCCCAAAAATAAATCATGATGAATATACCAAACCAAACCAATAATTAACAATCAACTTCCATAAATATCACAAAGTTTAAAACCACGGTTCAACGTTTACAATTCCCATTACGAATAAACTTTTCAAATATTCCAAAAATCATTAAATTTAAAGTAATGCGGGTTTATAAATTGTTTCCCTAAATTGCCAGTTGTCACATCCTCCCAGCCTCAGAAGAAACTTGTTAAGAATCGTTTAAGCTCAGACTTGTTAGGTCTTTATCTAGGAATAACAATAACAAACATTAACATGCACAGCGGAATAATCAAAGAACAATGTTATTGCTATAAGGCTTCGCCATCATCTCTATTCTATCACAAACTACCTGGGCATTTTCCCCTAATGCCAGGTTCCCACACACATACATACCTTTTGTGTTTTGCATCTTGTACGTACATTAAAACCAATTCCCTGTATCTCTTTATATAATAGAGATACTAGGGTTACAAAATACTACAAAGGACTAATAAGTAAAATCTTCTTTAGCAAGCAAGTCCCTTGTCTTTTGCATTCTTCACTTTGTTATCATAAGTCCTTCATCTTTCATATTTTGTCAATATCAACTCAAGTATAATTCCTAACAATCTTCCCCTAGTTGATATGACAAAACCAAGTAATCAAGAACTTCCCCTGAAGCTAATATATATGAAAGATAAACAAACTTCCCCTTAAACCATGCTATATCACCAAGGATCTTCAAGTTGCAGCTTCAATGTAAAGATTCTTCCCCTTTTTGTCATCATCAAATAGGGGACACGTGTAAGCAACCTTGACCTTCACAACCACGAATCAATATTACACGTCCAATCCGTCTTTCCAATGTTTCAAAGTCGCCCACCATTAAGTTTTCCACATCTAAAAATGTACTTGAAACAGTAGAAATCAAAAACCATCAGTAGTAATATCAACTAGCAGTAGAAAAACCTTGATCTTCATAATCACCAACCAGTACCATACATCCAATTTAGTCCTTTAATGTCTTGAATTTCCCACCATTAAGAACACCAAAACGCTTACTTATTAAATGAACTCAAGACATAAAAATCCCAAATCTTCAGTAAGAATACCAACGAATAATCATGAAAACCTTCACCTTGATATAGCACATAAATGGTTAATCATTTTAACAATAAGCTTCCGCTGAAACCAATATGTTAACCATTTTAAAAGAACTTGTCGAATAATTAACCACCATAGAAACTAATACCATGTAGTACCAGACATGAAGATCACCAAATAGCTTACGAAAAATGACTACAAAAGCATTTGAAACCAAGTAGTAATAATAATGAAGATCAATTCTTTGGTTGACAAGAAGGAACCATGTAGAAAGTTGAAAGCTTCCCCTGAACATGAACATGATAACTACTTCAATAAACCTTACCATTCGTAACACCAGGTCATAACCAATCTTTAAAAACAAAACATCTTGTGTGTGTATTCGACCTCTTCAAAGACCAATCAAACATTCCAACTCAATCTTCAGTGTGTGTCTGTCATCTTACTATCTCCCATAATTATGCTCGTACTCATGATTGCCAATGAAATAATCAAAGTCTCCACGTGAAATATAGCAACATGAATAAGTACCAACCACATGCCCCTTAAGAAATATGAACAGCAGCGGAAACAATTAAGGTATCAGTGGTAACTTGTATAAGCAGTGGAAAAATAATCACTAGCAGTGGAAACGAATAACTAGCAGTGGAAACTTTTTAAGCTAGCAGTGGAAATCATATGTGAACGAGTAGTGGAAACGGAATAGACCAGTACCTTAACACAATCATCAAAACCAGTAATTGAATCCACCTTGAGTAAGATTACTCTCAGGCGAATAAATCCCATTCACATCATCAGTAACCACAAAAGAATATGTGCCTTCTTATACCAACAGTACGTAGGGTTACTTTACTTCCAACAGTTGAGCTACCTTGTGTAACCAGTAACTTCAGTACCATTCTTGACTTAAGTAGCCTTACTCCCTCAAAATAAGTAACATTATTTACTACTCTTCCACACAAGTAACTTAGTAACATAAATGAGAAGATATACTCCTAATAAAACATAGCATAACATATCAACTCCAGTAACTATAGTCGAATGATGTGCTTGTACCCTCACTCCCACGTTCCACTAACAATACCAGTAGAGTTAAACATCAGATAACACCAGTAACAATAATTTCCCAAGCTTGTAGTACCAATAATCTTATTCATGCTTTGGCTTTTACCTTCATACAGATCATAAATCACGTAGCAGTAGCATCCATCTCACGTGAAGACAACAATACTAGGTACCCCACTTGTATTGACAATGATAGCAACATATCATAGAAAGCATGTGTAGATAAACCAATTGATATCGCTTTATAATATATCTACAACCATCTCTCGTGATGCATCGTACCCGACAAAGTAAGTAGCAGCAGTATAAGAATCCTAAATTAATTCCATGACAGTACAAGGTTCCTATACACCAACCAATCAATTGACTTACCCACGTGATATATATATGATCTATTTGATAGTACTAGGTTGAATTAATTGATGTAGAATTAATTTGAAAGCATTATCCTCTCAACGAAAAACTTCCAATCAATACAAGGACCGTTTATGGCTCCTTCCAAAATAAATAATACCAGTAGTTGAGAGCATGTAACAACAGCAATAAAGAAAATCCATACCAGTTTATGTGATAGAATAAGTAGCAGCAATGTTTCAAATAGGTTCCAAGTTAGGGTTTTTCCTCATAAACTTCAAAATTGATTGCCACAACAAAGTTAAAGCATGAATTTATTACCCATTAACCAAGCAAACTGACTTCCAAAATGATCTATACCAGCAGATTAGGAAATAAATAAATATTGAAGCCCGAAAACCCTAATTCGAATAAACCTTTTTCAAATCTGCTTTCTTCCATGTATTATAAACACCAAGCATCGTATATCCAACTTCCATGATGAATTAATACAAGTAACTACGAATTCAGAAAGTTGAATATCAAAGAAAACCCTAAAAAGCGACTTACAAAAAGTGTTTCTGCAGCAGATTTGAGACTGTATATCTTTTTACTGAGAGCTTGGATTGAAGATCCCTCCGGTGGGATTGTAGCTAGATATACCAAGAATCTTCACAAAAAATTTCAGCCCGATCCAACGGTTAACGAACGAGTTATCGCCTGTTGAAAACTGACCTGCAGAAAGATACGAAAATTGTACCAAAGTCGAATTTTTATTCTTATCTTCGAAAAACCTTATAGATCCTAGATCACAAGCCAACCTGGTTTCTGATGCCACTTGTTAAGAATCGTTTAAGCTCAGACTTGTTAGGTCTTTATCTAGGAATAACAATAACAAACATTAACATGCACAGCGGAATAATCAAAGAACAATGTTATTGCTATAAGGCTTCGCCATCATCTCTATTCTATCACAAACTACCTGGGCATTTTCCCCTAATGCCAGGTTCCCACACACACACACCTTTTGTGTTTTACATCTTGTACGTACATTAAAACCAATTCCCTGTATCTCTTTATATAATAGAGATACTAGGGTTACAAAATACTACAAAGAACTAATAAGTAAAATCTTCTTTAGCAAGCAAGTCCCTTGTCTTTTGCATTCTTCACTTTGTTATCATAAGTCCTTCATCTTTCATATTTTGTCAATATCAACTCAAGTATAATTCCTAACAAAACCCGTCCGGGTTTCACTCGGAACAAACCATCTACGAAGTAAAAAGCTTCGGATTTCTCTTTTGAAACTCATCCTCACGTTCTCACGTGAATTCCAGTCCATGCCGGGAATTCCAACGAACTTTGATGAGTGGAATACGACTTCGCTTGAGTCATTTAATCTCTCAATCCAAAATCTCAATCGGCTCTTCCACAAAGTTCAAACTCTCATCCACACGAATATCCTTTATCGGTATAACCGGCGTTTCATCCGAAAGACACTTCTTCAAATTACTAACATGAAACACATCGTGAACTTTACTCAATTCCTGTGGTAGTTTCAACCTATAAGCCACGGGCCTAATTCTTTCCAAAATGAGAAATGGTCCAATGTAGCGGGGGTTGAGTTTCCCACGTTTCCCGAAATGTATCACTCCTTTCCAAGGCGAGACTTTCAGCATCACTTTGTCTCCAACCTGGAACTCTAGGGGTTTACGTCTCTGATCGGCGTAACTTTTCTGTCTATCTCTAGCCGCTTGTAATCGATCACGAATTTGAGTCACTTTCTCAGTAGTCTCCAATGTAAGCTCAGGGCCAGTGAGTTGGCTATCTCCAACTTCAGCCCAACCAATCGGCGAATGACATTTACGGCCATATAAAGCTTCGAATGGTGCAGCTTTAAGACTTCTGTGGTAACTATTGTTATAGGAGAATTCCGCAAGGGGTAGATACTTCTCCCAGCCTTTACCAAAGTCTATTATGTATGCACGAAGCATATCCTCCAAACTCTGAATGGTCCTCTCACTTTGACCGTCGGTTTGGGGATGATATGTAGTACTCATATCAAGTCTCGTCCCCAAAGCGGTTTGAAGTGATTGCCACAAAGCTGACGTGAAGCGGCTGTCGCGATCAGAAATAATCGATATCGGAACTCCATGACGAGAAATAATTTCTTTCACATACAACCTCGCAAGTTTGTCGACACTATCATCTTCACTAATCGCCAGGAAGTGAGCAGACTTAGTCAATCGGTCCACAATTACCCAGATAGCGTCACAACCGCTAGCTGTCTTCGGTAATTTGGTAATGAACTCCATCGTAATCCGCTCCCATTTCCAAACCGGGAGTTCTGGTTGCATCAATAATCCTGACGGTCTTTGATGTTCGGCTTTAACCTTAGAACATGTCAAGCACTTGCTAACGTACAAGGCTATATCTGCCTTCATGTTTGGCCACCAATATAACTTCTTCAGATCTTGGTACATCTTGTCAGACCCAGGATGAATAGAATACTTTGACTTATGCGACTCATGCATAATCAACTCTCGAATTCCTCCATACAATGGTACCCAACTTCGGTCTCCAAAACACAATATTCCCTCAGAACACTTAACAAATCCTTTTTCATTTTCAGCCATCCCAAATATATTCTCAGCAGGTCGATTTTCTGATTTTAATGC
Source organism: Artemisia argyi (assembly GCA_030686995.1). NCBI lineage: Eukaryota > Viridiplantae > Streptophyta > Magnoliopsida > Asterales > Asteraceae > Artemisia > Artemisia argyi. The sequence continues at coordinate 23,750,788 of CM060687.1, read as the reverse complement.
TTCCGTTTAAGCTTTTAATATTTGAGATGGTAACGGCGATACGATAGTCATTCCTAATGACCTAACTCGTAACGGCGGGATTCTCTCCTTTCGACTAAGAGTATCAGCAACGACGTTCGCTTTACTGGGATGATAGCGAATTTCACAATCAATCGCTTTATGAGAAGCATCACAATAGACCACAAAGTCCTCATTACCTTCAGGTAATGCTAAGATAGGAGCACTACACAACATCTCCTTAAGTAATAGAAATGCTTCCTCTTCCGTATCTCCCCATTCGTATTTAACACTCTTTTGAGTCAATTTGGTCAACGGTTTTGCTATCTTCGAAAATCCCTCAATGAATCTTCGGTAGTAACTGGCTAAACCCAAAAATTGACGAACTTCTGTTGGGGTTGTCGGTGCAGCCCAATCTTTAATAGCTTCAATCTTAGCGGGATCTACATGAACTCCTTGACTATCAATCACATGACCCAAAAATTGTACCACCGTAATCCAAAATTCACATTTGGAGAACTTGGCATACCGCTTCTCCTTCCTGAGCAATTCTAAGATGAGTCTTAGATGCTCCCCATGCTCTTTCTCACCTTTCGAGTAGATTAGAATATCGTCGATGAACACAATCACAAACTTGTCTATGTAAGGCTTACACACCCGATTCATGTGGTCCATGAATACTGCTGGTGCGTTAGTCAACCCAAACGGCATCACTTGGAACTCATAATGCCCGTAACGGGTTCTGAAAGCCATTTTCGGAATATCTTCCTCGCGAACTCTAAGCTGATGATATCCCGATCTCAAATCGATCTTCGAATACACACTCGATCCTTGGAGCTGATCGAACAAGTCGTCGATCCTCGGTAACGGGTATCTATTCTTCACCGTTAACTTGTTCAGCTCTCGATAATCAATACACATACAAAACGATCCATCCTTCTTCTTCACAAATAAGACTGGGGCTCCCCAAGGTAAAGAACTTGGTCTTATAAATCCTTTTTCGGCTAACTCCGCTAATTGTTTCAATAACTCTTCCAGTTCAGTAGGTGCAAGTCGATAAGGTGCTCGTGCTACGGGTGCAGCACCAGGTATCAACTCAATCTGAAACTCTACTTGTCTAGTAGGCGGGATTCCTGGCAAATCATTGGGAAAATCACGAACTATAGACACATCTCCAATGCATCTTTCTTTCTTCTCATTCCCTCCTATCTCAGAGATTTGAGCTAAGAAAAGGCAAAATCCTTTTTCCATTAGCTTTGGCAACTTAGTGCAAGAAATGACCGCTAATCTAGATGGGCCCCTCAAACCTTTTCGATCTCCTTGTATATTTAGAATCTCCCTGCCGTAAGGCACACGCAGGATCTTCTCATCGCAAAGTATATGAGCACGGTACTTCGAAAACCAATCCATACCAAGGATGACATCGAAACTTCCTAACGTGACGGGTAGAAGATCTATGTTGAAAGGATGATTCAAGAAATTTAACGTGCAACCGCGAATAATAGTCCTACTCCTTTCTATGTTCCCATTAGCTAACTCTACATCATAGCCAATTCCTAAGGCCATCGGTGGTTTCTCTAGTAAGGGTGCAAAAGTAGTGGACATAAAACTCCTATCGACACCAGTATCAAATAGTATGGAAGCATAACGATTATTGAGAAGGAACGTACCAGTAACGACGTTCGAATCTTCTCTTCTCTCGTTCCCAAGTGCATACACTCTCCCATGAGCAGCTCCTGCTTCCACACGTTGGTCCTCATTGTCTTGTCATCCACGGTTTCCTCCAGCTCCATGGTTTCCATGATTGTACCCATTACCACCCGATCCTTGATTTCCTCGGTTCCACAATTCCCTACACTCATTACTATAGTGTCCCTTCTTTCCACATCCATAACAAGTAACATTTGCCTTACTCATAGCTTCAGGAGTAGCTTGAACTATAGCAAGTGGTCGAGCTCTACAGTCCTTAGCTATATGTCCCATCTTTGAGCAATTCTTGCACACCACATTACATCGTCCAGAATGATTCTTGTAACATCGGCCACACTTGGGCGTATCTCTATTGTAGCTCTTCTTATCTCCATCTCCCATAGCATAAGCTCTAGTAGTTGCCTGTCGTTTGTTTCGGTGATCATTACCCATAGAGTGATTATCCCTCTTCCTTTTTCCATTCTTATCTTTCTCAGCTCCTTCCAATACCAACGAGTCCATCGATTGTTGAGCGATCATGATAGCTTCATGAATATTAGCAGGCTTAGCAGCAATCACATCATTCCTTGTAGCTACCGGCAACCCATCGGTATACCGCTCAATCCTTTGAGTCTCAGTCCTAACCATATGTGGGCACATCAAGGCTAACTCTCGGTAGCGGCGATTGTAAGTTGCCATGTCGGTACCTTTCACCTTGTGATTCCAGAACTCAATCTCCAGCTTCTTAACCTCATTCCTTGGGCAGTAAGTCTGAATCAGCAAAGACTTAAATTGCTCCCAAGTCATAGCATATGCCACATCACTCCCAACCGAATTTCGGTTATTGTTCCACCAAGTTAAAGCTTCGTCCTTAAAGGTAAAAGAAGAAAACTTTACCTTAGCATTCTCTGCACAATTGATGGCATTAAACACTGACTCGGTCTTCTCTATCCACCTGACCAAGTAAACCACTCCTTCAGTCCCACCAAACTCCATGGGTCTACAAATTCGAAACTCCTTGTAGTTACATCCATTAGCACGAACTGGTGGAAATGTTCCAGCAGAATTGTTGGAATGATTTGACTCAGCTAGTAGCTCGGCAACTCGTTGCTCCACAAGTTGATTGATCATTGCTTGATCCACAGTAGGTGCATTAGGTGGAACATGATCATTGTCTCCCTGAACATCAACATTTTGATTCCAGTTGTTGCGGTTAGTAGTGTCCAGGTTATCAGGAGTAGGGGTTTCAACATTTCGAGTAGGACGACGTCCTCGACGACTAGGGGTAGTCGCTGCAGGACCAGTTCGGGTAGCTCTAACAGGGTTTCGTTATGGGGCAATTTATCTGAAACATTATACAAAGTTCATAAGTCTCCGATAGCATGTATCATACGCTCAACAAGAATTTAATCAATGAAGCCATGTCATGGAAAGAATATTAGCAATACACCACAAGACAACAATAAGGCGAATAGGAACTCCCTTTCCATAATATCCAAAAGTCACATAACATCATATAATAATAACCATCATCCATACAATAGTGATCCAACATCGTTCCAACTACAGAAAACACAAAAGATATAAATCGTTCCAAACGAGACGAATAACCAACGGAAAATACATCAAAATAAGATAACTAGCCTTTCTAACCGAACACTCCTCGGTGTAGAAAGCAACATAACCACATAATCCATCTATCTAGCCACGATGCTGGCGTAGGCTCCTCAACTCCTGCCTCAAACCATCTAGCTCTCTCCACAATGATCCCAACTCCACACTATGGGTATCGCTATCCCTCTTGAGGTCTGCTACCTCCTTCTTCAGCTCGGTGTTTCTCTGCCACAACTTACGATCGGCCTCGCGAGCTATGATGAAACCTCGCTGCAAGCTCTCAATATGCTCATGAATCTCCATCATGCCTCTCCTCATCTCAGTAACTCTCCTCTCAGCCGTAACCAAGTCAATCCTCAACTCTCCAATGAACTTAACGGTCACTCTATTAATCCGCTCAGACATACGTGTAACCCTCTCACCTAAAGCAGTAATCTGAGCCCACATCCTACCAGTCTCAACCAACTCTGCATGCTCAGCAGAAACCTCAGATGGCGCATCCGACTCTACGGGACTACCAGGTGGCAAATCAAACAAGAATGGGTGATCAGGTGAAATTGGCTCTAACGGATGTATCGGGGAATCAGGCTCCTCAGCCTGAGCTGGCTGTGCTAGCAAACCATCATCATCAGGTATCTCCTCCTCCTGAGGATCATCCTCCTCCTCAGGGTCATCATCACCCTGCTCAGCCTCCTGAGGGTCATCAGCCTCATCCTCACCCTCGTACTCCTCCTCCTCCTCATTGGAAGAGTACTCCATCAATTGTCGTCTCCTAACAGGTGAACCATGTAGTGATGAGGTAGGTGATCTAGAACGACGACGCAATGATGTAGGTGGTGCATCTGACAGAAGAGCGTGAGCATCAAAGTGTAAAGGTGGTGAAGCAGGGCGTACCGACATACATGTCGTAGCTCGGTGGGCAAAACGTGGAGCCACACGAGCCAAAGCCTAATGAAAAGTAAGCTATCTCGAAGTACCAGGGAGCCCTAAAGAAGATGAGGGTCCCTGCGTAGTAGGTGCAGCAGGCGGTGCAGAAGTAGAAGCTGTCGGTGACGCAGTAGCTGAATGCATGGCAGTCCTGTAAGGATCATCAGGAGCCATGGAGATCTGTGCTGGGCGTACAGGTGCAGTAAGAATATCCTCAGTAACATCAAACGTACGGGAGGCCATAGTCTGTGACAACGGCGTAGGGTAGGTGTAAGTGTTTCAAAACAACTAAACCGCGAACTCAAAATACCGTATCAAACCATCATAAAAATCCCAATCATATAGTTCAAGAAAGATTTAAAAATTCCGCATTACAAAAACATTTATAAAAAAAATTAAGCCATATAATTCCTCAAAATGCCATCATATCACTTAATCAATAAATCCCAAATCCTCAAATCGTCTCAAAAATCTCATATCTACTAATCATCTCAATATACCTTAATATAAACAATGATGCTTCGGCTTGGCGGGCTGGCGGGCATTGGTCGACGATCGTTTTCTATAGAAATCGGTTATAGTTTAGGTGTCTATTTACCTAGTTCTCTATAACCTTGGCTCTGATACCAATCTGTAACACCCCCAAAATTTGGTACAACAGAAGACTCAACAAGCTTTCGAGGTGTTGCGGCGATTGGTATCCAACACAAGACATAAAAGAACGAGATAAAGTAAACATAAGAAAACACAACCACACGGGGTTTTAAAGTTTACATTTATCCCAAGAATTATCCAAAGTAAGGCCCAAAAGAAATAAACGTAGGTCCACAATTATTTATCAGAGTTTTAGAAAATAGATCCATAAACCAGGTACCATAGCCAAGCTTCCAATCCAAGCATCTAAGGGCATCACTTAATTACTTGAGAAAACTCGCTAAAAGTCAGCTTTCACTGGTGAGATCATAGGTTTAAATTCATAACTAAATCAAGTGGACATATACGCAAAACGCTTGCTAGCTAGACTAGGCCTCAATCATCCAACCAAAACGAACCAACTAAAACTAATCAACCCTATAGGTGCACACTATAGCTCAAATCAATCAAATCAATAGCTCACCTAGTTCGGGACTAGGCCTCGCTCTATAACCTACCTAGTTCTATAAGCATAGCAAGTTTTAAATAAACAAAGCGATAATAGTCCACATAAAACAATTTGCACATTTCTCACCCCAAGTATTGAAAACAAAGTTCAAAAGTAAAAGTGGGGCTATGACTCACCTCAAGTCCAGCAATCAGCAAAAGAAATCGATAGATGTAAGACGTAAAGCAACTCAAATAACGGCAACTACATACTCGGCACCTCCTAACAATATAAACGCGTTCAAAATCATTTCCTCAAAATCAAATATTCCCAATCCCGAACATATTCCATTTTACTTTCCAAAAATCCATTTCTCGTATTATCCTCATATTAGTTTGGAGTTTGGTATCCATGCGGGTGGAGGGTCGACACAACACAAAACAAGAAGCCACAACGAAAAGAGTAATAAAACAATCTATAGGTCTAATATTAGCTCAATATACTATTTAAATAAATCATCGAAGCTTATCAAATCCGTTGATTTGATAATCCCCCATATTTATCTACGTAATATATCGTTCTAAGATTATACCCAAACTTAAGTCACATAGCACGAAGAATACTATATGGTAAGTATCAAAGTTTAATAAATTCCCTATATATATCGTCAAGCTTACCAAATTCGTCAATTTAGCCAACTCCACGAGATATTTAGTAATTCATTATTCCTGTACACGTACCACAACCTATGGGCGTCATAGGATACAATGCCCATTAATATATACATTTTATATAGCTAAATAAACCCTATTTAACCCGTCGATTAAATAAGTTACGTAGTTATAGAAAATAGATGTATTAATCGTCACATATCCGTGACAAACACAAAAGTCATAAAATAATAATAATAATCCACTTGGACTCAAGTGACCACAACCCCGTATAACTCGATAGTTTTCCTCGTTTATTAAAAGATATATTTTATTTAATAATTACCCAACGTAAAAGATTTCTTCGTTATTTATAGTTATTTAATTATAGTAACGCTCCCGACATTTATTACACTATTCTCATAGTATATTAATTATCGTCACGTAATTATAATATATTACTCGTGATCGTTTTATTTTTAATATATGCATTTATATATTTGTATATACGTTTTTCACGTCTATATACTTATATAAACGTTTATATTACTAATAATATTATTACGAGTTTTATTATTAGTATTTGATTATAAATGTTTATCGAGTTATATGAGATGGTCACATGTCCGAGTCATCACTCTCGGCTCATTGTCCAAGTCCAAAATAATATAACCAAGTCACAAATCAAGTAATCCAACTCCGTCCAATCAATACCCATAACACGTGCTACAACAATAGGGTTTGACTACGGCACTCGACAAACCTATCTCCGTCAATCTAATTTAACCGTCTCATAATCAGTTCCCATAACCACTTCATCAACACAACTCCATAATCAATATCACAAATCCAAATGTACCACTTCAAGCTCAATAATAACCATGATCAATAATAACAAAACGACAAAAAAATAATCCGACAATTATATAAGACGACCAAGTAATATATCACACTTACGGGTTGATTTACCAAGTAAACCCGGGTCAATATTAAACCACATGAATCGTGATCTCACCCGAGACCTCTAGGGTCTCGGCTTGCTCCATACGAGCCAAACCAAATGGCCTTAGTGGTCGAGTCGTACCTCAAAACCACAACAATATTCGACCGGACCTAAAGGGTCACGGTCTTGCTCATAACGAGCCAAATCAAACCCAAACGGACCCTTGGGTCGTCGGCCAAAATCCCAAACAACAAAAATAACATCCAAGCATCCTCCAAATCGAGTACCAAAGATCAAAAATCATCAAGAAGCCACAATAATCCAACAATGGCGCAAACCGAGAGCATTAGCTATCGGGTAAGTCTCGACCCAACAAGAAAAACAACCACCCGGATACTAAACTCATGATTTCATCCATTATTTCAAAAACCCACTTGAATCATTTCATTTTTGACCATAAATCGAAAGGAAACATCAAGATGCGTGACCCTAGGTCACGTTTCTCACCAAAACCCGTGTCACACTCGACTTACCTTCGCTTCCCAAGACAAGTATGAAAAATACTCCGAAACTACAAAAGATGAGGCGATTTTTGTGATTTAACGAGATGAAAAATGGATATTTAGGGCGCGTGTTTGAGTGGATCTTGTAGAGGAAGAAGAGGGGAGTCGATTGGTGGTGGTGGCGTGTTGTGGGAGGCGGCGGTGTGGCAGCAGTGGTGGCCGGAGGTGTAAGCAGCTAGGGTTTGATATCAAAGAGAGAGAGAGAGAGAGAGAGAGAGAGAGAGAGAGAGAGAGAGAGAGAGAGAGAGAGAGAGAGAGAGAGAGAGAGAGAGAGGTGAAATGGTGAGGGTGTTGGTTTGCTTATGTTTGTGTTTGTGTGGGGCGTGGGTGATAATACCCACCAAAACCAAAAACAGCTTCAAGCCCAAAAAATAAATATAAATAGATTTTAATAAAAATGATAATAATAATAAGAATATTATTAAAAGGTGGGTGAGGTAACCCGATGTAAATTACGCGGACCAAACCCGAAACTCATTTAAAATAAACCGACTCTCTCGAACCGAGCTCATTCGCAAATATTCAAAATCTCACGATACGTTCCAGAAATATATAATAACCGAACCAAACGTTTAATATATATAAATTTTTTTAGGTTATCCTAGTGCCAGAGTCAATGTAGTGCCAAATAAATATCTCAAAAATAAATCACCATAAATATACCAAACTAAACCAATAATTAACAATCAACTTCCATAAATATCACAAAGTTTAAAACCACGGTTCAACGTTTACAATTCCCATTACGAATAAACTTTTCAAATATTCCAAAAATCATTAAATTTAAATTAATGCGGGTTCATAAATTGTTTCTCTAAATTGCCAGTTGTCACAACATGTTTCGTCCGTATTCGATTTTAATTACATGGATAATCCTTTTTTTTCAAACTAGTTGCATCAATGGTCCCTATTCTAGAAAATAGGGACGATCCATGTAATTAAAAAAAACCGTAAATTATTACACAAATGATCACTATTTTTTAAAATAGGGACCATTGATGCAACTAGTTTGAAAAAATAAGGACTATTCATGTAATTAAAATTGAATAGGGACGAAACATGTAATTTTGGGTAAATCACAGGGACGAAACATGCAACTTTGTCTTAAATATAAGAAATCATTGAACACTTTCGATTAAAGTGTAGAAATCTCGCTTGAGAATAATGTCACTCCAAATTGTGTATTTTTCTGAGCATATCAAAACAAGATGATTGATGCGTGGGAATTGCACCAGGCTTTACCTCTCGAGAAGCTTACAACCCCCACTAGGCAGTGTACCTGATCGATGTAGTATAGTATAATGACAAGTACCGGGGGATTGATCGTTTAGCTAGGAATAGTGTCGCTAGTATTAGAAAACCTAAAGACTAGGTCTAGAGATGAGGGATGATTCTTTTTGTATTTTTTAGTTTTTATAAAAGCAAATAAAAATCTCGGGTTTGAAGGAGTTTGGCAGAATTAGTTGCTAGCCAACTAACCCAATACTAAAGATGCAATCAAAATAAAATACTAGAAATGAAAATAAACTAAATTATACTAGAGTTGTGAGCAATATATGGGAGAATTGTGTTTACTTAGATTTCACTACTCCTTAGATATCTCTTACAGGTTAATTCCTTGTTATAGTTGCGTGGATGACGGATTGTATTCCTTAATACCATTCATGGGGTGGCGTACTTACTTCCCCAATCCTATGAGCGCCTAGTTCACTCCTATGTCGAGCCGGCTAAGAAGCTCCTAACATGGGATCACTAGAATTTGCTCATGCATTAAATACAACCAGTAAAACCTAGTACACATCGGTTCATGTTTCCTAAGATGTTCAAACATGTTACACAATGGAGATCTGCCAGTTTTCTTAAGCCTAATATTGAAATAATTCATCCATTACAACCATAAACAAGTAATCAACATATAATCAACATCTAGGTTTCATTACATCTAAGCAAACACAAGATAGATCTAGCCTAACATGTTGAAATCGAGACAAGCATAAGATATATTCAAACAACACATAGACATATTGATTGAATTGAAAGAAGACTTATCTCAATTGAATATGAAAGGATTCAAGGGGTGAAAACCCTTGAAAATACTGTAAAATACGACCTAGGGTTTACAAAGTTCGGCCCTAGTATTATCCACACAAGTTCCTCTCTAATGAATGAAAAATAGAAAACTATATATAGATTTTGATGGGTGACGGCGTCAAGAACAAAAGTCTGACGCCGTCATCTCGCCGCCAAATAGTTTCTCGGACTGCCTAGATCTGGGTCTGACGCCGTCATGTATACTCCTTATGCAGGCCGTCACCAAAAATTGTCTTGACGCCCTTGTTGAGACGCCTTCAGGTTTTCACTGGGTCGTCATGGATTTTACTCTTGACGCTGTCATGATCTTCTTCTTGACGCCGTCAGGTACTGTTCTCAGCATGGAAAATTAAGTCTTTGCCGTTTTCTTCACTTTTATGGTCCAAAAACGTCTGAATTGCTTCCTTTTCCAGAATTCACTCCCAAAGTACCTAAAATCACAAAAGGAACGATTTAGGGCAATATTTGATCAAATAAATTCAATTGCAGGCTTAAATGACCCCCTAAAAGTGGTTCATTTTTCGCCTCATCATATACCCTTACACTTGAGATTTGCTTGTCCTCAAGCAAATGCGCTTTTATTCTAATCAAAATACAAGTTAGGGGTCATTTAACACTAATATAAAAGTAATTACAACAAATAATTCTTCCATTAAAGACTAAAGACAAGCACGGAGGTCATATACTAGCACCTCACAAATAGTGTTTAGATACTCACATCTCTCGGGTGTAATAAAGTAATATCACAATACGGAAATGGAAAACATCTCTCACTACCTGTCATAGCAAAATAGATTACCATAGGCTTGGGAAAGGATTAAACCTCCACCACATGGCGTAAGCACCTAGGATAAACTATCAAAGAGGTCTTTTAAAGGGTTGTAACGTTAGGTGTAGGGATATGGAATACACGGTTTTGTTGGATATAGGCAGTCTTTACTGGTGGCGAGTTAACAATCTTGGTTAATTACATGTACAATGTGGCGTTGCTAAGCCAAGACTAGACTCGACTTAAGCTAATAAATCAAAAATAACAAAAATATAAAATGAACATAGAATGAAAAGGGATGGTAGTCCGTATGTTTCTCTCTCTCTCTCTCTTTTTTTTTTTTTTTGATTTTTTGAATTTTTTATTTGTTTATTTTTTTTTATTTTTTTTTTTATTTTTTATTTTTTTTTGTGCATACACTCTTACCCTACCATCCAAAATAATACATCATAGGGAATGAAACTTCCCCTTACACTTGAATTTTTACATACTTTACAATAAACTAATCTAATGACTCGAATTAAGAAAATCAAAACACTTGGAGTACTTTTAAGATTAACGTACATACGGGGGTAATAAATGATGTTCCTCCCCATTACTCCATAAAATAAGTACTTTACCCATGAGTCCCAATCGTCCCAAAACAATATGTACAAGGATATGACTCGACTTAGCAACCATATAATCAATTAGATAATTAACTTAGGGTTTAACAAATAACAATAATGCACTAAAGATGAGTGCATACACGGAAGGCTAAGGTGATTTGGGTGTACATTTAAGTGGGGTGTAACAAATTCTTCCTTTAAGTAAGATGCTTAAAGTTAGAAACGAAAAGATAGGCTCGGAGGGGTGTACTAGGGGTTTCGTGTACTAAAAATGAGTACAATGCTAAGGTGTGGGAAAAATTAATTGACTTAACTAGCCAAGTAATATGACTTAAATGGTCAAGTAATTATGATACGGGTTTAACACAAGGGTGATCCTAATGCCTCTTATCATGTAGTAAATCCGACTACACGAATGTAGTCTCACTAGCGGTCTCGGGATGCATCACTAACGCAAGTTCTAGAATCTAAATGCTACCGGTACACTCATAAGCACTAATAGTAAATGCTTTTCCTATCAAATATAAAGGCGAACCTCACATATTTTGGTGGAAAATTTTTCTGAATAGTACGGTTTTGTGCTAGTCATACAATCTCCTATCCATGAGACGCTTGCTATGGCTAAAGTTTCACTCCTAAATGTTGTAAAAAAATTTAAATTTGGCGCTAAAATTGCACTAACAAGTATTTCTCATAGTTTTATTACACATCTACTATCAAACAAACAAACTTAAGCGAAAGTGTATCTGTAAGGTATCATCATTTTACCCTCCCTTTACACTTAGGATGAACATTGTCCCCAATGTTCAAGTAAAGAATGTAAAAGTGAAATAAGTAAAACGAATGAAATCAAATACTCCCCTGATTCGCTCGGTATGGATAATAAGATGGCCAGGTTAGATCTTCCTCCAAGAAAATGAACAATCAAAGCTTCCTTTCCAGAATAATAATCATCTTCTTGTCATACATAACCTATAAAACCTGAGAAAACAGATAAGGCAACCTCGCATAAAATCGGCAGCAATCTACATATGCTAAAAAATCCTAGAAAACAAAATAAGATATAATACTTGTGGAATGATGTTTGCAGATTTCCTGGAGATTATAATACTAGTAATTCAACAAAAACTTTAAGACTCCGTTAGAAAAACAAAACTGGTAATATTTCCAGATTTTTACACGTGACGCCGTCAAGAGGAAACTCGTGACGCCGTCAGAAGTGACCTGCAGAAATTCTTATGTTAAGTTTCCGGAAAATTTCTGGATAAACTTCGTCCTATTTCCTGGAAAATCCTGCAAAACATCATTATGAATCGATACAAGCATTTGACTATAACAAATATGAATATACATGTTCACTTAATATTGTGGAGAATCATGATCGGTTTTGTTTCTTTAAAAACATATTTGGGGTTTCCCCTTACACTTATCTTTTGCGAAATACCTTTGGATGAAGTTAAAACTAGGCCAAACGACAAAGTAAAGTATTTTCACTATTTTAGTTTTGAAACATGATATACCAACAATAAAAATAAAGCATGCATACGGAAGCAAATAATCAAACAAACAAAATAAAATCACACAAAACAAAGAATGACACCATAACCACATCCCATTATTACTAATTAACGTAAGCATAAAGATAAAAATAAAATTATCCAAGGTCAACAAAGGCCACAACCTAAACTATTACAATTCCAATTGTTTCAAATTACATCACTGATGCGTGGGAATCGCAACAGGCTTTACCTCTCGAGGGATCTCGAGAAGCTTACAACCCCCACCAGGCAGTGTACCTGATCGTTGTAGTATAGTATAGTGACAAGTACCGGGGGATTGATCGTTCAGCTAGGAATAGTGTCGTTAGGATTGAAATTAATCTAACTAGGTCTAAAGGTGAAGGATGATTCTTTTTGTATTTTTATATTTTATGAAAAGCAAGTAAAAATCTCGGGTTTTTGGAAGAGTGGGCGGAATTAGTTGCTAATCAACTAACCCAAAAGCTACTATTTAAACTAATTAACAAGAAAAATAAACTAGAGTTCTACAAGATAAGTGAAGCATGTTGATTCGTCCAAAACTAGTTATCTTTTATTTCTCAGCCACTTGTGAATGGCCAATGGTAAAGTCAAACTAATCAAGACAAATGCTTCCGTGAAATACAGTGTTTTCCCGGGTCGTAATGTCCCAACGAGGTTGTGATGATTAAAAACGAATCTGTGATTAGTGAATGTGAACAGGGAAGGTATAAAAGTGTGTGTGTGTGTTTAGACTAGGGTTTTATAAAATAAAATGACTTAATTAAACTATTACGTAAAACCTAGATATCTAAAACGTATAAACGTACACCAATTTAAAATCAGACGCGACTGCGTACTAAGGAAAAGGTGAGTTTTAAGAAAAATAAAATACAAGGGCTAAAAAATGAAAATTCTATAAACTTAAACTTAAAATAAAATTAAACTAAAAATAAAACTATTTTTAAGATTATTATATAATTTATTATTAATTATTTAATTAATAACTATTTAACTATTTAATTAGAAAATTATAAATACTACAAATTAAATTAAAAATTTATAAAAATAATTTTTAAAACTTAAAATGAACTTGAAGAAAGTATAAAAAATAAAAATAAATCTTTTTGTCTTTTTATGAATTTCTTATTAATTAAAAACTATTAATATTAATTAAACTATTTAAACTATTTTAAATTACAAATATTATTAAACTAACTTAGAAATTTATGAAAAATTTTATATAACTAATTAACCATCATGGGAATCCTAAAAAATTATAAAAACTTTATTTTATATATTTTTAAACTAGTTAACTAATCATTATTCTATTTATTAATTAATATCTAATTAAACTATTTAAATTATGAAAACTATTAAATAAACAGTAAAAATTCTAGAAAAATTACTTAAATTATATTATGACTTATAAAAGCTATAAAAAATATAAAAACTAGGTGTTGCTATATAAAAATTAATTATGCTATTTAAAACTTATTTATTAATTAATTACTAATAAAACTATTATTAAATCTAATAAATATCAAATGACAATATAAAAATCTAAGAAAATTATTTAAAATACTTTAATATATAAGGAAATTAATAAAAATATAAAAACACAAATTACTTAATTAAAATCTAAAAATGAAAATTAAAATTTAATTAAATTAAATAGAAACTATCACTTACTATTATTTTGTTTTTTTCTTGAATTTTCTTTTTCCAAACTATATTATACCTAAATATAACTAACTTTTGTAAAAACAATAATTTTAGAACTTAAAAATAAGCTGAGAAAAAGCTAAGAATCAAAACAGTTGACTATTGTTGACTTTGATGAGAAATAAGCTCAAATGAGCTTATGTGGGACCCACCTTGGTATATTCTGGTACTAATAAGTGAGTTGGAGTTGTCAAAACTTGATTTGGCCAAATAAGCTCAGTAGATAAGCTTATAAGCACAAATAAGCTAATCCAAAACTCAAATACTACACAGACTGGGGACAGAATTGATGGCTTATTCTAGGTGGGGTCCACAGGGGATTAGGTCAAACAAGAGGTCAAACCTAATAGTCTACTAGGAGGGGGGTTGTATGGAACTGGTTTTATGGTGTGGGACCCACTGGGTTGGTCACAAAACACCACCAAAGTGGTGGTGATAGGGTGGTATCTGGTGTGCAGGGCAACTACCCAGGCCTGCAAGTGTCTTTAGGCAGTTGTGGGGCCCACCTCAAAAATCCTAAAAATATAACAATGTTGGGATTCTAAAGTTGAGATGGTAGACTTGAAATCCTAAAAAGCACAAGGTCTAATACCTGCTACAAAATTCTAAACAAATCTCTCAAGTTTTGTCAAAACCTGAGAGATGTAATTTTGACTTTTGAGTGAAACTAGCTAGTTTGACTTTTGTGAATTTCTAGACTATATTACTGATTGATTAAGATGTTTTAAGCTATGAATAATCTAAATTAAGCTAGAACTAATCAATATAAGCTAAGGTGAGGGTTTGTGGACCTTAAAGCCTTGACAGTTAACTGTCAAGGACTTTGGAGGTGGATTTTTAACTTTTGGCTGTATAAGTGACCTAGTTATTGGTTTCACAGACCTAAGTTACACTAATAAAACATGTATCAAAAGGAAACAATACCAACAAACACCCTGAACACAGAGGTATTGGTTAAACCAAACACCCCCTTAACTAAACTAATTTATGATTTTCAAAGCTAAACATGAATTTAAACCACAATATTGATTCCTAACACTAAATTATAACTAAATAAGATTAAATGAACCTGAATCAAGCACAACACAAGCAGAAAACACAATTTTGTCAAGATTGAGTGTTTCACTGTGAGGTTTTTGGATTTTAAGTACAATTGATTTCCAAAGAACAAGTAAACTATATTATTCAATATTATTATTATGCATTACTAATTAGATAATAAAAACACAATTAGAAACAATATTATACAAGTTATAATAAAAATGCCAAAATTATAAATTTGGCTTACAAATTTATCCAAGCTGAGCAAAAGTGAACCAGGGACCAAGACTTACCCTAACAACCTTCCACAAGGTTTCTAAACCATAAATAATCCAATTCATACCCTGCTCCAAGCTTCCACTTCCCTGAACATTGATTTTTAATTTTATTCCTATTTTCTTGATTTTTTCTTGAATTTTGCTTTTTAATACCTTTAACTGTTTTGATGATTTTAAAAGCTTATTTAAGCTTTGTCAAGGCTTTAGTTAGCTTATTAAACTCAGAAAAACAACTATGAACAACAATTGAGCTATTTGTGATTTTTGAAATGTAATGAAGTTGCATAATCTGAGAACTGAGATGAAACTTGAAATTAAGACTTAATAAAGTTCCAATTACATGAATTAAACCTGATACAAGCTTTAGAAAGTGAAATTACAACTAATAATGTATTCTATACTACCTACGATTACACCTTAACTAAGCTACTCTAATAATCCATCACCACTGCCTCTTTCTTGATTTATAGATATCTTCTGAGTTTGTGGGACCCACTGGGGCATTTCCCACCATCTGTGAGCCATTGATTTGGTCAATTCAATCCAAGCCGTTTAAAAGTCTTTTTGGCGCGAAAAAGTCTTGGGGCAGATATAGCTTGCGTGGTGAGGTTTTCAAGGGTCTGGAAGGTAGTGTGAGGTGGAGGGATTGCATGGAGAGGCTGGGGGTTGAGGTGGAGGCAAAACAGTGGGCTGGTATGGTGGTTTTGGCTGTGTGAGTGAGGGAGGGGGAAGGTGAATAGTAAGGGTGGTTTGGCGGGGTCAACGCAGGTCAAAGACCTGGTTTTTATTAATAAAAGGGTGTGGGCCGGTTGGTTTTGGGCTTGGGTAATAAAAGTGGGATGGGCTTAGTTGTTGTGTTGGGTTTGGATTTGGTTTAATATAATACATAGGTCCGGTTGGTTTATTTTATGCACAAGGACCAAAGTTGTAATTTGGATAAAGTTGAGGGGTTGTTTGTGGCATTATTCCAAAATTATCACAAGGGTCATAATTGCCATATGTGAATAGTATAAGGGTAGGTTTTGATAATTTTCACTTTTAAATACCCGGGGACTATTTATGCCAAACCTTCAAACTTGAGGGACCAATTTGTATTTCCTCCAAACTTTTCACATAAGGACCAAACCTGCAAAAGATTATTAGTAAAAGGACCAAAATTGATTTTTCTCAAAGTTTTTATATCCCAGGGACCTTTTCTGTCAATTTCCAAAGTTGAGGGACTAAACTTGTAATTTTATGAAACTTTGCACCAAAGGACTAAATATGTAACTTTATGATTAAAAAGGACCTTTGATGACTTTTTCATGTTTTTAGAATAACCAGGGACTAGTTTTGACAATTTATGAAACTTGAGGGACTGAAACTGCCAATTATGCAAACTTTGTACGTTTTTCATCTGTTTTTGCATATTTTGCATTTGAAACATATAAAACACACCTTTAAGATATTTTAAGTATTTTGATACATATTTGAGTGTTTTTGTATGTTTTGGCAGTTCAGATTAGTATAAAATGATGAGTATTTAGACACTCATCACATGTCTACCCATGATATGTTACTCCTTGCTAGCTATCCAATCCTACCTATTGAATTGTAACCTTGTTTTAATTGACGGGTTGTATTCCTTAATACTATTCATGGGGTGGCATACATAACTCCCCAATTCTATGAGCTCTTATCTCCTCCTACACCATGCCCAGCACAACTATAGGGATTGTAAACAGTGGCTCATGCATTAAATACAACCAATAAAGACCTAGTACGCCTCGGTTCATGTTTCTTAAGACGTTCAAGCATGTTACCATTTGGAGATCTGCCAGTTTTCTTAAGCCTAACATATAAATCATTCGATCAAAACAAGAATCAATAGGAAACAAGGATTATAAACTAAACCAATTAGATCTATCGAAGTGTCATGCCCTAATTGATGAAGATAGACACAAACATCAACAAGGAATCAATAAGATCTAATCAATTATATACAAGTTTCACACAATCATAAGTAGACACAAGGTGAATTAGCAAAACATAATCAAAGAAAGACAATCAACAAGAATAATGAAAGACGTAGTTGAGATAGAATCATCAAACCAATACATGATGTTTATAGAGTGATTGAAACCCTCTAAGTTGCTGGAAAAATACCCACCTAAACCCAGGAATCGACTTTAGGGTTTAGGGCTTACAAAAAGTGAAGTTATGAAGTTATATTTATAGGCATGTTTTCTGTCGGCCCTTCGTGACGGCATCAGCCCGTACTCTTGACTCCATCAAGACCATTTTTTCACCAAATTGTAGATCTCTTCGTCCTCTTCGCGTGGGCTTTTGAATCACCTAAATCCGAGTTCGTATGCAAAAGTTATGACCAAAACAATATCAGCTACTCTGCGCGCAAGTTTTGACAAATTTACACGTGACGGCCTTGGTGACGGCCTTGGTGACGCCGTCATCAACCACGGTATTTTATTCTTGGGACTCTAACGCCGTCAAGATGACTTCTGACGCCGTCACCACCTACGGTGTTTTATTCTTGATGTCTGACGCCGTCAGGGTGTAACTCTTGACGCCGTCACCTAGTGCTTCCAGCATGGAAAATTGATACTTTGCCGTTTTCTTCACTTTTATGCTCCAAAAATGTCCAAAATGGCTTCTTTTCCAGAATTCACTCTCCAAGTACCTAAAATCACAAAAGGAACGATTTAGGGCAATATTTGATCAAATAAATTTGGATTCGGGCTTAAATGACCCCCTAAAAACGGATCATTTTTCGCCTCATCATATATCCCTACACTTGGGATTTGCTTGTCCTCAAGCAAATGAGCTTTTCCACCAATCAAAATACAAGTTAGGGGTCATTTAACACTAATATAAAAGTAATTACAACAAATGATCATTCCACCTTAGTCAAAACAAGCACGGAAATTATACACTAGCACCTCACATTAAGTATTTGGATACTCTCATCTCTCAGGTGTTGAAAATTTATATGTCATAATTGGAAATGGAGAAATATCACTCTCTACCTGTCATAGCAAATAGATTACCATAGGCTTGGGAAAGGATCAAACTTCCACCACTTGGCGTAAGCACCTAGGATAGACTATCAAAGAGGTCTTTTAAAGGGTTATAACGTTAGGTGTAGGGGATATGGAAAACACGGTTTTGTTGGATAAACGGATATTTTACTGGTGGCAAGTCAATTGTCTTAGTTAACTACATGTACAATGAGGCGTTGCTAAACCAAGACTCGACTCAACTTAAACTAACTACGACTCTTTTTGGATTTTCAAGACACTATTTGACTTAAACATAAATAAAAGAAATGGATGGTAGCCTGTATGTTTTTCTCTTTTCTTTTTTTTTTTCTTTTTTTGATTTTTTTTTTTTTTTTTTTTTTTTTTTTTTTTTTTTGCATACACTCTTACTCTACCATCCAAAATAATACATCAAAGGGAGCTCGTTTCCTCCCTACACTTGAGCTTTTACATACTTTACAATCAACTATTCTAATGACTCGAATCAAGATAATCAAAACACTTGGAGTGCTTTTAAATATTAATGCACATATGGGGGTAATAATTGACATCATCCCCATTACTCCATTACAATAGTACTTTACCCATGAGTCCCAATCGTCCCAAAACAATATGTACAAGATATGACTTGACTTAGCAACCATGTAATCAATTAGACAACTAACAAATGGTTTAAACAATTAACAATAATGCACTAAAGATGAGTGCATACAAGGAAGGCTAAGGCGATTTGGTTGCACATTTGGGGTGGATTGTAAACAAATTCTTCCTTTAAGTAAAATGCTTAAAGTTAGAAACAAAAAGATAGGCTCGGAGGGGTGTACTAGGGGTATCGTGTACTAAAATTGAGTACAACGCAAAGGTGTGGGAGAATTACTTGACCTATGAAGTCAATGTAATTATATTACAGGTGTAGAACAAGGGTTATTCTAATGCCTCTTATCATGTAGTAAATCCTAACTACACGAATGTAGTCTCACTAGCGGTCTCGGGATGCATCGCTATCACAAGTTCTAGAATCTAAATACTACCGGTACACTCATAAGCACCAACAATGAATGCTTTTTCCTAAAGATCTAAGGGCGAACCTCACATATTTGGGGTGGAAATTTTTGAGTGGTATGGTTTTTGTGCTAGTCATACAACTCCTATCCATGAGACGCTTATTAAGACTAAAGTTTCACTCCTACATGTTGCAAAAATTTTTAAATTTGGTGCTAAAATTGCCCTAACAAATATTTCTCTCAGTTTTATTACACATTCACTATTAAACAAAACAAAAACCAAGTGGAGTAATAGTTTCTAATATACCCTCCCTACACTTAAACCGAACATTGTCCCCAATGTTCTAGATAAAAGATGTAAAAGTAAATAAATAAGAATGAAAGAAACTAATACTCCCCTGATTCGTTCACCGTGGATAATGTGACCACATGGTTAAATCTACCTCCAAGAAGACGAACGTTGAAAGCTTCCCTCCAGAAATATAAATCATCTGCTTGTCCTGTAATCAACAAACACAAAAACCAAAGCATCAAACCGAACAAAAATCACAACTAGATGTAAGTCCAGACTTAGAAATAGAAACAAGACAAAGCAACAAAAGGATAGGATACTTGTGGAATGAATTACAAATAGGAACTCATAAAACATATCCACAATTATTGACATACAAACAAGATAAAATATATGCTAATCATGAATTGTGAAGTTTTCATGTTCGAATTTAGTTCTTTTTAACAAGATATAAATTTCCCTACACTTATCTTTTTGTAAAATACCTTTATATGCAATTAAGACGAGGTTAAAAACAAAATAAAGCATTTTCACAAATTATTCGAAACATGAAAATTAAACAACTATGATTAAGCATATATGACACAAACAAACAAATAAAACAAAAACATCAAACAATTAAAAACATGGGTTGCCTCCCAAGAAGCGCTTGTTTTTGTTCGAGTCACGAGCCTGACTCTACCCTTATTTAATGGAAATAGGGGAGGTTTTCCCTACACTTAGGATTAAGTGCGGGTGGAAGTAGCGATACACACCCTTAGGGTGGAAATATGCCACGTGAGGTGAAGGGGGTGAGTGAATGGCTTCCTTCATCCTAAAACTACCCGGATAATATAGGTTGATGGGTGGGTCGGTTCCTCTTTTGTCTCCTAGAAATAAATCTAAGGATGGGAAGTTGTGTAAAGGTTGAGGTTCCGGTTCATCAACATTAGGAAATTCCCTAGAACTAGGAGTAAGGTTATCACTACAAGTATTCAAACCTATATCCTCTAGTGGTGCTTGGTCCAAGGGTTCTACCTCAATTGGGGTTCCTATAGTCTCATCTACTTCTTTCGGGTAAGTCACGGGCGGTGTATGTGCCTCAAATGATGGTAGGACTTGTGGGGTACTTTGTGGGCTTGGATTATCCACCTCATCCTCCTTCAAACTTGTTATTGATTGATTTGTGATGTTGTTTGTCGGGTTGTCTACTCTATAATAATATTGGGCACAATCTTCTATGGCATCCCATGCTTCTTCAGCATTTAATTCCCTAAGGTCCCCGTTGGTAAAATCGTCAATGTACCTTTGGTCATACGGGTGGACACTATAGTAAAAGCTTTGATTTAGGTACCATAGATTGAAACCATGATGAGGGACTATTCGTAGTAAATTTTTAAAACGAGTCCATGCATCATAAATAGGTTCATCTCGATATTGTTTGAACATCAAGATGTCATTGGGAGTGAATGGGTTTCGTGGTCGGTAGTATGGTGGATTCGCGTTCTCCATAGTGGTGAACGGAAGAGTCAATGGAAAGGTTTCTACGAACAAATACACAAAGAAAAGATAGACTACGAGAAAGCTAATAAAAAGAAAATAAAAATCTCACTAAAACGGAATCTAATGAGTAGACCTAATAAAAATCAAATTCAACCTAAACAATAACTATTCCCCGGGCTGCGGCGCCAAAAACTTGGTGCGTGAGAATCGCAACAGGCTTTACCTCTCGAGGGATCTCGAGAAGCTTACAACCCCCACCAGGCAGTGTACCTGATCGTTGTAGTATAGTATAGTGACAAGTACCGGGGGATTGATCGTTCAGCTAGGAATAGTGTCGTTAGGATTGAAATTAATCTAACTAGGTCTAAAGGTGAAGGATGATTCTTTTTGTATTTTTATATTTTATGAAAAGCAAGTAAAAATCTCGGGTTTTTGGAAGAGTGGGCGGAATTAGTTGCTAATCAACTAACCCAAAAGCTACTATTTAAACTAATTAACAAGAAAAATAAACTAGAGTTCTACAAGATAAGTGAAGCATGTCTACCCATGATATGTTACTCCTTGCTAGCTATCCAATCCTACCTATTGAATTGTAACCTTGTTTTAATTGACGGGTTGTATTCCTTAATACCATTCATGGGGTGGCATACATAACTCCCCAATTCTATGAGCTCTTATCTGCTCCTACACCATGCCCAGCACAACTATAGGGATTGTAAACAGTGGCTCATGCATTAAATACAACCAATAAAGACCTAGTACGCCTCGGTTCATGTTTCTTAAGACGTTCAAGCATGTTACCATTTGGAGATCTGCCAGTTTTCTTAAGCCTAACATATAAATCATTCAATCAAAACAAGAATCAATAGGAAACAAGGATTATAAACTAAACCAATTAGATCTATCGAAGTGTCATGCCCTAATTGATGAAGATAGACACAAACATCAACAAGGAATCAATAAGATCTAATCAATTATATACAAGTTTCACACAATCATAAGTAGACACAAGGTGAATTAGCAAAACATAATCAAAGAAAGACAATCAACAAGAATAATGAAAGACGTAGTTGAGATAGAATCATCAAACCAATACATGATGTTTATGGAGTGATTGAAACCCTCTAAGTTGCTAGAAAAACACCCACCTAAACCCAGGAATCGACTTTAGGGTTTAGGGCTTACAAAAAGTGAAGTTATGAAGTTATATTTATAGGCATGTTTTCTGTCGGCCCTTCGTGACGGCGTCAGCCCGTACTCTTGACGCCGTCAAGACCATTTTTTCACCAAATTGTAGATCTCTTCGTCCTCTTCGCGTGGGCTTTTGAATCACCTAAATCCGAGTTCGTATGCAAAAGTTATGACCAAAACAATATCAGCTACTCTGCGCGCAAGTTTTGACAAATTTACACGTGACGGCCTTGGTGACGGCCTTGGTGACGCCGTCATCAACCACGGTATTTTATTCTTGGGACTCTGACGCCGTCACCACCTACGGTGTTTTATTCTTGATGTCTGACGCCGTCAGGGTGTAACTCTTGACGCCGTCACCTAGTGCTTCCAGCATGGAAAATTGATACTTTGCCGTTTTCTTCACTTTTATGCTCCAAAAACGTCCAAAATGGCTTCTTTTCCAGAATTCACTCTCCAAGTACCTAAAATCACAAAAGGAACGATTTAGGGCAATATTTGATCAAATAAATTCAGATTCGGGCTTAAATGACCCCCTAAAAACGGATCATTTTTCGCCTCATCAATCACCATCAATAAATTGTTCAAACATAATAGACATCAAGACAGATCATTGGGGAGGGGGACCATAACGGTAGTCATAACCAGGGGGGAGGTGCCCAGTGTACCCGTAGGGAGGGTAGTCTATCTCACGACCAGGGAAGGGGTCAATCTGCAGCTGGGGCTCGATCTAATCACTGGTAGAGAGGTGCTGCATCTGGCGGATAGTATGATCGTACATCCAATCAAAGCGCTGGTCAGTGGTGGTCCGCCATGCGTCCACCTGACCCATCCAGGTCCCCTGGTGTGCCTGCCAGTCTCCCCGACTCATGTGTCGGTAGTAATCAGCTTACCCAACCTCATAATCCCCGAACTGATGCTGCTGGGGTGCTCCCTCATCATCATCATCATCCTCAGCACCATCAGGTCCTCCTGCCACGTACCAGGTATAGGACTCATCCACCAGCTGCATCACGATGCTCATCTGCCTAAGGGATTTAGCCCTCACTACCCTACAAGCCCCACAGTCGCTCAAGTATCCCATGATCTGGGGAGCAAGCAGCTCATAAGATCGAGCCAACCGGGTCACGAACATCCCCCCATACACCTTGTCAATATCCCTCTCTCCCACACTGGTCTTCAAATAGCTGGCTACCCAAAATGGGATGTTGTAGTAAACATCCGCTGAAAAGATGGTATATAGGTAGAAAAGATCTGAAGCAGTGACACGGTGAGTGGTGCCATGATGCCCCGACAAGCTGTATGTGATGCACCTGTGGGTTAACCTGATCACGGGGTCCCTTATTGATGCTGCCATAGTAGTCGAGGTGTACACCCCATTCCCAATGCTCGGCCAAAAAGTAGCGCACCTCATATCGTTCCTCACAGTCTCCCCATGTAACAACCTTTGCATAAAACCTCCCTCAACAGCCTCCTCCCTAGTGTACAAACCAATCCTCCACCCAAACTCAGTAACCAAACATGATCGAACCTCCCCTCCGAACCTAAAGTAAATAGTGGTACCCCCATATCCGTCCTGGCCTCTGCCAAATCAAAGTGAAAAGTCGCAAAAAACTCCCTAACCAACTCACTATACACAGTCTCCCTCATCCTGAACAACTTCTCCCATTGAGGATCCGTGAACCCATCGGTTTGGATCCTCCCCAAAAACTTAGCCTCTAAACCTTGGGATCTCAGAAACGCCCAATCAATCATAGCACCAGCATCAATGTGGTGATGAACAAGCTCCGCATACTTAGTTGTAGCGGCAACATTGTCGAACTCACCCCAACTGTGGACCAATTCCTCATAGTTAACTTGTTGGGACCTAGAGGAGCTGCCACGGTGTTGTCGTGATCGCTTGCTCATTTTCCTAGAAAAAGATAGAGTGGACGGAAACGATTAGAATGAGAATTTTATTGGCTCATGCTGTCAGACACATCTGACGTCGTCAGGAAGGAGATCCTGACACCGTCAGACCAAGCAGAAATCGGGCCATGCAATTACGAGGGAAAAATCAATTTTCAAACTCTAAACCTATTACCCAAACACCCCTTTAGGCAGAAAACATGGGTGGGGGGTCAAAAAATCCGTGGTATGAAAGATTTTTCCTAAATTAATGCATGATTCAAGTAGGACAACATCATCTAATGGTAACCTCATGATTACAAATCACCAAGGGGAAGGCATTACGATTTATCAAAGATGGGTCAAAAATGGGGTTTCGGATGAAAGGGGTTTTCAAAATTGGTTGAACCTAAGGACAATTGAACGAAAAAGAGTGAGGAAAAACTACTTACCAAGTGGAGATTAGTCACGGAAGATGTCGGATTGGATGATGGAGACTCGGAGGTGGAGCAGCAGTTTGGGTGAGATTTGTGGGGTATGAGTTGAAAGTGATGGAGTTTGGGTTATTATTGCTGAGATAGCGAGGTGATGGCGTCAAGAGTTAACATCTGACGCCGTCAGATGCCCGCATCAGGAATAGAAAGTGGTAATTCCACATTCAGTCCCTGTACTTAGTGTGAATAGCTAAACACAAGTAAAAACTATGAGTAGCTATCCCATTAGTGAAGTCCACCAGGGTCAAACGTTTCATTACTGCCACGGAAAGAGGTGTGGTTGTAAAAAGGGGTGGGTAAGGTTTTAGTTAAGTTGTAACCTTCGCATTGGTCAACGGTGGGTACAAAGAGGTGTTGTTCCATAGAGGGTCTCAAAGCTGTGGTGTTTTTGAGGTGCAACCTCTTTACACCGGGTTTAAAACCAAAGGAACGTATCTTGCACAAATTTGGGAGCGTGGTTTGCAAGCATCCAACGAAAATGTTATGAAATTGCGGATTCTTCACTTCCTGAGGATGCTTACAAAAGTAGGAGGTGATTGACGGTGAAGCAATTGGAAAGGATTTCTCGTTATCCTCTTGGTCAAACACCAAAGGAGTTGAAACTTCAAAGATTTTTTCAATTTTTCTTGGTGCAGATTCTTCCTTAATCTTCTCTTTGATCCTTGATATGAATTTGTCTGCTAAATCCATAAAAGCATTGCGAGTGCTTTCCATGCGTGCTTCTAAGTGCCGGATTTGTTTTTCCTGATTATTCATGAAGGTTACCATTATCCCTTCAAACTCCTCTTGTCGTGAACGTTCAGGAAAATTATGGTTGCTAACTGCATTCCTACGTATATTAGGATTCCACGCGGTTTCAGTAGCAGGTTTTTCAGCTCTCATTAATTCTTTTACCTGCTTCTCGATACTTCCTAATAATTGTTCTTGGGTGGCGTGTGCGTAATCAAGTTTCCCCTTGCTTGAAAACATCGGGTCCACCCATCCTTCTTCTTCGTACTGTGCCAACCCCTCAAGAACTTTCCAGCATTCGTCAATGCTAAGTCTGTTTAGCCTGCCCTTGGCTGCGTAATCTATAGCCCTCCTTGTTTGATAGTTAACTTTATCGTAAAAGATATGAATCTGGGGGGTGAGGGACTTTTCGGAGTAGGTCTTTGTATCGAGTCCATGCTTCGTAAAAGGTTTTACCTTGATGTTGTTGAAACATCAAGATGTCATTTCTAAGCTTGGTAGTTCTTCCCGGTGGGAAAAATTGAGCAAGGAAACGAGTGGTGAGATCATCCCATGAGGTGATGGATCCCGCGGGTAAACGCTCTATCCATTGGCTAGCTTGATCACGTAGAGAGAATTGGAATTGGCGTAATCGGGTTGACTCTCGAGTTGTAACATAAAGGTCTATAGAATCTACAATTTTAAGGAAGTCCTTGAGATGTTGATTTGGATCTTCGGTACGAAGTCCATGGAATGCACATCTGCTTTGCACCAACCGGATGGTGTCGGATCGCAAGGGGGTCACATTGGCTCCTTGGGTGAGCTCAATGGTGTTTCGGTAGCCTTGGTGGCTAGGTCAGGAATACTCTCCTAAGGTTCGGGGCCTAAGAGGTTGGTTATCTAGTGTTGGGTTTTGTTGTGGTGGGATGACGGGTTCAAAGATGTTACCATCGTCCATGATGTCGGATGGCGAAGAGTTACGAACAAGAACACGAAGAAATAAGATAGATGATTGATGCTAAACCACCTAACTTATATTGACCAAATAATGGTCAACAAAGTCAAAGGCCTAGAGTCAATTGCTCCGTGGAATATAGGGTTTCCCCGGGTCGTTATGTCCCGACGAGGTGTGAATGGTAATCAAATGGTTATGTGATCGGGTGAATTTGGATGAAAAGGGATTTGAGTTTAATTAAACTACGGAATCTACAATGAAATAGCTTAAACAAGCTATATGAATAAGACGGGAAAGAAGGAAAAACCAGAAACGTTTAAAACTTAAAAACGCGTACGTTACGTTTAAATAAAACGTAAACGTACGAAATAAAACGTAAAAACGGAAATCTGAAAACACCCAGGGGGTGAAAATGACTTTTTTACAAACTTAAAAGTAAAAGAAAATTTTTAGAAAAAGAAAATAAATTTTAACACTAATTAATTATTTATTATTAATTAAATTCTAGTTAATACTAATTATTAATATTTAAAACATTTAAATACAATATAATATTAATTAAACACTAAAAAGGTGAAAATAAAATTTCTAAAATTATAAAATAACTAAAAATAAGTTTTAAAAATAAAAATAAGCATTTTTGTCTTTTTGTGATTTTTCTATTAATTAATTACTAATTATCTAATTAAACTATTTTAAATTAAGAAAAATACTAAATGAACAGTAAAAATTATAATAAAATTTCTAAAATTACTTTATAACATATAAAAGCTATAAAAAATATAAAAACTAAGTTTTACTTAATAAAAACTAATTATGCTATTTTAAACTTAATATTAATTAATAATTAATAAAACTAAAATTAATTCTAATAAATTCTAAATAATAAAATAAAAATCTGAGAAAATTACTATAAATACTTTAATATAATATAAATTTAAGAAAAATATAAA
Source organism: Artemisia argyi (assembly GCA_030686995.1). Lineage (NCBI taxonomy): Eukaryota > Viridiplantae > Streptophyta > Magnoliopsida > Asterales > Asteraceae > Artemisia > Artemisia argyi. The sequence continues at coordinate 23,723,294 of CM060687.1, read as the reverse complement.
AATGACAAGTACTTAATAAAAATATAAAAATGAAAATTAAAATTAAATAAAATTAAATAGAAACTATCACTTAAAATTAACTTTGATTTTCTGGATTTTCTTTTTAGAAACTTGTTTTATAACTAAAAACAAGAACTTTTTGTAAAAGCAAACTTTTTAGAACTTAATAATAAGCTGGAATAAGCCAATAAGTTGTTACAGTTGACTTAGTTTGACCAAGGTGAGAAATAAGCTAAAATGGCATTAGGTGGGACCCACTATGGCTGAATCTGGTTCCAATAAGTTAGGTTAACTTATATAAGCTGGAATAAGCCAAAAGGTTCCCACAGAATAAGCCAAAAGCCAACAAATAAGCAATTGGAACTTTGAAACTTAACTAAAAATGGGACAGACTTGTGAGCTTGATTTAGGTGGGTCCCAGGGGATTTCAGGTCAACCCAAGGGTCAAAACTCAAGGTATGGTAGGAGGGGGGTTGAGAGGAACAAGGTTTATGGCCTGGGGCCCACTGGTTTGGCTGGAAAACCACCACCAAGTGGTGGTGGTGGTGGTGTGTCTGCTGAGACAAAGCAGAGGTGTGCCCTGCAAGTCACTTTGTGGCTTTGTGGGGCCCACAAATAAAATCACAAAAATAAGCAGACCATGGAAACTTGTAGATGAGGTGGTAGACAATTAAAAGAAACAAGTTTTACATCTAGAAAGCAAACACAAAAATCAAATCAATTTCTCAAACTTTTGGAAAAATCTGATAACTTGAAATTTTGACTTTACATAAAACTTGGTACTATGACTTTTATGGACTTGTGGATGATTATACTGATTAAAGAAGTTGTATTAAGCCTATAATAAGTTAAATTACCCTACATATATTAGTTTAGGACTGATTTGAGGGTCTGTGGATCCTAATTCCACAACAGTGGACATATATTAGGATCAATGGGTCAATTTTGACTATTTGCAAAAAGGAACTTGGTTTAAAGCCTTTTCTTGACCAAATGTGCACTAGTGCAGTCTACTTAAGCAGAAATAACATCAATAGAACAACAAGATCACAACACAAATAACTAATCCAAACAGTCCCTTATTAAACTAGAAATGAGATTTTTCAAAACAAATGATGGGTTAAGGCAAGCTTACTGATTCTAACTTATATTCTAAGCAAATAAGATGATTTGAAAACTATCTTAATGAAGAACTAAACACAATGACAATAACAAACTAAAAATGGGAAGTTATAACTAAAACAAGAACTAAAAGAATGATTTAAGATGCAAACCTTAGTTTAGTATCACAAAGCTCATCAGAGCTTGTCACCTAGCTCAAATAAGACAGAGAACATTCCCAAACACCCTGCTCAATCACCTTAATCTTAATCATGTACCTCTGTTGACTTTCATTGACTTTTTGTGATTTTGAGAATGAGATAGTACAAATGAAACAATAAGCTCACCAATAGCTATAAAAAGCTATAATGAATCTTAATTAGCTTCTGGATTACTTAACAACTTAGTCTTAACACTATTAATTTTGAAATGGGATTTTGAGCATTTGTTGGAATAATCATGAACTGAAAATGAACAACTGAGACTTATATTGAGAAAATTAATTGAAACTACACTGAGAAGTCTTGATTACAAACCTTAGTAACTGAAAATAATAACTTAAAAAGCTTAAAATTACATTTAATTCTAATTACTTAACTAAACTACTCTACCTAAAGCTAACCGACTCCTTCTTCTCTTTTTCTTTTCTTAAACAGGCCTTGGAGGCTATCTCAAACTTTCCCACTATCATCTGGGCCGTAGGATGAGCTAGGTTGATCACAGCCTTTGAATCTGCTTTTGGCGGGAAAGGTGGGATTGGCAGTTGTGGTGTTTGGTGAAGGAATTTAATGCTGAGGAGGGGGGTTGTGAGGGTTGGTGATAGCTTTAATTATAGTTGGTGAGGTTGGTGAAGAGGGGGGGGGGGGGCATGAACCTGGAATTAGGGGTGTTAATGGGAGGTTAAGGAGAAGATGAACAGTGGTGATGGTTGGGTTTGACCCGCGTTGACCCTGGGGGTGTTATTAGTTTTAGGAGTGGGCCGGGTTTGGATGTGGGCAAAGGGTGGATCAGGGTGGTAACTGGACCAGGCCAAAAAGGTGTGGGGTGGTTTGGTTTTGGTTTTGTAAGATAAGGGTCCAATTGGTTTTAATAAATATCACAAGGACCAAATTGCAAAAACTGAAACCATAGGGACTGAAAATGTAATTTTTCCCAAAGTTATAATAAGGACCAAAATTGCATAATTTAAATAACCAAAATCCATTTTTGCAATTTTTGTATTTTTCAAAATTCCCGGGGACTAAAAATGATAATTTTTAAAGTCCGGGGACTAAAATTGCCATTTTATGAAAATCTTTTATCCAAGGACCAAATTTGAACATTTTTGAATTTCCAAGGACTAAAAATGATTTTTCATCCAAAATTATCCCACCAGGGACCAAATCTGCCAAAATCTGTAACTCCAGGGACTAAACTGTAAATTCTCAAAACTTTTCCAATTTTTCACCAAAGGACAAAATATGACAACTTATGATTGTAAAAGGACCTTTGGTGATAATTTTCTATATTTTGAATATCCAGGGACTAGATTTGTAATTTTATGAAAGTTGGGGGACTGAAACTGCCAATTTTGCAATCTTTGTACGTTTTTCATCTGTTTTTGCTCATTTTGCATCTAAAACATATAAAACACAATTTTGAAATATTTTCAGTATTTTGATGCATTACTGAGTGTTTTTGTATGTTTTGCAGTTCAGATTTGACCAAAAATGATGAGTGTTTGAGCACTCATCAATCCCCCACACTAAACTATTGCTAGTCCCTAGCAATACTGTTTTGAAAACTTGATGGATTTGAAAAACTCTTTACCAAAAGCCATCACTTCTGGAGTAGCCAGGTGTAAGAACTGTGGCACACCTGATAACCGTGTGATTTTGAGCAAACCACCAGCTGTCAACAGATTTGAGTAGTCTTTACCAAAAGCCGTTTGCTTCTGGACTAGCCAGCATCTTGATGGACTAAGTCAACATCTTGGTAAGCTGATTACCAATTATGGATTTTCCACGGCCTTTACCACAAGCCATAATCTTGTGGGCTAGCCAACTCATTTGTTTTCGGGGAGTTGATGAACCATACAATTTTGGGCAAATTGCCAGCCGTCAACGGATTTGATTTATCTTTACCAAGAGCCGTTTGCTCCTGGATTAGCCAATCCCTTTTGTCGGTTAGACAAGGTGGACTGATTACCACAAAAATTTTGAAGCACCGGTGAAAAAATTTTTGAAATTTTGGCTAAAAACGGGGGTATTATATAGTAAAATGTAATAAAATTCGCTAGAATAGCGAATACCCCCACACTTAGCATGAATATTGTCCTCAATATTCAAAATCCCGGCTATTATGCCGACATTTTGAACGTAAAAGGGCAACATTACAAGCTAAGCGTGGAAAACACCATTTTGTTTTTCACTCTTGTAACCATAGCATGGGGGACTCCCCCACACTTAGGGTGAAAACCCTATAAGCATGCTACTGTTTTTGTTTACCGAGTCGCTAGCTTGACTCGACCCCGAATTCATTTGTCCTTGGGGAAGCATGATGTGGAAGAAGCAATCTCAATCGGACTTTCATTCAAGATGTTTGGACAAACATTTGAAGCACGTGAAAGTTCCACACCGATGAGATAAGTATCCGGCTCAAAATAATGATACATGAAAATGCCGGGATCAAAGATGGTGTCCTCACTCCCGAAGGAGTGAAGAACAAGAGAAGTCACCCTGTAGGTGAAGAAAAGGAAGAAAATCATGATAAAAAGCATGATTTGATCTTCTTCCTCGAGATGAGGCTCAATAGCCTGAGTTTGGATTTCAAAGGGTAAGCTCGTAAACAACCCGGGAGGGTGGGTGGGAATTTGCAAATTCTCATAATTGAGAGCATCTCCCCCCGGGATTTCAAACTCCGGAGGAGTTATGACATGATGAGCGAGTTCACCGGAGAACTCCTCATGAAGAGAATCTTTCACATGATGTGAATCTGTGAATTCATGTTCCGGAATAGACTCATCACAATCCTCATTCTGAATATCAAAGATTGGATTATCAGAAACAAAGTGAATTCAGAATCGAATTCAAATAGAGGATTGATGAGAGTGGTATTGAATGTTTCAGGAACAAAGTGATCAATATTCTCTATTAGACTGCTGGGATAAGAAGTGAGTGACGGATCATGATATAGGAGACTTTCAATTTCTCCCAGATCGGCTTGGAAATCGAGGAGACCATCATCACTTTCCAATGAAAGTGGATCGATGTGAGCAAGTTCATCAGCGAAATCCTCAAGAAGATGATCAGCATCAGAATGTGGTACTGACGCCTCAACGTACTCGATATCTCCATAAGATATACAATCATCGCTAAAATCTGAGAAAGTCTCAAATTGATCTTTAGGACACTCAATGGGTGAAGGAATATCACATACATGATCCAAAGTTCCCTGTGACTCTCTCGGGATTGGGATAAGGATCTCAACACGAGACTTTATTAATTCGTCCGATTCCTTATTAGGAACAGTGCTAAGATGCTCATCCCCCATGTTTAGAGAGTGAGTGGAAACCTCGGGTGTGATAAGAGTGGGTTGAGATGGAATCTCAACTGATGGAATCTCATCTGATGAACTTGATGAAGTTTTATAAAATTCAAGGATGTCAAGTGTATCCTCATCATCACTGTCATCAGGAATAAAACGGAACAAAGAGCTAGATTTGGCTGCTTTTTCTCTTGCAATGGATTCCCTCACAGATTTTTCATAGGCATCTTGGGAATTTATTCTAGCAGCCTGCTCTTCAGCAAGCAATTCTTCCATGGATTTTTGATGAGTATGTCTTTGGGCAAAGTCGTTAACTAAACCCTTAAGCTCATCAACGATTTTCATCAGATTTTGCATTTCTGGAAGAAGTGCTTGATTCATATCGTACTGTGGAGGTTGGTCGTAATAAGGTGTGTCAAAATTGTTACAAGGATATGGATTCCCCGTTTGAAAATCTGAGCTGAAGTATGGACCTCCACAGTAATCACAACAGTAAAACTGTTGAGGCTGTGGGTCGTATGTGCTAGAGTCATAATTGTTATCGGGAAATTGCTCATAGACAAGCGTGTTTCCCGATTGACAATCAGAACTATAGTGTGAACCACCACAGTACTCACAACAGTAAAACTGCTGAGACTGATGGTGTGGTAACTGATGGAATGAATCAGTGGTGTCATGATAGGAATAGGGATCTGGGTTATAGACAGACCCGTTTCCTGATTCTACCATGCCACAACTGGGGCAATTGCCACCATTATGAGGATTACCACACCACTGGCAAATCAGAAAGTGTGGATGAGACATAGAAAGAATCAAATATGTATAGAGGGTGAGGAAATAAGAATCAAAAGGGTGAGAGGGTAAAGGAGAATGTTTTTGGATTTTTGGATAAACATTTTATACAAATAGAAAAGAAAATGTTTTTGTGTTTTTTTGTGTTCGTTGAAAACTGAGTTTAAAAAGTTTTCGGGAACGGTTTTGTTTTGATAAATAGAAAATATGAACAAAGGATGGATAAATGTACAATGGAACGAATTCCAAAGACACTAATCAGAAAAACCGTTTAGATACGCACACAACCTCCCCGGCAGCGGCGCCAAAAATTGATTGATGCTAAACCACCTAACTTATATTGACCAAATAATGGTCAACAAAGGTAAAGGCCTAGAGTCAATTGCTCCGTGGAATATAGGGTTTCCCCGGGTCGTTATGTCCCGACGAGGTGTGAATGGTAATCAAACGGTTATGTGATCGGGTGAATTTGGATGAAAAGGGATTTGAGTTTAATTAAACTACGGAATCTACAATGAAATAGCTTAAACAAGCTATATGAATAAGACGGGAAAGAAGGAAAAACCAGAAACGTTTAAAACATAAAAACGCGTACGTTACGTTTAAATAAAACGCAAACGTACGAAATAAAACGTAAAAACGGAAATCTGAAAACACCCAGAGGGTGAAAATGACTTTTTTACAAACTTAAAAGTAAAAGAAAATTTTTAGAAAAAGAAAATAAATTTTAACACTAATTAATTATTTATTATTAATTAAATTCTAGTTAATACTAATTATTAATATTTAAAACATTTAAATACAATATAATATTAATTAAACACTAAAAAGGTGAAAATAAAATTTCTAAAATTATAAAATAACTAAAAATAAGTTTTAAAAATAAAAATAAGTATTTTTGTCTTTTTGTAATTTTTCTATTAATTAATTACTAATTATCTAATTAAACTATTTTAAATTAAGAAAAATACTAAATGAACAGTAAAAATTATAATAAAATTTCTAAAATTACTTTATAACATATAAAAGCTATAAAAAATATAAAAACTAAGTTTTACTTAATAAAAACTAATTATGCTATTTTAAACTTAATATTAATTAATAATTAATAAAACTAAAATTAATTCTAATAAATTCTAAATAATAAAATAAAAATCTGAGAAAATTACTATAAATACTTTAATATAATATAAATTTAAGAAAAATATAAAAATGACAAGTACTTAATAAAAATATAAAAATGAAAATTAAAATTAAATAAAATTAAATAGAAACTATCACTTAAAATTAACTTTGATTTTCTGGATTTTCTTTTTAGAAACTTGATTTATAACTAAAAACAAGAACTTTTTGTAAAAGCAAACTTTTTAGAACTTAATAATAAGCTGGAATAAGCCAATAAGTTGTTACAGTTGACTTAGTTTGACCAAGGTGAGAAATAAGCTAAAATGGCATTAGGTGGGACCCACTATGGCTGAATCTGGTTCCAATAAGTTAGGTTAACTTATATAAGCTGGAATAAGCCAAAAGGTTCCCACAGAATAAGCCAAAAGCCAACAAATAAGCAATTGGAACTTTGAAACTTAACTAAAAATGGGACAGACTTGTGAGCTTGATTTAGGTGGGTCCCAGGGGATTTCAGGTCAACCCAAGGGTCAAAACCCAAGGTATGGTAGGAGGGGGGTTGAGAGGAACAAGGTTTATGGCCTGGGGCCCACTGGTTTGGCTGGAAAACCACCACCAAGTGGTGGTGGTGGTGGTGTGTCTGCTGAGACAAAGCAGAGGTGTGCCCTGCAAGTCACTTTGTGGCTTTGTGGGGCCCACAAATAAAATCACAAAAATAAGCAGACCATGGAAACTTGTAGATGAGGTGGTAGACAATTAAAAGAAACAAGTTTTACATCTAGAAAGCAAACACAAAAATCAAAACAATTTCTCAAACTTTTGGAAAAATCTGATAACTTGAAATTTTGACTTTACATAAAACTTGGTACTATGACTTTTATGGACTTGTGGATGATTATACTGATTAAAGAAGTTGTATTAAGCCTAGAATAAGTTAAATTACCCTACATATATTAGTTTAGGACTGATTTGAGGGTCTGTGGATCCTAATTCCACAACAGTGGACAGATATTAGGATCAATGGGTCAATTTTGACTATTTGCAAAAAGGAACTTGGTTTAAAGCCTTTTCTTGACCAAATGTGCACTAGTGCAGTCTACTTAAGCAGAAATAACATCAATAGAACAACAAGATCACAACACAAATAACTAATCCAAACAGTCCCTTATTAAACTAGAAATGAGATTTTTCAAAACAAATGATGGGTTAAGGCAAGCTTACTGATTCTAACTTATATTCTAAGCTAATAAGATGATTTGAAAACTATCTTGATGAAGAACTAAACACAATGACAAGAACAAACTAAAAATGGGAAGTTATAACTAAAACAAGAACTAAAAGAATGATTTAAGATGCAAACCTTAGTTTAGTATCACAAAGCTCATCAGAGCTTTTCACCTAGCTCAAATGAGACAGAGAACATTCCCAAACACCCTGCTCAATCACCTTAATCTTAATCATGTACCTCAGTTGACTTTCATTGACTTTTTATGATTTTGAGAATGAGATAGTACAAATGAAACAATAAGCTCATCAATAGCTATAAAAAGCTACAATGAATCTTAATTAGCTTCTGGATTACTTAACAACTTAGTCTTAACACTATTAATTTTGAAATGGGATTTTGAGCATTTGTTGGAATAATCATGAACTGAAAATGAACAACTGAGACTTATATTGAGAAAATTAGTTGAAACTACACTGAGAAGTCTTGATTACAAACCTTAGTAACTGAAAATAATAACTTGAAAAGCTTAAAATTACATTTAATTCTAATTACTTAACTAAACTACTCTACCTAAAGCTAACCGACTCCTTCTTCTCTTTTTCTTTTCTTAAATAGGCCTTGGAGGCTGTCACAAACTTTCCCACTATCATCTGGGCTGTAGGATGAGCTAGGTTGATCACAGCCTTTGAATCTGCTTTTGGCGGGAAAGGTGGGATTGGCAGTTGTGGTGTTTGGTGAAGGAATTTAATGCTGAGGAGGGGGGTTGTGAGGGTTGGTGATAGCTTTAATTATAGTTGGTGAGGTTGGTGAAGAGGGGGGGGGGGGCATGAACCTGGAATTAGGGGTGTTAATGGGAGGTTAAGGAGAAGATGAACAGTGGTGATGGTTGGGTTTGACCCGCGTTGACCCTGGGGGTGTTATTAGTTTTAGGAGTGGGCCGTGTTTGGATGTGGGCTAAGGGTGGATCAGGGTGGTAACTGGACCAGGCCAAAAAGGTGTGGGGTGGTTTGGTTTTGGTTTTGTAAGATAAGGGTCCAATTGGTTTTAATAAATATCACAAGGACCAAATTGCAAAAACTGAACCATAGGGACTGAAAATGTAGTTTTTCCCAAAGTTATCATAAGGACCAAAATTGCATAATTTAAATAACCAAAATCCATTTTTGCAATTTTTGTATTTTTCAAAATTCCCGGGGACTAAAAATGATAATTTTCAAAGTCCGGGGACTAAAATTGCCATTTTATGAAAATCTTTTATCCAAGGACCAAATTTGAACATTTTTGAATTTCCAAGGACTAAAAATGATTTTTCATCCAAAATTATCCCACCAGGGACCAAATCTGCCAAAATCTGTAACTCCAGGGACTAAACTGTAAATTTTCAAAACTTTTCCAATTTTTCACCAAAGGACAAAATATGACAACTTATGATTGTAAAAGGACCTTTGGTGATAATTTTCTATATTTTGAATATCCAGGGACTAGATTTGTAATTTTATGAAAGTTGGGGGACTGAAACTGCCAATTTTGCAATCTTTGTACGTTTTTCATCTGTTTTTGCTCATTTTGCATCTAAAACATATAAAACACAATTTTGAAATATTTTCAGTATTTTGATGCATTACTGAGTGTTTTTGTATGTTTTGCAGTTCAGATTTGACCAAAAATGATGAGTGTTTGAGCACTCATCAATAGACTAAAGAGAACCTAAAAATAAAAATAAAATCTTACTAGAAAGGAATCTAGCAAGTAGACCTAATAAAAAGAGATTCTAACCTAGACAGTAACTATTCCCCGGGCTGCGGCGCCAAAAACTTGATGCATGGGAATTGCACCAGGCTTTACCTCTCGAGGATCTCGAGAAGCTTACAACCCCCACCAGGCAGTGTACCTGATCGATGTAGTATAGTATAATGACAAGTACCGGGGGATTGATCGTTCAGCTAGGAATAGTGTCGCTAGGATTAGAAAACCTAAAGACTAAGTCTAGAGATGAGGGATGATTCTTTTTGTATTTTTTAGTTTTTATAAAAGCAAATAAAAATCTCGGGTTTGAAGGAGTTTGGCGGAATTAGTTGCTAGCCAACTTACCCAATACTAAAGATGCAATTAAAATAAAATACTAGAAATGAAAATAAACTAAATTATACTAGAGTTGTGAGCAATATATGGGAGAATTGTGTTTACTTAGATTTCACTACTCCTTAGATATCTCTTACAGGTTAATTACTTGTTATAGTTGCGTGGATGACGGATTGTATTCCTTAATACCATTCATGGGGTGGCGTACTTACTTCCCCAATCCTATGAGCGCCTAGTTCACTCCTATGTCGAGCCGGCTAAGAAGCTCCTAACATGGGATCACTAGAATTTGCTCATGCATTAAATACAACCAATAAAACCTAGTACACATCGGTTCATGTTTCCTAAGATGTTCAAACATGTTACACAATGGAGATCTGCTAGTTTTCTTAAGCCTAATATTGAAATAATTCATCCATTACAACCATAAACAAGTAATCAACATATAATCAACATCTAGGTTTCATTACATCTAAGCAAACACAAGATAGATCTAGCCTAACATGTTGAAATCAAGACAAGCATAAGATATATTCAAACAACACATAGACATATTGATTGAATTGAAAGAAGACTTATCTCAATTGAACATGAAAGGATTCAAGGGGTGAAAACCCTTGAAAATACTATAAAATACGACCTAGGGTTTACAAAGTTCGGCCCTAGTATTCTCCACACAAGTTCCTCTCTAATGAATGAAAAATAGAAAAATATATATACATTTTGATGGGTGACGGCGTCAAGAACAAAAGTCTGACACCATCATCTCGCCGCCAAATAGTTTCTCGGACTGCCTAGATCTGGGTCTGACGCCGTCATGTGTACTCCTTATGCAGGCCGTCACCAAAAATTGTCTTGACGCCCTTGTTGTGACGCCTTCAGGTTTTCACTGGGTCGTCATGGATTTTACTCTTGACACCGTCATGATCTTCTTGACGCCGTCAGGTACTGTTCTCTGCATCGAAAATTAAGTCTTTGCCGTTTTCTTCACTTTGATGCTCCAAAAACGTCCGAATTGCTTCCTTTTCCAGAATTCACTCCCAAAAGTACCTAAAATCACAAAAGGAACAATTTAGGGCAATATTTGATTAAATAAATTCAATTCCGGGCTTAAACGACCCCCTAAAAGTGGTTCATTTTTCGCCTTATCAATGATCAATTAGGCAAGAGATGAAATAATTTGGTCATTTAATTTGATTTATCATGAGCCTGTTGATTAAATAAATATATTTAACTTAGTAGTATGTATTGTCACTCATTCAAGTTTCAGGTAAGTGAATATTAATTATAGGCACATAAAATAAATAGAGTAGTTAAATGACATGGAAGAACAGTGACTCATACATGTTATGTAAAATTTCATTTTAATATTTATTAAACCAAATCTAACAAGACTAACTAATACTCTCGAGCAGTATACCCGATCGTGTATAGTATAGATTCGGTAAGACCGGGTCATTCGCTGGAGTGAATGAAATTATAATGTATCAAAAAGTAAATTATTAAATGACAACTGTTTTTTAAATCCACAAGATTATAAATTTGAAAGGAACTAAAATTACAATAATTAAATAACTCGGAAATGAAAACAAAGAGTAAACCAATAAGATAAATACATGCTTACCTAGCTACTCCTCTAACCTATTAATGACATGAAATGAATGGGCAATGTTCAACTAGCGATGTCTTAGTGAGTCGTTTGTAGTACAAGTGTAGTTTATGTTGCTAGTCCTTACATACTTCATCATATAACTATATATCTTGTTGGACGAGGGTGATATCTAATTATGATCAAAGCATTAAATTCTACAGCTAACCTATATGACCTTGTTTATATGTTTGTCACGCACTTAATTACTAAGTAAGTTGCCAGTTTACCATTCACTAAATCTTAATCCCTGACGTCTACCACTTTTAATACCATTAGGTCAATGAACAATATCCTAACCACTTAGGGATACCGGTAAGTATATAAATGATTCAAGTACTTTAATTTTTGGTATTTAACTTACTAATAAACTGCTCAACACGCAGTCATGGAAAACTCAAAAACGTAAGTCTATAACTTCATATAAGTTATCCAAAACAAAGTTAATTAAACGTAAATATTCATGTCATTAATAAGAAAGATTTATAAGTAGGCAAGCACAAAGGAAATTAGCCTTGAATAACAATCATGATAACAAAAGATAAATAATTTGATAATGAAAAAGTATTCTAATGATCAAGCCGAATTAAACAAATGTTTATGATGCTATAATCTTTTTCTCCAGAATGATTTTTTTTCCTCACTTATTCCACCTATTACACAAAATGTCTATTGATCCCAGTTGAGCAAATGATCTTTACAGAAGTTGACTTAGCTTTTATCTTAAACAATAACGTGAAATATTAAAGTTTAACTTAAGAAGAAAAATGTAAACTTTCAACACTTCAATATATTATTAATATAAGAGCATTCAACAATGCTAGGGTTTACAACCTTGAAGTGAATAAACTTAACAAAGAATACGTACCTATTCTAAGCCTAGGAACCTCCTTTTAGAGACTAAGGAGTCCTAGTCGGTTTACAATAACTTTCTACACAAGATAATATCTTTTCCATATATATCTAACCGACTCTAATACATATCTACTAAGCAGTAGATTACAATATACTAAGCAACAGAATCTTCAACTCTTGAGCAGCAGAATTGTCTAGCAGCAGATTGATAATACTAGCAGCAAGATCCGCTAGTCATCAGCAGCATAACACTTAGACAAATTCTGAGCAGCAGAATCTCAAAACCTAACAATCCTCCCCTAAACTTGATATTTACTTCTTAAATCATCAAATTTCTTCAAAGCATAAATAAACACCAAGAAGATGCTTCCAAACACACTACTTCTTCTTAGATGACTGTTGACCAATTATCTTGTTATATTTTGATAACAAATTAAAAGCTTGATCATCAGTATCATAAGTCTTTTGATGTTTAAGCAGATTAGTACTATTCACCATCTGATAAACAATCTCCCAGCAAGATGCCAATGGATAATCCTTTTCAACCAGCATATATAAAGTGTGTGGCCCAATGTCCAAAACATGAACTCCTGAACTTTGAAAAAGCATCCATTTTCTAACTTTGTATCTTTTAATCTCTGTCAATTCTGAATCTTCCATAGAAGGATCATACATAAGTTTCAGAGCTCTCCACATAACATAGTCAGTCATAGCTTGTTGATCATTATATGTTTCTACACCAAACTTTGTAGCACCAAACTTTTCTTTAAACAACCTCCACAATGTACAAATATCCTCTCTATCAAAGTAGTACAACGTCTGTTGAAGCCTAAGAAATCTGTAGGTCTTTCCATTAGATCTCTTGACATCATGAAATGTTCCAACAGTACCTTCATATCCTGTAGATACTTGAATAATAGGATATTTGATTCCCACTAGTTTAGCATCAACTACCTCAGGTTCACCCCTCTTAGCAATCATGGTAAGAACCTGCATTTGTTGCTTTAAATGCTCAGGAGGAATATGTTCATCATCATCCTCATGCTCATCATTCTTAACACCTTCAGATTTAGAGCTACTATTTACTGCTACACTTTGCTTTTTTCTAGCAAAGGTCTTTTTCCTTATACTCTTTCTTTTTGTACCTCTGCTAGAAGAAGTCTTTTCTTCCTTACCTTCTTCAATTACTTCTGCTTCTTTAGGCTCTACAACAATATTAGCCTTTTTAACTTCTTCATGCTCTGCTTCAATTGTTTTCTCAGGCTCCATCTTCCTATTCATATCAGCAATTTTTTCTTCATCTTCTTTTGATCCAATAGCTATGAAGGTATTCATTTCTCTCTTAGTTTGTTGATACAATTTTAAGACTTCTTCATCAGTCTTGTTCTTCAATCACTAGCTTCCAGCCCTACACATTTTTCAAACATCTTTCATATTCTCTTCTTTGTTGAAGTGGAGTTGGACCTCTGAGAAAATTTCTTTTCTTTTTAGCAGCAACAGCTTCTTCTTTTTTTTTTTTTTTTTTCTGTGAACTCTCTCAGCCAAGTACCTATGCCAAATTCAGGAAATTCTTGTTCTTCAATTTTTACTAGCTTTGAGAGTTCAACCTCAGTACTCATTCTTATTCTCTCAGCTTCCCACTCATTATACATCTTCTTATCAGCAGCTTCCTGTTCAGCCTTTTGTCTTTCTTTCTCAAGCAATTGATTGCCAAGCGTGTACTCATCTTCTTGAGCCTTTCTTGCAACAACATCATCATGTTCAATTTTCTTCCCTTTAGGCCAATATTGAAAAGGAATCTGTGTAAGATCCACTTCTTCATCATCTGAGTCAAGCTCAGGTTTTTCAATCACCTTGCTTTTTCCCTTGTCAGCATATGAAGAAGTAGAAGAAACTTTCTTTCCCTTTGGAGCAGTAGGTTTTCTTATCACTACTCCTTTCATAGGTGGTCTTCTAACAGGTTGTTGTGATGATTGTTGTTGTTGTGGTTGTAATGATTGATGTGATTGTGTTGGTTGTGTTTGATGTTGTTATTGTTGTTGTGATGATTGAGGTTGTGATTTAGATTGAATTTCTGATGTTTTCTTACTAAGCAATACCATAGCTTCAGCAGTAGAAACATCTTCATCCAAAGATTTTGAAGAACTAGCAGTAGAACCCTGAGCAGCAGCAGAATCTTTTGCACTGGCAACAGAATCCTTAGCCTTATCAACAGAATCCACAATCGTGACACTAGCACCAACATCTTGAACTGCAGAATCTTGAACTACATAATCATGTACTTGAGCAACAGAATCAGTTAAACCTTTTATAGCTTCACCCATTAACTCTGTAGCCTTTACTAATTGTTCAGGCCCCAAAGTTTTAAGTTTTTTCACCACACCTTCTTGAGTACTAACCAACTCTTCCAACACAGCTTCATGACCATGCTTATCAGCAACCACAAACCCATCCACATCCTTAGGACTTTCAATCTCCATATCATCACGCATAGCAGCATCTTTTTGAACCTCCCCTGAAACCACACTTGTGTCTAAACCAGTATCCAACCCAGCAACATCATTATCATTAAACTTATTAACCTCCCCTGACCCATTGTTTCATTCCTCTAATGTTTGGAAGCATCCTCTTCCAAATGAATAGAGTGTTCAGGAGAACTAACCACCTGAGATGTTCCCATTTTCTATAATCTTTTGAAGGAGGTTGAAGATCTTGATTTCTTGTTATCCGTCAAAGCTTTCACCTACTTCTGCAACTTTGTAATCTCCTTTCCTTGTGCAGCTGATAGGGTTTGAAGATCAAGAACTTTACCCTCCAAAGTGTCACTTAATTTCCAAAGTGGTACATTTATCCATCAATTTCTTGAAAAGTTTCATACTAGCCTCATCACTTCGACCTGTGTAACCTGGTCCAAGAGGTAAATCACCGGCATTCATGTAACACCCCCAAAATTATCACAGCGGAAGATAGTGTCACTGGGTATTACTTCATAGTTCACATCAAAAATTACAGAAAATGACTCTTAATGAGAAGTTTGGAATAAATTATCATTCGATTTATAATAATATCAGAGTTCACAACAAGGTCCCATAAGTTTACAAAATGTACAACATAAAAGTTGTAATGTTTTTCGAATGATAATATGCATTGTCTTCAAAATGTTTTCCGTGTGCCTTCACATGCCAGCTAATTCCTTTTGAACATGAGATAAACATGCTAAAAAGTCAACACAAAGGTTGAGTGAATTCATAGGTTTGTAAAACAGTAGTGGACAATTAGTTATCAGAGTTGTAGTGATAATTGCAACGAATACAATCATCGGGTAAGTATATTATTGCATCTAAGCTCATGGAACTCAAACTGACGGTATATATCAACAATGATATATAGAATAATAATGCCCCCATGTAGGTACTTGCCATATACCTAGAGTTACACATATAGTGCATTTGGTTACTTATCCAGCTAACACAAACGGGACTCGTCAATCCCGATAGGTCTATCTACTATATTAGCGTTCACTCGCAAGTGATTAATGGTCCATGATGTGGGGGACTTGTGGCATAGGGAACTTAGACACAAGCAATAATATTTATTCAAGAAAGCATTCAATTTACAAGTAATTGTCCATAGTAAAAACAGTAGCATGTATCTCCCCCAAAGAGTTTATAAAACAGTTAAACAAAAGTAGGGGCTATGAACTCACCGTAGTAATCAGTAGTAGTTTAATACAACAGATAATGGATGGCAAGAACAAAATCTTTAACGATGACCTACGAGAGTATAGTGTTTGTGTCTTAATATAATGTATGATAAGAGTGTACAAGTATATGTAAAGTCATTAACTTGATTATGATGTTGTACATATATCTTATGTTGCGTAAAGGAGTGAAGTATCCTTAAAGTGTGGTTTGGCTATTAGCCTTTTATAAATAACTTCGCACTACCGTTCGGGCTATCAAAATCTAGAGGTCATGTAGTGAACGTATGAGGAGCCAGGACACTTTAATTCGTAAATCCATAACTCGTCGATACGACACCCCGAAGAGGCCTCTTATGATAATGAAACTCCCTACTATTGTAGTACTTATCATTTATAAGTAAAAGTAACTAACGAAACAAATGTTGTATAGAAACATTTGTCGTATTTCGTCAAAGACTTTTGGTTTAACTGAGTGTGGTGTCCAAATGGTTTAGAGTAACACTTTTCAAGTTTAAATGTTACTTATTTAATGGTCAAGTGCGTCTGATGGAATCACTAAGGGCGTTCATAACTTTTTCGTGTAAAACGTTCAAAATGATATTTAAATATCATACTAGTTATTATAATTTCGCAAATCAAGTATAAGTTGTGACTTTGTGGTAATGATATATGTGATATGGTCAATTTTTATAAGTTGTCGAGGTTAAGAAATGAGTCAATTAATTGAACATGTCTCAATGACAAGTTTCGGGTCATCAAACCCAAGCTAACCGTGCGGCTAAATTCACAACCTTGAGACAACAACCAATACCATAGTCGTTGCTATGTCTCAGCTTCGAAGGGTTTGAGACAACCAATACCATAGTTGTTGCTATGTTTCATCAAAAGAAACTGAATAAAATCATTATATATCATGACCTATCACGTTCACATATTCAGGTATACATGCTGTCCAGATCTCAGAATTCATATAACCCTAATTCATTCAATCCTCTTTAATCCAATAAATTAGGTGATCAATATACTTATTATTTACAGAATTAACTCATTAAAAACACATATTAACTTATCCCAACACCTTACAAAATTACCCCACAAGATTTCCATCAAACCCTAATCCAAAAATTCATCGTTCTTTATGTATAGTCTTATGATTTTATGTAAACTTTTATTACTTATAACTTATCTATTAGTTGTCAATCATTAAGAAGCTTTATATATAGATTAGTATACATTTGTTAGAGATTAAAACAAAAAGAAAACAAGGAGTTTTAAGTGATACCTAGCTCTTGCAAAACTTCGAATGGTACAAAGGAAGAAGGAGAAATCGACTAGTAGAAATCTTAGGGTTTGGAGAATCGATTCTTGTGTGATTCGTACATATGGCAGAAAACAAAACAACCCGTATCTTTTATTTAAGTTATATGGGTCGAATACGGGCTATGGAGTAAAGAAATCACTTGGGCTTAAGTTACTTGGGCTCACTACATTATTATTGTTTATAAATTGAAAGGAAAACGGCCCAAAATAATTATTTCGGATTGTATTAAAATAAATTTCGTATTTTATTTTAATTTCCTACATATTTTTGATCATATATAAATAATTACAAACTTGTTAGGGCTTATTTGGTACTGTACATATATTTATTGAAAATTTTTAGTTCTAGGGGCATTTTGGTCTTTCCGTGTGTTTTAAAATTTGAGGTATTACACGTGTAGTGGTGTGAGATTGGTTCTAGCTACTATTAGGACTCGACATTTAGCTTAGTGTCGTTAATTGGTGTAAGCGAAAGTTGTGTAAGGTTTCTCCGCCAAAAAGGGAGTTTGTTGACATAGTGAAGAAAACTCTCGAGTAGGTGACTCGAGGAGTGGAGTAGGGCGAAGAGGTGCTTCGTAGCCGAACCACTATAAATATCGCGTGTTGTGGTTTGATCTCTTTATCTCTATCTTTTAATTACTTTCATATTTACGTTATCATTATTTAGTTAGTTAGATTAAAATTGTTTGAGTTGTGCAAGTGTTGAAATTCACATAAATAAGAATTGAAGTTTTTATCAAACAAAGTTTTTAAGATATAAATTGACGTAAAACTATTCAACCCCCCCCCCCCCCCCCTTCCAGTTTTCCACAATTGGCATCAGAGCTACGTTAAACAAGATTTTTAAAATAAATTGTATTTTAAAACTTGAAATGATCTATGGAATCTGAAAAATATTTAGAAGGTCAATCTATGCAAAGACCACCACTATTTGAAAGTGATGGTTTTCTTTATTGGAAAAATTGATTCGAAACTTATGTGAAATCAAAAGATCTAGATCTTTGGCATGTTATTACTAATGGTGTTTTTCCTCCAATACAAAATAATCCCGAAACCAAAAGGGATGAAATTGTACCTTTTAAAAAACAAAATGATAATTTGAAAAAGAAACTTGCTAAAAATAATGAGGTTAAAATGGTTATTTATAATGCGTTACCATGCATAGAATATGAAAGAATTTTTATGTGTAAAACCGCAAAAGATATTTGGAACTCTTTACTAATCACTCACCAAGGTAATAGTCAAGTCAAAGATAATAAAATAGATCTTCTTATACAACAATGTGAACAATTTACGATTCCGGAAGAGGAATCAATTGATAATGCTTTTGCTAGATTTAACACTATCATCACAAGTTTAAATGTTGTGGAAGGATTATATGTTTAAACACTTGGGATGTTAGTCTTAGTAATGTGTTTGGGATATTTATGAATGAATATGTTTTAGTACGCGGAATTTACTAGAACATACTAAAGGAACAAAGGTGGTTAATAAGTAAACGTGAATAATTTAGAGTGATGAACACAACATAAATAACACAAAATGATTCAATATTATTTATGAAATAATACGGGTGATCTAAACTATCACCAGGATTACAAATGTAACCTTGAATCTTTGATACGTGAAAAGGATTTTAATAATGGAAGTTATGCATGTAGTAATTGATATCTAAGAAGGTGACTAAGGGTTCCTTTTATAGTATAAGGAACCCTTATTACAAGTTGTCAAGTTGCTTAATATAATATACTTAGAGACTTATCTTATCCTAATATTACACCTTTCAAGGTAAAACACTCCATATTATCTACTGAGACCTCTGTACTACTTCTACTAAACGTGTAACTTTGTACAAAGACTAATAATACAACTAAATATCTTAAATAAAATATAACAACTTGTCGTTTAAACTGGCAGGACCTTCATTAACTAGAAGTACCTTCTCACCCAGAAGGTACTGTTAGTATATCTTCAACTTCAACAAAACAAAAGAGGCAGGCTTAACTATCAATTGGCAGGCTCTTCTGGCAGACTCTTTAACTTGAACATTTTATTCCCAACAATCCTCCCCTAAACTTGTTATTCCCTTTTAAAATAACCAAGTTTCTTGTGAATAAAATTCATACCTTGAGGATCTGAGGGAACTCTTCCAAAAACTTTATCATCTATTTCTCCTTAGGCTTTCATACTGATCAAATAGGCTTTCCTTCAATCTTTTGACTGCATCAGTTTCTTCTTCACACAATAGCTTATTGGAGATCAAGACTGATAATACTTCATAGCTTAAAGGATACTCCTTCTCACCTAGCATAAAGAGTTCTATTCCACTCTGAGTGGAAAGATGATGAACATGGCTCATGCTGAAATATTCCCATGAAACAGATAAGTCATAGTAAGGGAATTTCCAATGTGTATCAGTAGGATTTGTGTCATATAATCTGCTGAACTCCACCCATAGCTCTTGCTCTTTTGCATCAGGTTTGTACTTTGTTTTCAGCTTCTCTTGAACTAAGTCCCACAATTCATCTAGATCCATTATGCTACATGCTCTAAGCAGATTTTCAAAGTTCTTGAAAATTTCAACCTTATTGCCAACCCTTGTTATCTTCCATGCTTTACCAAACTTGTCATAGTAGATTTCCCAATCTATGATTGGATGCCTTGCATGTAAAGGTTCAGCAAAGACAACTTGTGGAACATGGACAACCATTTCTCTTGACTGAACAGGAGGCAAGTCTGCTTTCTCTGCTTGATCCTTCTGATCATCTCTTCTTCTTTTGGAAGGCCTTTCTTGTGAATCCATGAGGAAACTGGTTTTGTTTCTTCTGTAAGCCTCTAAGTATAGAAGCTTCAATTTATCAAATGATTTACCTTTGAGTTGATGATCCTTCATGTTCACTTCTCTTTTCAGATATATCTTGAAGAATTTCTTCTGATCTACCTCAGAATGAGGCATTTTAAACCCTTTCTTCTGATTCTTCTGGATCTGCTGATAGACATCATCCAATGCCTCTTGATTGTATTTCTTAGTGATGAAATCATTGAGCTTGACTGTCATTTCATCTGAGCTAAGAGACTCATCACACACAAGAGTGTAAGCTTCACCCCTTACAATTGGATCAATGGAAATGATATATTGCAGCTGAGCATCAAATTTTTCTTGTAATATTCTTGACTCTTCTTCAGCCCCCATAACCTCTTCTTCATGAAGCTGTTTGGATAACCTATCATCTACAGCCAATTGTACTTGTTCTTTGTTCTTCAACTTTTTAGGCTCTGTTTCATCTTCAAACATAATTTTCTTGCCCTTGTCTTTTGGTGTTGATTCTAGACTTGGAGCAGCAGATTGTTCATCAGAAACAAGAAACCTCCCCTGAGGCTGTGATCCCCTTTTTCTTTTGTAGAACATTTGATCAGAACCTTTGAAATTCATAGCCAATAGCCTCTGAATCCCAGCAGGCTCTTGCTCTGCTTCAACAGTCTCTTTTGCACTAACATGCTCTTTTTCTGCACTAGCAGGCTCTTCATCAAACACTTGAGTTCCTTCATGAATTTGAAACTGAATCTCTTCTTCACTCTCAGAACTACCCATCCTCCCCTTTTTGGAAGAGAGACCCAAACCTTCTGCATCAGAACTTGAAGAACTAGAAAGAACCAACTGAGAAGTTCTTTTACCCTTCAACAATTTCACCTTTAACTGTAATTTCTCAACCCTCTTAACTAGCTTGGTGTTAATCTCTTTAAAGTGTTTGTTTTGACTTTCAAGAGTAGTTTGCAAGAGCTGCACTTGCTCCTTTAGTTCCTTTACAGTCTGAGCATCTAAACTTTGATGTGGAGGAGAGTGGGGTGGTGAGTTATGATGTGATAATGTTGGTGATGTTGCAGATGGTGTTTGTGATGGTTGATGAGATGGTGATGGTACTGGTGATGGTGGTGTGACTAATGGTACTGGTGGTGTGACTGATGGTACTGGTGATGGGTTTGGTGATGAATGATCAGATGATGTGGATGGTTCTTCAGAATGTTCTAGTAACATCTCCTCAAAAAGTGGTACTTCTTCTCCTTGAAAACCAATTTTCATATTTGAAAACACCTTGTGTGTAAGTTTTGGAGTTTTAAAAGGTTTGTTTGGGGGAAGTAACAAATGTTTGGATTTGTTGATGAGGCACTGAATAAACCTTGGGTACATCAAAAACTTTGTTTCACTATCCACATTTTTGACCAATCCTTCAAAAATGTATTTTGAAAAGTTGAATTTCTTGTTTGTTGCCAGGCAAATGAGAGCTGCAGCCATGTTACCACTAAACTGCTCCCATGATGTTTTCTTTTGGCTTAAACAATAAAGGATGGTATGAATCAAAAATCTCCATTGAGGGGTAAAATGCTTTTTAAGAAATGTAAGCTTTGTAGAAGTCACATTATACCCCATTTTTGTCAAATTTTCAAAGATTTTAGTATCAGGCAGTTGACTAATACCATCTGAATCATCCAAATAAAGATGTCTTCTGATGGATGATTCGGTAAAAGTCAGGGTTCTGCCATCCACTTTGACCTTTAACTCTTGAATCCCATTACTTAGAGTTTTAACTCTAGCCGTTTGCCAAAATTGTAAAATTTGAGATTCAAAAATAGTGGGATTCACGAGTAAAGCAAACCTGATATAAGAATTGTTTAGAAAATCCACTGCTTGATGAAAAGATTCATTTTCCTCAGACTTTTCCAAAAATGCTAATTGGTTGTGGCGTTTGACAAAACTTAAATGAGCCATGGTGAAAGTTTTGAGGAAAGATTTGATTATGATGGTGGGATTTTATTGTTGTACTGGTAGAAGATGAAAGGTGAGTGTGAATTGTGATAAGGATTGATTATGAGAAAATTACTTTTGACCGACTATTAAAGATATGGATAAGTAATTGAAGAGGCGGTCAAAAAGATCTTTTATTATAATAACCATATCCTTAATTCGATGAAAACATGAGTAATTCACATAAATACCCTTCAAAACAACGGCTATATTTTTTAACCTGACAGACTCAACGGCTATGTAGCAGTACCATTTTACTCTACCAGTACTAAAATTTGAACTAGCAGTACCTTGTATTTAGAAATATAACTTGGCAGTCTTTTTGAAGTTTTAGTAAAAAAAAATCCCTTATAGTTTTTAGCAAACTATCAGCTATCAACGGATTTGAGAAGTCTGTACCAACAGCCATTTGCTTTTGGACTAGTCAGCTCTTTAAGTTTGTACAACTTGGTGAACTGATTACCTTATAGTTTTTAGCAAACTATCAGCTATCAACAGATTTGAGAAGTCTTTACCAATAGCAGTTTGCTTTTGGACTAGCCAGCTCTTTAAGTTTGTAAAACTTGGTGAACTGATTACCATTTCCACATCATGATTTTTGTTATCAATCTTGAGAAACCTGAAATTTGTTAGTTGTAGACCAAAAGAACAGAATGCAAAGTACTTGTTTTATAGCATTGTCAACATTTTAAGCATCAAGATGAACAAAAATAGAGCAAACTTTGAACTAGCAGTACCAATTATTCTTATGATTTAACTAGCAGTACCATGTTTAAAGGCCAGAACTTGTTTATTTTATGTACAAAAACACATGTTTTTCAAAGATTTATCATACCAATACCTGCTACCAGGTATTTAAATCTACCTAAATCAAAAGCTTTGGTGAGAAGGTCTGCAAAATTCTTTTCAGAATCAATTTTGACAACTTGTATTAACCTTTTCTCATTGCAATCTCTTATGAAATGGTGTCTGATTTCAATGTGTTTTGTTTTTGAATGTTGAACTAGATTTTTAATGATACAAATAGTACTGCTATTGTCAATGTAAATAATGGTGTTAAGAAAATTGTACCCATAGTCAAGCAATTGATTTTGGATCCAAAGAACTTGGCCACAACAACTTGCACTTGCAACATATTCTGCTTCAGTTGTAGAATTGGCCACCATTGTTTGCTTCTTGCATTGCCATGATATGAGTCTGCAGCCAAGAAATTGACATCCACCAGTTGTGGATTTTCTATCTAGGGTTGCACCAGCATAGTCACTATCTGAATAAGCTACCAAGGCAAAAGATGATTCCCTTGGATACCATAGACCCAACCTAGGTTGACCCTTAAGGTATCTAAAGATTCTTTTGACTGCTGTGAGATGAGAAACTTTTGGATTTACTTGAAACCTTGCACATATACACACTGGGAACATGATATCTGGTCTTGATGATGTAAGGTACATCAAGGACCCAATAATTGATCTGTAATTGTGCACATCAACCTCTTCACCCTCAGTATCTTTGAGTAACCCCTTTTCTGGATCCATTGGTGTACTTGCAACCTTTGAATCTGCAAACCCAAATTTCCTTAGGATCTCTGCTACATACTTATCTTGGCTGATAAATATGCCTTCATTTGATTGTTTCACTTGGAGATCCAAAAAGAAAGTAAGTTCCCCCATGGAACTCATTTCAAACTTATTATGCATAAGTTTTTCAAACTCCACACACAACTCCTGATTTGTGGATCCAAAGATAATGTCATCAACATAAATCTGTACTAGCAGGATGTCTTTCTTGGTTCTTTTGATGAACAAAGTTGGATCAATCTTGCCTCTTTGAAATCCATTTTCTAATAAATAGAAAGCCAATGTTTCATACCATGCCCTGGGAGCTTGGTGTAGACCATAAAGAGCCTTGGTAACCTTGTACACCTTGTCTGGATATTCTGCATCAATGAAGCCTGGAGGTTGAGAAACATATACCTCTTCTTCAATAGTACCATATAAAAAGGCACTTTTGACATCCATTTGGTAAACAGTGAAGCCTATGAAAGAAGCATAGGCCAAGAATAGCCTAATTGCTTCAATTCTTGCAACAGGAGCAAAAACTTCTTCATAATCCACTCCTTCTTCTTGAATATACCCTTGGGCTACCAATCTTGCTTTGTTTTTTAATCACTATTCCCCTTTCATCTTTCTTATTCCTGAATACCCATTTGGTTCCAATTGCCCTGTAACCTTTGGGCAAATCAACCAGTATCCATACCTTCTGAAGTTTGAATTGAAGTAGTTCTTCTTGCATTGCTTTAACCCAACTTGAATCATCTAAGGATTTTGTAATGTTTTTGGGTTCTAATTGTGAGAGAAAGCATGAAAACAGGCATATGTGGGCAACTTCATGGTTCTTTTCTTCATAGACAGCTAAGACAAACCCTTCTTGATCTGAAGATAAGACCTGAGTTCTTGTTTTAACACCAGAATCAATGCTGCCAATCACATTTTCAATGGAGTGATCTTTGAGAATTCTTGTGTTGTGAGTTGTAGGAACATCATAGGAAATTGGAAGATTGCCAATCCCTACATCTTCTGGTAAGGAATCATCTGATAGAACATTTAGTGGTTCAGCAGGACCAACTTGTGAACTGGCAGTACCATCTGTTGAACTGGCAGTACCATTTGGTGAATTGGTAGTACCATTTTCATTTGCAGAATTTCCTTGATTCCCTTGACCTTGAGTTCCATGATCATCTTCAACACCTTCATTTGTTGTATTAGAAGGCTCTCCATGACTTGAAGATGAATCCAATCCTTTCCAAATTGGCATTAAGATGTAATCTTGATCATCAGATGTTTCAATATTGTCTTCAAAAGCTGCATTATCATTAGTATTTGTACCTGTGATAGGCACATAATTCATAGATTCTGAAAGCTTATCAATGTCAAAACACCAATCTGGTCAATGCCTGCAACATTAGGTAGTTTTTCTTGAAACTCTATGTGCAGATTTTCTTCCACTAGCCTAGTGCAACAATTATACACCCTATAGGCCTTACTTTGCAAAGAATACCCTATCATGTAGCTTTCATCAGCTTTTCCTTCAAACTTTCCTAGATGATCTTTGATATTGAGAATAGTGACATGACATCCAAAAGGTCTTATAAAACTTAGAGATGGTGTTCTACCAAACAAAAGTTCATAAGGAGTCTTTCTACGAGGTTTAGTCACAAGAACCCTGTTCTGCACATAACAAGCTGTACCTACAGCTTCAGCCCAAAATGAAATAGGCAACTTAGAGTCTACTAACATTGTTCTAGCAGCCTCTATAAGAGTTCTATTTTTCCTTTCTGCTACTCCATTTTGCTGTGGGGTTCTAGCTACACTATATTCTCTTTTTATTCCTTTTTCTTTGCAAAATTCATCCATAACTCTATTCTTGAATTCTGTCCCATTGTCACATCTGATTACTTTTACTTTCTTATCAATTTGGTTTTCTATCCCTGTAATATAGGACTTAAGGATCTCACTTGTTTCATCCTTAGTTCTCAAAAAGAAAACCCAAGAAAATATGCTGTAATCATCAGTAACTACAAGACAATATTTTTTTACCATTCAAGCTATTCACAGATGTAGGACCAAAGAGGTCCATATGAAGCATGTATAAAGCTTGAGAAATTGAGTTATGGGTCTTAGGCTTACAAGAAGCTCTATGTTGTTTGCCTTTAAGACAATCAACACAGGTTTGGTCATTTTGAAAAATCTTTTTGGGTAAACCTCTAACCAAATCATATTTTGCAATTGTATTGATTGTTTTAAGGTTTACATGACCAAGCCTTCTATGCCAAAGCATAGATTCATCCAATGAGGCTTTTGCTACTAGACAGGTTAAACTCTCTTTAGGAACAATGTTTTTCAAATCAACAATGTACATATTGTTCTTTCTAGGGATTTTAAGAAGAATCTGACTTTCATCAGGAATTTTAAAATCAGGAGAAAGAACAATGCATTCAGTGTCAGTAAAAAGGACATTGTTCTTTGTGTCACACATTTGTGAGACACTTAGGAGATTAAACTGAAGTTCTTCACAAAATACACATTTTCAAAATCTAATTTACTGGTTTTAATTTACCTTTGCCAGTAATCTTTCCTTTGATTCCTCCCCCAAAGGTAACATATCCTCCATCAAATGATTTAAAGTCTGTGAGGTAAGACATGTTGCCTGTCATGTGCCTTGAACATCCACTATCTACATATCCTTGATCAGCAATATCATTTGAATGTTCCTGCACATATATACACATATTAGTTTCCTTGGGGTACCCAAGCCATGACTGACTTGGGTTTGCCTCATGCATCAATGTAATCAAACCTCTTTAGGACTGTTGATGCACCATTTGATTGGAGTGGTCTCCAAATCCAACATGCTGAGGACTTAACAGCATTATCATTTTTAACACATTTTGTGGTTTTTGGTCTGACAGTACCAAATTTGCCAGTACCATTTGGTCTATCAGGACCATTTGGTCTAGCAGGACCTTTTGGTTTTGGTCTCCAGTCTTGTGTTTTAACCACATAATTCCTTTCAATGAGACTTTTCATAACTCTTGGTGTATGTTTGAAAGTATTACTTGCACCCTCAGTAGTGAATTTTGGGTAAACAGGCTCATTTGATCTAACATTATGATTGACTTTTGGTGTGTTAGATTTCACAAAACCTTTTCTGGGGTTTGTTTTATTTGTTTTAGACTTTGATGTACTCCCAGAAACCCAATTGTTACAATAAGCATGAGTATGATTAAAACTACCACAGTAATAGCATGCCTTATTGTACATAACAAAATTATCACCAAGATGGTGTGACTTAAGATTGTTCCAATTTCTCTGACTACCTCTAGGTTTGCTGTTACATTTAGCACAACATTCAACTGTTTTCAAAACAACTTTAGTCTTTGTCATACTATCTACACTTTTAGGACTGGTTGGTCCTAGTTTGTTTCCTTTCTTTGAAGCAGTCTCTTTTTCATTCTCATCAGATGTCCAATCTTCAATAGATGTATCATCTGAGCTCTTATCAGTGAGCACCTTTTCTTTAGAGAGTGAAGTATCACTTGCACTCTCAAAAGGTTCACTATTTTCTACAGGTTTTACATTTTTTAGTGGTTTATGAGTGAGTTCATGTAAACATGATTCAGCAAGATCTATACCTGGGGGACAGGAAGGAGGTGGACAAGTGTTGTATCTAATCCCAGATTTGATTTTCTTGTTCATTTGATTTTCATCTATACTTCTAGTACAGGCAGAAGCATTTTCTAAAGTTGTAACAGTTAGTTGAATATTATCTTTTGCTTGTTTCACTTTAGCAAACTCAGTTCTTAACAGGCTTATTTCAGCATCCTTTAAAAATATGTCTCTATTAAGAATAGCTTTTGTGTCAGAAAAGGTGAGTTCATTTTCTCTAAAGTGAATTATCTGCTTCTCAAGTTTGGCCATACCACACTTATGATTAACTAGGTCTTGATGAGTTTTTCCTTCTTCTACTTTCAGTTCATCATAAAGTTTTCTTAAAATTTCTAATTCTTTAAAAGCTTCACAAGTAGCAGAACATTTAGTAATTTGCACCTCAGGATTGGAGAAAGCCATTAAAGCCATTTCATTTGAAGCTGACTCTTCTTCACCCATAAAGCTCCAATCAAAACCCAGCCATCAATTGCTACCATAGCTTTTGTTTCAGTGATGTCCACTTCCTTGCTCTTGTTCTCATTGTTTCCCCTGTTCTTGTTCTCAAAACCTCTTCCCTTATCACCCTGCTTCTTTGGTCTTCTACAGTCTCTTGAGTAGTGGCCCTTCATGTGGCAATTGTAGTACTCCACTTTAGACTTGTCATACCCAGCAGGTTCATTACCATTGATGACAATCTTCTTTCCAGTTCTCATCAAATATTTCTTAGCCCTCATGCTAAGAAGTGAAAGCTGCCACTTTATGTCCATTTCTTCAAGATCATCATCACTGATCTCTTGAAGATCTTCAAAGGTCAATATGGAACCATTGTGTTGTGATGTTAGGAAAGCACAACCAATTGTTTCATCTAAAATGGTTTTGGTACTGCTAGAAGTACTGGCAATACCAAAATTTGTGTTGGCAGTACCTTCTTCTCTACCATCTTTTTCTTCATCAACTGTAACAATTCACATTTTCAGGTTAACTTCTATTCCCGAAAATTTTACTATTTAATTTTTACTATTCACTTTTACTATTCATTTTCTCGAAACTTTCCCGAAATTTGATTTTTGTTTTATGGCCTCGAGTGATAAATCATTTCCATAGCAAATTAAAAGTTTTCATGAAAGTTATTAACGAATTACACGTTTTAGGGTAAAACGTCATTCAAAAATTCTACGCACAACGAAACTCACCCGTGTTAATTTACCCCGCATCAGAAAAATGTTTAGTACTCTCATGATTTATTTGAGAATTAAACACCCTCAAAATACCGCAGCGGAAGACTGTGTCACTGGGGGTGCCACTTCATAATATAAAGTACAAGTTATAGAAAACGACCTCTAAATGAGACGTTTTGCAAAGTTACCATTCGATTGATGAATTGAAAGTTACAAACATGAGATTCCAAAGTATGATACATAAATGTATACAAAATGTTTCGAATGATAAATGATAAAAGCGTAACTCTTCAGAATATGCAGCTTGACTCTAAGTTCCACGCACTAGCTATCGCCTTACTAACCTGAGATAAACGTGCTAAAGTGTCAACACAATGGTTGGTGAGTTCATAGAGTTTGTCTTAAAACAGTTGAAAAGCCTTAAAGAATGTTCACACAGCAAAGGCATTGTGAATCCACTCAGTTGCAAGTCCCGCCCATAACAACACTTGCAACCTGTGTGTTCACAACCCACTGCTAAATATATAGTATGATTAAGACATGTATAAGTTCATCATAACAATTAAGCAATTAGTCGTGAGTCTCTACTTCATCTCTGAAGACCTCACTTGGGAGCCAATTTCCAAAGACAACTGGGAGCCAATTCCCAAAGACAACTGGGAGCCACTTCCCAAAGATAACTGGGAGCCACTTCCTAAAGATAACTACTAGCCACTAAATAGAATAACGCAATTAAGTATAACACAGTCATGTATGTATGCAATCAAGTATAAATGTTTTGAGTATTTGTACAAGTAAGCAAGTAGTTGAGTATGTGTCTCCCCCAAATAGTTAAAACAAGTATGAAAAGAGTAGGGGCTATGACTCACCTTAAGCTTATGTAATGAGAAATGATAGTGGTAGTCGAATCGCGAAAGTCTCTAAGAGCAGCCTATAATAGAACGTTGCGACTTAGGTTTGTAGTAATGTCTAAGAATATGAAGAATTGCCTATATATGTCTTGCATAATGTTCATGATGTAGTACTTAGTATATAGTGTAAGTCTTTGAATATAAATGGTTTATGAAACATGTATAGGTTGTATATCTCTTACTACCGTTCGGGCCGACATAATTCAGAAGTCATGGAGTAAACGTTCGAGGAGCCAGGACACTTTAATTCGTAAATCGACAACTCATCTCGATGGCTTACTTAATGAACTCCTCACATGAGGCTCCCTACTATTGTAGTATTTGATAACATATATATAAGTTTTTGATCTTTAAAAGTTATATGGTCTTTAGCCGTGGCTTTGCCGTGACCTTGGTCATTGTTACCATGGTCTTGAGACTCAACCTTGGCTTTAGCCATGGTTGTGGTCTTGGCGTTAGGTCATTAGACCTCTTGGTCTTAGTAAAACATAACTATTATATAGTGACTTTGGTATATATAAAATAGCTGTTAAGAAACTGAAGAAAATCTCATTCGTTATTGGTTTTCTGGAGACGTGCTCCTGAGTTTCTGAAGAAAACGTGATTCCGGACAACTTTCGTGTTTTAACTTTTTATGAAACGGACCAGAAGGGCCTCTTTTTGCGTGTTTTATGTTCTGTCCCAGAAAGTATTTGGCAGTTTTGCCGTAAAGTTTTGGTAATTTCAAATGGTCATAACTTTTGACTCGGGTACTCGTTTTGGGTGACTCAAATTGCTATGTTTTCCTTGTTAAGTCCTCTCTAACAGTAGGTAAGTGTCAAATATCATAGTTATACTATTTTGGTCGTGATTCTCCATAAAAGTCACTAGTTTACTTGTTTAAATAACATAAGTTAACATATATATACCATAACTTGTTTTACTAGTTTTTATACATCATGAACATAATACAAAGACCATATATAGCATGAAAGAAACATAATAAGCATGTAAATGATATTGAGCAAGAAAGTGTAATAGGGTTTGCTTACAACTTTTGGCTTTCTAAAGAAAGGAAGTCAAGTATGAAACTAGGACACTAAACCTATGCTTGTAAACCCTTCACCATAACTCTTGAAACCAAGGCTGTCAAGATCGCGATCCCGCGCAGGAACGTTTTTGTCTTTGCAAGATTGAGATCGTAGGATCGAATCGCGATCCTACGATCCTACCAATTTGTCATATTTTGTAAATAAATGATATACGAGTCAAACTGTTTTACATTTCTACTCAACGTCAAAGATAAATTCATATAATATCTTCTTGAAAATGACAAAGTTCAAATTTCAAACACCAAAGTAATAGTAAAACACAAAAAAGTCAAGTTTCAATCGTTACATTAACGACTTAGTGGATAATATTACATAACATAGGTCCTAAATGTCTCAAAACATACGAGCCATCAACATGATTTCAAGAAAACAAACGTTTCATAAGTGGCATTCCAAAACATACCATTTGATTAGTTTAATCACAGTGAAGTAAAGTAAATTAAACTATTGAACACTTTTAGACTATAATCTATTTAGAAAAGTAGAAAACTACGTATAAACTATAATCTATTTAGAAAATGAAACAATAGCGGTTTACTCATTAGTCATTAGTAAAATACACGTTTGTTTTTTTTTCCTAAGCAAGTGGGATGGACTTAAGAGATAAAAAAAAAAAAAAAAAAAAAAAAAAAAAAAAAAAAAAAAAAAGTGAAAAGTGAACTCGGATCGCGTGTCGATCCTACGATCTTACGTGCGATCCTACGATCTTACTTACGATCCTACCTCTGATGCGATCCTACCACAATCCTACACGATTTTAACTGGTGTGCACGTAAGATCGTACGATCTTACGTGTAAACTCGCGAGTTTGACAGCCTTGCTTGAAACCCTTGCTAGCCTTGATATATACCTTGTGAAAACCAATTAACTTCAGCCCCTAATCACCTTGTGTAGCTCCTAATTCAACCATGGAATCACCAAACAAACTTAAGAACTAGGTAGAGAATACTAAGACTTTGAACTTTGTAGTGTAACTTGTAGTTTGAAGATCAAAGGATCATGGTGCTAGGGATTAATGGTGTGGCGTTTAAAGGAGGGGAGGAGAGGATTTTATAGTGAGTTTGAGGAGGTTTGGAAGGTAACTAGGAAAGTTACTACACTTGGAGACCAAGTTTAACTTGGAGCCTAAGTAGTACACATGTGATGATCTAGTGAATCAATGGTCAAGATCAAGCCACACAAGTGAATCCCCCCACCCCTAGAGGCGGTTTCACTTAGGATAGGATGGATGACTTAGTTTGTTTTGGTATTATCCTACTTATGGAGCTAGTTTTGGACCCGTAAAATGCTAACCGTAAGTTGTTAAGTCACGAAACGTAAAACCGGGCATCCTAAAAATATGAAACTTATAAATATGCTAGAACTTATCAATATACTCCATAATAAAATATAAAATGAGTGGTAGGTTCTATTGAGGGTGCTCAAACCCTGCTAAAACTGGAAATACGTAAAACGTACGAAAGTTGCGTAAAATTGAGAAAAGTAAAATGTAACTTTTCTAATAGGATACTAATGACTTAAAATGGCTTATAATGTCTAGGCTGGGCTCTGTCTAGTGTCGGTTGGTATTTAATGTTTTTAAACTTAAAACCGTAAGCCCAAAAATCAAGGAATGATTTATAAAATCAAGGAATGATTTTTGGTCAAAGGAGGAGGGAAAAATATGTTGACTTATTCCAAAAATGTGAAAACTCAAATTGTCTTAGAAACGCGGTGCAGGTATAGGCTAAGGTTACGGCTGAGTAAAAACGCTTAAAAGTGAGAATTCCAGTTTTTCACGGCCGAGGTTTATTTGGTCATGTTTTTCTCAGTCATGATTAATTCTCAAATAAATCATGAGAGTACTAAACATTTTTCTGATGCGGGGTAAATTAACGCGGTCGAGTTTCGTTGTGCGTAGAATTTTTGAATGACGTTTTACCCTAAAACGTGTAATTCCTTAATAACTTTCACGAAAATGATCTGATGAGCGTCAAACTTTTAATTTGCTATGGAAATGATTTATCACTCGAGGCCATAAAACAAAAATCAAATTTCGGGAAAATTTTGGGAAAATGAATAGTAAAAGTGAATAGTAAAAATTGAATAGTAAAATTTTCGGGAATAGAAGTTAACCTTAAAATGTGAATTGTTACATCAACATTCTTGGAGGTACCATGAGATGACACAAAGGCCATATTTCCTGAGCTTGAACTAGTAGACTTCTTCAGTTCATGCTCTACTATTTTGAAGTTGCTGTAAAGATCATTAAGACTCATGGAATCAATATCTGGTTTGTTTTTCTAGACAATGACATGCATGGCCCATTCAGAGGGTAAACTTCTAAGGAATTTGGAGTTTAAATCTTCTTGAGATATTATCACCTCATGAATGGCTAACTGACTGAAAAGCTTTTGTAGTCTATTGAACATGCTGTCCAGAGACTCATTTGTTGTAGCTGAAAAGTTTTCAAACTGTTGTTTTAGAAGTGTTTTCTGAGTTTTCTTGGTGGCATCATTACCACCATATCTAGCCACAATAGCTTGAAAGAGGGTTTTAGCACATTTGTACTTGTTAAAGATTAAGAGCTGGTCATTTGGAATAGACATGAGAAGCATACTCTTGGCTTTAAGATCATTTCTCTTTTGGATTCTTTCTTCTGCGGTTGTTGGGTTTACTTGCACAGTTGTGACAAGTGCATCGTTTACTGTGGAGGGGTGGTGGTTATTGGTTTAAATGAGTTTCCTTCTTCAATAATCTCCCAAAGTGCATAGTCTTGCACTTGGAAGTATTGCTCAACCCTCAGTCTCCACATCTCAAACTCATTCTGTTTGAGTAATGGAAGTTTTGCAGCCACATTGGTTTGAATGTGCTCAACATCCATTTTTGCTTTGTTCTTTTATGTCGTAAATATCAGCCTTGCTCTGATACCACTTGTGGAAGGATTATATGTTCAAACACTTGGGATGTTAGTCTTAGTAATGTGTTTGGGATATTTATGAATGAATATGTTTTAGTACACGGAATTTACTAGAACATACTAAAGGAACAAAGGTGGTGAATAAGTAAACGTGAATAATCTAGAGTGATGAACACAACATGAAGAACACAAAATAATTCAATATTATTTATGAAATAATACGGGTGATCTAAACTGTCACCAGGATTACAAATGTAACCTTGAATCTTTGATACGTGAAAAGGATTTTAATAATGGAAGTTATGCATGTAGTAATTGATATCTAAGAAGGTGACTAAGGGTTCCTTTTATAGTATAAGGAACCCTTATTACAAGTTGTCAAATTGCTTAATATAATATACTTAGAGACTTATCTTATCCTAATATTACACCTTTCAAGGTAAAACACTCCATATTATCTACTGAGACCTCTGTACTACTTCTACTAAACGTGTAACTTTGTACAAAGACTAATAATACAACTAAATATCTTAAATAAAATATAACAACTTGTCGTTTAAACTGGCAGGACCTTCATTAACTAGCAGTACCTTCTCACCCAGAAGGTACTGTTAGTATATCTTCAACTTCAACAAAACAAAAGAGGCTGGCTTAACTATCAATTGGCAGGCTCTTCTGGCAGACTCTTTAACTTGAGCATTTTATTCCCAACAAAAGCACTCGATGAGAATTTTTCTAGCAAGAGTTTTGTAAGGAAATTTCTTAGGGCTCTCCATCAGAAGTGGCGTGCTAAAGTGACGGCTATTGAGGAGTCAAAGAATTTATCAACTCTACAACTTGACGAGCTAATTGGAAACTTGAAAGTATATGAGGTGATAATAAAGAAAGATTTCGAAATTGTCAAAGGAAAAAAGGAGCAAACCAATTCAATCGCATTGAAAGCAAAAAAGGACTCTAGTGATGAAGAATGCTCAACCTCTGAAAGTGAAGATGAAGAGTATGCCATGGCCGTAAAAGACTTCAAGAAATTCTTCAAAAGACTAGGAAGATACGTTAGACAACCGTTTGATGAAAGAAAAACATTCCAAAGAAACAAGGATGACAAGACTAGTAAGAATGATAGAAAGTGCTTCAAGTGCGGAGATCCAAACCATTTTATTGGAGAATGTCCGAAATTGTCAAGAAGTCAAAACCACAAGGCCTTTATAGGAGGAGCATAGAGTGATAGTGACAACGATGAAAAAGACCTAACAAAAGAAGAAAAGTATCTCATGGCAAGATCTTCCGATGAGGTACGTTCCGAAACCGAATACTATAGTGATGATAATTTATCGTTAGATGAAAAAGATTTAAATATCGAATATAGTTGATTATGCAAACTAGGACAAAAAGTCATAGCTAAAAATAAACTACTAAAGCACACTAATAATAAATTAAAGGATGAAATACTTGAGTTAAAAATAAAACTACAAAAGCTAGAAAAAGGAAAAGAAAGTATTATAGAATGTAAAGAATGTCTAGTTGTTAAAAATGAGAATAAACAACTTAAGGAAGAAATTATTAGATTTGAAAATTGTGAAAATAGTAGTCAATCACTTAGTAAAATAATTGGCTCTCAAAGAATTGCCAAAGATAAAACCGGTTTAGGATACGACTCAACCGAAGCATCAACTAGTAAATCTAAAAATGTAAAGTTTGAAAGTGAAACTAGTGAACTAAAACCCTTAGAGTTAATACCAAAGTATATTCTTTTGAAAGATAGATTAGTACCTATTGCAAGTGATGAAGAAATTAAAAGCTTTCAGAAATCGTCTTTAAAACCCGAAGTAGAACCCCCTAAGTCAAAAATAAGATCTAAAACTCCACCACCTAGAAAACCAAATAGTCCTCATCCTAGGTCTAAAACTCAGCAACTTAGAGTAAACCAAAATAGACGAAACTTTCACAATAATCATCAAATATGGAACTTCAATCCTTGGGGAATGATTCCACCATACATGCACCCAAGTCAAATGCATAACGTCTTTGGACCAAACAACTTTGGTCAAATGAGACAATGGGGACCAACAAGATGAATTAGTCATACCTTAGCGAGCTTGGCTTTCTATCCGCTTTCACATGGTCTTGAAATCTCTTGAAGACTTTGAAGATTTGCTTGTTGAATACAAAAAGGTACACGTCTCTTTTAAATTTCCATGTCAAGATTGCATGCTTAGTCTAGTATCTAGTTCATTGTTGCTATAGCTTTTTTGTAATTTCTCTTAGCTAATTCTCTTGTTTATATATATACACGTATTTTCTATTATAGCTAACGCGCGCGCACACACACACACACACACACACACACATATATATATATATATATATATATATATATATATATATATATATATATATATATATATATATATATATATACTTATACATACTATATGCCTTTATAACCGTGATGCAGTAAATTTATAACAGTGATGCAGTAAATTTTTTTGGCGGGAAAAAAAAAATTTTTGCCCAAAAAAAATTTTTTTTTTGGCGGGAAAAAAAAATTTTCGGCGGGGGGGGGGGGGGGGGGGGGGGGGGAGGGGGTTGGGGTGGGGGTGGGGGTGACACGTGTCATATGATGTGGCAAGGGGGTGACACATGTCACTCCCATAATCCTTCCTACATTTTTTATTATAAGGCCCTTTTTAGAATAACCTCACCATATATATATATATATATATATATATATATATATATATATATATATATATATGGTGAGGTTATTCTAAAAAGGGCCTTATAATAAAAAGGGCCTTATATATACATATATATATATATATATATATATATATATATATATATATATATATATATATATATATATATACCTTTCACACTTTTCATCGTCGACTTGACAACTTGATTAATTTTATCCAAAATTATCAAGGAAATTTTAGTTGACGAAATGTCAAATAAAAATGTCAAGTAATTCTCTTCGTGCGAACACTCTCCAACATATTTTTGATTAAAAATAAATCTAATATATATATATATATATATATATATATATATATATATATATATATATATATATATATATATATATATATACACTTACTTATTTTTATTTTCAGAATCAAAACTGCGAAAACCCAAAATTTAACTGGGCGGCCCCCTTAATCATTAAGGGGACCGGCAGTGTTAATATGGGCGGCCCCCTTAATGTTTAAAGGGGCCGGCCATTTGACAAATTCCATACGATTTTCTCCCTTATTCTACTTACCAAACACTTCATTTTTCTTTCCCCACTCATTCCCTGCTGCTGCTACTCGAACCAAAAACCCAAAACCACTCAAAATCCATCCTCAAATCCTCATATCAAGGTTAACTAACAAAGGGCAAACACTTATAACACGATAAGCATCACGTATTGTAAGTCTTTCATAATTCATTTCATCTAATTTCATCACATTTGGTCATACTCATGATTTTGCATTTTATTTCAATTTCTTCAATTTCATCTTTTCTTTCAACTTGAGTCTAGGAATTCCATAACTAAGCGCTTCCCTTAGGATTAGAATGTATAATTAACACTAGAAACAAATAATTACAAACCCTCTTGTCGAAAATTTTTGAAAAAGTTCATACATTCATTTTCAAAATTTTGCTTATACATTGTTGAATAATGCTACAAAAACTTGCTAAAACATATCACATTATGATTTTATAACTTATTTATCACAAAAACAAATTTCTCGGTGAAGTAAAAATATTTTTTGTTTGATAAGAGGGTGTTTGGATCATGTCCAAATAGTGTAGAAAATTATCCAATATAACCTTTTACAATATATCATCATGAATATAAGTATAAAACTAGCAATTTAGAGTTGCCAAGATATATAATTCATATATATATTGATATTTTGGTAGTAAATTTTCTAGATAAGGAAGCGTTTGGTTTAACTAGAAAATTAGTATTTTTGAGTCAAAATATAAACTATTCTTTTCGAAACAAATCATTTGCATAAGAAACTTGTTGGAAATAGCTAGTTATACAATCTAATGTACATCTAGCAAATTTTCATGATATATTAAGATGTTTAAAGAGGCGTTTGGATTATCCCATAACAACTTGATAAACATCGTAAAATATATCTAACACAAGCTAAAAATAAAATAAGGAACAAGGTAAACTACTTCTTAAGTTAAAGGTCTTTAGAGTCGAAGTGCGTTTACGTTCCACATATGTCATAAAAATATAAACACTATATTTTAACGTTAACTTTATTTTAATTTTATTTTGTTGTTATTGTGTTTAGGTGAAAATGCCCAAAGTTATTACCGAAGATTATTTTCTTAACCAAAAACTATATTCCCAAAGTTTCACAACTTCCCACCACCTCTCCTTCTATTGCTCATTTCTATCGTCAAATTGAGGATAGAAATACATCCCACTTACTATCAATCCGATTTCATTGATCGTATGTTCACAAATATCCGTTTTGAATTTTTTTTTTCCAAATAAATGAACCCATTATTCCTCGCTTCATTCTCGACTTCTATAGCCAAGTCAAGGTCCAAACCGATGATTTTGGTTCTATTCTCATCTCATTCATGATCCAACATGAATTCATCACTTTAACTCTTGCACAATTCGGTCAAATCCTCAAAATTCCTTTCACCGGTCAATCCGTTTTCTCAAACGAATGGGATCTTGGTTCTCTTCAATATTCTCGTCCAACTTTTGGTCCTTATTTCTCCGAAATTCCTTCTCCACAAGAAATTTGTCAAATGCTCGGGTTAACCCGTGAAACCACCACTCGAAAAATCAAATCCAAAAATGTCGATATCACCGAAAACCAAATTCTACTCAAAGAATTAAGCCCTGACATGAAGCGTTAGGAAGAACTCATTCGTGAGAATGCGTTTGGTACCGGAGGCCACCGTGGCCATCTCCCGGCTAGCCTCGCTCATATGTTGTATTGTATTGTTGCCGAACAACATTACAATTTGGCTTATTTCTTTATCAAGCGCATTGAACGTGCAAGATCTACTCCTAAAGCCAGTCTTCCATATGGAATGTTCCTCACTCGTCTCTATCGTCATGTTATCCAACACTATCCCGATCTTGATGGTAGCATCAATGAGTCCATCTATCCGACCTTACTTCCTCTCGTTCTTAAACAAACCCGTAAACCTCGTAGTGCTAAGGGTAAATCTCGTCGTCACAGTTTCCATGGCTCATCATCTCATCGAGAAGATGACGAAGAGGATGAATTTATTCATCGTGTTCCCTCTCCCGATACATTTCTTGAAGACTTGGAAGAACTTGAAGAAGACGACCACCTTGTGCCATCTCCTTCGTCTCAAACTAACCAAGTGCTATTTGAACTACAAACTGAGTTGCTCAATCAAAACCGAAGGATACGCGAGGAGATACGAGAAGGCTTCAAATCTATTGCTAATACGATTGGAGGATTGTTCAAGAAGAAGAAGTGATGGGGTCTTTTTATTTGCTTTGGATGATCATGTTTGTTGAACTATTAGTTTGTTACTTTTGTTGAATAATTGTTTCTTACATACTTTATTTCTGACATATATTCAGAAATTAATATTTGTTGCCATGATTTTAGATACATTTAAACTATGTTATTAGTTAACTTATTATTATTAGATGCTCTACATGCATGCTTGTTTTTATACTTGTCTTTAATCTATGCTTGCATGATTTATTGATGTTTATATATATGCTTCTCTAATAGACCAAAACTAAAATAAAATGTTCCAATAGAGCTTGCTGCAAACACAAA
Source organism: Artemisia argyi (assembly GCA_030686995.1). NCBI lineage: Eukaryota > Viridiplantae > Streptophyta > Magnoliopsida > Asterales > Asteraceae > Artemisia > Artemisia argyi. The sequence continues at coordinate 23,684,033 of CM060687.1, read as the reverse complement.
ACCAAAATAAACCACTTTTAGAAAAATTTTGAAATTTGGTCGTCTGGGAATTCACAAGATGGGCGGCCCCCATAATTCACACGGGCGGCCCCTTTAATTTTAAGGGGGCCGGCCATAAATTAAGGGGACCGGCCATCTGGAACAGTTTTTACACTGTTTTCTTTTGCAACTTGTGACTTCTTTTGCTAGTCCCATCTACCATTTCCCTTAAAAACTAAACTGATTTTGGAATCTAACAATGCAATTTCAAATTAATACCAATTCTAATCATGATTCCATGCTATATAACCCTTTCCACCTTCATCCACAATTCATTATCATCATCAACCTCAACAAATTCATCATGTCATCTCCAAAAACCACCACCTCCAACAAAGCCAAGAAACAAAAACTTGTTATCATCCCACCAAAACAACTCTTCATTGATCTCACTAATGAAGACAATACCACTCCATCACCACCACCTCAATGCTCATCTCCTAGTGCTCCAAATGCACCATCCAAAACACCATCAACACATGGAACCTCCACCTCTTCCATACCATCATCATCATCCATCAATGACTACATCAACACTCACCTATCACCTCCACCAAGAATTCCACCACCACCACCTCTTGAAAATGCAACCTTAGACATAACACTTTCATTTTCACCCTTCACACCTCTTGATGCAAAATTTTCACCATCACCACTCAATCTACCTAATTACAATCCCATCCCATGGAGCTTACTTTAAGCCCATGGTGATACTTGCCTTTGTTGCATCCATAACCGAACCGTCATCTTTGGATTAAGAGATGAAATCCACTACATGTTTTCATACCTTGAAAGCTTGCTTCCTCAACCTCAACCAACAACATCCACACCTCCACCACCAAAATCAACCACACCTCCACCTCCATCTAACACACCTCCATCAACCCCATCATCTCCACCTACAACTTTGCTCCTCCCAAACTAAGCATGGACCATGGTTGGAAAATAAAATTGTTTTTAACCATTTTGAAGAACAAGCTCTAGGAAAAACATTTCTATTAGAGTTTTGGTTTATTGTAAGCCATTAAGGCTTTAGTTGAATTATTCATGCATCTTGGATGCATGTTGCTTGTATTTTATTCATATTAATGAAGTGTTTCCTTCCATGCTTAGATTGCTTGTTCTTTTCTTTTCATATATATAATTGTTGCATGCATATATATTGTATGTTCTAAATATTTTTGCAAGCATTCCATATCTCGACTTGTCTTGTAACCTTAAAACGAGGGGGAGTACACATCAAGGGGGAGCTCATCCAACATCGGGATAACCTTTTTGATGTTTACAAAAAGTGGGAGAAGTGATATAAAGTCTCTAAATACTTGCATATATAATAATTTTTGATTTAATGAGTTTAGATTTTGTAATCATCAAAAAGAGGGAGATTGTTGATATAAATAATGCGTAAAAACGTTATTAATATTTTTCGATATCCCTATGTTTTAACGATCACAAAATCTCAAATCATTAAACGTAAAATAATTACGTAAATAAGTATTTAGTGACAAAATATCATTATATCCAACTAATTCACTTAAGGTATAAATAAACAAGTGCCTAATACATTTTATGATCAAAAGAAGGTTTATTTACTAATTACAAATTATATAAACTGGTATAAACATTTTATATATTTAAGAAAAACACTTTTGGTAATTAAAGAAAATGTTTATTTCATAATAAATATATGAATTCAAATTTTTAACCAAATTCAGTTAAATTTTCACCAAATAAACTTTCCACAGAAAAAGACAAAGAATCTGGCCGTTTCATATGGGCAGCCCCCTTAATTATAAGGGGCGGCCCCCTTAATTTTAAGGGGTCCAGCATACGCTCCTCTGTCAGAATCTTTTGCCTATAAATACTGGTTCAAATCTGAAACTTTTCCTCACCTTTTGCTCAAAAACTTTCTGTTCTAATTCACTCAAATCATCTTCCTAAATCCTTTGATCCTAAACACATTAGTTCTTGTTTTCAAGTGATTCCATCCATCCTCATTCAAAGTGCAAGAGAAGAATACTCCTTTCATCTTAAACCAAGAAGTGTTGAAGATTAGTAGTGTAGCTTGTATTTATAGTATAGTTGTGTAGTGATTGTAATTGATAGATCTAGGAGGATTAGTAGTTGTGAATAGAAGTAGTGAAGAAATAGTTTTGGTGTGAAGAAGAAGTAGTGAAGGTGTAAGAAGTAGTGTTGTGTACAAGTTGTGAAGAAGGCATGTACTTGTGTGAGATTGGTTCTAGCTACTATTAGGACTCGAAATTTAGCTTAGTGTCGTTAATTGGTGTAAGCGAAAGTTGTGTAAGGTTTCTACGTGAAAAAGGGAGTTTGTTGACATAGTGAAGAAAACTCTCGAGTAGGTGACTCGAGGAGTGGAGTAGGGCGAAGAGGTGCTTCGTAGCCAAACCACTATAAATAGCGCGTGTTGTGGTTTGATCTCTCTATCTCTATCTGTTCATTACTTTCATATTTTCGTTATCATTATTTAGTTAGTTAGATTAAAATTGTTTGAGTTGTGCAAGTGTTGAAATTCACATAAATAAGAATCGAAGTTTTTATCAAACAAAGTTTTTAAAATATAAATTGACGTAAAAATATTCAACCCCCCTTCTAGTTTTCTACAAGTACTTTCGTGAACAGTACCTGTGAACAGTAGTCAATTAACAGTAACCTTTTTTTTACCCTAATCAAAAACCCTCTCAACGAGAGCTCTCAATGAAAGCACCAGTTGATACGACCCATTAAGGTTGTATCGGGATAGGGCACCACTTCAAGCGGGCGCGAGCTCCTTAAGAAGAGAAGAAGAGAAAACCAGACATATTTTTATTTGACTAAAGCTTAAATGATTTCATTGATTACAATTGCTTAAATAGACATGATGGGATAATCCTAGATAGACTCAAACACTTATCCTAAAATGACTCAAATACATCTTAATAAAACATAAAACATATGATAGTTATCCTAACACGATATTCTCGTACCAACAGTAGGCGTATCATTCCCTACTCCTTCGGAAATCACCTTGTCCTCAAGGTGTTGCTTTGAATGATCATGATTCTCGGATCCCATGTTCTTCTTTGAATCCCTTTTGATGACACAAAGTACAAGTAGTAGTCATGAAATTGTTTTGCGAGTTCTTCCCGAAGATATGCAGTATTTGATAACGCTCAAAATTAACATGTTTTTAGTCGCGTTATTGTTTGTTTTATGCATGGAAATTGGTCATATTTGTATATATTTGTTACTTACTCGTGGAAAAGTGTTTATGCATGCAAATATAGCCAAAAGCAGGTAAAAATGTTTAAAAAATGAAGAAATGAAGTGATCATGCACATTTGGAGAGTTTCAAGAAGATCAAGAAAGAAAGGAACGACGCATGGACAAAAGGATTTGATAAAGACAAGTTTTCTACACATATTTATAAAGGAAATATCAAGTTCTAATGGATAAAGTCATACCATGAAGAAAGACAATGCATGCAACGTAAAATGACAAAGAAAGACAAAGGAATAATTTTCAGACAGTGTCCAACCGATCGGATGCAACCCGCATCCGATTCGGTTGGAATGTGCCAAAAGAAGTGCCATCCGATCGGATCGAGAGAAACTGATCAGATGGTGGTGACTGATGTTACAAGTTTTGCATTTATGGACGTATTTACTCCCCATAATCATGTGTGGCTGATCATTTTTACTTAATAACTCTAGAGGGACGTTTTTACTTGGAGGATAAGTGTTATTATGCTATATAATGACTACTTAAGGTCTAGATTAGTGGTACCACAAAATATCTAACCTAGTATTACACCAAATATTGTTAGTTCATCTTATATTGCCTGAAAGTTTACTAAGTGTTGTGAAAACGTCCAGAACGTGTTGAGTTCGAGTCTCAAGCATTGGTTCGAGTTTGGAGTTGTTTACTTACGTTAGTGAGCAATTGGAGGAGTGTGGTTACTATAGTTCCACAAGTTTATTCATTGTAATTCTCAAGCTAGGTACACCTTGATACTTATAATGAACAATTGTTACTTTGAGTTTTATGAAAGTTTTCTTATTTACTTGTGTTTTAATATGATTGATATGGAGTAATTTGTGATATACTTGTGTGTATGTTGTGATTGGTTAATGGAGTATTCTTTTATGAAAAAGGTGATGCATGAAAACATATCTATTTTATGAGTTTGTTGAAGTAACATCTAATCTTGCTTAATTTGTTGGTAAATACAATCTTTTGAAAAATAGGTCCGAAAGGAATTTCAACTTGTTTTTATTCCAAAACATTAGTGCACGAATTAGTATGAAATAGGATGCTTGACAACCATCTTATTTACTTGTTAAAATGGATTTGAGAAGATTTCATCACGAAAAAGGACCGAAGGATTCGTAGGAATTCATAAGAAAAGAATTGATTTTCAAAACAACCATGTGATTATGGAATTGTCATACTCATTTGATATGTCCGAAAGGAGTCATTTAGGTGATAGAATTCTTAGTGGTAGTTAAAACATGACATACATCATAGATTGTATAACTACTCATTTTTAGTTACGCATCATAACAAGTTTTACACCAAACTTTATACTTAAATTGTCATAATACTCCTAATTACCAATCAAGGAATTATACACAAGTATATGCTTGGTTTTTATTGAGTTTCTTTTAAGTTGATATTTACATAAATTTGGATTGACAACCCTTATTTAACAAACGTTTTTCTTATTACTAAAACAACCAAATCCCTTGGAACGATCTTGACTTACCCACCTTTATTACATCGGACGAGTATACTTGCTCGTATGTGCTAAATAATAATCGGATAAATCATGTTTATAAATTTTAAAACTTGTACTTATAAAACGCAAATCAAGTTTTTGGCGCCGCTGCCGGGGAATTGATTAATTTTCTTAATTTTTAGTAATAAAATTGTTTGGAATTTGTGAATTTTTAAAGTTTTTAGAGTAAAAAAAAAGTTGGTTTTTAGCCAACCGATTCGGATGGATGTCCATCCGATCGGTTGGTGGCCTCGGTTAAATTTTTTTTGGATTCTGTTTTTCTTATTTAATGTTCATTTTTCTATTTTTAGTTAATTAGTTTTAATGATTATATGATTAATGTTAGTTATTATTAGTTATAAGTTGTCATTATGAGTAATTCTAATGTTCTTAGTAGTTTTAATTATAGTTAATGTTTTAGAAGTTTAAAGAACACCTTAGTTAATATTTTTAATGTCCTTTAAATTATCATTACTGTTTTATTAAACTTAAGTTTTTTTATAATTTTTTTTTTAGTTTCAGAAAACTCCAGCCGAATTGGTTGCGGGTTCCAACCGATCGGTTGGAGGTGGTAATTTGTGCCATCCGATCGGATGGATGTCCATCCGAACGGATGGAAGTCTCGGTAAAATTTTTAACATTTTTATTTTTTAGTTTATTTTCAATTCTAAGTGTTTTAGTTAGTTAATTTACTTATTCTTATTTCATATTAAGAGTTATTTGATTACAACTAACCCTCATGCTAATGATTTGGATGTTTTTGTTGATGGTTATGTTATAGTTAGTAATTGCTTAAGTTGAAGTGGAGGATATGTTGAAGGATTCTGGTGATTCCTTGGAAAGGTTGGAAAGCATGTTGGAAAAGGCTAAGTTAGATTTAGAAGGAGAAGAGGTTGTTGGTGATTATGTATCTTACTTGCCACATGAAATGTGTTATCCAAAGAAGGAGAAGGAAAGGAAAGTTGTTGTTTTCACAAGAGCACCACCTAAGGAATTTGATGCTTCACACATGAGGTATTCTACACCTTGTGCGGTGAAAGGTGTTAAAGCGTGGGATGCGGAATTGAATATGGAATATGGAGACAATTACATTTCGGAAGAAGTACTTGACAAGCTTGGTTTTGTTAGGCTTGACTATGGAAATTATAGAAGAAAGGAAGTGAAAGGAGTTAGAGTGAACCTTCATGGTCACATCTTCAAAGTAGATTTTGTGGTTTTGGAATATACTAATGCCGATGAATCGGAGGTTATCTTTGGTAAAGATTTTCTTGTGAATACCAAGTGTACATTGGATTTTGCACTTGGGGAGTTACGAATTAACATAAGTGATTTGGAAGAAGGAAAAAGTGTGAATGAAATGCTTGTTGATGTTTGTGAAGGAATGGAAGAGATGAAGGAAGGAAGGGATGAAATTTGTAAGATGGGCAAGGCTAACCGAAACAAAACACCATTGAACAAATTAACCCAACCCTCCATCCAAAAAGAAAAAGAAAACAAATCATCATCATCATCATCATCCAAAACTCTACCAAATTCACCAAAAAGTAGCAAACCTTTAACCAAAGAGCAAAAACAAGCTATCTTGGAGAATCTTGAAGCAAAAATTAGTGAATTGATGGAAAACAAACCGGTCATTGAAGTGTTAAGAAACTACATGGATTATAGGAAGAAATTAGATGGGGTTATGTTAGCAAAGTCGAAGTTGGAGGATAATAGTTTTGATGAAGTAGAGGAGAGAAGGATAATTGAGAATGGGCTCCCGAAGAAAATGAATGATCCCGGAAATTTTATTTTGCCGGTTAAAATTAATGGGATAACTCCTTTATATGCATTAGCCGATACAGGCTCGAGTGTGAGTATTATGCCTTATCCATTGTATCACAAGTTAGGATTAAGAGACCCTACACCTAACAATTCTAAACTCACTATGGCGGATAATTCTAAGGCGAAAGCAATGGGGGAAGTAAGAAATGTGAGAGTTCAAATTGGTTATCAAGCGTTCTTGGCGGATTTTCTTGTGTTGGATGTTGCGGTTGATAAGGAACTACCTTTGTTGTTAGGTAGACCATTGTTAAGAACATGTGGAGCTATAATAGATATGGGAAGAGGTACCATGACAATTGATGATGGAATTCTTAAGAATACTTACTATCCAAAGCCTAGAGGGGGTAGTAATGGGGATGATAATGATGAGGACCAAGAGGAGGATTACCTTGGTTGCTTTGAAGTGGGAAGAGATGAAGATGGTAGACCTAAGTTTGGACCATGCACACCTAGTTTCTTTGATATTGAGGATGAAATGGAAAGGGCTCTAGCAATAGAGGCTTTCTTTAATCCATTTAAAAACATTTTTGTGTTTAACACAAATTGACAGATTTTCTTGGATCTTTACCGGTCCAATTGAAGAACTTGGAATGGGGTTCCGATGGTCATAGCATTTACAAAAGAGAAGAAGGAGATGGTTATTGGCATTGCAAATTTGATATCACATGTCCTAGCGGAAGGAATTTTGCACGAAGTTTCAAAACTCAAAAGACTACTAGGAAGTTGTCAAACAAGTATCGTGGAGAAGACATTCTTAGGAATGAATATTTCTATGGATGAAGAAGAATGATCACAAGAATAAAGCACATCTTGTGCTATTTTGTTTGTTTCATATTTTTAATTTCATGCAATTTATTTTATGTTTTTAGGTTTTATGCATTTCATGTTTGAAATAAGACTTATTATTTTTCTATCTATCTATTGATCTATTTATCTAGTTTTTAGAGGTTAAGTTATGTTTTAGTCTTAAGTTTAGAAGTAGAAATGATGACCAAATTTTTGATAGACAAAGTGTGTTTGGGATACATACAAAATAATAAGTTTTTGAAGAGATAAGAACTACTAGCGCTTGTACCAAGTTTAGTAGTAGAAAAGCTTTGAAAAATCAATTTCATACAAAACCGAACAGATGGATTCACAACTGATCGGATGGAATTGAATATATAGACCAAAATTTTCAAAAACCCAAGAAAACCACACATACACAATCCACCAAGAATTGGGGTTATAAATTCGACCATAAGAAGTTGTTTTAAGAGTTTTAGGAGTGATAATTGATCATCAATGGCATCAAGTCAAGTAAGTTATATCATTAATTTCATTCAATTAGGTTTTTATTCGGATGATTGAAATTAGGTCACGAATTGGGTATTTTTGAATTAGTTCGAATTAAGATGTAATATTTTGGGGATAAGTGATTAGATGATAGGAGAATGTATTGCAAAAAGAATTAGATCAATTGATTAAGTTTTGAGTAAGAATTCATTGATTGAATTTTCGGATTGAATTGGGTAGAATCTTTGGAGCTAATTTATTTGCAATTGATGAATCCCAGGAGTTACATGCTTGATAATTAGTGATGTTAGGTAATTGCATTGTTGGTTAGAGCACTAATTGGAAGATTTTAGTTGATGTTGTTCTTGGTTTTCATAGAATCATTAGGTTGATACATGGAAATGTTACGAATCGTTGATAGGAGAGTTCAGATGTTAGAAGTACTCAAGAATAGTAGATTACAAGTTAGAAAGAAGTTCGGATTGATTGGAAAACGTTTAGAATGGATTGAGGATGTATGAAGTAAACAGGAACTCTAGCCGAATCGGTTGCGAGTTGCAACCGAATAGATTGGAGAATGCCAAAAGATCCATCCGATCGGATGGACCTCAATCCGATCGGATGGATGCTACGGAAATTTTTTTGACATTTTTGAAAATGTGTTTTCTAGTTTCTAAATTGATTGGTATTAGCTTTTATACTTTTATAATAACATAATTTGAGTTTTCTTTCAGGGAAATGTTGCAAGATTGGGTCGTAATCAAATAAACCCGCTTGTTAACAAGTATTTGAAAAGGAACGAGAGGAAGAGGATCACTTTCAGTTTGAAACCGGAGTCTAATGATAATGTCAAGTTTTCTAATGTGCAAAACAAAGATGAGAAGAATGCGTATAGGGAACGTCTTTCAAAACTTCAAGAGAGAAAGATTGCTAAGCCTAGATTGATTGATTGGGAATTGCTTGCGGAGTATGAATGTGAAGATCAATTGCGGAGCATGATGACTATGATTTGTGTGTATCCCGATGATGGGGATAGGTTTGAAGATTATTCTTGGGAAAGAGCTTTTAGTATACGTGAGGATGTTTACAAGGAATGGTGTTTGGAGTTCTTTTAGATTGTGTGGTCGCGAACATGCTTTATCTTTGCCAAATTTTGCAGTTGCCCTTGGTTTGTATGAGGAAAGTGAGGTTAATCATAGGTTGTTTGGACCATATTTTGTGAGCTTGGCTAGAGCTAATGATCAATACACGGGTGTTGATGCTTATTGGAATAGAATTGGTGATCCAACTTGTCTTAGGAGGAATTCTTCTAGGATTAGGAATCCATTGATGAAAGTGTTACAAAAGTTGATTTCTTGGGGATTGTTGCATAGGAGCGGTAGTCAAGACAAATGTAGTCAACCGGACCTATGGGTGATGAAGTTATTGGAGGAAGATAAGAATGGGAATGTGGCATGGATTATTGCCGAATATCTTTCAAAGAGAGCACCGGGGATTAAGAAACAAAGTGATGTTTGTGGAGGTCATTATGTGACCGTTTTGGCTAAGAATCTTGGGTACTTTAATGATAATGAGTTGAGGAAGTATCGAGTGAGGATGGAGAGTGAGATATGGGATGCTTTTAGTTTTGGAAAAGCATTGGATAGGAATAATAAGACTTTGGGACCTTGGACCGAACCAAGTGTGGGGGCGCAATCAGGAGCTTATGCGGAGGCGCCATTACAACCTCAAATGGGAAGTTTTCCGGGGAATACTCAAAGTGGTTTTGATTCAGGATGGGGTGATTGGAACCGAGAGTTGAATGCTATTGAGTGTAGGGTAGTTTGGAAAGATTCAATGCTAATGAGGAATAATTACAACTTTGATTATTCCATGCATATGATCCAACATTTGGCACAAGATGCCAATTATGAGGTACCTCCTTACAACCTACCAAATGTTCCACCATACCCGTTACCATATTCTCCATATCCTGGACCATACCCCTACCCTTATCCTGGTTATTCACCATTTCCTGAGCCATACCCTCCATACAGTAGACTTCCCGAGTATGGTAGTTCAGGTGTCAATGTGGGTGGATCAAGTTTTAATCCTGAAGGATCGAGTTACGATGTTGGAGGTTCGTCATCAAGAGTTGGAAAGAAAAAGCGACGAGTGGATGATGAAGACGTTGATGAGGAAGAAGATGATGAAGAGGAGAGCGAGGACGAGTTCATTCGTTCCGACGTAAGTTATTGATGATGACGAGTGATCATCACATGGTTTATGGTTTGGTTTAAAAACAATTATGTGTCGAATTATTTCTATCTCCAATACCTTTAACTATTTCTTTTAGGATTCATAACGTAACTTAATTTTCTACTTATTTCGTTTAGATGTTTTTGTTTGTGTTTGTTTGGTTGTTTCGTATATTTTGCAGTTTTCTTGCAGGGGTTTTGTTACGGAAGCATATAGTTGATCAACTTTTGGAGTCGATAAACTCATTTGCTTATTATGATCAAATATGCATATTGCGTATTTAACTCCGGTATTTCTAAATTTTTCCATTTCCTTTACTTTGATGTTATTTTTTTTTACATTGAGGACAATGCAAAACTTAAGTGTGGGGGAGGGAAGAAAATAGAAAAATTGCAAAATTTTTAATTTTTAAATTTAAAATTTTCATTTTTTTTATTTTTTTAGAGTCGTGAACTTTAGTAACTAGAAGTAGTTCGCCCTTCATATTTTAGTTAAAATAACATTGATTCAATGGTAAATAATAATGATATTTTTGGAGAATAAATTCAAGTTTAAAGAGCAATTCGTCTCGGAATTGATAACATTTGCTAGCACAATTTTATACCCTTATTACTATAAATTGTGAGGATTAGTTTTTTTTTTATGTGAATAGTGTTTCTTATGCTATTTATGTATTTCATTATGAGTGTGCCGGTAGTTGTGTTAATTCTAGAACTTGTACTTGTTATGCATTACGGTTATATCATTTTTGAATGATAAGGATATATTCATATGATAAGAGGCAAACTTAGGAATAAAACCAAATGGTCATCCGTTTACAAAACAAATTTTTGCTAACCACATCGGTTAGTTATCCTCGTATTTGGAACCCATTTGTTAGCGTTCATCTTTAACGCTAGATACCCCTAGTTTCACCCTCTGAGCCAATCCTTTTCATTTTGTTAAATCCAGACAAATACCAAAATATTTTACACTTTAAACCTTAGCCTAACCCTTGCCAAAGTCTATACGGTGGGTTGCTAGTTGCTTGGTATGATGGATTTTTTTGGATGATTAGTAGTTAGCCACACTTCACCAATCATGTGTGTGCCATTCCAACAAAGACGAAGGATGCATACTTCTTATTTGTATTTTTTGTGGTGTATGCTTATGCGAAGTGTGGGGGAGATGTGATAAAAAAAATAAAAATAAGTCATCGCAACTATAAGGTGACAATTATAGCAAATGTGCTATATTATTATGAAGAAAGAAAGTTATGTGATATGTTGTTAGTCAATGTGCTAAGTATGAAGAATATTTTTATGGTGAATCGATTTATAGACATGTGAAAGTTCGAAGAGGAGAAAGATTGTAACTATTATCATTTTTGGGTTTGTGGTTTGTTCGTGATTAGCAACAATGGGACTTAGACTTTGATTTTATTTTTTTCTTTAAAACCAATTTCATGAATATTCCCATGCCTTATCCTTACCTTTTTGACTTAGTGTAATTATTTGCACGAAGGTTTTATTTACCCTAAGCCTAAACGTTACAACCCGAATAAAAGACCTCTTTGATTAATTATTCCATTGTTTTGATACTTGTATAAGCCTATGGTAAGAAACATAAATCATGACTGAGCTATGAGTGATCTATTAATCATTACACATATTGAGTGATGAATGAATTTCAAATTATCTTCGTGAGGTGTTTAGAATTGTTATCAAGCTCTTTATTTACTTGATTGAATTCAAATAAGATATTTGCACTATTGCCATTGAAATCAATTTTCTTTTGATTAAGACTTGCTCGAGGGCGAGCAAAGCTCAAGTGTGGGAGATTTGATAACGCTCAAAATTAACATGTTTTTAGTCGCGATATTGTTTGTTTTATGCATGGAAATTGGTCATTTTAGTATATATTTGTTACTTAATCGTGGAAAAGTGTTTATGCATGCAAATATAGCCAAAAGCAGGTAAAAATGATTAAAAAATGAAGAAATGAAGTAATCATGCACATTTGGAGAGTTTCAAGAAGATCAAGAAAGAAAGGAACGACGCATGGACAAAAGGATTTGATAAAGACAAGTTTTCTACACATATTTATCAAGGAAATATCAAGTTCTAATGGATAAAGTCATGCCACGAAGAAAGACAATGCATGCAACGTAAAACGACAAAGAAAGACAAAGGAATAATTTTCAGACAATGTCCAACCGATCGGATGCAACCCGCATCCGATTCGGTTGGAATGTGCCAAAAGTAGTGCCATCCGATCGGATAGAGAGAAACCGATCGGATGGTGGTGACTGATGTTACAAGTTTTGCATTTATGGACGTATTTACTCCCCATAATCATGTGTGGCTTATCATTTCTGCTTAATAACTCTAGAGGGACGTTTTTACTTGGAGGATAAGTGTTATTATGCTATATAATGACTACTCAGGGTCTAGATTAGTGGTACCACAAAATACCTAACCTAGTATTACACCAAATATTGTTAGTTCATCTTATATTGCCTGAAAGTTTACTAAGTGTTGTGAAAATGTCCAGAACGTGTTGAGTTCGAGTCTCAAGCATTGGTTCGAGTTTGGAGTTGTTTAATTACGTTAGTGAGCAATTGGAGGAGTGTGGTTGCTATAGTTCCACAAGTTTATTCATTGCAATTCTCAAGCTAGGTACACCTTGATACTTATAATGAACAATTGTTACTTTGAGTTTTATGAAAGTTTTCTTATTTACTTGTGTTTTAATATGATTGATATGGAGTAATTTGTGATATACTTGTGTGTATGATGTGATTGGTTAATGGAGTATTCTTTTATGAAAAAGGTGATCCATGAAAACATATCTATTTTATGAGTTTATTGAAGTAACATCTAATCTTGCTTAATTTGTTGGTAAAAACAATCTTTTGAAAAATAGGTCCGAAAGGAATTTCAACTTGTTTTTATTCCAAAACATTAGTGCACGAATTAGTATGGAATAGGATGCTAGACAACCATCTTATTTACTTGTTAAAATGGATTTGAGAAGATTTCATCACGAAAAAGGACCGAAAGGATTCGTAGGAATTTATAAGAAAATAATTGATTTTCAAAATAACCATGTGATTATAGAATTGTCATACTCATTTGATATGTTCGAAAGGAGTCATTTAGGTGATAGAATTCTTAGTGGTAGTTAAAACATGACATACATCATAGATTGTATAACTACTCATTTTTAGTTGCGCGTCATAACAAGTTTTACACCAAACTTTATACTTAAATTGTCATAATACTCCTAATTACCAATCAAGGAATTATACACAAGTATATGCTTAGTTTTTATTGAGTTTCTTTTAAATTGATATTTACATAAATTTGGATTGACAGCCCTTATTTAACAAACGTTTTTCTTATTACTAAAACAACCAAATCCCTTGGGACGATCTCGACTTACCCACCTTTATTACATCGGACGAGTATACTTGCTCGTATGTGCTAAATAATAATCGGATAAATCGTGTTTATAAATTTTAAAACTTGTACTAATAAAACGCACATCAGTATTATACGACCCAATGAAAGCACCAGTTGAAACGACCAATTAAGGTTGTATCGGGATAGGGCACCACTTCAAGCGGGCGCGAGCTCCTTAAGAAGAGAAGAAGAGAAAGCCAGACATATTTTTATTTGACAAAAGCTTAAATGATTTCATTGATTACAATTGCTTAAATAGACAGGATGGAATATTCCTAGAAAGACTCAAACACTTATTCTAAAATGACTCAAACACATCCTAATAAAACATAAAACATATGATAGTTATCCTAACACGATATTCTTGTACCAACAGTAGGCGTATCCTAACACGATAGTTATCCTAACACGATATTTGTTAAAGCTTAATGACTTTCATTCATTGTAAAATATTAAATACTAGTTATAAGATAAGCTCACACAAATACTAAGACTTATCCTAACACGAAGACTTATCATAATACGACTCAAACACTTATCCTAAACATAGTAAACTATGACACATATCCTAATCATGGGCATAACACTCCCCTCTCCTTCAAAAACCACCTTATCCTCAAGGTGTTGTCTAAAAAAAATCTTGATTCCGGGATCCCATGTTCTTCTTTGAATTTTAGCCTCCATTCCCATGGCAACATCCATGTATTCAAAAGTTACCAATAATAGCAATGTCCTTGATGTGTCGGTCTGTACCCACTTTAGAATGACAACCAAACTCTCACCAATACAAAAATATCATCTATCGCGTTATTAACCACATCAACACCAATATATTTATCAGCATCTAACGACCTTTTATTTTCAGGTGAAGCGATTTTACTTTGTAATGATGGAATGGTATCTAATTTGTTTTCAATTATATGCTCTTTTTCCTTCTCTTTAATTGCCTCAAAATGAGCCTCGACTATATGGGCTAAGGAAAAGGCTTCTCCTAAAGTTGTAGGCCTTGCCATCAACACTTCTATTTGTAACGGCAGTTTAAGTCCGGAGATATAAAATGATGTAAGTAAAGATTCAGATATCTCTGTAACTCGATTTGCAAGTACCACAAACTCACTCCCATATTTGGCCACCGTACCCATTTGCAAGAGCTTAGAGAGTGCGTATTCCGCGTCCTAATCGCTGTCGCTGATGCCATGAACAATAACTTAAAAAACCGTTTTTTTCTGATGAACAGTACTTTCGTGAACAGTGCTTCGTGAACAGTACCTGTGAAATAGTAGTCGATGAACAGTAACCTTTTTTTATCCCTAATCAAAAACCCTCTCAACGAGAGCTCTCAATGAAAGCACCAGTTGATACGACCCGTTAAGGTTGTATCGGGATAGGGCACCACTTCAAGCGGGCGCGAGCTCCTTAAGAAGAGAAGAAGAGAAAACCAGACATATTGTTATTTGACAAAAGCTTAAATGATTTCATTGATTACAATTGCTTAAATAGATACGATGGGATAATCCTAGATAGACTCAAACACTTATCCTAAAACGACTCAAACACATCCTAATAAAACATAAAACATATGATAGTTATCCTAACACGTTATTCTTGTACCAACAGTAGGCGTATTAATTGTAATATGAAACTTTTAAGATAACATCAACATAGTTTACCCATTTGCATAATGATACTTTCAAATTTAACACACAAAGTCACAAAAGTGTGTATTGTAAATTTGCTCTTTTAGCAAATATGAGCTGTTAAACAAGCATGTCTCAAACAAATGTGCTTATCTAATTTGTTGAGTGGCCTAGTTGCTTATTTAACATTACTTTGCAGTTAATCTAATGTAACATATGACTAATTCTTATTTTTATTTTATTGGAGTTATTTTAGTTAGAGGATATGACTTTGATTATATTAGGAGATAGTTATTTTAGAGAAAATTGAAAACGTTGAGATTGAGAGATCCACAAATGCTACTTATTTTTAGTTAAAGAGAGCACTCATTTTCAGCGCCTTCAATCCCCAAGTAGTTGGTGTTTTTAACCCGACAACCCGACTGTGAGCACAAAGTCACAATATATCGTCATGTTTATTAGCCTTTTTAAAAGTTGATTATTAGTGCAACTTGCAAGTAGGGGTGTTAATAGTTTGTTTAGTGCAATTGTATATTGGTTCTTTTTATTTTCTTTATAAAAAAGCTACTGGTTTTCTTTTCCTACAAGCACACACTAATTTTATTTTCCTTTATCAGTATAGAAATAGACATAAGTTGTGTGCCTACTACTAGTGTTTCTTTTAGTTTCTTTATAAATAAGCTACTGTTGTTTTTTTCATATAAGCATGCTAATTTTATTTTCCGTTTAACAGTATATAAATACGCGGAACAATCAGTTGTAAATTTTACTCATGTGTAAATATATATGACTCAAACCATGTTTTCTATGCACTTCATGTGCAACATAGGAAACAATATTCATTCTTTGGTTGGTCTTATATCTAAGGGTAAAAAGAAAACTAAATTGTGTCTTATATCAAAAAGCAATAGCATACTCACAAAACTCACAATTGTGTTTAGATAGCACAAGCATTCACAGAATGTGCCGAGGGCTGGATTTTGAAGTTAAATCACTTTCATAGAATTACTCCTCCAAGTAGTTGGTGTTTTTAACCCCGACAACCCGACTCAACATACCCGAATCAACACGACCCGATATCACCCTAACCCTATAACCCGATTACTTGGGGTGACTTTTAAAAAACTCAAAACCCGACTCAACATGACCCGACAACCCCGATAACCCGACCCAATAACACCCTACTTGCTATATAAGCTTAATCAAATAGCTCCTATATATAAATGCAAACAACTTATAAATGTTTATTTTATACACAATATTATTTTATTTTATTTTTATCTTACTAAATAACTAAAGTGTTACTAGATATATGGGAAAGTCAATGAGATGTATATGGGTCATCAGTTGCAACTTAGGACCCGGTAACTAACATCCAGCCAACAACAAATAGAGCGGCAACAATTCTTAGTTTGATAAAACTCCAACCCTTTTATGTCAATATTTTCTGTTAAGTCTCACCCAAGTGCAATCAAGATATGGGAATAGCTTTGATTGAGGTACATCTTCACTCTTATGTTTCAGTTTATGTCGATTGTTAAGTTTTTAAGTTTAGGTTGATTATTTTTTGGACTATTGTATGCATATGTTATGCATCTTAGTTCCTAATTTAGGGATGATATATTCAAAATCATCCAGACCTTGCTTAATTGTAACCTCCCAACCCTCTTTTCACTCTTTTGGTATTATTTATGGTTTGATCATGTGTTGTGATTATTTTGATAATATGAATCTAATATGATACATTTACTTTATTGTAGTTATTCACAATGTCAAAGCGTAGGGATAGAGAATGGATGTACAATATGACAGATGATGATGGGTATCTTAGTACAACTTACAGCACTAACATAGATTCATTTTTAGACTATGCTTTTTCTAATGAAGAGTATGTTGATAAAGATGGTATCAAATGTACTTGTGCAAAGTGCTACAACAAATTTTATAAAAAAAGAAATGTTGTAAGGTTTCACCTATTAAAGTATGGGTTCACCCCGAATTATACATGTTGGTCGAAACATGGTGAAACAACTTCAAGCTTTCAACATGAGGGCTAATCTCCTAATCCGATGGAAGATAACGATGTTGATGGGTGCACGCAAATGGTAATGGATGCAATGGGTCCACCTATATTTAACAGTGCATTATTTGAACCAAATTCTTCAAATGAACAAGCCCCTAATCCATATACGAAAGGGTTCTACGATATGTTAGCTGCTGCTGATGAACCTTTGTTTGATGGGTGTTAAAATTATTCAAAATTACAAATCATCTTAGAGTTGCTGAATTGGAAGTCAGAAAACAATGTAAGTGAGGCTGCATATAATCGATTGATTCCTATCATTAAGAAGTCATTACCCCCAAGTGAGAAACTAGTTAACAATTTCTATGAGACAAAGAAAAGTTTGGAAAAGCCTGCTTTACCGGAAAAAAAGATCCATGCTTGCAAAAATCATTTCATGCTATTCTATGGTAAAAAGGACTCTACTTTGACACACTGTCGGGTGTGTGGACATAGTCGTTACAAGAGCGGTAGACTCAGTTTGGTTCCTCACTTTGTTTTACGCTATTTACCGATTGGTCCAAGTCTTCAAAGGCTATATATGTCAAAAAAGACGGCAAAAGATATGACGTGGCACTTTGACCATCAGACACATCCTGGAACAATGGTCCATCCAAGTGATGGTAAGGCTTGGAATCACTTTGACTCGATCGATCCACCATTCACCAGAGAGATACGCAATGTTCGTCTTGGGTTATGCACTGATGGGTTTAGTCCACATAACTCAAATTCAAAATCTTATTCATGTTGGCCCGTTTTTCTTACAATATATAACTTACCTCCTTGGATGGGTTTGAAAGAGTCATATGTCAAACTAAGCATGCTTATTCAAGGAAAAAAGAGCCTAGGTTAGAATATAGATGTGTTTCTAAGGCCATTAGTAGACGAGTTGATTACTTTGTATGATAAAAGTATCGATACTTACGATGCGGCACTTAAAGATAATTTTAAGATGAAAGTTGTTCTTCTTTGGATGGTTAGTAACTTTCCTGCTTATGCAATGTTGTCTGGTTGGAGCACTCATGGGAAGTTAGCTTGCCCATACTGTATGGGTAACTCGGGATCGTTTCAGTTAGAACATGGAGGGAAACCTTGTTGGTTTGATTGTCACCGAAAATTTTTACCCTCTTCCCACTCATATAGGAAAGATAGACAAGGATTTATAGTTGGTAGATGGTCCACCACCGGAGCTTAATGGTGATCAAGTTTGGGAGCAAATTCATCACTATCCAACTATTTATGAAGGCAATCCCTATAGAAAAACCAATCAAAAACTTCCTGGTTTTGGGAGAACTCATAATTGTGTTAAAAGAAGCATCTTTTGGGAGCTTCCGTATTGGCATAAGTTGTTAATCCGACATAACCTCGATGTAATGCACATTGAGAAAAACGTGTTTGAGAATCTCTTCAATACCATCATGGGCACTACAAAAATGAAAGATAATGTAAAGGCTAGGAAAGATGTTAAAAAGTATTGCAATAAACCAGAGTTGCATATCCAGCAAGTTGGAACTAAGGACATGAAACCAAAAGCATCATACACTTTGACCAAAACACAAGTAGGTAAGATTTGTGAATGGTTGACTCACCTTAAATTCCCGGATGGTTATGCTTCAAACCTAGGGGATGTGTTAGCGTTGAAGATCAAACTTTTTATAGTTTCAAGAGTCACGAGTGTCACGTGTTTATGCAAAGACTTTTGCCAATTGCTTTAAGAGGTATGATACCAAATTCAGTATGGGATGTAATTACAGAGTTAAGCACATTCTTTCATGCAATATGTGCAAGGGTCTTGCACACAAGTGACTTAATACTCTTGCAAGATAGCATCGTTGAAACAATTTGCAAATTAGAGAAAGTTTTCCCTCCTGGATTCTTTGACTCAATGGAGCACCTGGTAATACATTTGACTCGTGAAGCTATTCTTGGTGGACCAGTTCAGTATAAATGGATGTATCTCTACGAGAGGTAATTTCTTCAACCAAAAAAAGTATTCTTGTCATCGTAATTTTAAATAAAATCCAAAACAAAAATTTATTCATTTCTAACACCTTTTTCCATCACATGTATAGGAGATTAGGCTCGATGAAAAGAAAGATTAGGAACCAAGCCAGGGTTGAGGGTTCCATGGTTCAGTCTTATCGCATAGAAGAATTTTCTACCTTCTGCTCCCAATATTTTCAGCCTGCAATAGAAACCCGGTTGACTCGTGATTTTTGAAATTTTGCCCCTGATATTCCTTGTTTTACGAGGACTGAGTCTCGATTAAGTATATTCAAAATTTCATGTCGGAGATTATTTGAAAAGAGTGGTCGACAAAGGTCCTTAACTGATGAGGAGATGCGCATGGCACATAACTATATAATTCTTAACTGTGAGGAGCTCCACCCTTTCAAAGGGTATGTGCAATTTTTTGTTTATAATTTACATAGAAATAATGTTTTTGTCATAGTGGTCTAACTTGTGTTTGTCCACTGTCAAGGTTGTTTGATGATTTCGTGCGACATACACAACCTCATATTGATGAAGGAGCTCTTGAGAGTTATAGAGATAAAAATTTTGCTGAATGGTTAGAACAACATGTAAGTATATCAGGAATAACAAACTTATTAGCTAATAATCTTTCATATCGGGTTAAGTAATAGTTTCTTTTGTCATTATAGGTTTGTGAAAGTTCTGATGATTCAACTTCACATTTAAAAGGCCTCGCACGAGGACCACTGTGTCATGCTTGGTCATATAAAGGATATTTTATCAACGGTTTCAAGTTTCACACGGAAAAATATGGAGAGGGTTGAGTGACACACAACAGTGGGGTATGTGTAAAAGGGGCTTGTTATAACGAGACTGAGTGCGACATCTATGGGCTGTTGGAAGAGGTCATAGAGGTAGCTTATCGTGGTGTGGGGCGTTGTGTTGTGATATTGTTTAAGTGTAAGTGGTTTGATGCTGCTCGAGGGGTAAGGATTGACAATAAGCATAATATAGTTGACATTAAATACAAATCAAGGCTACTAAATGATGAGCCATTTGTCTTAGCGTCACTAGCAGAACAAGTACATTATGCACCATATCCTTCAATGACAAAATATTTGAAAGATTGGTGGGTTGTTGTCATGACAAAGTCAAGGAGCATGTATGAATTAGAAGAATGTGAAAATGAAGAAGATGGTGATGATAATGGAGATGGGGAGGAATTCTTTCAAGAGAGTGAAACATTAATCCCTACAACATCTAGATCTTCAAGTGAGATCAAGGAACCTATTTGTCTTGTCATTCAAGGGGAATTAGAAATAGTTAATAATAATGGTGATGAGACCCAAACAGAAGTCAGCGATGAGGCAGAACAATCAGATGAAGTAGAATTTCTTGATAACTCGGATGAATCAGATGATGAGAGTGATGATATATTTTATGATTCATCTAACAACGAGTGACCAATTTTAAATAACCATAGAATTATGTATTTTAGAACATATACTTTATGGTCGACATGTTTTTGGTCACATCTGAAAGTATGGTTTGATGTGGTCTGCAAGTTGTGTTCTGGTTCATCTACAAGTGGACATTTTATGTCTTTTTGGTTTGGTATTCCTATTGATGTCGCTACTGTGGAAAACTAGAAGGGGGGTTGAATAGTTTTGCGTCTTTTTGGTTTTATAAAAGTTTGCTTCCAAAGAATAGATGCAAATTTTAACAACCTTTGATTCAAAAATATAGATTCTAATTTTGTTCACAATTATCGTATAAACACTACTTATATAGAATGTTGAGTAGAAATTATAAATACATATATCGCACATATGATTAATATATATATATATATATTTATATATATATATATATATATATATATATATATATATATATATATATAACCTTATGGTTTGTTTATATGAAATTAATGTTGTGAATGGAACCTAGTTTGATCTTTATGTGAAATCAATATATGCACAACACAAACAATTATAACTATATACGAAATGCTAACAAGTAAGTAAGCAAAGATTGAGAGATGGAAAGATCAAACCGAGAGACAAAGGATTTATAGTGGTTCGGCTACAAGGACACCTTCCTTGCCCTACTCCACTCCCCGATCACCGAACTCGAGAGTTTTCTTCACTAAGTCAATAACCTCCTTTATGGCGGAGAAAACCGTACACACCTTAACTTACACCAATTTAATTACATAAAGCTAAATGTCGGGTTCTAATCGTAGCTAGAACCAATCTCACAACTATAATCACATCACAACTCCTTCTACACTTCTTCACACCACTTGTTTCTTCACACCTTCACAACTTTGATCTATCCACTACTTCAAGACTTAATACTTCTTCACAACTTCTAGGCTTCTATGTCTTCAAAATTTCACTACTTCTTTGTCACTACTTGAAGACCTTTATCTATGTACTTCTCCAAGGGTTCTTCTATTTAACAAGCTTCTATGTCTTTCCCACTTCAAAGCTTTTATGTCTTCACACCTTCTAGGTTTCTATGTCTTCTCAACTTTAAGGCTTCAACTTCTTTATCTTCACTACTAATCTCTACTACAATATACTACCACTTCTTATATCTCCTACCACTAATCCTATGCACCTCTACTTCTTCACTTCTAGTACCACTTCACACCTTCAACAAATCTAGATCCTATATCTAAATCTAGCTAACCAATGTATACACTTTATACACCAAAGAATGAATGATTTAAAAGATGAAATGATCAAACAACTTAGATAGCAAGATGATACTAAGTTGTAATACTTCTAGTCTTGATAGATAGAAGTATTCTTCTCTTTGCACTTGAGTATTGAGGCTTGAATCACTTTGAAACAAAGATTAATGTTTATGTGATCAAAGGATTTTAGAGGATAGAAATAGAGGTTTGAATCAGAAAGTTTTTAGTGCAAAAAGGTGAGAAAAATATGTGGAATGAAACAGTATTTAAAGGGCCAGAAAACACTGTTCTTGAGCGTGCCGGTCCCCTTAATGATTAAGGGGCCGCCTAGTATAATTAAGGGGTCCGCCCTCGTAAACGTTGCCCAGTTTTGTCATTTTGTGAGAAAAAATTTTCTGGATTACATTTGCCATTTTTGGTTGAAAATTTGAATTCATATATTTGTAATGAATTAAACATATTCTTTTGATTCCAAAAATATTTTATAAAAGATATAAAATGTTTTGTGACATTTTATAAAAATCTAGTGATTAATAAAAATGTTCCTTTGATCTTATAATGCATTAGACACTTTGTTTATTCATACCTTAAGTGATTAGATGGTGAAAGTGAGTATTTACTACTAAATACTTATTTACGCCAAGATCTTTGGTTTGATGAGTTTTCGTTTTGTGATCATCAAATCATAGAGATATCGAAAGATATGAATAACGTGTTTAGACAATTATTTATATCAACAATCTCCCCCTTTTTGATGATTACAAAACCTAAACTCATTAAATCCAAAAATTAATTTTTAGATAAGTATTTAGTGAGTTTATATTCACTTCTCCCCCTTTTTGTAGAATCAAAAAGGTTTAAGCCTATAAGATGAAAGCTCCCCTTGATGTATGCTCCCCCTCGTTTAAGGGCACCAAGGGTTCGAGCTATGGAAATCTTGCAAGAAAAATATTAGAAGCACAAGCAAATATATATAGCATAATAACCACTAATAACAAGCATGGCAAAGGAGAATTTGAAACACATATTGAAACATTCATTAATTCAAAATGATTATGTCAACTACATAATCATTGTTACATAATCCATAATACTAGAATACTAAACCAAATGGAATATCCTATTGTGCCAATAGAGAGTGTCATCAAACTTGGTTGCATCCTAAAAAGGTTGAAGTGTTTTATTTGAAAAATAAAAAGCATAAGCATATAGAATGCTTGGTAGAGAATGGTAAATGGGGATCATGTTGGTGGCTTAATGGAGGTAAACTTTTGGTTTCATGGATGTTGGTGAGTTTGGAGATGTAGAGCTTGGAGGTGGTGAATTTGGAGTTGGGTTTGTTGGTTGAGGGTTTTGATGTTGTTCAAGTGATGGTGTTTGTTGAGATCTAGTAAGAAGATACTCGATCCAAGTAAAGTGCTCATTTAATGCAATTGTTTGTTTTTGGAGGAAGATACAACAAGGGTAATTGTTGACATGCTTCTCAAGTTGGTTTATGTTGTGTGGTGATGAGGGTGAGCTTGATTGAGGTGGATCCAAATTGCGTTGAGCAATATGTAATGCTAAAAGAGCGCTAAGCTCATGGGCTTCTTTTAGCTCCTCAACGAACTTCAAGTGTTCAGAGGAAGGTGATGGTGGTGGAGCATGATAGTTGTCTTGGGTGATGGTTTGAACATGCAACATAGGAATGGCATGTGAAGTTGTGGGATGTGGTGGTGGTACTCTTGGTGGTGGAGACATGGTTGAGCTTGGGTAATCATGAAAACATGATATGGGTGGAAGAGATGCTTCATGAGTGGATGGTGTTTTTGTTGAATGAGCAACATGTGAAGTATTGGTAGTGAGGTTGGGATTGTTGTTTTGGGATTGTGCATGCTCATCATATAAAGAAGCATTAATGAAGGCAAGAGTGGATGATAAGTTGTGAGATGGATCATTTGTGTGAGTTTGAGGTTTAGTTGTTGGTTGACTTGGAACAACATCACTTGAGTTGTGACAAGAATCAAGTTTCCTCCTCCAAACGGGTTTGACGGAGAACCTTGTGGTTCTTGAAACCTTGGGTTTTTGGTTGTTGGGAGATGACATGTTTGGATGTATGAGCATTTACGATGGAAGGAAGGTATTTATAGTGTAGGAAAAATGTGGTTTAGGAAGGTAAATTTTGAGGGATAGTATGGGACAAAATATGTTTGTGAATTTTGGGAAATATAGGGTGAAGTGGATCAAAAAGAGATAAAGAAATCAGTAAACCCCGACCATCAGATGGCCGGTCCCCTTAATTAGGGGCCGGTCCCCTTAATCATTAAGGGGACCGCCTTAAATAATTAAGAGGGTCGCCCATCTAGTGAATTCCAGAATGCCAGAATTGGGTTTTTGGCAGAAAGTTTTCAGAAAGGTTGTGTTTTTGGGTTTGGATTCAAGTAAGTTTAACTCTTTGAGGCAATATAGGATATACTAATCATATATGTAGGGAATGTTATTAAAATAAATCAAGTATACAAGTAATTTCTAATTTACATTTAATCTACTTGTTGGCCAATTAAGTCATATAACCAAGGAGGCAATAAAACATGCTAACCATATATTTAACTATATGAAAATGATGATAAGTGGGCAAGTTCAAGCATGTTGATGAGTGCCTACAAGTAACAAGTGGGAAGTAGTGATTTTATTGACTTAAAGACTTCTTACAAACAAGATCCATATAGGCAAACCATGATTCTCATGAAATGATTTGATTTTGTTGTGAATGTCGTTTTCACAAAAGTATATGACAAATGTGAGATAATTGTATATAGTTTTAAGAAAACGTTTTTAGCTTTATTCAACAATGCTTAGAAATAGATTCAAGTGTGTATTAGAGTAAAATAGATTGGGTTTTGCTTCATGAGATGTTGACAAATTAGATAATAAAATTTTCCTAATCTTGATTTTGATTAAAACAAAGTTATGGTAGCTTAAAGTCAAATATGTTGTTTGAAGAGAGATGAAGTAGTTGTTTGAAAGATTATTTTTCAAAATGAATGGTTTTATACATGATGTTTTACTTTTGATAGCAAGAATCACAAGTAATGGATTTGAAAGAGAAATTTATCATATTCAGGAGAATTGGTTGAGCCCGTTATCACATATAATCATCTTTAATGGCAACTAAAGACATGGATAAGTGATGGAAACCTCTAAAGAACTTAATGCAATATAATTTAGATGAATGAAGCTAATCATCTATGGATGCAAGATTAACACATATTTATACTAAATTCATCATAGTATTAAGTACTAACTAGTCTTAACAATAGCACATCTATTAATGCAACTAGAATGGTCATTTATCCTAAATGATAAATATTCTACTATTGGTCATAGATGATTTCCAAATTCAATGGTGAATAGAAAAATGGGCAGTAGACTCAAAATCAAGAGGGTCAACTAAACTAATTTCATGTATACATATATTAGTAATATAAATAAAATATGAACAAGGCAACATATACATTTAATCATAATAATATACTAATTATGGCATAATTTGATATAATGTGACATTAATAAGTTTTTGAAAAGAAAACTTACCTCATGTCCAACAAAATATTAAGAGTAGACAAGAGAGTGTTGGTCAACATCTTCAATGTTAACCCAAAGCATGATAACGTAGCAAGGTAATAATCCAACACGATTAGAGAACAAGATAGCATGATCCGAATCATGGAATGGATCACTTCAAGCATCTTAGATGAGTGCCATTAGAAATAAACTTCTTGATGATAGTGGGTGTAGAATGATGAGATGACAAAAATATTTTCAACGAGAGATTCACGGTAAATGATTCACTAGTCTTCATATGTAAGTAATGAAAGTGAGCGATCCATTGTAAAATAAAGAAACGTCTCTTCATTCATTAACTTACCTAGTCATGAAAAAGAGCTTGGTACCCAAATTCTCATGGGTCCGAGATGGTTAGATGAGGACATCCATTGCATTTAAATGCACATGATGAGGATGTCGCCGAGAAGTACAAGAATACATCAATAGCTTGTTTTAACTAACAATCAATGACTTTCTTGACTAGCATAATAAATAATGAATGCAAATAATATTAGTTCTAAATTTTTCCACTAGGTTTTACAAATTTTATTCGTCTTGATAAATTTGTTAAATGATCATTTGCAGTGAATCCTAAACCTATTTTACCATAAAATGACTTTTGAATGTTAAGTAGATATTTTAAAGATTTAGAACTATTTTTGAATTTAGCTAATATTTTTGCTTTTTTATTTTCCATTTTAATTTCATGTTTGTAGTCTTGATATTTTTTTACATTCAAGATCAATTTCAATATTACTTTCTAGTCTAGACATTTTATCTTCTAAAAATATTTCTTTTTCAAAGCTATTTTCAATAGATATTGAAGATTCATTGTCACACCCCCAAAATACCTGTTTTAGCCGCGGAATGGAATACCTGGGGGTGATTGCCATAGCATCACAGTTATAGTTATATTGAATGACCTAAAGTGTCATTTATAAAATACCTCGTTTGATCATTAAAATATCCATAGTTTACAAAATAAGGTCCCAAAAGATGTTGCCAATTTAAGTAAAATAAGTTCCACATGATCAAACGCTTCGTAAGTGCAGAAAATATATATAAAGTGAGACGCGTCGACTTCGCGACTCCATAAAGGTCCAAATGCATGCAAGTAGGAGCTACCTTAATTACCTGAAAATATATTGCTAAAACGGTCAACAATAATGTTGGTGAAATTCATAGGTTTATAAAATAATATGTTGTACGGTAACCTCAAGTATAAGGCATGACAAAAGTCACGTGGAAAATAGTACAATAGCCCTTAAGCTCATGACCCCGAAGCTAGACTAGTGAAGTATATGCCCCTCCAGAGTGTTTTACCAGGCACTCTACAATGTTAGATATGAAATGCATCCGTTCGACTGTTGGTAAAAACTACCACGGATAGAGCGTCACCCTCAATAGATCTATCCACTCACTCTCGCTTAGATGCAAATTAATGGTCCATGATAATAAATAGGGGTCTTTAACATGGTAACTAGGAAACTTAAGCAATGTACATATGTTTTGATACTTAGGCTCGTATGAAAATGATGCAATGTATTCTCCCCCGTGGGATTTGAAATCAAAATACTGAATTGAAAACGGGGCTATGAAAACTCACCTAATGTGATGGTGCAATGATGGTGAGATGATAGGGATAACAAGGCGCGAATATCAGCCGCAACCTGATATGAATGATAATGATCTACTTTAGATCATGAAATGATGTAGTGAATGCACATGCACATGATGTCTATACCACTCGTAACTTAAAATAATGGTTATTGTTGAAGTATAATGTTTTCCATTACTTGGGAAAAATATATGTTTAACTAGAGTTGCAAAACTAGTTGTAATATATCATACATAAAATGTTAGCATTCAATTTATCGCCTTGATAACCTCGAAATGACACCTAATAGTCGGGTAGATAAACTTTTGGTCATACGTGATTCAATGGGTAGGAAATACGGCTCTTCAATCTTGTTAGTAGAAAATATAGTTTTTAGTACGTTAGAATATTATTTCAAATAGTGGCTGTCAAAATAATATAGTTTGTCGATTTTAAAACGTGTATATCTTTGTCGTTTTAAGCTCATTTCCTTCGTTCTTTATATCCCCGGTTTCGTATTAACATATACTAACACATTTTTGATAGTTCGGCTCCTTTAGGTTACGTCCAACGCCTCACTTTGTCCATCGAAAATCATCCAACAGCATGTAAAATTTTCAGAAAATAGTTTTCGTCTTTAAACTTGTAAAAATCATATCTCCTTCGTTATAAGCTTGTTTTTATCCGTTCTTTCGCCCACGGCTTCGTTTTTGAAAGTATTTTCTAAAACTTTGGTCAAAAATTACCCCTGAGTCCCTGATTTTTCTGGGTTTGTCGTTTTGGGACAGTAGGTTTATAGATGGGTTTTAAACTCATTTCTAGTGTTCCAAACTTGTTTCTAATCCAACCAAATCACTTTCAATCACCACCAAACTAATCTATTCTTACCATACAACTTCTTAGGGTGCATGGGTTCCTAAACATCATCAACCAGGTTAATCTACCAAGGGTTTCCATATAACCCATTTCTAGGGCTTAAAAGATATAAAAGTTTAAAAAGAGTGGTATACACTTGCATATGCATGTAAATCTTGTATAAAAATCATATGAACATTGTAATAACTTTGTAAAATCATGGAAAAGAGTTTGACATACTTACTTTGAAGGATTAGTGAGTTTTGGAGATGAAAACCTATAAAACCTTGAGTTTTTCTTTCAAAACCCTAACAAGGATTACTAGATGAGCTTGTTTATGACTGGATCTTGAAAAATTGATGGATCATTGATGTCTTCTTGTTCTTGGCCTAACATACAAAGGAGAGGAAGATGAGAGCAAAGTTTGCTAGTTTATGTGCGAAAAATGAGTAAGAAAATGAGATAATTTGTATGTAAAATGACAAGGATTTGATGGGTATTAATGTGGGTGGGTGAGGTTACTATTTGGTGGCTAGGGGGGGGCTTGGGCTGATGTGAAAAGGAGGAAAGGGGGGGGGGGGGGGGGGGGGCTTGTCCCTTGGTGATTTAATGTCACACCCCCAAAATACTTGAATGGCAGCGGAATGGAATACCTGAAGGTGTAACGGATCATAGCACACAAGCAAGGAAATATTGAACGACCTAAAGTGTCGTTTTAAAATACGTCGTTTGATTCATTCAAAATATAATCAGAGTTATAAAGACATAGGTCCCAAAAGTTGGAAAAGTTTACGGAAACAAGTTTAGTACAATCAAACGACATTTGAACATAAGTGCAAGAAAGTCCGAATGAGCCATATCATCCTTGTTATACAAAATGACTCCATGCATGCCGTGAGAATGTGCCTTAGTTACCTGAGAAATACATTGCGAAAAACGGTCAACATAAAGTTGGTGAATAATCATAGGTTTATAAGTAACTCGTAAGTACGTAAACCACAAGTATATAGTAAAGTGACAAATTGTCAAAAGGTTACATTGTCTCTTAAGCTCATGACCCCGAAGCTAGACGTACTAAAATATGCCCCAAATGAGTGTTTACCAGACACTCGTACTATATTAGACATGAAATGCATTCGTTTTCCTTATGGAGCAACCCAAACACGAATGGAGGAGTCACCCTCGATAGATCTATCCACTCACTCTCGCTTGGCAATATAATTAACGGTCCATGATAATAAAGGGGACTTGCAGTGGTAGTACTAGCAACTTAAGCAATGTACGGAATTTAATACTTGGGCATGTACAAAAATAATAGTGCAATGTATTCTCCCCCGTGGGATTTAAAATCAAATAAGTACTAAAAACGGGGCTATGAGAACTCACCTCGAAGTGATGGTACAAAGATGGTGCAATGAGGTAAAAGTAGTCGGGACAATGAGGCGCGAGTACTAGCCGCAACCTAAATGAATAATCGCGATCTAATTAAGATCAAGCCGTAATGAAATGAATGCACATGCACATGATACTCATACCACTCGTAATTTGGAAATACTAGTTATCGTCATGGTAAAATAGTTTCCATACTTAGGAAAAATAAGTCCATTTAGAGAAGTATATAACTTGTCGTACTATCTCGTATGAAAACGTTAAGGTTAAATTCATCGTATCGAAAGCCTTAAAATAACGTCGTTAAGTCGTATAATTATTCTCTTGGGTCAAACGTATTCATTTGTTAAGAATATAGTCCTTAGTAACGTCTCTAGAAAATATACCATTTAGTACGTACGTTATTATTTTTATTTGTGACTATATATATATATATAGTTTTGACGATGTTAAAACGGGTATAACTCGGTCGTTTTAGGCTCGTTTTCCTTGTTCTTTATGTCCACGGATTCGTTTTTGTATATACTAGTATATTTTAGATAACTCGGCTCCTCTAGGTTACGTTTAATACCTCTTTTTACCCATTGAAATCTGCCAAACAGCAAGCAGTTTTTACAAAAATAGTTTTCGTCGTTAAATTTGCAAAAATCATATCTCCTTCGTTATAAGCTCGTTTAAATCCGTTCTTTCGCCCAAAGTTTCGTTTTTGAATGTATTTTCTAAATCTTTGGTCAAAAATTAGCCATCAACCACTGATTTTCCCACGAAATTAAAATAGGGACAGTAGGTATTTCAAAAGTTTCAAAAATCGTTTCTAGGGTTCTAATCTAGTTCCATCTTCATCCAAACCACTTTCAATCACCACAAAACTAATCTAATCCTACCATACACCTTCTTAGGGTGTCATGGGTTCCTAATCATCACAACCAAGTAGATCTAACAAGGATCTAACCAAAAATCACTTCTAGGGCTTGTAAGTTAAATATATACAAAAATGGAGTGGTATAAGTTAATGCATGTATGAGATCTTGCAAGAAAAACATATAAACATAGTAATAACTTTGTAAAAATTATGAAATGAGTTTTGTAAACTTACTTGTAAGATTAATGAAGTTTTGGAGATGAAAACCTAATAATCCTTGAGTTTGTATCTCAAAACTCAAACAAGGATACTACAAGAACAAGATTTACACTTAGATCTTTGAAAAACTTTTGGTCTTGCTTCCTTCTTCCTTATGGCCGTGGGTTATAGAGAGCAAAAGAGAAAAATGAGTTTGCTTGCAAAGTGAAAAATGAGATAGAAAAGATTTTAGTAAAGTAGATATGTATTATTGTTATTAATATTATATACAAGTTAGTATAGGGTATTAATTAATCTTGAGTGTACAAGTAAAATGTGTAAGAGATTGGAGAGGGGGGGGGGGGCGGCAAAGTCAAGGGGGGGATGCATGTAGGACTTTGGTGGTAAAAATGTATTATTAAGTGTTATTGGTAGTTTTAAATTGCACCGGGTACCGGGTTAACTAAAAATAAATTTTAACGGAGTTAACCGGGTCATAATAAAGTTATAAAAATTATAAAAATAGGTTGGGTAAAATTATTGGGTGTTTAGATAATTATAGTTTAATTTCTACGAAAACCGTCGAGATTTTAGTAAACTTAAGTTAATAATTAAAATAAATATCCAAAATACCGGGTAAATTAATATTATCATTTTTATATTATAAAAATGAATATAAAAATATATTGGAATCATAATCGGGAGTGTTGGACGTGTTAGTCACAGTTATAGTTCGCGTATTAGTGTTTATTTAAAATAAACATACGTAATTCGTTAATTATATTAAAAATATAATTTGAATACCCTACGAGTGGAATAGTATGCAAGTGCCCTAATAATGATATGCAGACTATTTCTAGTCCATATGAAATGTCCCTGATAATAATGCATGAATTCGCTCCTGAACCAATACGGTTACGCGAATTTGAATACTCGTAAACTAAATTTACGATGACATGAGTAATGCACGTGAATAGTGGTTTTCTCTCGGAAATGAATAGTGTCAAGTGAATAGTAAAATTTCTGAACGTGTCTCGGAATGTCAAATTGACCTCAAAAACGATGAATAGTAAAATGATGAATAGTGATCAATGAATAGTAATTTGTGAATAGTAGGATGTCGAAGTTTGGAAAAATGACCTGAAATTGTGGGTTGTGACAGTCGCCCATCCAAAAAGGAATTCAGTCCCTGAATTCAGTTAGTGTTGGTCTCGGTACTAGGCTCGGTGAAAAGTTGTGGATACTTGCGTCGCATTTGGTCTTCTCGTTCCCAAGTAAACTCGGGTCCTCTTCGAGAATTCCAGCGAACCTTCACGATCGGAATTCGACTTTGTTTCAACTGTTTGATCTCGCGATCCATTATTTCAACTGGTTCTTCCACAAAGTTAAGCTTGTCATCAAGTTGTATTTCTTCTAATGGTATAATGGCAGACTCGTCCGAAAGACATTTCTTGAGGTTCGAAACATGAAACGTGTTATGTACGTTGCTAAGTTCTGATGGAAGTTCAAGCTTGTAAGCAACCGGACCAATCCTCTCCAGGATCTTGAATGGTCCAATGTATCTCGGGTTCAACTTCCCGCGTTTAATCGTATCACGCCCTTCCAAGGCGAGACTTTCAACATGACCTTGTCTCCGACCTGAAATTCCAATGGTTTGCGTCGAACATCTGCGTAGCTTTTCTGTCGACTTCTAGCAGTTTCGAGTCTCTCTCGAATCTGAATTATCTTTTCTGTTGTTTCTTGTACCATCTCCGGGCCAGTACATTGTACTTCACCGACTTCGGCCCAACAAACTGGAGATCGACACTTACGACCATAAAGTGCCTCGAATGGTGCAGCCTTAATGCTCGAATGGTAACTGTTGTTGTAGGAAAATTCGATCAACGGCAAATGGTTAGCCCAACCATTTCCAAAGTCAATCACACATGCTCTAAGCATGTCTTCAAGTGTCTGAATAGTTCTCTCGCTCTGACCATCGGTCTGAGGATGGTAAGCAGTGCTCATGTCTAACTTAGATCCAAAAGAATCTTGTAATGACCGCCAAAAGTTTGAAGTAAAACGACTATCTCTGTCGGAAATGATGGAAACTGGTGCACCGTGTCTTGAGACTATTTCCTTGACATAAAGTCTAGCAAGTTGTTCCATGGAATAAGTCTCTCTAATGGGTATGAAATGAGCTGATTTGGTAAGTCGATCAACGATTACCCAAATAGCATCGAAACCTCCTGACGTCCTTGGAAGTTTAGTGACAAAGTCCATAGCAATACGTTCCCACTTCCATTGTGGAATTTCTGGTTGTTGAAGTAACCCTGACGGTTTCTGGTACTCGGCTTTCACTTTAGCACAAGTAAGACATTTGCTGACATACGTAGCTATTTCTGCTTTCATGTTCGGCCACCAATAAAGCTTCCTGAGATCCTGATACATCTTATCAGAACCTGGATGAATAGAGTACTTCGACTTGTGTGATTCATGCATAATCAATTCTCGCACTCCACCATAGAGTGGTATCCAACTTCGGTCCTTGAAGCATAACACTCCATCTGATCTCTTTACAAAGCCATTTTCGCTTTCTGGCATACCATAAACTTTCTCGTGTGGTCGGTTTTCTTCTTTGAGAGCCTCAATCTGAGCTTCTAGAATTTTTGATGGTAATGGCGAAATGATAGTCATTCCCAATGACCTAACTCTCAAAGGTTTGAGTCGTTCTTTTCGGCTAAGTGCATCTGCTACAACATTTGCTTTTCCTGGGTGATATCGGATTTCACAATCGTAATCACTCAACAATTCTAGCCAACGACGTTGTCTCATATTAAGTTCCTTCTGATCGAGTATATGCTGTAAGCTCTTGTGGTCGGTAAAAATTACACACTTAGTACCATAAAGGTAGTGTCTCCAAATCTTGAGTGCAAAAATTACCGCACCCAACTCCAAGTCGTGCGTAGTGTAATTCTTCTCGTGTATTTTAAGCTGTCTAGATGCATAAGCTATCACCTTCTCATTTTGCATTAGCACAGCTCCAAGTCCTTGATGTGAAGCATCGCAATATACCACAAAGTTCTCAATACCTTCAGGTAGTGACAAAATCGGTGCGCTACAAAGCTTTTGTTTCAATAATTGAAATGCGGACTCTTGTTTCTCTCCCCACTCGTACTTTTCATTCTTTTGTGTCAGCTTCGTCAACGACTTCGCTATTTTAGAAAACCCTTCAATAAACCTTCTGTAATATCCGGCAAGTCCTAGGAATTGACGAATTTCCGTAGGAGACTTGGGCGTAGCCCAATCCTTAACTGCCTCGATCTTTGCTGGGTCGACTTGTAAACCTTGGCTATCAATAACATGGCCAAGAAATTGAACTCTTCGTATCCAAAAATCACACTTAGAAAATTTGGCATACAATTGCTCCTTCTTGAGTAGTTCCAGGATTGTTCTGAGGTGTTCTTCGTGATCTTCCTTACTCTTGGAATAAATCAAGATATCGTCAATGAATACGATCACAAACTTATCAAGATACGGTTTGCACACCCTATTCATGAGATCCATAAATACCGCAGGTGCGTTGGTTAATCCAAAAGGCATCACTTGAAACTCATAATGACCATAGCGTGTTCTAAATACCGTCTTCGGGATATCCTCTTCCCGAACCTTAAGTTGATGGTAACCGGATCTTAAATCAATCTTGGAATAAAAACTAGAACCTTGTAACTGGTCGAACAAGTCGTCAATTCTTGGGAGTGGATAACGGTTCTTAACCGTTAACTTGTTCAGCTCACGATAGTCGATGCACATTCTGAAAGTTCCGTCCTTCTTCTTCACAAACAAAACCGGTGCTCCCCAAGGCGAGGAACTCGGTCTAATGAATCCTTTGTCCAAAAGTTCTTGTAGTTGATTCGACAATTCTTGCATTTCCGAAGGTGCAAGTCTATACGGTGCTCTTGCAATTGGTGCAGCTCCTGGCACTAATTCGATCTGAAACTCAACTTGGCGTGTAGGCGGAAGTCCTGGCAATTCTTCCGGAAAAACCTCTTGAAATTCCTTAACAATCGGCACATCTTCAAGTCATTTCTCTTCCGACTTCTTCTCCGTGATGTGAGCCAAGAATGCATAACAACCCTTCTTTATGTACTTCTCGATCTTAATGCACGATATAATACTGAGTCTAGTTCCACTTCGCTCTCCGCGAACAACCAAAGTTTCACCGTTATAAGGAAGGTGAACAACTTTCTCATCACAAATAATTCTTGCTCGATGCCGAGATAACCAATCCATGCCGATAACAACGTCGAAACTTCCAAGTTCTACGGGCATAAGGTCTATATTGAATGGATGGTTTAGGAAATTTATGGTGCAACCACGGACAATGGTGTTGGTGTTAACTAAAGACCCATCGGCTAATTCAACGATATAGGAAATGTCTAATGGGGTTGGTTCTATGTTAAGCAAAGGTGCAAATGTAATAGAAACAAAACTTCTATCCGCTCCTGAATCAAATAAAATGGATGCATAACGATTATTAACGAGGAACGTACCCGCAACAACATTCGGGTCTTCTTTGACATCGTCACCTCCCATAACATAAGCTCTTCCTCGAGCCCTTCCATCTTGATTTCCAGTTCCTTGATTCTTCTTCTGTGGGCACTCACCCCTAAAGTGTCCAATTTCTCCACAGCCAAAACATGTTACCGGTGGCTTCTGATTGTCACCCAAGGTTGGAAATTTGCAATCTTTGATGTGATGACCAACCTTCTTGCAGTTACCACATGTATTTGGGCAACGTCCTGGGTTATGATGCTTCTGACACCTTTCGCACTTGGGTAAATTACCCTCATATCCTTTCCTTTCATTCGGTCCTGCAGCATAGGCCTTTGCCACTTCTTGCCTCTTAGGTGGCGGCTGAACAGCGTTTCCACCTTGGTTGTAATCGAACCTTCTCTTGTTGTTGTTATTGTTTGGATTGTTGTTTCGGTTATTGGGGTAGTTGCGGTTTCGGTTGTTGTTATAGTTGTTGTTTTGAGGGTTGTTGTAGTTGGTGTTGTTTGAACGGTTATTGTTGTTGACAGCAGCTTTTCCTTTTACTACTTGAACCATGAGTTTCTGAGTTATACGAATAGCCTCTTCCATTGATTGAGGGTCAAAAGAAATCACATCTCCTCGAACACTTTCAGGCAATCCACCAACAAAGTTTTCCATCTTTTTCTCATCATCGGGAACCATAGTTGGACATAGTGCAGCCAACTCCTGAAACCTCCTAAAGTAGGTCTCGACGTCATCACCTTTAGTTACAAGCCCATAGAATTCTGTTTCCAATTTCTGTATCTCAGTACGAGGGCAAAACTTCTTAGACATCAGTTTCTTGAATTCCTCCCAAGTGAGCTTGTAAGCATTCTCCATACCAATCGGCTGAGCATACGAATTCCACCAAGACATAGCGTCATCAAGAAGCATACCTGTAGCAAATTTTACCTTGCTGACATCCGGGCATCCGCACATGAGAAATACATTCTCAGTCTTTTCAAACCAGCGGATCAAAGCAACCGCTCCTTCAGTGCCCTTAAACTTGATGGGATCACTAATCTTGAAATCTTTCCATGTACATTCCCGCTTAGCAGCGGTTGGTTCAAATGTTCCTGTATTAGAAGCAGTCTCAGCAGCCCTAGCAGCAACCTCAGCTCTCTCAACCTCCAGAGCTTCTGCAATACTATCCCTGACCAACTTACGGATAGCGGCCTGAGTCATAGTGGGGGTTTCTGGTGCAGTCTTACTCTTCCTTGGTGCCATATTTCTGATAAATCATAATGGAAATAACCATGAGAGAAATCATAATAGAAATAGTCATCGAACCAAAGATATACACCCACAACATGTATAAATATATACAACCACAACAAGTATAAATACAACCACGACATATACGAATACAATCACAATCTGTCTAGATACAACCACGACATGTATATATACAACCACAACCCGTATAAATACAACCACGACATGTATATACACAACCACAACCTGTATAAATACGATAATAATAAAGAGCAACCACGAAACATCATAAATATAATCACAACACATGAATATAATACATGAAAATTTCGGCCTACATGGACCGATATAATATATATAGCACAACATTTCCAACATAGTAGAGTCGCACTTGATATATTTGTTTGTACAACAACCAAAAGACTACAAGTTCTTGAACTATGTCCCACACCCCGGGACTAGGAAAATAATACAAGCTAATATAATACCAGTCTACGTCTAGGCTCCTCCAGGTGCTCTAGATGGTCCAGGCTCTGCCCTCAAGCGGCGAATCTCATGATCCATCGCAACCACGATCTCCTCAAGATGCTCAACTCGTAACTGAAAAGAAGCATCTCTACGCTCCAATACAACTATCCTCTCTCGAAGCAATGCCAACTGGTCTACCTGCTCCCACTGGGTCTCCTGTGTCGCCTGAGCTCTATCTCGAATCTCAGGTAACTCATCCCTAAGTAGCTCAATCTCCTCCTGGTGCCTCAACTGTCGTGCCTCGAGTCCATGGTAAGACACATCAATACTAACCCTGCCCTGAATCAAATCCTCAACCTGCTCCTCAACAGTCTCAAGTCGAGTGGTGATAATCTCATCAACTCTATACCCCAAGCTATCAACTTGCTCCTGCTGAGCATCTAACTGATCCTCTAGTGCAGCAGCTGTAGGATCCCTAGCTGCAGCCGCTCTAGAACTCTCACCTATGTGGTACACTGGTGGTGGTGAAAGGTCAGCAGTCTCAGTAATAGGTGAATCTGGAGTGGTAAGCCTTGCACGCTTCCTGAGCGGCAAGAGTGAGGTAGCTATAGGAGTGGTAGTGGGTATGGCTGGTGGTGGTGGTGTAGGCACAGTAGGACTAGGGAGACTCCTATAAGTAGATGTAGCATAACGAACTCTCTTCCTAGCAGTCTGGATAGTCTTATCCCTAGGAAACATAAGTCTCGGCTCTGAATGGATAGTAGTAGTAGGGGATGATGGTATGTCAGTAGGTATAGTAGGATGGACATGGGGAGTAGGAGCCGTCTCCTCCTCCTCGAAAGGCTCGGTGTCATCATCTGATGCCAAAAGTGGCAGCTCAGGTGTAGGAGAAACAAGTGGTGAAACAGCAGTAGAGGACATAGAGTCCTCATCACCAGAGTCTGATATAGTGTAAAGTACGACAGTGTTGGGATTCGAAGACATGTCTCTGTGATAATCAAGGTGAAATAAAAATAAATAACTCGTAACAATGGAATCACCTGAAATAAGTAAATATGCACTTATGATGAAATGATGATATGCTATGATGGTGTGGTTATAGTCTAGGGTCCATGATGCAACCTAGTTCGCTATAACCTTAGCTCTGGTACCAATCTGTCACACCCCCAAAATACCTGAATGGCAGCGGAATGGAATACCTGAGGGTGTAACGGATCATAGCACACAAGCAGGGAAATATTGAACGACCTAAAGTGTCGTTTTAAAATACGTCGTTTGATTCATTCAAAATATAATCAGAGTTATAAAGACATAGGTCCCAAAAGTTGGAAAAGTTTACGAAAACAAGTTTAGTACAATCAAACGACATTTGAACATAAGTGCAAGAAAGTCCGAATGAGCCATATCATCCTTGTTACACAAAATGACTCCATGCATGCCATGAGAATGTGCCTTAGTTACCTGAGAAATACATTGCGAAAAACGGTCAACATAAAGTTGGTGAATAATCATAGGTTTATAAGTAATTCGTAAGTACGTAAACCACAAGTATATAGTAAAGTGACAAATTGTCAAAAAGTTACATTGTCTCTTAAGCTCATGACCCCGAAGCTAGACGTACTAAAATATGCCCCAAATGAGTGTTTACCAGACACTCGTACTATATTAGACATGAAATGCATTCGTTTTCCTTATGGAGCAACCCAAACACGAATGGAGGAGTCACCCTCGATAGATCTATCCACTCACTCTCGCTTGGCAATATAATTAACGGTCCATGATAATAAAGGGGACTTGCAGTGGTAGTACTAGCAACTTAAGCAATGTACGGAATTTAATACTTGGGCATGTACAAAAATAATAGTGCAATGTATTCTCCCCCGTGGGATTTAAAATCAAATAAGTACTAAAAACGGGGCTATGAGAACTCACCTCGAAGTGATGGTACAAAGA
Source organism: Artemisia argyi (assembly GCA_030686995.1). Lineage (NCBI taxonomy): Eukaryota > Viridiplantae > Streptophyta > Magnoliopsida > Asterales > Asteraceae > Artemisia > Artemisia argyi. The sequence goes on along the minus strand of CM060687.1, from coordinate 23,645,390 downwards.
TGGTGCAATGAGGTAAAAGTAGTCGGGACAATGAGGCGCGAGTACTAGCTGCAACCTAAATGAATAATCGTGATCTAATTAAGATCAAGCCGTAATGAAATGAATGCACATGCACATGATACTCATACCACTCGTAATTTGGAAATACTAGTTATCGTCATGGTAAAATAGTTTCCATACTTAGGAAAAATAAGTCCATTTAGAGAAGTATATAACTTGTCGTACTATCTCGTATGAAAACGTTAAGGTTAAATTCATCGTATCGAAAGCCTTAAAATAACGTCGTTAAGTCGTATAATTATTCTCTTGAGTCATACGTATTCTTTTGTTAAGAATATAGTCCTTAGTAACGTCTCTAGAAAATATACCATTTAGTACGTACGTTATTATTTTTATTTGTGACTATATATATATATATATATATATATATATATATATATATATATATATATATATATATATATATATATATAGTTTTGACGATGTTAAAACGGGTATAACTCGGTCGTTTTAGGCTCGTTTTCCTTGTTCTTTATGTCCACGGATTCGTTTTTGTATATACTAGTATATTTTAGATAACTCGGCTCCTCTAGGTTATGTTTAATACCTCTTTTTACCCATTGAAATCTGCCAAACAGCAAGCAGTTTTTACAAAAATAGTTTTCGTCGTTAAATTTGCAAAAATCATATCTCCTTCGGTATAAGCTCGTTTTAATCCGTTCTTTCGCCCAAAGTTTCGTTTTTGAATGTATTTTCTAAATCTTTGGTCAAAAATTAGCCATCAACCACTGATTTTCCCACGAAATTAAAATAGGGACAGTAGGTATTTCAAAAGTTTCAAAAATCGTTTCTAGGGTTCTAATCTAGTTCCATCTTCATCCAAACCACTTTCAATCACCACAAAACTAATCTAATCCTACCATACACCTTCTTAGGGTGTCATGGGTTCCTAATCATCACAACCAAGTAGATCTAACAAGGATCTAACCAAAAATCACTTCTAGGGCTTGTAAGTTAAATATATACAAAAATGGAGTGGTATAAGTTAATGCATGTATGAGATCTTGCAAGAAAAACATATAAACATAGTAATAACTTTGTAAAAATTATGAAATGAGTTTTGTAAACTTACTTGTAAGATTAATGAAGTTTTGGAGATGAAAACCTAATAATCCTTGAGTTTGTATCTCAAAACTCAAACAAGGATACTACAAGAACAAGATTTACACTTAGATCTTTGAAAAACTTTTGGTCTTGCTTCCTTCTTCCTTGTGGCCGTGGGTTACAGAGAGCAAAAGAGAAAAATGTGTTTGCTTGCAAAGTGAAAAATGAGATAGAAAAGATTTTAGTAAAGTAGATATGTATTATTGTTATTAATATTATATACAAGTTAGTATAGGGTATTAATTAATCTTGAGTGTACAAGTAAAATGTGTAAGAGATTGGAGAGGGGGGGGGGGGGGGGCGGCAAAGTCAAGGGGGGGATGCATGTAGGACTTTGGTGGTAAAAATGTATTATTAAGTGTTATTGGTAGTTTTAAATTGCACCGGGTACCGGGTTAACTAAAAATAAATTTTAACAGAGTTAACCGGGTCATAATAAAGTTATAAAAATTATAAAAATAGGTTGGGTAAAATTATTGGGTGTTTAGATAATTATAGTTTAATTTCTACGAAAACCGTCGAGATTTTAGTAAACTTAAGTTAATAATTAAAATAAATATCCAAAATACCGGGTAAATTAATATTATCATTTTTATATTATAAAAATGAATATAAAAATATATTGGAATCATAATCGGGAGTGTTGGACGTGTTAGTCACATTTATAGTTCGCGTATTAGTGTTTATTTAAAATAAACATACGTAATTCGTTAATTATATTAAAAATATAATTTGAATACCCTACGAGTGGAATAGTATGCAAGTGCCCTAATAATGATATGCAGACTATTTCTAGTCCATATGAAATGTCCCTGATAATAAAGCATGAATTCGCTCCTAAACCAATACGGTTACGCGAATTTGAATACTCGTAAACTAAATTTACGATGACATGAGTAATGCACGTGAATAGTGGTTTTCTCTCGGAAATGAATAGTGTCAAGTGAATAGTAAAATTTCTGAACGTGTCTCGGAATGTCAAATTGACCTAAAAAACGATGAATAGTAAAATGATGAATAGTGATCAATGAATAGTAATTTGTGAATAGTAGAATGTCGAAGTTTGGAAAAATGACCTGAAATTGTGGGTTGTGACATTTAATTAGAAAGTGAATGTAGTTTTAGTGTAGTTATTAGTTAGTTTTAGGTATAATCGGGTACCGGGTATGATAGAAATAAATTTTAACGAAGTTAACCGGGACATAATAAAGTCATAAAAATGGTAAAAATATTTTGGGTACAAGTATTGAGTGTTTGGATGATTATTGTTTAGTTTCTACGAAAACCGTCGTCATTATATCAAACTTACGATATAAATTAAATAAATTTCCAAAATACCGGGTAAATGAATTTTATAATTTTTGTGACGTTGTAAGAGGTGTAAAAATATATCAGGACCATTGTGGGGAGTGTCGGATATGTTACTCACATTTATTGATCGCATGTTAACATTTATTTAAAAATAATCATAAGTAAAACGTTAAATATTCTAATAACGATAATTTGAATATCCTACAAGTGGAATAGTATGTAAAAGCTATTATGATGATATGCAGACTATTTCTAGTCCGTATGAAGTGTCCCTACTAGTGATGCATGAATTCGCAGCTAAACCACCCTGGTTATGCGAATTTAATTACCCGTAAACTAACTTTACGATGAAATGACTAATGCACGTGAATAGTGTTTTCCCCCGGAAATGAATAGTGTTTTGTGAATAGTGAAATTTTTGAATGCTTCTCAGAATCTCAAACAGACTCCAAAGATGATGAATGGTAACATGATGAATAGTGACTGATGAATAGTAACTTCCAAGGTGAATGATGAAATCTCGGCGTTTGAAAAGGACCTGAAATTATGAATTGTGACAGTCTTCCCCTCTAAAAGGAACTCTGTCCCGAAGTTCAGTTTGTGTTGGTCTCTGAAGTTTACTTGGTGAAAAGGTGTTAATATTTGTGTCGCATCTAGTCCTCTCGTACCCTAAGTAAACTCGGGTCCTTTTTGCGAATTCCAGCGAACTTTCACGATAGGAATTCGACTTTGCTTCAACTATTTGACCTCATGGTCCATGATTTCTATTGGTTCTCCTATAAGGTTTAGGTTTGTCATTTGGTTGGATCCCTTCTAATGGAATCATGAGTGACTAATCTGGAAGTCATTTCCTTGAGATTTGAAAAACATGAAACATGCTTGTATATCCTATTGTTCTCTAACAAGGTTCAAGTCTGACGGCCACCAGGCCTACTCTGTCTGAAATATTAAATGGTCCAGTGTTTATCGGGTTTAACTTCCCGAATTTTTTTCTGAATGGTATCATGCCTTTCCTAGGCAAAACTTTCAACATGACTCTGCCACCAACTTGAAATTCTAAAAGGTTTTACAACTTATTGAACTTGTAACTGATTCTCGATTTGTAGGAAATTCCTGGTTATTCCATGAGTGTCTACTAGATTAGCGAGTTGAGCTTTTTCCGAGTTTGGTCCGTCAATTGATGGTCAGCGCTTCTTGAGGTTCAAAATGTGATATGAGTGATATATGTTGCTGAACTCTGTCAGAACTCGAGTTTGTATGTCAGCTGGTCGATTCTAAAATGAATCTTAAATGGTCCAATATACTAGAGGTTCAATCTCTCGTGTTACCAAAATTGTATCATGCCTCTCCAAGGCAAAGCTTTCAACTTAGTTCGTTCTCCCACTTGAATCTAGATGGTTTGCTGTTCAGGGATACCCAATCCGCATAATGTGCGTCATGCACCAACCTAACTTCTACCAGTTTCTCATTGCTTGTAACTGGTTGTTGACTTGTGAAATTTCCTTTGTTGTTCCATAGTTTAGTTCTAGACCAGTGAATTTAACTTTCCGATTTCGGTCTGTAAATGGGTAATTGGTACTTCGACTATAGAGTGCCTCAAATGGTGTAGTCTCTACGCTCATGCAATAACTATGGTTGCAAGGGAATTTGGCTTATGGTAAATGGTTAGTCCAACCATTTCTAGATTCAATTACTCATGCTCTAAGCATATCTTTCCTATGTTTGAATGGTCCTTTCACTTTGACCATTGATTTGAGGATGGTAGGCGGTGTTTACATCAAGATGGGGTTCTAAAGGAAATCCTAAATGATTGCTAGGAGTCTGAGGTGAATCGATTTCCTTTATCAGGAATAATTGATATGGGTATAATAAATCTTGTGATTAATTCTACAACGTTACGTCTTTCGAACAGAGCATTATTTGAAGGAGATAGGATATGGGTAACAATTTTTGATTCCTTGTGTTTTGTTCTAACGGATGCTAAGACATGTGTCTTTCTTTGTCTATTGTGATTGGTCTCCATTACTGACGTTTGTAATTGATTTATAGTGTCTCTCCTAATTTCCTTCATCAAATCTTCCAATGTTCTTTATTGACAAACCACCAAAACCCTAAATGCATAAGCGATGTAGTGTGGTGATTGGTTTTGGAAATTTGTCTCGTGATTGCAAGTTTCGGTCGAAATCTGTTTCTAAATAAACGAATTTAGAAAAAAAAAATGGTTTACTAAGTAATATCTTTCTTGATGATTCAAACTTCAGTAGTTATAAAATGTGAAGTTGTTTTCAAACATGTTGTGAATAGGACTGTTTACCAAAGTTTGTTGTTTATATATTTTTCGTTGTACGATGTTCTGGCTAAATCTTGACCAAAAAGGATCGTACTTGTTCAAAACAGGAATTTCAGATTTTTTTTTTCTTTTTTTTTATACAAGGTAGATGATTCGCATAAATGTATTTTAAATAAAATCAGTTTAAAAGTGAAAGCATTTGACGAGGATGAAATGGTCGGATAGGTATGTTCGCATAAATGCATAGGTGTCTAACGTTTAGTTCCTGATATTGGATAATGCCTATTAGTGGGTATCAGGCGAAACTACAAGCATAGGTATTTAGACTAACTTAAGTCCTGAAATGGTTTATCGTTGAAATTGGCAAGACGAAGGTATCAATTGATACTATGTCGATGAATGTCTATTCAGTTGATGAGGAGATATGTTTGGGTCTGATCCCTTTCTTGGTATGAAGGTGAGGTTATCTGGAATTTCTAGAGAACACAACGCCTTAGGAGAATCTATATCGATATCCTTAATTCGAATCAATTATCCTTTGCAAAAACTTACTGCAGGAAAGTTTGCGTATGGATGAGGCCATGTTTAAATGGAAGGCTCTACAGTATCGGTTAGGAGGATTGGTTTATTTCTATAGTGTTGTTTAGCGGACATTCACATTGAGTTCGATCCTGTAACTCAGTCTAACTAGTACCTTTGAATGATAAAATTTGGACAACTAGGTCAGAGATGGTGATTCGGATGGTCTCGTGGTATCTTAGGATTGTTGTTGAGTCATGAATTACCTTACTATATACTTCTAGTCCTGATTAGTAGTTCTGTAATCCTTTCATTGCTTTTCTTGTATCGAGGAATCCTACTTGTAATTGTTATGGAAAGTCTCACCTAGAGAAGTCAATGGAAAACTCCAACTTAAAGGCTGGGTGAGTGACAGGTGGGGTAAGTATCCAGGGAGGGTCTGTTAAGAAGAGATGTTTATGAAAGAGTTTCTTTGTTTACAAAGCTTTTAAATGAAGATTGTTATTATCAATACTTTAAAAGGTAATCATTTTCTTCATGGCATAATCCTTCCTGAATTATACATAGGTGATCAGGCTATGTATAATTGAGGACTAATGATGCGATGCTTGATTTAGTCAAAATAGCATTAATTTTCTTAAAAGTTTTAGATGGTGTTTAACGCGTTGTTTTGAAAATGATATCCTAGTTATTTCCTTTCAATGTAACATGAAAATTGTTTCACGTAATAATAGTAAATACTTGATGTAATGACGGAAAAATCAATTTATAGGGTGGTAATAAAATAGCTTATTTTAAAAATTCTGTAGAACAATTTCCCCATATGGTAGTAAAATATCTTGGAATAAGATTCGTTGAATGGTTTATTGGATATGTGGGTGAATCTTGTGGAATGGCAATAGTCTACTAATCCACTATTTAAAAAATGTAAATAACTTAGTTCATAACAGGGTAGTGGTATACGATTATGAAGTGGTTGAGAATACGGTAGTGATATTGAGAGCGTGAAAGATGAACGTGCCGTTAAGGCATCTACAGTCAACTGAAGATGATAGTCTATGTGTTAACGGATATAGTGCAGAAATTGGTGCCAATGATTTGAAGTATTCGAGAATTTATACTAGGTAAAGCTCGCAGGTTCAAATGCTTAATCCCTCTAGGCATGACTAAGGTGTATAAAGAATGGAAATTGTTGTACGGGTGGTCTGAGTCCAGTAGATTCCACGTCGAATGATGTTTGATTTGCCATGAATGAAAGCTAAATGCCTTATGGTCAGGTGAAACTTCTCGATATCCTTTCATGAAAATGAGGTCTTGTCCCAATGTGACTAAGTTATATTGATCTCCGAAAAGAATATAAATTTTGTTGAGTAATTGTACCTTGATCTTTTAATCCAACAAATTTATACTAACGTGAGGGTCTTATCATATGGAATGAATGAAAAAGTTGTACTTTAAAGCAGTGGTGTTGAGGTATGGTGTATCAATATTGGCAATCTCTGGTAGAGGTGTTCCATTCGTTTCTAAGGTTAAATAGTAAGAAGGTAAAGGGGTTGCTCTCGACATTTGTTCATGAGTTATGCGTATTCCTTCTTGGAGATATGGTGTCTAAAATTTGTTACCAACATTTATTTGAGTGAAACATTGTGAAAATTTGATCATAAATGTATTTTGGGGTGACATTATTTGAAGTTTGTATTGAGTATAGTCATGTAAAAGATGTCACTACGAAATATTTTGTACTTTGATAAAAACAATATCTCATATGTACATGTCTTTGGAAAAAGGGAATTTAAGAAGATTGTTGCTTAAAACAAAGTGAGTTTTAATCCCACCATTGAGGATCCATAATTTGTCGTACTTTGTAAGGTTTGCAAGAAATCTTTTTGTTTATACAAAAATTTAATTAGACTTTGACTTACTTGAATTGTTATTATCTCCGAAACACGAAAACTAGGGTAGTCATTGTTATCTTGGTCAACATGACCATTAATAGTAAAGACATCCTCGTCTTTATTAATCTTATTGTCTTACTTGCATCTTCCCAAAGTTGTAATTATATGTCAAAACTACTAATGTGACCACATTGGTCGGTGGAGTGTAGCTAGAGCGACTAATGATGTAATCATCGGCTTAGAATGTGGTGTAATCAAACTTGATAATGAAAGGAGAGTTTTGATGAGTTCCATTATGATGGTATAATATCGTTCAAAGCATCTTGTTGGTTTATTGTATCATGGAGGTATGAGTCAATCATATTTAAAATAGTATAGAGTCCTTGCGATGTGTGACACCCTTGGGAAATTAGTTGTTGCTCTTGTTGAGTTTTGTGAGGGTTGTGGTATTATTTGGAGTGTATCTTCCAAACACTCGTGGGTAATCTAAAATAATTTGAGATCATCGTCTAACGATGAAGAGTAGTAGGTTGTCAAGCAGTAGAGGCTCTCAAACTCTCATCGACCTCAAACCTATAAGGTGGTGTAACGTGTGGTGGATGGTAATCGTATGTCAAATAGTGGGTGCTTCTGAAGCGGCATGTCATATATGGGTGTAGAGTCTCTGAGATGTGATGGTGCTGGTGGTGCTCCAGATGATGAGAATAAAACTGATGACGATGAGATCCTAGTGATGAGTTAGGAGATGATGGTGATAATAGTGAATGGAATACTACCCTCTTTCGCACTATCTCGCGACATCTAAGAGGTAAAACTGAAGTGAGCACTATGGGACGACCAATAGTGTAATAAGTAGCTGATGGTGGTGGTAGTACCTGAGTAGTGAGTGTCTTACTAGTGAAGGAAAGAAAACATACTATCTTCCTTGTAATAAGCATCCTAATAGGTCCATTAAGATTAAGTCTGAATACTCTACCAAATGGCACTCTATGTATGGGCTAAATGATAGGAAAACCATGTTCCTATGACAACTCAATGGTGCTAATGGTGATGTAAGTGCAACTGGTGGTACAATGGTAGTGCAAAATGTCAAGGCATCTTCGATGTCGGAATTCGGTGACAGAATGACAGGGCGGGTATCCGAAGACATGTCACTTGTGAACCAGGTCTATATAATTTTATATGAGTATAAGTATAAATAACCCGCATAGGGTGTGCATGAATAACATGTGTAGCAAATATGCACTTATGACGAAATGATGAGATGCTATGATGATGTGGTTATAGTATAGGGTCCAAGATACATCCTAGTTCGCTATAACCTTAGCTCTGATGCCAATCTTTCACACCCCTAAAATACCTGTTTTAGAAGCAGAATGGAATACCTGGGGGTGACTGCCATAGCATCACAGTTACAGTTATATTGAACGACCTAAAGTGTTGTTTATAAAATACCTCGTTTGATCGTTAAAATATCCAGAGTTTACAAAATAAGGTCCCAAAAGATGTTGCCAATTTAAGTAAAATAAGTTCCACATGATCAAACGCTTCATAAGTGCAGAAAATGTATATAAAGTGAGACGCGTCGACTTAGCGACTCCATAAAGGTCCAAATGCATGCAAGTAGGAGCTACCTTAATTACCTGAAAATACATTGCTAAAACGGTCAACAATAATATTGGTGAGATTCATAGGTTTATAAAATAACATGTTGTACGGTAACCTCAAGTATAAGGCATGACAAAAGTCACGTGGAAAATAGTACAATAGCCCTTAAGCTCATGACCCCGAAGCTAGACTGGTGAAGTATATGCCCCTCCAGAGTGTTTTACCAAGCACTCTACAATGTTAGACATGAAATGCATCCGTTCGACTATTGGTAAAAACAACCACGGATGGAGGCGTCACCCTCAATAGATCTATCCACTCACTCTCGCTTAGATGCAAATTAACGGTCCATGATAATAAATAGGGGTCTTTAACATGGTAACTAGGAAACTTAAGTAATGTACATGTGTTTTGATACTTAGGCTCATACGAAAATGATGCAATGTATTCTCCTCCGTGGGATTTGAAATCAAAATATTGAATTGAAAACGGGGCTATGAAAACTCACCTAATGTGATGGTGCAATGATGGTGAGATGATAGGGGCAATGTTGGGATATGAAATATCAAAGTACTTCTTGATGTCAAAGTACTGCTGCATGAAGAATAAAGTCAAAGTACTGCTGAAGAATAAAGTCAAAGTGATGCTGTTATTGAAGAATGTTTAAAGTACTTCGAAGGAAACAAGGACTGATATGCAATATTAGATAAGGATTAATGTGTAAAATTAAACGAATATTCTAGAATTAGTTAGGGATAATTACTTGTCGTTCAAGGATTACATGTTGTAAACCGACTTAAGGTTATCTATATAAAGAGCCTTAAGAGGTATTGGTCGATATAAGTTTTACAAGTTAGATACGTTTAGAAGTCGATCAAAGTTAAATAGTTAGGGATTGTTAGTGAATCTGTGTAACAAAGCAGGTTCTAAGTTTGGATAATAAAAAGGTTCTTCTTAAGCTTTGTGTTAAGTAGATTCCGCATACTTTACAAGGTCAAACAGTGTTTCAATATTAATAGTGTTGAGTTTACTCAATATTGTTAAACCTTTACAAGCTACAAAGTAGTTTGGTCAGAGTATATCGATCCAACAAGTGGTATCAGAGCTTGTGTTGGAAACTCTGATTAAGAAGACAGACCTTTAAAACCGATTTCACTACAAACCCTTCAAGATGTCAACAGATGTTGCACCTGCTCCCTTAATCACTGCTGTAAGAATCCCTATTGTTAAGAAGGGAGAATACAACCTATGGGCCATGAAGATGAGGCAGTACATTGCCATCACAGACCATGCTTTGTGGGATGTGATTGTCAATGGTAACATGCAAATCGAAGAACCAGTAGAGGTACCTGGACAACCAACACCACCAAAAATAACTGTACCTGCTGCTACGAAAAGAAATCAAGACAAAGCTCTCAACATACTGCTTTCTGCTATTCCTGATGGTCACCTATTAAAGTTTCATGATGCCAAAGATGCCAAACAACTATGGGCTGCAATAAAGAAGAAGTTTGGAGGTAATGATGCTTCCAAAAAGATGCATAGGAATTTGCTGAAGCAACAATTTGAAACTTTCACTGTTGGTGAAAGAGAAGGTCTTGATTCTGCTTATGAAAGATTTCAACATCTTTTGAGTATGCTAGAACTATATGATGCTGAGGCATCAGTTGAAGATGCTAATTTAAAGTTTCTAAGGAGTTTACCATCAGCATGGCATGTAGTTGCTACTATGATCAGAGGACAATCAGGGCTGGATACTATGGACTTTGATGATCTTTACAACTATCTGAAGGTGTATGAGCATGAGATGAATGGTACTACAGGTTCAAGCACACAACAGAATATTGCTTTTGTCTCTTCTGAAAAGAGAAGCAGTACTTCCAACAAAGGTACTGCTTACCCTGCTCAAAGTACTGTGACCGAAACATAGGTTCCATGCCCAACAATGGTCACCACCAATTCATCACAATCAGTTACCCCCACCTCAGATGATGTTCTATGTTCATTCTTTGCTCAACAAGCATCCATGCCAGTCACCTATCAAGAAGATGTATTGCAAATAGATGATGATGCCTTGGAAGAAATCGATATCAGATGGCAAGTTGCTATGCTCACTGCAAGGATCAAGAAGTATGTGAACAAGACAGGAAAAGGCATCAACTTCAGAGCTAAACAAGGAATAACATTTGACAAGTCCAAAATTGAGTGTTTCAACTGTCAAAGGACTGGTCACTTTGCAAGAGAGTGTAAGTTTGCAAAGTATCAAGCAAACAAGATGATTGAACCACCCAAGCCTGAAAGAAAAGAGATTCCAATTACTGAACCAAAACCAGCTTTGGTTGCTCAAGAGAATCTGTCAGAGATTGATTGGTCCAATGAGTTTGATGATGAACCTGTAACCTATTCAATGGTTGCATTGGAAGATTGGAGCACAGCATTTGATGAAGAGCCTGGATATGCTGCTTTGGAGTCAAGAGATGAGTTAGGAAGTTTTTATTGGAGCATGGAGTTTGAAGAAGCACCTGTTCAGCTTGCTATGATAGCTGCTTCACCAAGTTCATCCACTAACTCTGAGGTATGCTCTAAGTGTAATGATATGTATCAAAAGTTACTTACTGAGTATGTAGCTGAAAGAGATAAATTTCAAAAAGCTAGGGCTGAGATAATGGGTTATCAAATAACTTTAGAGCAATGGAAGCCAAAATTCTTACACATGAAAACAATGAAGTAGCATGGCTTGAAACATATAAACAATAGGATTACCTAGTTAAGTTGAATGAATGGAAACTAGGTTGCAAGGTGTCTGAACTAGAAAAAGTGACTGCTGAAAGGGATAAGTTGTTAGAAAAACTTGCTGTATGGAATGAGGCAGGTGTGTCACATGTTCAATTTGTTGAAAAGCAAAGAACATCTAATATTAAGACAGGCCTAGGTTATGATAGTAATGAAGGTATTCCATTTAAGAGCAAGGAACTAAATCTTACTGTTGATACCTCCACTAGTGATGAAGAGTTCATAAGTCTAGATGAAAACACTTCTAGTGATGAGGAATCCCCTAGTCCAACACCTCCTGTATTTCAGAAAGAAAAAGGTTATAATGCAGTTCCACATCCACCAGGTAGCTTTCAACCACCTAGAAAAGATGTTGATTGTTATGGTGTAGATAATCTAGAGTTTAGGAAAAAGCTTAAAAGTAAATTTAATCCTGAAACTTTAGAAAGATCTGTTGAAGCTCCTAAGGTAGAAGAGACCAAGTTTTCAAAACAAGCAGTACCTTCAAACTCTTTTCGAAGTACTGCTGATCACTCAGCAGTACCTCAAAGAAAACTTTTTCAAAATACTGCTAATTTTAGAAACACTCATGGAAGGGGATTTGGGGATATTGGTCCAAAGGTCTGTTATGTTTGTTACAGTCCTCATCATTTAATTAAAGACTGTGATTATCATTCAGACTACTTAAGTAAATATCCAAAGACCAGAACTGCACAACCAAGTTATAGGGAGAATAAGCCAAGGGATAACAAACCAGTTTGGAACTATACAAATAGGGTCAACCATAGTAATTTCTCAAAAGACTATAGGTACTCTCATCAGAAAAGGCCATACTCCAAACCCTCAGTACCTTCATAAAGTACTGACAGAAAGATCAGTAATGTTTCTAGCAAACAGTCTAATGTAAGATCTAGGAGGCACAATTATTATAACCCTAGACAGCCTTACAACACAAGAAAAGATGCTAGGAAACAGAACCCAATTCCTAAAGTTACAACTAAATGGGTTAAGAAAGAAAGTACTGCTGGGGAAAAACCAGTACTTTCAGAAGTTAAGGGTGAAAAGGGGACAAGTGATCTTGAAAAAACAACAGTTTTGGAATCAAAAACCTTAATTCTTGATCATGCTTTCAAAGACAGTGGTGATTACATACTCAAAAAATTTGAGTATGTCACTCCACAAGGGGAACACAAGTCAGTAATGGCTTGGGTTCCCAAAAATAACTAACCTTTTCATGTAAATGCAGGGCAACCCAGAGGAGGAGCTTAAAGATCATCTTATTGTAGATAGTGGTTGCTCTGGCAGTATGACAGGAGAAAAGGAGCTCTTGTCAGATTTTAAAGCTTATTATGGAGGAAAAGTTGCATTTGGGAATGATCCTGATGGAGGAAGAATAACTGGCAAAGGAACTATCAAGGCAGGAAACATTGATTTTGAAGATGTTAGATATGTAAAGGAGCTCAAATTCAATCTTTTGTCAGTCTCTCAGATCTGTGATAAGAAGTACCCTGTGTTATTCTTTGACACAGAATGTCTTATACTTTCTCCTGATTTCAAGTTAGAAGACAGAAACTTGGTGTTACTGAGAGCACCAAGAACTAATGATGTGTACAGCATAGACTTGAAGAATGTAAATTCTGCTGAAAGAGCAACATGTTTGATTGCAAGAGCATCTATGGAGGAAGCACATCAATGGCACAGAAGACTAGGACATGTTAATTTCAAGAATATCAATAAGCTGGTCAAAGGTAACTTAGTTAGAGGTTTACCTTCTAAGACATTCAAGAATGATCACACATGTCTTGCTTGTAAGAAGGGTAAACAGCACAAGGCCTCTTGTAAAAAGATTGATGAGAAGACTATTAGAGAGCCTTTGGAATTGTTGCATATGGATTTGTTTGGACCTGTTTCAGTTGTTTGTCTGAACAAGAAGAAGTACTGTTTGGTTATAATAGATGACTGTAGCAGATTTAGTTGGGTCTTTTTCTTATGCTTTAAAGATGAAACTTTTGATGCTATTCATGATCTAATTATAGCACTTGAAAATCAGTTAAGACTCAAGGTTAGAGGAATTAGATGTGATAATGGGACTGAGCTTAAGAATCAGCTTATGGATGAATTTTGTGCCAAGAAAGGAATTAAAAGAGAGTTCAGTATTGCTAGAACTCCTCAACAGAATGGAGTTGCTGAAAGAAAGAATAGAACTCTTATAGAAGCAGCAAGAACAATGCTTGCAGATTCTCAACTACCTGTTCCATTCTGGGCTGAAGCTGTAAGTGTTGCTTGCTATATATTGAATAGAGTATCAGTGACTAAACCTCAAATGAAGACACCTTATGAGTTACTCATGGGAAAGAAGCCAAGTATCAAGTTTATGAAACCTTTTGGATGTCCTCTCACCATCTTAAATACTGCTGATAATTTGGGCAAATTTGATGGGAAGTCAGATGAAGGATATTTATTGGGATATTGTACAAATATCAAAGGATTCAGAGTGTACAATAGGGCTACCAAGAAGGTTCAAGAATGTCTTCATGTTGATTTTTTGGAAGAACAAGAGAATTCTAAAGGTAAAGGTCCTGATTAGATGTTTGATCTTGATTTAATGTCTTCATCAATGAATTATGTACCTGTAAGGGAAGAAAATCAAGTTACTCCCACTGAAGAAGAAGCACAGTACATTGTTCATGATGTTAATTTAAGATCTGAAGATGAGCCAAAATATATTGCCAATGATGAGAAGAAAGATACGTCTCAACCTAACAGTACTATTGATCCTCAAAGTACTGTTTCACCACAAATACCAGTATCTGCAGAAGATCAAGCCATTCAAGATGAACTTTCTAGGATGCTTTTTCAAGACACAATGGCTAAGTTGTATGATGATGAACAAAGGAGAGCTTATGAAGCAGAAAAGAAGAAGGCAAAAGAAACAGCCAGTACTTTACCCCAAAGTACTGTCAACCCTTTTGAAAGTACTTTTCAGCCATTGAATACTTCAAATTGGATAAATACTGATGCTGTTCATGATCCTAATATGCCTGACTTAGAAGATACTGCTGATCCAAACACAATTACTTTAGAAGATACTGATGATGAATTGGATCAAGAAGGCATTTTCTCAGATTCTAATGATGATCTAGATATAACTAACTTGGAAGATAATCTTGAAGTTCCACCAACTCCAACTCTCAGAATTCATAAAACTCATCCTGCTACCAATATTATTGGACCCTCATCATCAGGGGTGCTCACAAGGACTAAGGCTAAGAATATGTCTCAACAACATACTTCTTTACTTAGTTTTATCTACAAGCAAAACAGGGTGAATCACAAGGATCAGAAGTTGTGTTTATTTGCTTATTTTCTATCTCAGGAAGAGCCCAAGAATATCAAACAAGCATTAGCCAAGGAAAGTTGGGTGGAAGCTATGCAAGAAGAACTTCTACAGTTTAAACTTCAAGAAGTTTGGGTATTATGTGATTTACCTGATGGAAAGAAACTTATTGGAACTAAATGGGTTTTCAGAGTAAAAAGAGATGAAAGAGGGAATGTTATTAAGAACAAGGCAAGATTAGTGGCTCAAGGATATAGACAGGAAGAAGGAGTAGACTATGATGAAGTTTTTGCTCCTGTGGCAAGGCTTGAAGCCATCAGGCTATTTTTGGCTTTTGCATCTTATATGGGATTCCCTGTATATCAGATGGATGTTAAAAGTGCTTATCTTTATGGCAAAATCACATAAGAAGTTTATGTCAAACAGCCTCCTGGTTTTGAAGATCCTGCACACCCAAACAAAGTTTACAAGGTAATAAAAGCTCTTTATGGTCTTCATCAAGCTCCAAGAGCTTGGTATGAAAGGCTTTCCGACTTTCTATTGCAACATGGTTATAGAAGAGGAGCTATTGACAAAACTTTGTTTATCAAGAGAGATAAGGAGGATATTATGCTTGTTCAAGTATATGTAGATGATATTATTTTTGGTGCTACCAAGCAATCTATGGTGAAGGAATTTGAAGATCTTATGCAGAAAGAGTTTCAGATGAGTTCCATGGGAGAATTAACATTCTTCTTAGGCCTTCAAGTACAACAGTCAAGCAGTGGGATTTATATTTGTCAAGATAAGTATGTTGCAGATATTCTTAAGAGATTCACTTTTACAACTGTTAGGCCTACATCTACACCAGTGGATACTAACAAACCTTTGGGAAAAGATGAAGATGGAGAAGATGTTGATGTCACATTATACAGGTCTATGATTGGATGTCTTATGTATTTAACTGCATCAAGACCTGATATTACTTTTGTTGTGAGCTTATGTGCAAGACATCAGGTTAATCCAAAAGTATCTCATTTGAATGCTGTCAAGAGGATTTTCAGGTATCTTAGGCAACAACCTAAGCTAGGATTATGGTATCCTAGGGATTCGCCTTTCCATCTCCATGCCTTCTCAGATAGTGATTATGCTGGAGATAACTATTATAGAAGGTCCACAACTGGAGGATGCCAGTACCTTGGAAGCAGATTAGTGTCATGGCAATGTAACAAGCAAACAATTGCAGCAACTTCTACCACAAAAGCAGAGTATGTAGCTGCTGCAAGTTGTTGTGCACAAGTACTTTGGTTGCAGAATCAGCTTTTGGATTATGGGTTCAATTTCAAGAATACTCCTATCAACATTGATAATGAGATTACCATCTGTATTGTTAAGAATCCAGTCTATCATTCCAAGACCAAGCACATTCAGATTAGACATCACTTCATAAGAGATTGCTATTAACAAAGGCTTATCAATGTGGTTAAAGTTCATACTGATGATAATGTAGCAGATCTACTCACTAAGGGCTTTGATGTTTCAAGATTTACTTTCTTAGTTGTGAGTATTGGCATGATTAATATGTAAGCTATTTTTGAGGGGAGGCATAAGTAGTTATTAGTTAGTCATTATTTGAGGGGAGGCTACATGTATCATTCCAAAGAAAGAATTTTATTCATGATTCTTCCAATTACCATTCAGAAGTACAACCACATTCTTACTTTCAAGTACAAGACACAGACACCACAAACACAACAAACACAAACAAAACACAAGACTCCATCAACCTACTACCAAGCTCCACAATTTACTCCATTGTCCTTTTTCCCTTGCCCTCATAGCTTTGCTTTCCCTTTTGAGCAGTCTTTCTCTTGTCATCAAAAGAAGTCTGTTTTCTTGGGCAAGCCAGGCCAAGAACTTATTTGGGAGGTCTGTCTTTTCTTGGATCAGGCCACTTCATATTCTGGATAGCTGTTTCCAGGGCCTGAGTCAATGCATATGGAAGCTCTTTAGCCAAAGTTGAACCAGAACCAACTCTCTTTTTGGGCTTTTTGATGGTAGTACTGCCTGCATCAGTTATGGTAGAGTTGGCTGCACTCATTGTTGATGAAGCTTCTTGGTGTCTCATCCATTGCACATGAGGAGGAAAATAGTCTGTCCATCCTGGATCTTCAAACTCAGAATCAGAATAGTACCTTATCTCTGAGTCTGTGGTACCTTCTGAGTCTGAAGAGATGTTCACAATGGGTATGTCACTCATTCTGCTTACCTGTTTGTGTTCAGAGAAAATTTTGTGTTTGCAAAGTATTGGTGAAGTTGCTTTTATAAGCAAGATGAAGGTTAATGGGCATTTAATGAAGTGTATTGAAGTTCACTTACCCTGGTTGTTTTGGAATTTAATTTGGTACTAGTCTTTAATGAAGTGTTGACTTTCTAAGATATTTTGGTCAAATGGTCAATCTTCGTGATTTTTAGTGGGAAAGTACTTTGGTTTGAGTTTATGGTGGAAAGTACTTCTCCATTCTTTATGGAAAGTACTGCTTGGTGTTATTAAAAGGGTTCGCTGACGTGTCAAAGACTGTTCCAACGATCAGATTTGCGGCTAACAACCTTTTGAAAGATATGGGATATTTACTTCCAAAAATAACGGTAAAGTCATTAATTCACCGTGATTTTTTGTAATTTTATCCGTATATAACCCTCATATCTTTTCCTTTTATTCACCTTACTCGTCCATATAAACTCATACCTACTTTCAATCGATCATCACTTTTCGTACTCTAACCCTAATCATCATGGCTAATCGACTTACCAACACCAAACACAACATGATTGCAAACCTTGAGAAAACCCAAGCAAACCTTGATTTTCATGGAATCATTGATTTTCTCACTGGTACCAACATCTGTTACTCCATCCTTGTCAACCCTGAGATTATTGGACCCTGGATTCAAGCTTTTTGGGATACAGCTCAGTCACATGTTGAAGATGGAGAGGATATCATTACTGCTACAGTTGCTGGGAGAGCTATACGTGTTACAGAAGCTTCAATTAGGGAGGTTTTGCTATTTGATGATGAAGGAGGCTCTGTTTTATTTGGGAAACAAGAAGTTTGGAATACACTCTGAGATATTGGGTATGAAGGTTCTTTTACTAAGCTTACTTTTCAGAAGGCTATGGTTAGTCCTCATTGGAAATTTCTTATTCATGTTTTGCTACATTGTTTGAGTCCAAAGAGTACTGCTTGGGATCAATTCAGTCATTCTATAGCTTCTGCTTTTGTTGGTCTAATTACCAATCAACCTTTTAACTTTTCATACATGATTCTTGAGGGTATGCTTACTCATATTAAGGCTGGCAAACCTTTCCTAATGTATCCTAGGTTTGTTCAATTGCTTTTAGAAAATCCACTAGATGGTGTACCCAAACCTCAGGATTATGTACCTACCATTAGGATGCCATCTAAAGTTTTCACTTTTATGTCTCATAAGGGAGTTAATTTTTCGGGTAGGAATACACCTCTTAATGCTTATATATTAGAGGTAGCTCAAGCTGTTAGGAATGAAGAAGACAATAGTGGTTCTGCACATTCTGATAATGCTGCTCAATCTGATTCTGCTGAGCATTCTGCTTCAGTACATACACCTACGCCACCTATTGTTTCTCCTCAGCATGTTGTTTCAGGTGAAAGGACTCCCTCAGTTACAGCCTCTTTGGATAAACCTGTTTCTGCTCAAGGTACTTCTCCACAAAGTACCGATTCACAAGGTACTGCTTCAGAGGATTCTCTAGTACCTAATCCCAAAGATTATACTTTCACAGGTGGGTTTCAAACACCTGGAGAAGATGAGGGAATTAAAGGTACTGAGAGTAATTCTGATTTGGCTAAGGAATTAGAGAAGCTAAAGTCAACTGTTACTTCTCAAGCTGCAGAAATCAAAAGGTTAAGAAAGAAGTTCAGAAGATTGAAGAAATTTGTCTGGCCTCTTGTTCAGAATTTTAGGCTTTTTGTGAAAGAAAAGAAGCAGTCTCAGAAGCTACAATCTAAACAGAAAAAGTCTAAGCCTAAGAGGAAGCATAGGAAATCATCATCTATCAAATTGGGGAGGAATCAGGATGATAATTTGGATAGATTTGATGATATGGTTCAATTTTCAGATAACAAGAAAGATCAAGATGAAAATGTTGCTCAAAATAGTACTGAAAGAAAAAGTGGTGAGACAGAGCAAATTGATCTTGAAGTTGAACATGAGAATGTAAAAAGTGGGGATACAGAGCAAATTGATTTAGAAGGAAATAATGCTCAAAGTACTTTTGTTGAAAATACTGTTGTGCAAGGTACTGATGAACAAGATATTGCTGGTCCTTCTACAAAGTATCATGAAGATGAAGCTGGTCCTTCCACTTTTATACAACAAGAAGAGAAAAAGAGCATACTGTTAGTGATGATGCAACAATTGCTCAGGTTATGATGAATTTAAGAAGACCTACTGGAGGAATACATATATCTGAGCCTGCACAAAAAGATAATGAAAGTACTTCTGAATCAGAGAGACTAGATCCAAAAGATAAAGGGAAAGGTATAATGGTTCAGAAAGATACTAAGAAGAAGAAGAAGAAATTTTCTATTGCTCAGATTAGAGAATTAGAGACTGCAGATGATTTAGAGCTTGCTAGAAAGCAACAAGCTGAATATGATGCTGAGTATTTGGAAGAAGTTAGCAGGCCAATTACAAAGAAGCCAATGACCAAAGCTCAGGAAAGGAATTGGATGATGCAATTCTTAAGAAAGAAGGGATACAAGAATTTACATAAACAAAGGTATCCAGAAATAAAAGCTTTATGGGACAAAGTACAAGAAGATATCAGAAGAGAGATAGAAAGTTTTGTACCCATGGAAGTTGATAGAAAGAAGAATTTAGAAGATGTCAGAAAGGAAGAAGCTGAGCAAAGGAGATTGAAAAGGAAGAAATTAGCTGAAGATGATCAACTGACAAAAAGGCTGAAGTTAGTTCATGATGATACAGTTGATGAACTCAGAAATTATTTAAGAGTTGTTGATTTTGAGAACAAAAGGATTGATGATTCTGGAAAGAAGTCCAAGATAATCTCATTTTCTGTGGTTGAATCTAAAGAGGGAAATTATTTTATGATCCACAGAGAAGATGAAAGCTTCACAACATTTTATATGTTATGGGATTTGTTGCACTGTATCACAAGGGCAGATCTTTATGACTTATATGTGCAAGTGCAGACTTATTATACAGAATGAAGCTTCAGAAGTGGGATTAGTTTTACTTGGAGACTTATTTACCATCTGGGATACTGAAGAAACAAGTGTTGATCCTCTCTGGAATGATCAAGAGAATTGGGAAATAACAAGATGGAGATTCTTTGAGTCATCAGGAGTTCATACACTAGAGATGGAAGATGGTACCATGATTCACATGTTGGCTGAGAGGAGATATCCATTGATCAGAGAAATAATGCTCAGAATGCTGGATCATGGAATGGAACTTGAAGATGAATCTGAAGTAGCTTTGGATGTTATCAAGCTATTTATTAGATGGGTCAAGTCTGAAGAGTAATATTGCATAATACTGGTATGATTTATTTTGTAAAATAAAAGTATTTTTCTAAGTGCTGTAAAAACAAACAGTACTTTATCAAAGTACTGCTTGCTGATATAAACCAGTATAAGTTCTTTAAAATAAAAATAAATGTTTTTGATGTTTAAAAAAAAAAGGATTTGAAAAGAAACACATGGTGTTAGTATTTATACTGCACAACAAATGGTAATCAACTCACCATGTTTAACAAACAAGAAAGAGTTTGACTCATCATGAGGGTACGGCTCTGATGTGATAATCAAATCCGTTGATGGTTGATAGTTTACCAAAAACTAGGTTCTCAACTCACCATACATCCAAGTGATCAAGAGTTGGCTAGTCCATAGCAAACGGCTTATGGTAAAGACATATCAAATCCGTTGATAGCTGATGATTTGCTAAAAATCATAATTTTCAATGATTCACCTCTCACAGGAGTTAACACACCTGGAAGTGATGAGAATAGTATGAAACTTTTAAGATTTGATGATCTTTGTACCTAAATGTTGCTGAGTTGCTGAAAAGATGCTGTGGAAGATATGATGCTGATGAAGAGTACTTTGACAGATGACAGATAGAAGAAAAAGAATAAAGAAACAACCTCAATGCATGATTAAAGATTTGAAGATTAAAGATAACAAAGAAACTTGAAATCAAGCAAGTAGAGTTCAAGTTAGGGGAGGATTGTTGGGATATGAAATATCAAAGTACTTCTGGATGTCAAAGTACTGCTGCATGAAGAATAAAGTCAAAGTACTGCTGAAGAATAAAGTCAAAGTGCTGCTGTTATTGAAGAATGTTTAAAGTACTTCGAAGGAAACAAGGACTGATATGCAATATTAGATAAGGATTAATGTGTAAAATTAAACGAATATTCTAGAATTAGTTAGGGATAATTACTTGTCGTTCAAGGATTACATGTTGTAAACCGACTTAAGGTTATCTATATAAAGAGCCTTAAGAGGTATTGGTCGATATAAGTTTTACAAGTTAGATACGTTTAGAAGTCGATCAAAGTTAAATAGTTAGGGATTGTTAGTGAATCTGTGTAACAAAGCAGGTTCTAAGTTTGGTTAATAAAAAGGTTCTTCTTAAGCTTTGTGTTAAGTAGATTCTGCATACTTTACAAGGTCAAACAGTGTTTCAATATTAATAGTGTTGAGTTTACTCAATATTGTTAAACCTTTACAAGCTACAAAGTAGTTTGGTCAGAGTATATCGATCCAACAGACAACAAGGCGCGAATATCATCCGAAACCTAATACGAATGATAATGATCTACTTTAGATCATGAAATGATGTAGTGAATGCACATGCACATGATGTCTATACCACTCGTAACTTAAAATAATGGTTATTGTTTAAGTATAATGTTTTCCATTACTTGGGAAAAATATATGTTTAACTAGACTTGCAAAACTAGTTGTAATATATTGTACATAAAATGTTAGTGTTCAATTTATCACCTTGATAACCTCGAAATCACACCTAATAGTCGGGTAGATAAACTTTTGGTCATACGTGATTCAATGGGTAGGAAATACGGCTCTTCAATCTTGTTACTAGAAAATATAGTTTTTAGTACGTTAGTATATTATTTCAAATAGTGGCTGTCAAAATAATATAGTTTGTCGATTTTAAAACGTGTATATCTTTGTCGTTATAAGCCCATTTCCTTTGTTCTTTATATCCCCGGTTTCGTATTAACATATACTAACACATTTTTGATAGTTCGGCACGTTTAGGTTACGTCTAACGCCTCACTTTGTCCGTCAAAAATCGTCCAACAGCATGTAAAATTTTCAGAAAATAGTTTTCGTCTTTAAACTTGTAAAAATCATATCTCCTTCGTTATAAGCTTGTTTTATCCGTTCTTTCGCCCACGGCTTCGTTTTTGAAATTATTTTCTAAACCTTTGGTCAAAAATTACCCCTGAGTCCCTGATTTTTCTGGGTTTAGCGTTTTGGGTCAGTAGGTTTATAGATGGGTTTTAAACTCATTTCTAGTGTTCCAAACTTGTTTCTAATCCAACCAAATCACTTTCAATCACCACCAAACAAATCTATTCTTACCATACACCTTCTTAGGGTGTCATGGGTTCCTAAACATCATCAACCAAGTTAATCTACCAAGGGTTTCCATATAACCCATTTCTAGGGCTTAAAAGATATAAAAGTTTAAAAAGAGTGGTATACACTTGCATATGCATGTAAATCTTGTATAAAAATCATATGAACATTGTAATAACTTGGTAAAATCATGGAAAAGAGTTTGACATACTTACTTTAAAAGATTAGTGAGTTTGGAGATGAAAACCTATAAAACCTTGAGTTTTTCTTTCAAAACCCTAACAAGGAGTACTAGATGAGCTTGTTTATGACTTGATCTTGAAAAATTGATGGATCCTTGATGTCTTCTTGTTCTTGGCCAAACATACAAAGGAGAGGAAGATGAGAGCAAAGTTTGCTTGTTTATGTGTGAAAAATGAGTAAGAAAATGAGATATTTTGTATGTAAAATGACAAGGATTAGATGGGTATTAATGTGGGTGGGTGAGGTTACTATTTGGTGGCTGGGGGGGGGCTTGGGCTGATGTGAAAAGGAGGAAAGGCGGGGGGGGGGGGGGGCAGGGGGGGGCAGGGGGGGATTGTCCCTTGGTGATTTAATTAGAAAGTGAGTGTAGTTTTAGTGTAGTTATTAGTTAGTTTTAGGTATAATCGGGTGCCGGGTATGCTAGAAATAAATTTTAACGAAGTTAACCGGGACATAATAAAGTCATAAAAATGGTAACAATATGTTGGGTACAAGTATTGAGTGTTTGGATGATTATTGTTTAGTTTCTACGAAAACCGTCGTAATTATATCAAACTTACGATATAAATTAAATAAATTTCCAAAATACCGGGTAAATGAATTTTATAATTTTTGTGACGTTGTAAAAGGTGTAAAAATATATTAGGACCATTGTGGGGAGTGTCGGATATGTTACTCACATTTATTGATCGCATGTTAACGTTTATTTAAAAATAATCATACGTAAAACGTTAAATATTCCAAAAACGATAATTTGAATATCCTACGAGTGGAATAGTATGTAAATGCTATTATGATGATATGCAGACTATTTCTAGTCCGTATGAAGTGTCCCTACTGGTGATGCATGAATTCGCAGCTAAACCACCCTGGTTACGGGAATTTAATTACTCGTAAACTAATTTACGATGAAATGAGCACATGAATAGTGTTTTCCCCTCAGAAATGAATAGTATTTTGTGAATAGTGAAATTTTTGAATGCTTCTCGGAATCTCAAACGGACTCCAAAAATGATGAATAGTAACATGATAAATAGTGACTGATGAATAGTAACTTCTAAGGTGAATGATGAAATCTCGGCGTTTGAAAAGGACCTGAAATTATGAATTGTGACATTCATTTTTAAGGATAATTTTTGAGTCAATGTTGCAAAAATGTTTGAAGTTGTTTTCCAATTTTGAAAATTCTAATATAAATTGATCATAGCAAAAATGTTTGGTTTCGGATTGTACCTCATTTGTAGTTGTACAGTCTTCACATGCTATATAGTGATCAATTTCATCGTCCATGTCGCTCCATGTTTTATTTGTAGTTTCGCTTGGATCTTGGAGCATGTAATCCTTGCCATCAATACTTGTATTTATATTTGTCTGAATATCTTCGCAAGCCATGTTTTCATCATCTTCTTCGTTATTGATACCTTCAATGACCACATTTGAACTAGTAGTACTTGTGTTTATTTCAACTAAATATTTATCTATCAAATTTTCTAGAGTGACTAATTCTTGTGCAACATCAAGTTTATCATCTTTGGTTTTACATTTCTCTTGGTGAAAATTTAAAAGATATTTCCAAATATCATTTGCCGGTTTACAAAAGAATACTCTTTCATATTCAACTCATAGTAGAGTTTTCTAAATCATTAATTTAGCTTTAGTATTTTTATCGATCTTTGTTTGAATATGATTATATTGATTTTCAAAATCCATTTTAGTTTGTTGAAGATCACCAATTGAAATGATATGCCAAAGATCAAGATCTATTGATTTCACATAATTTTCAAATCTGTTTTTCCATTCAAGAAAATGATCATTTTCAAATAATGGTGGTTGTTGCGTAAATTCCCCTTCTAAATATTTTTCAAATTCCATAGATCGTTACAAGTTTTAAAATACGGTATATTTTAAAAATCTTGTTGGACCTGGCTCTGGTACCAATTGTGAAAAACTAGAAGGGGGTTTGAATAGTTTTGCGTCTTTTTGGTTTTATAAAAGTTTGCTTCCAAAGAATAGATACAAATTTTAACAATCTTTGATTCAAAAATATAGATTCTAATTTTGTTCACAATTATCGTATAAACACTACTTATATAGAATGTTGAGTAGAAATTATAAATACATATATCGCACTTATGGTTTGTTTATTTGAAATTAATGTTGTGAATAGAACCTAGTTTGATCTTTATGTGACATCAATATATGCACAACACAAACAATTATAACTACATACGAAATGCTAACAAGTAAGTAAGCAAAGAGTGAGAGATGGAAAGATCAAACCGAGAGACAAAGGATTTATAGTGGTTCGGCTACAAGGACACCATCCTTGCCCTACTCCACCCCCCGAGCACCGAACTCGAGAGTTTTCTTCACTAAGTCAATAACCTCCCTTATGGCGGAGAAAACCGTACACACCTTAACTTACACCAATTTAATGACATAAAGTTAAATGTCGGGTTCTAATCGTAGCTAGAACCAATCTCACAACTATAATCACAACACAACTCCTTCTACACTCTTTCACACCTTCTACACTTCTTCACACCACTTGTTTCTTCACACCTTCACAACTTCGATCTATCCACTACTTCAAGACTTATACTTCTTCACAACTTCTAGGCTTCTGTATCTTCAAAACTTCACTACTTCTTTGTCACTACTTGAAGACCTTTATCTGTGTACTTCTCCAAGGGTTCTTCTATTTAACAAGCTTCTACGTCTTTCCCACTTCAAAGCTTTTACGTCTTCACAACTTCTAGGCTTCTATGTCTTCTCAACTTTAAGGCTTCAACTTCTTTATCTTTACTACTAATCTCTACTACAATATACTACCACTTCTTATATCTCCTACCACTAATCCTATGCACCTCTACTTCTTCACTTATAGTACCACCTCACACCTTCAACAAATCTAGATCCTATATCTAAATCTAGCTTACCAATGTATACACTTTATACACCAAAGAATGAATGATTTACAAGATGAAATGATCAAACAACTTAGATAGCAAGATGATACTAAGTTGTAATACTTCTAGTCTTGATAGATAGAAGTATTCTTCTCTTTGCACTTGAGTATTGAGGCTTGAATCACTTTGAAACAAAGATTAATGTTTATGTGATCAAAGGATTTTAGAGGATAGAAATAGAGGTTTGAATCAGAAAGTTTTTAGTGCAAAAAGGTGAGAAAAATATGTGGAATGAACCAGTATTTAAAGGGCCAGAAAACACTGTTCTGGAGCATGTTGGTCCCCTTAATGATTAAGAGGGCTGCCTAGTATAATTAAGGGAGCCGCCCTCCTGAACGTTGCCCTGTTTTGTCATTTTGTGAGAAAAATTTTCTGGATTACATTTGCCATTTTTTGTTGAAAATTTGAATTCATATATTTGTAATGAATTAAACATATTCTTTTGATTCCAAAAAAGTTTTATAAAAGATATAAAATGTTTTGTGACATTTTATAAAAATCTAGTGATTAATAAAAATGTTCCTTTGATCTTATAATGCATTAGACACTTTGTTTATTCATACCTTAAGTGATTAGATGGTGAAAGTGAGTATTTACTACTAAATAATTATTTACGTCAAGATCTTTGGTTTGATGAGTTTTCGTTTTGTGATCATCAAAACATAGAGATATCGAAAGATATGAATAACGTTTTTAGACAATTATTTATATCAACAGCTACCAAAAGGGGTTTTTGAAATATGCTTACTTTTTTTGCTTATCTAGTGATGCCCCTACCAAAGCGGGTGTTTGGTTCCAAACTTACTATTGCAGCAAGGGCGTTTAGTTGTTGCAGCAGGGACGTTTGGTACTCAATTTATATAAATGAAGTATACCATTTTATGTCCAAAGTTTATAAAATTTATACAATTTATCAACGACTTAGAACAGATACATCTTAGTTTTGGTTGGTATGGGTCAAAATGGGTCGGTTTGGGTTAGAACTATGCCATTTTATATCCAAACTTTATAAAATTTATGTAATTCATGTAGATATTTTGTGAATCAAACTTAATTATAAAGGTTGAAATTAATTCATTTATACTTTATTAGTTAGTTAATTTAAGGGCAGTATGTTCGAATCTGATCCAGATCTTACGATTCTATGATAAGATTGAGATCCTTATGTCTTTTAAGATCCTATGAAGGATCGACTCGTTTATGCTTAACGATATCATAAAATCGGAAATTCATAAGAGCTACATCGAGATCTTAATAGCTATGTTATTTCATTATTTAGATAAACTTAGACCATTCATCATCACAAACATTTTTCAAAATGAATCATTCTTAATTATAATAATCTGAAGCACGACCTATGTACGCTTGGAGTTGTTGTCGAGCTTCTTAATCTTGTTGCGAGTATGTATGCGAATGGCGAATATGTTTTATTAAAACCTGAAAAACTTAAAAATAGTAACAAAATCCTCAAATCCTCAAATTCTTAATCTTAATAGTTTAAATATTGTTTAATCCTCAATTCCACAAACTTTTATCATTTTTTGTTCACAAACAATACTCTTTTTCTTGCAATGACTGCAAATTGAACCATACATGTTTCATTAAGGGTTCATCCTTTTAACTAGTTGAATTTAAGAGTAACTCACAAATAGCTCTTTGAACATCTACACCCATAATTGTATCAATTATTATGCCTATGCTTACACGAAACTTAGAATTAAGCTATTTAAGACATAGCGTTTTAGATTTGGTTATGGTGTAAACATGTAAAAGTAAATTATTCAGTAAGTGTATAAAGACCTAACAAGACAACTCAATTTCAAAAGAAGAAAAATATATACAACTAATGTTTGTTCCTCAACCCAACCAGACAAATCTGTTTGATTGTTAGGTGGGTTGCATGTGCAAAAGTGATTGAAAAACTAAAAGATAGCAGATTTATGAAATAATTGGTATTAACAATATGATAACAATAATAATAATAATAATAATAATAATAATAATAATAATAATAATAATAATAATAATAATAATAATAATAATAATAATAATAATAATAATAATAATAATAACGGGTAGCTGTATGAAGCTCGAGCTCAAAAAAGTTAAATTGATGAAGCTTTGAGTTAATCTTGAGCTCGAAGACTAATTAAACTTTAAGTTAAAAGTCAAGCTCGGGTTGAGGTTGTTTAACTAAAGCACAAGTAGAGCTTAAGTCGACCTTTTAACAAACTGAGTTCATTTATCTCACAAATAGCTTATTTCATTTACAATTTTACATGTGTTGATTAGTATAATGTCTATGCATATACGGAACTTGAATTTAAGCTATTTAAGACATATTCTTTTGGATTTGGTTATGTTGTAAAAAATGTGAAAAAAAAACTCGGTAAGTGTATAAAAACCGAACAAGACAATCCCTTTGTGAAAGAAGAAAGATATATCCACAAATGTTTTTTTGTTGTTACTAAGTATGATTGACCTAAACCCGACAAATCCGTTTAATATAGGTCCGATTTTTCTTTGAAAATCCTATAGACCTCGTAATCTAATTGACATGACCCATTCTTGTTCATAATACATGGGTTAAACAAGTTGAATGGGTTCGTGGGTTGACCCATTTAACCCGTATAATTAATAAAGTATATATAATTTTTCAATGTTTGAAAAAAAAAAACTTAAATGGGGTGGTGGGTCGACCTGTTTAACGTATACCAAACCCGACATGTTTAATAAACGGGTCACATGGTCGACCTGAACACGACCCAAAACCTATTTAGACTCAACTTGAATATGTTAATTTTTGTGTAGGTCTCAGGTCGGGTCAGAAATTGACACCACTACTAATAATACCCTTAAAAAATATACTAATAATAATAATTATAATATATAGTGAATAATAATAATAAAACTATAGGATTACTTTTGCCATCATACTTGTTTAACATACATACTGCACACACCACTAGAACATACGGTTATTCACTTTGGGTGAAAATATTGGCGCCATTGTGTGAAATTATTTGGCGCCCCTATATATGTGGGGATCATGGAGCAGCAATCACCTCTTCCACAGGTTTATCTAGCAGTTTATCTAATCTGATGCATTATACTTTCAAGAAGTAGTAGAACAAGGTATGTTCATACACCATTCATTATTTAAGATCAATCTTTGTGGTAATTAGTTTTAACTTACCTTTTAATTTAATGTTAGGGTGCTTGATTCATTGACTTTGATTGCATGATTATAGTTAATTAGGTAATTTTTTACTTTTTCAATTTTATCTTACTAATCAAGGATTCTTTCAATTAAATATAGGATAAGGTTAACTGCTTAAATGACCCTTAACGTGTGCAATTCTTTTTTTTTATATGTATTTGTGTAACTTTAGTTGGTTCATTCTAGTTATAAATGCTTCAATTTGAGTTAGATGTTTGAATTACAAGGATAACATAATCATCTTGAATAAAAACATGTATAAGCAATAGTTTGTTATATGCAGATAATTTGGAAAATGTCACAACTCGTAATTTCAGGTCATTTTTTAAACATCGAAATTTCATTATTCATTTCAGAAGTTACTATTCATCAGTTACTATCCATCAATCACTATTCATCATTTTACTATTCATCGTTTTCGGAATCAGTTTGAGATTCCGAGAAGTGTTTCAAAATTTCACTATTCACATAACACTATTCATTCCCGGAGGGAAATCACTATTCACGATCATCATGCATTTTCTCGTAAACCTAGTTTACGGGTATTTAAATTCGCATAACCAGTTAGGTTTAGCTTCGAATTCATGCATCATCAGTAGGGACACGTCATATAGACTGGAGTAGTCTACATATCATCAATAACGTAATCAGCACTTTAGATCATGCACGGATACGCATTATTTCAATTTACGTATGCTTAATTTATAACTAACGTTACCACTCAGTTTTTACTACAAACATATACTCGACACTCCTGACTACGATCCTAATATATTTTCATACTCATTATAATAATATAAAAATTTTATTATTAATTTACCCGGTGTTTTGAAACAATTTGCTATATTTTCTGGTAAACGCCTAAAATATCATCGGATCACGATATCTCAACATGATAATTATTTTAACACTCGATTCTCATCAGAAATGCAACTTCATAATTTTTACAAGTTCGTCATATTTTATTTCACCTCGTTAACATTTATTTCTAGTTACCTTGGTACCCGATAACACCTAATACACCATAAAACCTAACTAATACTTGCATAATTGGGACAAGAGTATTAATTGGCCACCGAACCCTCCCCACCTTTCCCCTATTTTCAGCCCCCATGTCCCCCCCCCCCCCCCCCCAGGTCCATGTGATACTTTATTAAAAGACCAAGACCAAGACTTTCAAAATATCTACATTTCATTCATCATTTCATTTCTTTACTTCAAATAAACTAGAAAAGTTTCATCTTCTTCTTCCTTTCTTTGGGATGCACGACCAAGAACAAGAAACCAAGAAGAAACCATCAATTTTTGAAGTTCAAGTCATAATCAAGTCCTATTTGTATTCCTAGTTAGGGTTTTGAAGTAAAAATCCCAAGGTTTTCATCCTAAACATCACCAAACTCCATACATATCAAGTAAGCTTCAAGTAAACTTTTCCATCATCTAATACTTTAAACTAGTAACAAGATGTATTTTCAAGATATATTGGTTAAACATACAAGTTACATATGTTATTTATACCATTTTACAAGTTTTATGGTTTTTATGAGTATATATAAAGCCTATGATCATTCTCTTGAAATCCTACAATATTTTGTGAAGTTTAGGAACCCATGACACCCTAAGAAGGTGTATGGTAGGATTGAGTACTTGTGGACGTTATTTGAAGTAGTTTGATTAAGTTTTGACAAGGATTTGAAACTAGAAAAGTAGTTTTTGACAACTTTAAAAAGGTTCTGTCCATTTTTGCCAAATACAGAAAATCCAGGGGCTGGGACGAATTTTTGGTTTTCATATTTAGATAATACTTTCAAAAACAAAACCGTAGCCACTGGAATCGCTAAAAGATCATTTACGACGAGAAAGTTATGCTAAGAACAAGTTAAAGACAAAACTATATTTTCAGAAAATTTCATTGCTGTCTCAGTTTTTCATGGACTGTTTTGAGGCGTAAAACTTAATCTAGTCATCCCGACTTATCAAAAATATGTAAATATGTTGTCCCACGATTCTGGGGATATAAAGAACGTAGAAAACAAGCTCATCACGACCAAGATATACACGTTTGAAACCCGACGAAACTCTATTTATTTTGACAGCTTCTAATAGCAAATTATTTCTAAGTATAGAAAAACAGTTTTTGTAATACGTCATGTTGAGAGCCATTTTTTTCATTGATCAAGACCCGTATGGTCAAAAGTTAAATGATACAACTTCTAGACATTGTTGCAAGGTTTTCAAAAACGCTAAGTTTATGTTTTAACACTTAACGTACAATATTTTGCGACTAGTTTTGCGAGGCCATTTTGGATATATTTTCAAGTAATGAAAATGTTATTTTTGCGACGAAAACACTATATTTACCAATAAAACACCAAACTAGGATCGTGGAGTACCGTTTCAACATATTTACATGAAAAGTGGTTATTAATTTAACGAGACGTCAAGAATGTATTTTTCGACGATAAACATTATTTTCAAATTTCACGAGTGGTATCGATAACATACGTATTTGCATGTGTAGCATCATTTCATTGCTTACATTAGATCATATCATTCATATTAGGTTGCGGTTAAAGATCGTGCCTCAATTCAGTGTATCCACTTTTGTCATCGTAGCTATCGCACCAGGTGAGTCATAGCCCCTACTCTTTCAATTGTTTTCGTAAACTCTATGGGGGAGAATACATGCTCGTTTTTATCTAAATGTATACTTAATTTAATTGATTATGCTACATGTTGAGTCAAACATTTATTTGCTCCAGTTATGAATTCGTTACTCAATCGAATGTAGTGTATATTCATTTGCATCACACTTAATCCTTTTTACCTTTGGACCCAAGCCTTTTCCATTATTATGCATACTTAACTGAATGAACTGGCTCCACCACTATGTACATACATGACAGAATGAACGGGTTACATCATCGAATGTACGGGTCACATAACCGAATGTACGGGTAACATAACCGAATGAATTGGTCACGTAGCCAAATGTATTGGTCGAATTTCACTTATCTTTGAATCTTGATCCACATATTACTTTTGTTTACATAAATCAAATCATATTTGGCAGTGGGTCGTAAACACACAGGTTACAAGTCTTGTATGGGCGGGACTTGGAACTGAGTGGATTTACGATGCCTTTGCTGGGAATCTTCATTCAAATGCAATGTGTTTCATTTTACACTAAACCCTATGAACTCACCAACCTCGTGTTGACACTTTAGCATGTATTTTCAGGTATTAAGAAATGGCACGCTACTGGAGGTTTTGGCAGGGCATGGCATGGTCATAGAAGACTCTGATATTCATATGGTGACAGTTTTAAACTATATTTTTAAGGGCCTAATTTCACACTACTTTTAATGATGTAAATCCAACACTTTTGGTTAAATGATTTTATTCTAAATGATTGAAGTGAAAACCATTTTTATAGTTGTGTTGTAATACCAATTGAGTTACACCCCAGCTACATGTAAGCTTCCGCTGGACCTGATTTGGGGGTGTGACAGATTGGTATCAGAGCTTTGGCTATAGAGAACTAAGTGTTTTTAAAACCTAGACTATAGCTACTTTCACGAAAACTTAACCCTGTGACCGTTGCGTGCCTGCCTGCTAAGCTGATGCCTCATTGGTAGTTGTTGCTGACTTATGTGATGAGATTTGTATCTCATTATTAGATATAGCATACTCATTTATTCTAGTTGATTACCATAATTGTCTTCCCTATTAGTATGCTTACATAACTTATGTGCCTCATGTTACGCCTTCTCCTTGCATAGTTTCATCATTCGAACTCAAGTTTGGTCATTTGCCTTAGTCTTTCAGAACGTCTTTGTATTTGTGAAGGACATAGTTTTAGTATAACTGAACTGAGTATTTCAAAATTCATGGAACCTCGGTGGAATGTAGACTGGTCATCTACATTCGACCAGGGATAATGGGATATAAGCTGACCACCTATGTTTGACTCAGAGATGAATTTTGCAACACTGAGAATAGTTATAATAAAATTTTGTCTGGATTGAATTCTCTACCCAATTTCCAAATGTTTCATTTTACATCACAGTATTCCCTTTCATCACAATCTCATTGTGTCGCAGCTGTCGTAGTCATTTCCCTTCTCACCATCATTATCATTTCTCTTCCCCATGAAATATATATAAAGAATTAGGTGACACTCTATAGATTCCTATGTCACTCATCATTCACTACTCCCAATATTGATAAGTGGATATTATCAATGATCTCCCTAGGACAGACTTTCCATACCATCTATGAGGAGGATCCCTCGGTACATTAGGACCATTCAAAACTCAACCGAAATCTCAAGATATCACAAAACTATTCGAACCACTATCACTGGCCTGATCGCCAAAAATTCTACCATCTAGAAAATATTGGCTTGACTGAATTACAAGATTAGTTTCGATGCGAATGCTCACTAAGCACCACTATAGAGATACATCCAACCTCCTAACCAAGACTATATGACCTTCAATTGAACATGTTCTCACCAATGGACATTATTCAAACATGTTAGAAACCTATTCATTTGTGCAGACATACCTACCCGACTATTTTATCCTCTTAATATTTTCACTTTTAAATGGATTTTTCTCCAAACAACAGTTATACAAAACATATATCTTGTAGGAAATGCTTTTCTGAGGAACTTATTTTGATAAGCAAATTTCTTTTGGTTAATCTTTTACAAAACTATTGAATGTTAAGAAATTTTAAACTTCAATCTTTGGTAAACCATACTATCCACCTCATGTTGAAAATAGTCCTATCTTGCATAACTATTAAATTCTAAAACATCAAGAAAAAAATGTTACTTAGAAACCCATTTGCTTAAAGTTGTAAACTCATTTATTTAAGGAAGGTTTATGAACAAAACACACAATCTCAAAACAAACTTTGAAAATCGATTACTATATTACATCACTTATACATTTAGGGTTTTGTGATTTGACGAGATAGAGCTTGGGGAAAATCTTAGTAATGGAGACTAAGCATCGTAGGTGAAGAGAGACCCAATTCATGACATTCCTGCGGAGGATCACAACCTTATCCTAACCTAATCTTTCTAAATAACACCCTTTGACGGACTTAACGTTGTAAGATTTTTCCACAAGATTCATGATACCTATTCCAACTATTCCTAATGGAGGAATTCGATTCACCTCAAACTTATGGCAGATTTCATTAAGATTCCTTTGGAACCACACCACCCGTCATCTTCAGACCAATGGTCAGAATTAGAGAATGATTCAAACATAGGGAGATATGCCCAAATCGAGTGTGATTGATTCTGGAAATGGTTGGGCTGACCATTTGCTATAAATTGGATTCACTTACAACAATAGATATCACACGATCCCAAGGACAACATCATTGAGACACAATTCACAAACATGGAGAGATAAACATGAGATACATTGGACCATTCAATATTTCAGACTTAGGCCTAGTGGCCTACATACTTGAGCTGCCATTAGAGCTCAGTAGATTATACGATAAATATCATCATCTTTTCACCAATACCACTCTAGAGACCAACACAAACTAAACTTCGGGACGAATTTCCTGTTAGAGGGGAAGAGTGTCACAACTCGTAATTTCAGGTCATTTTTCAAACATCGAAATTTCATTATTCATTTCAGAAGTTACTATTCATCAGTTACAATTCACCAATCACTATTCATCATTTTACTATTCATCGTTTTCGGAATCAGTTTGAGATTCCGAGAAGTGTTTCAAAATTTCACTATTCACAAAACACTATTCATTCCCGGAGGGAAATCACTATTCACGATCATCATGCATTTTCTCGTAAACCTAGTTTACGGGTATTTAAATTCGCATAACTAGCTAGGTTTAGCTGTGAATTCATGCATCATCAGTAGGGACATGTCATATAGACTGGAGTAGTCTACATATCATCAATAACGTAATCAGCACTTTAGATCATGCACGGATACGCATTATTTCAATTTACGTATGCTTAATTTGTAACTAACGTTACCACTCAGTTTTTACTACTAACATATACTCGAAACTCCCGACTACGATCCTAATATATTTTCATACTCATTATAATAATATAAAATTTTTTTTATTAATTTACCCGGTGTTTTGAAACAATTTGCTATATTTTCTAGTAAACGCCTAAAATATCATCAGATCACGATATCTCAACATGACAATTATTTTAACACTCGATTCTCATCAGAAATGCAATTTCATTACTTTTACAAGTTCGTCATATTTTATTTCACCTCGTTAACATTTATTTCTAGTTAACTCGGTACCCGATAACACCTAATACACCACAAAACCTAACTAATACTTGCGTAATTGGGACAAGAATATTAATTGGCCACCAAACCCTCCCCACCTTTCCCCTATTTTCAGCCCCCATGCCCCCCCTAGGTCCATGTGATACTTTATTAAAAGACCAAGACCAAGACCAAGACTTTCAAAATATCTACATTTCATTCATCCTTTCATTTCTTTACTTCAAATAAACTAGAAAAGTTTCATCTTCTTCTTCCTTTCTTTGGGGTGCACGACCAAGAACAAGAAACCAAGAAGAAACCATCAATTTTTGAAGTTCAAGTCATAATCAAGTCCTATTTGTATTCCTAGTTAGGGTTTTGAAGTAAAAATCCCAAGGTTTTCATCCTAAACATCACCAAACTCCATACATATCAAGTAAGCTTCAAGTAAACTTTTTCATCATCTAATACTTTCATTTAACTAGTAACAAAATGTATTTTCAAGATATATTGGTTAAACATACAAGTTATATATGTTATTTATACCACTTTACAAGTTTTATGGTTTTTATGAGTATATATAAAGCCTATGATCATTTTCTTGAAATCCTCAAATATTTTGTGAAGTTTAGGAACCCATGACACTCTAAGAAGGTGTATGGTAGGAGTGAGTACTTGTGGAGGTTATTTGAAGTAGTTTGATTAAGTTTTGACAAGGATTTGAAACTAGAAAAGTAGTTTTTGACAACTTTCAAAAGGTTCTGTCCATTTTTGCCAAATACAGAAAATCCAGGGGCTGGGATGAATTTTTGGTTTTCATATTTAGATAATACTTTCAAAAACAAAACCGTAGCCGCTGGAACCGCTAAAAGATCATTTACGACGAGAAAGTTATGCTAAAAACAAGTTAACGACGAAAACTATATTTTCAGAAAATTTCATTGCTATCTCAGTTTTTCATGGACTGTTTTGAGGCGTAAAACTTAATCTAGTCATCCCGAATTATCAAAAATATGTAAATATGTTGTCCCACGATTCCGGGGATATAAAGAACATAGAAAACAAGCTCATCACGACCAAGATATACACGTTTGAAACCCGATGAAACTATATTTATTTTGACAGCTTCTAATAGCAAATTATTTCTAAGTATAGAAAAACAGTTTTTGTAATACGTCATGTTGAGAGCCATTTTTCTCATTGATCAAGACCCGTATGGTCAAAAGTTAAATGATACGACTTTTAGACATTGTTGCAAGGTTTTCAAAAACGCCAAGTTTATGTTTTAACACTTAACGTACAATATTTTGCGACTAGTTTTGTGAGGTCATTTTGGACATATTTTCAAGTAATGAGAATGTTATTTTTGCGACAAAAACACTATATTTACCAATAAAACACCAAACTGGGATCGTAGAGTACCGTTTTAACATATTTACATGAAAAGTGGTTATTAATTTAACGAGACGTCAAAAATGTATTTTTCTATGATAAACATTATTTTCAAATTTCACGAGTGGTATCGATAACATATGTATTTGCATGTGTAGCATCATTTCATTGCTTACATTAGATCATATCATTCATATTAGGTTGTGCTTAAAGATCGTGCCTCATTTCAGTGTATCCACTTTTGTCATCGTTGATGTCGCACCAGGTGAGTCATAGCCCCTACTCTTTTAATTGTTTTGGTAAACTCTATGGGGGAGAATACATGCTCGTTTTCATCTAAATGTATACTTAATTTAACTGATTATGCTACATGTTTAGTCAAACATTTATTTGCTCCAGTTATGAATTCGTTAGTCAATCGAATGTAGTGTATATTCATTTGCATCACACTTAATCCTTTTTACCTTTGGACCCAAGCCTTTTCCATTATTATGCACACTTAACCGAATGAACTAGCTCCACCACTATGTACATACATGACAGAATGAACGGGTCACATCACCGAATGTATGGGTCACATAACCGAATGTACAGGTAACATAACCGAATGAATTGGTCACGTAGCCAAATGTATTGGTCGAATTTCACTTATCTTTAAATCTTGGTCCACATATTACTTTTGTTTACATAAATCAAATCATATTTGGCAGTGGGTAATAAACACACAGGTTACAAGTCTTGTATGAGTGGATTTACGATGTCTTTGCTGGGAATCTTCATTCAAATGCAATGTGTTTCATTTTACACTAAACTCTATGAACTCACCAACCTCGTGTTGACACTTTAGCATGTATTTTCAGGTATTAAGCAATGGCACGCTACTGGAGGTTTTGGCAGGGCATGGCATGGTCATAGAAGACTCTGATATTCATATGGGGATATTTTTAAACTATATTTTTAAGGGCCTAATTCCGCACTACTTTTAACGATGTAAATCCAACACTTTTGGTTAAAAGATTTTATTCTAAATGATTGAAGTGAAAACCATTTTTATACTTGTGTTGTAATACCAATTGAGTTACACCCCAGCTACATGTAAGCTTCCGCTGGACCTGATTTTGGGGGTGTGACAGAAAATTTTCTAAAACTAGGATTACTGTTAGAAAGTTGGCTAATAGTATGATATATGGTTTGCTTTATTAGTTCTAAAACTATGAGAATTGATTTATTTGTTCTAATACTAGGATTTACCATTTCTTTCGTGTTGTATTGCAATATACTCGCACAGTCATACTCCTACTGTCTTTCACTCGACCTCCTTAATTTGTTTTCTTTCTGTATATTCTGTTTTTCTTTGTTATTTCTGTGGTGCATGTTTAAATATGATTGCATTTGTGGAAAGCTTATAAGCTCTTTATAAACTGTAACGACTCGTGTATGAAATTCAGAAAGTTGTCAACTTCCTGGTATCCTTCACTAGAAAGTCTTTGAAATAGAAAAAATTTTGAGTATAACAAAAATTTATTGACATGTGCATAGACATTGGTGTCTCCATTAGCAACAAGTTTTGCGGCATGTGTGCAACGGCATTGTCTGTTAACTACTTAATTTCGAACATACTTGGTGATATCAACAACAAGTTTAGCATCTCCATTTGCGTCACTATTTTGCGACCAATGTGTATATCATTTTACGTTTGTTTGCATACATTGATCATTCTACATCTCTTAAAATCAACATACTTATAATTATTTTATGTTTGACATGAAAATCTTTTTTATAAATTAGTACAATTAGAGACATTTTCTACCTATTTAAGTAATTAACTTGATATAAAGAAGTTCAGGTGATCTTATAAGAGTTATCAAAATATATTTGTGATATTGTGTTCCAGAATAACCATTCAATAATATGCTTCACAAACTTTGTTCATGTTTTGTTACTGATCAAAATCTGGATGTCTAAAAATACAGTATCTTAACAAGTGTAAACATGACATTATTTTTGAAAACACTTGTTTATAACTAAGAAAGCTAAAACCATACCATGAAAATAATCTAAACAACGTGTTTGTAAATGAAGTGACGGTCAGTGGTAAAGTGTCATATTAGCTGAGGGAATAAAGTAAAAAGAAATAGAAAATCCTACAACTAGAATATAAAGTAATGTATAGTCAATGTATTATATGGTTTTCTTATGCTTGAGGGAATAAAGCTAAAACCTTTACGAAATTGTTCAAGTTCCGCCACTGATTATGTGGTCAATGTATTATATGGTTTTCTTATGCTTGATAGTTCATATACACATGATTGTATGCGGGCTAATTAAGATTTGATTATTCTTCATCTTTCATTTCTCATATAATATTCAATTTCATTTTGGTTTGATATTTTTTTTATAGTGATTATGGGACGCACTAATGTTGGGCGTGGAGGTAGAGGTGGACGTGGAAGCGGACGTGGCCTTAGTGATCATGCAGCTACTCGTGGTTGGGGTCAGAAAATACACGCTAACACCTCTAGTACCCGTTTTGAGAAAAATGCAACAATGTCCTCTGATACATGTGCTCAAGAAGCTGTAGTCCAGGATGAGCCAAACACGGACATATCCCAATGTGGAGGTAGAGGTGGACGTGGAGGCAGACGTGGCCTTAGTGATCATGCCACTACTCATGGTTGGGGTCAGAAAATACAGGCTAACACCTCTAGTACCCGTTTTAAGAAAAATGCAACCATGTCCTCTGATACATGTGTTCAAGAAACTGTAGTCCAGGATGAACAAAAAACGGACATATCCCAACGTGGAGGTAGAGGTGGACATGGAGGCGGACGTGGCCTTAGTGATCATGCAGCTACTCATGGTTGGGGTCAGAAAAGTATACAAACTAACACCTCTAGCACCCGCTCTAAGAAAAATGCACCATGTCCTCTGATACATGTGCTTAAAAAGCTGTAGTCCAGGATGAGTCAAATACGGACATATCCCAACGTCGAAGAGGTTCAAACGTTATCGAACAAGTCCCACATGACCCATCAAAGAGGACGATGATCAGTTTGGATGGCGGAGAGTATGCATATTTATTTAAATACATCTACATGTTGCTTGTGATATTAGTGTTAATATTTTTTCTATATTCTGCTACTAGTGTTCATTTTGTTGCAATGTTTCCCTTTGTAGGTTTACTGACCCAAAGGTCTCTCGTAAGATAACTTCTATCTTGAAGACCATGTTTAATGGTTCCTGGACAAGATGGAAGGAGGTTGACAAGTCAGGTCGTGATGAATTATGGGCGTATTTTAAGGTATGTGCATTGTTACTTTTTGTTTTAACCTTCTGAAATGATGGTGTTGTTATGTTTCATTAGTAAAACATATGAAAGATTTTTTATTGTACCCACTAATACAAAATACTGTTGGACATACCTACTAATAACATACTCTGCCCTTACCAGCCTTTACTGCACCCCCATAAGAAAACCAAATTTAATACCAGATTACACTAAATTTATAAACTGGAAACTATCCCATAGTAACAAATGACCAGCCTTCCAATTAAATCAACTACCAGGCAAGAACATCATCAAAGATTATGACCAATACTAGACTGTCATGACCACTTGACCACTGAAAGTACTTTAACCTTAATCTTGATATGCCAAACACTAGCTGTAGTCGAACCTTTAAACCAAACATCCCAAACAGTGAAACATAATAGACTACTCCCACAGAAATTGAAGCCAAACCTGAAGCTGAAAGCATCTCTGACATAACTTGTTTTTTATGATATAATTAACTAACATCATAACTTATGCGTGTGTAGGAATTGTTCAAGTGGGAAGGTTTCAGTGATGTGTTGGTCCATGATGCGTGGGAGAATAGCATGAAGAAGCATTATCCAGATATCATGTCAAAGGCAAGAAGCGAGTCAGCGAACTTGGCACAGGCGGCCGGGGTTAAATTTGATGGTGCTGATTGTACTATTCTTAAGCCTTACAACCCTGAATGGATAAAATCAAGCCATTGGGAAGATATGATTGATCATTTCTGGAACACCCCAAAATGGATAAATAAAGCGGTGTCAGGTAGCCAGAATCAGAACACCTTGAAAGAAGGTTCTGTGTCGAAACATTGTGCTGGCTCAATTACAATTTCTCAACATAAAAGGAAATTTGTAAGATTCTACTTATATTTCCATCTACATTTTATGTTTTTTATTTTTTTTTTAATATCTGTTATGTTTAGTTCAAGCTTCAAAGTATTACTTTGTATTATTTTTAAATCTTACAAAAAATTAACGAATTTACAGGAACAAGTACACAAACGCCCCCAACTACTGCTGAACTATTTGAGCTCACACATGCGAAGAAAGGAGCATTCATTACGTCTAAATCAGAGAGAGTGGCGGTATTTATTATTACTTCCATAGTTATTCTTACATCCATATTTATTTTTACTGTGTTTCGCATGACTATCTATAGGCTGCATATAATGGCGCTCTGGTGGATAAATATGGATCAGATCCTGCTAACCATCCCATCTATGATGATGACCTATGGAAAAAATGTGCCGGAGATGATACAAAAGGTGGAGTTTTT
This sequence comes from Artemisia argyi, assembly GCA_030686995.1. Lineage (NCBI taxonomy): Eukaryota > Viridiplantae > Streptophyta > Magnoliopsida > Asterales > Asteraceae > Artemisia > Artemisia argyi. The sequence goes on along the minus strand of CM060687.1, from coordinate 23,604,135 downwards.
GGGTGGGGTTCCATGTCAGATCCACAGTACACGATGATTGGTACACCAAGTACTACAAGAACTGGTGATCCATCCTCAGGATCCAAAGATGTTCAAGTGTGTTTCTTTCTTTTATATACAAGCAGCTTCAGGTTTCTTAATCCTTACTTTGTTACTGGTAGAAGTATAACATATCTTTATTTTAGTACATACTAGCTTAGAACCCTTGTTCAACACCAGCTAGCCATGAAATTTTGAAAACCTGTGAACTTTTAGGCACTGCTATAGCAACAGCAATGCCCAAAGTTTTGTAAAGCATTGCATGCATGGAATTGTAAATTTTTAGAAAAGTAGCTTTTGTAACATATCAATGCAATGACTGAATTATAACTCACTTTACATATAAGATCCACCCAAGTTGCATTGAGCTATTTCAAAGAAACTAATATTTGAATTTATTCTGTTCAAGAACTATCTTGATAGCGTTCATGGAGAGTTAAAGGAAGAATTGAAGGAAGAAATGAAAGTCGAGCTCAAGGAAGAAATGAAGAATGAGCTCAAAGAAGAAGTGCACGAAGAGCTAAAAGAAGAAATGCGTGAAAAGTTCAAGGAAGAAATGCATGCAGAAATTCAAGACATGTTTGTTGAGTATGGTATCAAGAGTCGTGTTACCCGTACAAAAACAAAACAAGGTAATGCAAGTGGCACTACATCTTAAACGTCAACCATTACACTTTCAAGAGCTTTATATCCTCTTAACTTTTATGTAAGAGAGAATCTTTGGTTTAGATTTCCTTTTTTGTTGTCAAAGATCAGATGTTAGTTTTGTTTCGAATTTGCTTGTTATTTGATTTGGATATGTTTGTTATTTGATTTGGATATGGATTTCTTGACTATTACGAGTATGGCATCCGTTTGTGTGACATCTTGATTAGCGTCATATTTTATCCTTGAAAGATTTTTAAATCGTGACCAATTAGAGATGGATTTGATCAAACATGCTATGAAATGGTGTTGATTTAAGCAACAAATGTTTAGTGATGGTTTTGAGACAATACTTTTAGTGGTGGATTAACGAAAAATATATCCGTCTCTAGTAGCGAAGGATATAACAATAAAATGGTAGGCCGATTAATGGAAATGGATTAGTGACTGCTTCGTCGTTATTGTTTGCGACAACAAGGTTTGTCGCTAAGCCATCACTTGATGGTCGAATCAAAGTTAATTTAGGTAACTTTATAAAGGCTCTAGCGAGGGGTTGGAGATCGACAATCCATCGCCGAAGCTCCAAAACTTTTGTCGCTAAACTTGTAGCTAAAATTTTGCGAGGCCCTTTTTTGTGACGGAATATATCTGTAACCAATCCGTCGTTGAAGGGCTTTAGTGACTGAGTAGCGATGCGAACTTTTGTTGCTGATGCCAGATTTTCTAGTAGTTTGTCATGTTGTACATTGAGAGTATCCATCAATTCCTCGGTTTCATTTCTATCCTCATCACTTCGGTCTGTGTTACCTGACCCGAGAGGTGAATCAATGGATGTAAACCCAGTATCAAACCTAGTTTGATCATCTGAGCCCCCTGTATTTGCCATTTGGCTAGGGTTACCATCACCTGTGTTAGATTGAAAAGAACCTTCCACATTAGATGTTGCCTTGGATTGGGTCTTATTTATGTTACCACTGTCCTGCTCTGCTTCTAAGCTAGTAGCAGTAGTGGCAGCCCTCACGAACATGTCCTCTCCAACACCTAGGACAGCCTCATCTGGTTCAACTATCCTAACACTAGCCTGAGGTAGCTCAGTGTTCTTTTTGGCTTTCCTACGGGTATAAAGCATTTTAGGTTGTGAGGAAGAAGCCGCAAGATTGGGTGTGGGATAGGAATCAGTTTGTGTGCCTGACCCTTCACCCTGAGTTTGTTGTACCAATTGCACCATGTAAGGCAAAAGAGGTGTAACTTTCCCAATAAAACCTTTACCATCCTTTTATAAAAAAGTAAACAATTTTGGTACAAGTTTAGGTACCTTATATACCCTTCTGTGATTTTTTATTGGGGGTAATTTGATTTTCCACAAAGAGTTGTACAAATCTAGGATAAAGCAAATAATTTCCATACTCTTTGATACTTTTTGCCATACCTTCTAAAATCATGTTTGAAAAATAAATGGGTTTCCTTTGCTCAAACATATCATAGCAGATGCTATGACATTGCTGAACTCATTCCACCCAGATGTTTTAGGACTCAAACAATGTAAAAGAGTGTGTACCAAAAACTTCCAATTAGAGAAGCCCTTTTTGAAATTTTAAAGCATCATTTTTCTTCTCATATCCCATGTCTTTAAAACCAACAAAAATGGAAGAATTAACAAGACACTTAGTCTCTGTATCATCATCAAAGAGAAGAGTTTCTCTTATAGAAGATTCACTGACAAGCACTCGTTGACCATCTACCTTGGCCTTAATATGTTTTTCCCCGTTAATTGTTTTGACTTTAGCGGTAAGCCAAAACTACTTAATGTAGTAAGTGAATATGGTAGGGTTCACAGTTAATGCATACCTTATAGAAGTAGCATTGATGAAATGAACCATCTCTGTGAATCCTTCAGGAACCAATGAAGCATCCAGAAGCGCAACATTGTTGTGACTCTCAGCCCATGTGCATGCCAATTCCATTAATTAGGGTTTGGGAAATTGGGGGCTTTTGAATTCGATTATGATTAGAGGGTTAGGGTTTTTGAAATCTTTAATTGTGAGCGCGTAAAACCTATTGTGAGATCCAATTTGAGTTTTAAACCCCTTTGGAGGAAGTTACATAACCACCCTCATGCTTTGAGAAATACTAGAATCAACCAGCAGTAGAGTCCCTATTTCCCACAGCAGTAGATCCTTTTGCCTAGAAGTAGAATGACTTTGCGTTAGTCAAAAGTCAAAGGTTCTTTTAATTAACTCCTTATCACGAACCGATCATTAACTCTCCTTAAGGGTAATTAACACTATAAAAAGAGGATCCATCCTCATCACAAACCAATCAAAACCCTAATCACACATCCAAAATTACCATGACTTCAAACTATGAAATTATTGATGTGTCATCCGATTCGTCCTCTGAATCCACAGAATTGAATAATCCTCCACCACTACCACGAAAGTTCAAACCAATTCCAGGGGGTAGAACAAAGGAACAATCGCGCAAGAAAAAGCATTATGTAAATGCTTCTGCCAAGCTTCCAACTCCTTCTTCTTCAGATGAAGATCTTTCACACCTTCCACGATGTGTGTATGATTCAGATGTTGATGATGATACAAGCCGATTGAAAAATGCATTCCAACAAGCTCTTAAGAAGGCTGAATCATCTTTTATGCCAATTTCAGTGCCTAAGAATGCTCAATCATCTCGAGGTCAAACAAAACCACCAAAACAAATTCTAGGACTTCCTTGCCCGAGATTGTGGAATGACATCAAGGATAGGGGTGTGTAGAAGAAGATGCTTGACTTCACAAGGAAAGGGAAGAGGAGCATGGAGTAGTAGTTTAGGACTTTGTTTAAGTGATAGGGCTTATGTAATATTCAGAACTTCTCTTTAATTTGCATCTTATGAATAAAAGCTCTGTTTTATGAATAAATTTCTTGCCCATTTGTCATTGTTTAAATAACTTGTGCAAATAGCAAGACCTTCAAAAGAATTACCTTATCCTGCAAAACCTTAGTACAACAATATAACACCCCCAAAATCGATCAATACAGCGGAAGACTTAAAATGTCAGCGGAAGACTTTTGGGGTATTATATCGTGGATCTTCGTCACAATTATAGAAAACGATTCAAGTGATCATTTTAAGTTTTATTTAAAATACCAAATATTCATAATTCCAAGAGAATTCATTATTCAACAACAAGTTTTTATTCAAAGAGAAATAAACGTTTCTTTATTTGCCCACTTCGTGCCTTTGCCATTCATTCCATTTAGTTACCTGAGATAAACATGCTAAAAGTCAACAAAAAGTTGAGTGAAATTCAAGGTTTATAATTTAGAGTTTGAACATAATAGATAGGTGCTTATTGTATATAAATACAAATAAACAAGTTAGAAAAATCGCATTCATTATTTCCTTAAGCTCATGACACTCAACGATTCAACAGACATCAAAATTATCTGTAATAATGATGTAAAATATATATAGCCCTCAAGATAGGTATTTACCAGTAACCTATGATATTTAAATAAAGTGCATTTGGTGACTTTCCTCTAGCAACCAAATGGGGATTGTCAATCCCTAATAGATCTATTCACAATTATTTACGTTCACCCTTCAAGTGATTAAGGTTCATGATCGAGGGACTTTTGGCAATAGCTACTTAAGCAATAATAATATCAGGAAAAGACTTATGTTCGGTTTTTGAGCATGTATCCCCCCCCCACAAAATAAGTTAAATGTGGGCTATGAACTCACCTTAGTAAGATAGTAGAACAAATGTGATCTCAACGATGCAAGGCAACGGCTTCACACACAACCTATAAGATATGGCACGTTTTAGTTCTTAAGTCTCGTTTTATTGCGAACGTTTATTATTTATTACGAATAATCCATAAAGTGCATAGGCGATATGTTACATCGTATATAAAATAGTTAATGGTTACGTATTGTTTTATTCGTCTAAATCTAGTTATCGTTATATAAATTTTATACGTATATATATATATATATATATATATATATATATATATATATATATATATATATATATATATATAAAGTTACGTTTATTCTTTTTATCATTTCAATTTATATACATATATATATAATCATATATAAAATTTATTAAAAATAAAATCAATATTATTATTTAATCCTTTAAGTTTCTCCAATTTACACATTTTACCCTTAACGGAAAATAATTACGTCGTTTGTCCAAAATTATATATATTTACGTTTTAAGTCCAAGTATATCAATATTTACGTTTTTCATTCCTAAGTTTCAATATTAACTATTCAATCCTTTATGTTTCTCAATTTTACACTTTTTACCCTTAACGGATTATATTTTCATCGTTAGTCCAAATTTATATATTATTACATTTTAGGTCCAAAATATCAAATATTTACATTTATTATCCCTAAGTTTCAATATTTACAGTTTTTAACCTTTAAAAATAGTTAAGACAGTTTCCAACCGATTCTATATAATTTTTAAATTTTTAGTCCCTCGTTAGTAATAATTTGCAAAAATTGTCCAAAAATTTCCAAACTTAAAATTTAACATTTTTATTATTTCAATAAGCTCATAAGGTCTTAAACAGCTTATTTTCACAGCTTATTTGCTTAATCTCTTCTTATTTCTCTAATTGGGCCTTAATGAATCGTATTAAGGGCCCGTTAAGGTTTTATGATCCAAAGGGTTTGGGGGAACATTGGGTTTGACGAAATCTATCATTTTAAGTTACAATAACATTTGAAAAGAGCTTATATGCTTAGCTTATCGTGATAAGCTAAAATTAGCTTTTTGGGCTTATCGGCCCAACTTAGAGTTTTCAATATTCTGAAATCTGTTTCATTAGCGATAAGCTTTAGGTCTAGTTAGGTGATCAAACGAAGTCATTAGTTCCAAAAATTTATCATTCCCGATTCTTTATAAGCTAAACTAATAGTTTATGTAAAAATATGAGGTGGTCATGTGTTTATATTTCAAAATATAAGATCAAAGTAAACGATATAAATTAGTTTCTATCGTTAGTATATTAGTATCCAAATTTGTCTAAGTCTTTTAGAGTAAAACGTATAAGTCCATACGACTTAGGAACGTGTGATTTTTAGTATGTATGCGTAAATATAAGCTTGAAATACTTATAGAGTCTCGTTTGTGACTTAGTAAACATGTAATACGATAGTTAATATATATATATGTCGCGTTCAAGTTTTAGGTTTTATCTAGGTGAAGTGTTCGTGCAAAAATAAATAGTACGTGTATATATATATAAGAAAATAGCGATTTGAAGTCTCACCTCACCTCAAAAGGTGGAGTAAAACAAAGCGTATGGTTCGTGGAATGGTTCAAGCGCTTCGTGGTTCACTTCAAGTCCTTCCAAAGGTTCAATAGGCACCTTGCTAGTCGTTCTTGGTTCTCTTGAGTTGTGGTTCTCTTGAGCAATCCGTATGTCCTCCAAACTAGTTCCTTCTTTGCGTTTGTTGAGTTTATGGTACGTACAAGTGTAGGTTTTGGTTTGTGCTTGCATATGAACGTTATATAGGGAGTTTAAGATATGTAAAGATACGCTAGATCACAAGAACGATTGTATTTCATGTTGAGCAAATAGTAGCGCCTCTCCTCATGTCCAATTGTGTGAGTACATGCCAAGATTTCATGAGATACATTCCTGACATATTTCCTGTTCATTCACTCATCATATGGGAAGAGGGGAGGCATGGAAGAGGGTTTATGACACATTTTGGCCTTATCTCCATGGAAGTGTTCAAGCTTTGCTTTGGACGTTTTTAGGGTAGTGAACGAGGGTGAGTAAGTAATGTTTTGGTCTCGTGTGTTTCTTGGGTACTAGGTAAATCAGGATGTGCAATAATATTGAGTCGTTATGTGTAAAAATTGTTTAGTAATAGGGTGCGTTTGGGAGTGTCGCGGCTAGGAACAAGGAAAAGAAAACAAAGAAAAAAAATATATGGGTGCGTTTGGGCTTGTAACTGGGCATAGGATTTGTGTCGGCCCAAAGGAAAAGAAAGAATAAAAAGGAGTCCGTTTGGTTTGTATCGTGTAACCGTGGCCCAATGAGTGTTGGGGGCCCACATGGTGTGTCTCGATTATTGTGTCGAAGTTCAAAAATATTAGTGAGCGTTCTCGGGAAGTTTCATAGGTTCGGGGAATATAAAAATAATATACGGTATTTAGACGAAACGCATTGTTATAAAATATAAACGTGTTATATATTTATTGTTCGCAATAATTATAGGTTATCTAGGTCGTGTGTAAGCATCGTTCCTGGGTAAACGGTCAATCACAGTTATCGTAGTGGTACAATATCAAGCCATATCATAAAAAAAAATTTGTTACCCGTAAAATGGTGTTAATTTATCGTAACATCATTTTATTTATTCGTATGCATTTACCAATCGTAAGGGAAATTTACGAGAGGTTACATTACCTACCTCTTAAAGGGAATTCCGTCCCGGAATTCTAGTCTAAGATAGTTGCCAAGGGTGTCTTAGGTGAAGAGATGTGGGTACTTGGAGCGAATCTGATCCTCGCGCTCCCAAGTATATTCCGGTCCTCGCTTGGAGTCCTAATGAACTTTGACAATAGGGATACGGTTTCGTTTGAGTTGTTTAACTTCTCTATCCATGATTTCAATGGGTTCCTCGGTAAAGACAAGGTTATCATCTAGTCGAATCTCTTTCAATGGAATTACGAGAGATTCATCGGATAAACACTTCTTTAGGTTTGACACATGAAAGGTGTCGTGGATCCGACTAAGTTCTTCGGGTAGTTCTAGTTTATAAGCCACGGGTCCTATCCTTTCCAGGATTTTGAATGGACCGATGTATCTGGGGTTCAACTTTCCATGCTTTCCAAATCGTACCATTCCCTTCCAGGGAGATACTTTCAATAAGACTCTGTCTCCTATTTGAAATTCCATGGGTTTCCTTTTTAGGTCTGTGTAGCTTTTCTGTCGGTCTCGGGCTGCTTGTAAGTGTTGCTTAATCTTAACGATTTTCTCGATTGTTTCTCGAACAAGGTCTGGTCCTATAAGTTATCTTTCTCCAACTTCTGCCCAACAAACGGGCGATCTGCATTTTCTACCATACAGTGCTTTGAATGGTACTGCTTTTATGCTGGCGTGGTAACTATTGTTGTATGAAAACTCTGCTAATGGTAAGTGCTTATCCCAACCTTTTCCAAAATCAATAACGCATGCTCGGAGCATATCTTCCAAGGTTTGGATAGTTCTTTCACTTTGACCATCAGTTTGAGGGTGGTATGCGGTGCTCATATCTAGTTTAGTTTCTAAGGCTTTCTGTAACAATTTCCAAAAGTGAGAGGTGAAACGACTATCTCGATCCGAGATAATTGAAATTGGTACTCCATGTCGAGTGACAATTTCCTTCACATACAGCTGAGCTAGTGTATTCATCTCATCGGTTTCTTTGATAGGTAGAAAATGAGCGGATTTTGTGAGACGATCCACAATAACCCGTATTGTGTCGTATCCGGATGAGGTTCTTGGGAGTTTGGTGATGAAGTCCATAGTGATTCGTTCTCATTTCCACATAGGAAGTTCTGGTTGTACCAGTAGACCTAAAGGTTTCTGATGTTCTGCTTTTACTCTTGAACATGTCAAACATTTACCGACATATTCTGCGATGTCAGCATTCATGTTTGGCCACCAATATAGTTTCTTTAAATCCTGATTCATCTTGTCGGAACCTGGGTGAATGGAGTATTTTGACTTGTGGGACTCATACATGATGAGCTCACGAATACCTCCAACCATAGGGATCCAACTTCTGTCCTTGAAACATAGTTTTCCATCAGATTTCCTCACGAAACCATTCTTATTCTCGGGCATACCGTAAATCTTTTCCTTGGGTCGGTTTTCTTCTTTAAGCGCTTCGTTATGTGCGGTAAGGATTTGGGATGGAAGGGGTGAGTGGATAGTCATCCCTAGTGATCTAACTCGAAGGGGTTTCAATCGTTCTTTTCGGCTTAACGGATCTGCTACTACATTAGCCTTTCCTGGGTGGTAATGGATCTCACAATCATAATCGCTGAGCAGCTCTAGCCAGCGACGTTGCCTCATATTCAAATCCTTTTGATCCAAATACGTTGAAGACTCTTGTGGTCTGTGTACATGGTACATTTGGTGTCATATAAGTAGTGCCTCCATAACTTGAGCGCAAACACTACAGCTCCTAACTCCAAGTCATGAGTCGTGTAGTTTTCCTTATGTTTCTTCAGTTTTCAGGATGCATAAGCTATTACTTTGCTTCTTTGCATCAAGACTGTTAGGAATTAAATAATCAAAAGAATCTGAAGATTCAGCATAAAGGTTTAAAAGAAATACGACAAGTATGTTTCTGCTGATAAAGCACAAAGCGAGTTTCCACTGATGGATTCTGCTGAAGACCATTTCCACTGAAGGTGATTCTGCTGCTGGATCCTGCTGCTTGATTCTGCTGCTACTATAACTATGCTGCTATGACTCTGCAGCTATGACTCATACAAACAGCTGTGTAGATAAGTACGACTTATTCTACTGATTCATATACAAGAAAATATCTTTGATGTAGTCATCAAATTGAACACTCCAAGTGAGTTGTAATCCTAGATACATGTTGTATCTTAATGACTAACATGATAAGTCATTATCTAAGCTAGAACAAGTGATTAGTCATAAGCTAGTTATTTGTTGAGTCATGAAGTTTGTAAAAGATCTTTCCTTGGACTATAAAAGGAAAATCTTAGATGTGTATAAATATATCAATCTAGAATGTGCATGTAAAAAGATATACACAGACAATACAAAGAACAAACATAAGTCACATAAGATTCAAGGTCTTGTAACCCTAGTGATAGTAAAGATCACTCGTATTATTTTGAATAATATTGAATCATTTGGTGTTAACTATTCCACTTCCATATCCAAAACATAAATCTTCTAAAGTGTGGTTAAGTAGATTCCGCATACTTAATCATATTCACACAAACATATCTTATACACAAAGAACGAAGGCTTAACCACCTTACCGTGTAATCGACCCTCAACAAGTGGTATCAGAGCGTCAGGTTGATATTTTTGTTTTAGAAGAAGAAGCTAGAAATGGATGTTGAGTCTATTCAAACAAATGTTGCTGCAAAATTACCAATGCTCAAACAGAATGAGTTTGAGATGTGGAGGTTAAGAATAGAACAATATTTTCAAGTGCAAGATTATACACTTTGGGAAATTATTGAAGATGGAGATTCTTTCAAGTCTACAACCACTACATCAACAGTTGATGGTAAGGAAGTTGCAAAGCTGCAAACCAAGCCACAAACTGCAGAAGATAGAATTAAGAAGAAGAATGACCTAAAGGCCAGAAGCATGCTGATGATGACCATTCCAAATGATCAACTTATAAACTTCAGTAAATTCAAAGATGCAAAATCATTATTTGAGGCCATTATTGCAAGGTATGGTGGGAATGAAGCCACCAAGAAGACCCAGAAAACTCTTCTTAAGCAACAGTTTGAAAATTTCACATCAACCAACCATGAATCTTTAGACCATATGTTCAACAGGCTACAGAATATTGTGAGTCAACTTGCTATTCTTGGAGTTGAAATACCTCAAGGAGATTTAAACTCAAAATTTCTGAGAAGCTTACCTGAAGAGTGGGCTATGCATGTTGTTGTCTGGAAGAACAAGTCAGACATTGACACTATGGATCTTATGGATCTGTATAGCAATTTTAAAATTGTTGAGCAAGATTTGAAGAAAACTGGAGGTTCTAACTCAAGCACTGGGAACATGGCATTTATGTCATCTCCTAGTAATTCAGTTCCAGTTACTAATGAGAAAGTTCATGATGGTGTAAGTGCTGCAAGTTCATCAAGCAGTACTTTTGGAATTTTGGATAGAAAACATGTTGTGCTTTTTTCACAAGCAAGCATAATGGATCCATGTTAACTCATGAAGACCTCCAAGAGATCAATGATGATGATCTGGAGGAAATGGATCTAAAATGGCAAATTTCTCTTCTTAGCATGAGAGCTAAGAAATTCTATCAAAGGACAGGGAAGAAGATCACAATCAGTAGCAATGATTCTGCTGGTTATGACAAGTCAAAGATAGAATGCTACAACTGTCACAAGATGGGACACTTCTCAAGAGAGTGTAGAAGACCAAGACAACAAGATAGCAGAAATAGAGATGTTGGAAGCAAATCCAATACAAGGGAGATTTCTGAACCAAAAGCTATGGTAGCTATTGATGGGTTAGGTTTTGATTGGAGCTTCATGGATGATGAAGAAAAGGGTTCTTCACAGATGGCTCTTATGGCATTTACTGCAACTGAGGTACATGATCATAAATCTTGTTCAAATACTTGTACTGCTCTTAAAGACTTAAAAATCTTAATTAAACAGTATGATGACCAAAAGGTTCAGCTAGCCAAAACTGATCAAGATCTTTTCAATTATAAATGTGGTTTAGAATCTATAGAGAGGCAAATCCTATACTATAAAAAGAATGAACTTACCTTTACTGATGCTAAAACTTTACTTGAAAATGACAATCAATTTAAAGATCAAATCATTGAGGCTTTAAAAGAAGCATTGGATAGGGTTAAGACTGAAAAAGAAAACATTCAATTGACTGTAGAGAAGCTTGAACATGCTTCTAAAAATGTAAACAAAATAATAGACAGTCAAGTGAATAATAAAGTTAAGTCAGGATTAGGATATAATACAACCCCACCTCCTTATAGAGGTATCCCAAAACCCCCATGGATAGACCTAGAGCATTCAGGATTACCTGAATTTCAGCTACCTCAGTTACAATATGGAGTTCAACCAAACTCTAACATAGTAGCTGATGAGCCTAAGAAAGAAAGTAAATGTTCATGTAAAACATTACTTTTTCAGGACAAGGTGTCCTTTGTAAATAAACAGGTTATGTCTAAACCTGAAGTGGTTAAGAAAGCAAGAACAAGAGTTCCTAAGATAGTCAAACACAATACTGATAGGCCTAAGACCAATGAAAAATATGTTAGGCAACCAGTTAGATATTGTGAACAATATAGAACCACAAACAAGCTCAGAGGTAACCAAAGAAATTGGAATAACCTCAAGTCTTACCAACTAGGTGATGACTTTGCTTTTTACAATAAAGCTTGTTTCATTTGTGGTAGTTTTGACCATCTTGCAGCTTTCTGTAACCAATGGGTATCTGGGTATGAAAGTAATAGAGTGAACTACAAAAGGCAAACACCTAAATCTCATTTTCACTCTAATTCTAAAAGATCAAAACCTAAAACAGTCACAAAAACTGTTCCTGCTGAAAGGAAAATGGTTTCTGCTGAAAAACCATATATGATTGTTTACCCAAAATCAACAATTAAGGGTGCAAAAACAACTTTCAAATATGCATCTAATATTGTTCAAAGGCCCATTCAAACAAAAGCAGTGGTCCAAAAACAAGTTTGGAGACCAAAGGGTACAACTACAAAGCTAGCAGTTTCTTCTGCTAAGCATACTGCTGCTAAGGGTAACAGGGCAAATGCTGTTAAGGCCTCAGCATGTTGGATTCTTAAATCCAATGTTGTATCAACAGTCCTCAAGAGATTACATTTCATTGATGCAAGAGGCAGATCCAAGTCAGTGTTGGCTTGGATCCCCAAAGAAAACTAATTCTTTTATTTTGTGCAGGGACATTCACCAACAGATCATGAAGATCAAGGATATTTAGATAGTGGGTGTTCAAGGCACATGACAGGCAACATGTCTTATCTTTCCAACTTTCAATCAATTGATGGTGGATATGTTACCTTTGGAGGAGGAATTGGTGGAAAGATTACTGGTAAAGGTACTATCAAAACCAGTAAATTAGATTTTGAAAATGTGTTTTATGTGCAAGAGCTTAAGTATAATCTCTTTAGTGTCTCACAAATGTGTGACAGAAAGAATAATGTTCTTTTTACTGAGACTGAATGTCTTGTACTTTCTCCTGATTTTAAGATACCTGATGAAAGTCAAGTACTTCTTAAAATTCCTAGGAAGGGCAATATGTACAGTGTTGATATGAATAACATTGTTTCTAAAGATGCTTTAACTTGTCTTGTTGCAAAGGCCACATTAGATGAATCTATGTTATGGTATAGGAGGCTTGGTCATATTAACTTCAAAACCATAAATAAGATTGTTAAGAATGGTTTGGTAAGAGGTTTACCTCAAAAACGTTTTGAAAATGATCAAACATGCATTGCTTGTCTTAAAGGCAAACAACACAAAGTCTCTTGTAAGCCCAAGATTTTTAACTTTATCAATCAATCATTGTTTATGCTTCATATGGACTTATTTGGACCTGTTTCAGTAAGTAGTATAATGCATAAGAGATTTTGTCTAGTTGTTACTGATGACTATAGTAGATTTACATGGGTATTCTTTTTAGGAATTAAGGATGAGACTTCTAGCATCCTTAAGACCTTCATTACAGAGATAGAAAACCTAGTAAGCAAAAGAGTAAAAGTCATTAGATGTGATAATGGGACAGAATTTAAAAATAGAGTTATGGATGATTTCTGCAAAGAAAAAGGTATTAAAAGAGAATTTAGTGTTGCTAGAACTCCTCAACAGAATGGAGTAGCTGAAAGAAAGAATAGAACACTAATAGAAGCTGCTAGAACTATGTTAGCTGATTCAAAGTTGCCTATAACTTTTTGGGCAGAAGCAGTCAACACTGCTTGTTATGTTCAGAACAGAGTTTTAATAGTGCAGCCTCACAATAAGACATCATATGAACTTTTTAGAGGTAGAACTCCTGAAATAGGATTTCTTAGACCTTTTGGATGTCATGTGACAATTCTAAATACCTTAGACCATCTTGGAAAGTTTAATGGTAAAGCAGATGAAGGATTCTTAGTTGGATACTCTATCAATAGCAAAGCATTCAGAGTATACAACATGAGAACTAGAAGAGTAGAAGAAAATCTGCATGTGAGATTTTTAGAAAATAAATCTAATGTAGAAGGTCAAGGACCAAAATGGCTATTTGATCTTGAATCTCTAACCCATTCAATGAATTATGTGCCTGTTGTTGCAGAAATTAATGATTTTTCAGGTTCACAAGCAACGGATGAGGCAAGGTTAGACAAGAAGACACATCAAGATTATGTGATGATGCCAATATGGTCAAATACAAGTGTGGAATTAACTTCAACAAATGGTGAATCTTCTTCTGGAAAAGCTAAAGAAGGTGTTGAAGATAAAAACAGAGAAGGAAGAACACAAGAACAACAAAACGTTCCTGCCAATGAGCAAAATGTTCCTGCTGATAAGCAAATTGTTTCTGCTGATATTTCTTCAGAAGAAACAAAAGCAGACTTTTCAGAAGATGAGGTGGATTTAAGTAATATTCCATCTGATTATCAAGTTCCTTCCACTCCACAATCAAGGATTCACAAAGTTCACTCCCTAGAAAATGTGATTGAAGATGTACAATCTGGTGTGAAGACAAGAAAACAATTGATGTCTTCAGATCAAAAAGGGATTCTTGATGCCCTTTATGCTTCAAAGCAGCATGAGTTTTCAAACTCCTGTTTGTTTGTATGTTTTCTCTCACAAGATGAACCAAAGAATATTCATAAAGCCCTAGAAAATTCAAGCTGGTTAGAGGCTATGCAAGAGGAGCTTCTTCAGTTCAAGATTCAAAAGGTATGGGTGCTAGTTGATTTACCTAATGGTGTAAGAGTAATTGGCACTAGATGGGTTTTTAGAAATAAAAGGGATGAAAGAGGCATAGTGATTAAGAATAAGGCTAGATTAGTAGCACAAGGGTACACACAAGAAGAAGGGATAGACTATGATGAGGTTTATGCTCCAGTAGCTCGAATTGAGGCAATTAGGCTTTTCTTAGCTTATGCTTCATTTATGAACTTCACAGTTTACCAAATGGATGTCAAGAGTGCATTTTTATATGGTTCAATTGAAGAAGAGGTGTATGTTACACAACCTCCAGGCTTCACTGATCCTGACCATCCAGACAAAGTGTACAAGGTAGTTAAAGCTCTATATGGCCTACATCAGGCACCAAGAGCTTGGTATGCAACACTAGCTTCCTATTTATTAGAGAATGGATTTCAAAGAGGAAAGATTGATCAGACACTTTTCATCAAACAGCACAAGAAAGATCTTCTGTTAGTACAGGTGTATGTGGATGACATTATCTTTGGATCTACAAGGAAGGAGATGTGTTTAGACTTTGAAAAACTTATGAAAGATAAGTTTCAGATGAGTTCTATGGGAGAACTTACATTCTTTTTGGGTCTGCAAGTTAAGCAATCATCTGAAGGCATATTTATTAGTCAAGACAAATATGTTGCAGAGATTCTTAGAAAATTTCAATTTGCTGATTCAAAAATTGCAAGCACACCAATGGATCCTGAGAAGCCACTTCTTAAAGATGCAGATGGAGAAAATGTGGATGTACATACATACAGATCTATGATAGGTTCTTTAATGTATCTTACATCATCCAGACCTGATATCATGTTCTCTGTTTGTGCCTGTGCAAGATTTCAAGTAACTCCAAAGGTTTCTCATTTAACAACAGTCAAAAGAATTTTTAGATATCTCAAAGGTCAACCAAGGTTGGGTTTATGGTATTCTAGAGAATCACCTTTTGATTTGATAGCATTCTCAGACAGTGACTATGCTGGTGCTAGCTTGGACAGAAAGTCAACAACCGGAGGATGTCAATTCCTTGGATGCAGACTTATCTCATGGCAGTGTAAGAAGCAAACAATTGTGGCAAATTCAACAACTGAAGCTGAATACGTAGCTGCTGCAAGTTGCTGTGGTCAAGTTCTATGGCTTCAAAACCAACTTCTTGATTATGGGTACAATTTCTTACATACCATTATACATATTGATAATAGTAGTACAATTTGCATTATTAAAAATCCAGTGCAACATTCTAAAACAAAACACATTGAAATAAGACATCATTTTATAAGAGATTGCAATGAGAAAAGGTTAATTCAAGTAATGAAAATTGCTTCAGATCAAAACTTTGCAGATCTTCTTACCAAAGCTTTTGATGTTGGTAGATTTCAGTACTTAGTAGCAAGTATTGGAATGCTTAATCTTTAAATTTTTCAATATAATGTGTTTTTGTATATAGATTTTTGTTAATGCATCTAACTTTGTTATTTAAGACTACTATTAACAATATTTGAAGTTATTCATACAGTTAGTTCTATGATTATTCTAATTCAAGACAAGTACTTTGTACTTTGTTCTTTTGGTTTTAGACTAACAATTTCAGGTATGAATATTTAAGCTGAAAGGTTATTTCAAGTGAAATCTGCTGATCAAAGCTACTGATCATTGCTGCTGAAAACTGATCATTGCTGCTGATATAATAGGTTCATGATAGAAAAAGTTTGGGAATTCAAAACTCCTTAAAACTTCTTTCTTGAAATCTGATTATGATGTTTCACATTGAATTGATAAATTAGTTGATCAGTTAATAACTGATACAACTCACTTTCTATCATTTTATACTCTCAAGTATAATGTGACTAATCTATGGATATCTGATAGAAAGAACAGTGAGCAACAGTGAATCTAACACTTGTGTTAGAGGTAACAAATGCCACGAGCTGGAAACCCTGTAAAGAAAGCCTTTTGAATAGGTTTATCTATACACAGGCGGTTATTTATAACTGAAAACATTGGTTCTCACACAACCAGAGGTTGCTTTAAACCGAAATTTTGACTAAGTGTCTGTTACACACTTAATCCCTTCAAAATGGTTGTAAGCAGTATGATTTTTCATAATAAAATCATATACATACTGCTACGGCAAAAGTTTCTTAAAAGGATTTTTTAAAAGATGACTTTAAAAACCATCATCAGATGGATCATGAGTCAAAAACGTCCATTGAATCACCTCTCATAGGAGTTAACACACCTAGAAGTGATGAGGGCAGAATCTTAAACTCTTAAGGAATTGATGGCTTCATGTACAAATTGTCTGAAAATATGGAACAATGCTAGATCAGATGATGATGTTATGATTGTGAGAAAATCTTTCAAACAAGGGGAGGATATGAATATTTGAATCTCAGGGGAGGAAACAAACATCTCAAGGGAGGAAATTCAAGCCCAGTTTAAGGAAGATTAACCAAAAGAAAAGACAAGATCATACAAGATGATGACATAGAGGTTGAAAATGACAAGAACATTCTTTAATGTTGTATTCAGAAGAGATGAAGCATTTCAAAGGAGAAAGTTCTATCTAGGTCAAAAGTTGAAAAGATTCAATTTCAGTTCACTACGTTTGTTCATCACTTGCAAAGGCAAATTGATAGATGATATCTTGTTAAAATCAAAGGAAGATTGCACCATCTTTTAGTCCAAGAATGGAGCAACGATCAGAAAGCAGATGTGTTCCAGAGAAAGATAATTTCATTCACTCAGAAGAAAAGAAAGTTCAGATCAACCAGTCTGAAAATAAAGTGTTTGAAAGATCTTCACAAAGTCCTCATTTAATTCAGGAAAACATGTTTGAATGTGATTCACATGTTTAGGGGAGGATTGTTAGGAATTAAATAATCAAAAGAATCTGAAGATTCAGCATAAAGGTTTAAAAGAAATACGACAAGTATGTTTCTGCTGATAAAGCACAAAGCGAGTTTCCACTGATGGATTCTGCTGAAGACCGTTTCCACTGAAGGTGATTCTGCTGCTGGATCCTGCTGCTTGATTCTGCTGCTACTATGACTATGCTGCTATGACTCTGCAGCTATGACTCATACAAACAGCTGTGTAGATAAGTACGACTTATTCTACTGATTCATATACAAGAAAATATCTTTGATGTAGTCATCAAATTGAACACTCCAAGTGAGTTGTAATCCTAGATACATGTTGTATCTTAATGACTAACATGATAAGTCATTATCTAAGCTAGAACAAGTGATTAGTCATAAGCTAGTTATTTGTTGAGTCATGAAGTTTGTAAAAGATCTTTCCTTGGACTATAAAAGGAAAATCTTAGATGTGTATAAATATATCAATCTAGAATGTGCATGTAAAAAGATATACACAGACAATACAAAGAACAAACATAAGTCACATAAGATTCAAGGTCTTGTAACCCTAGTGATAGTAAAGATCACTCGTATTATTTTGAATAATATTGAATCATTTGGTGTTAACTATTCCATTTCCATATCCAAAACATAAATCTTCTAAAGTGTGGTTAAGTAGATTCCGCATACTTAATCATATTCACACAAACATATCTTATACACAAAGAACGAAGGCTTAACCACCTTACCGTGTAATCGACCCTCAACAAAGACTGCTCCTAGTCCATGATAAGATGCGTCGCAATATACTATAAAGTCCTCATTTCCTTTCTGGAGGGCTAATATTGGAGCTTCACAAAGCTTTTGTTTTAACAACTGGAAGGCTGTTTCTTCCTTTTCTTCCCAAATGTACTTCTCATTCTTTTGGGTTAGCTTAGTCAAAGGTTTTGCAACCTTGGAGAAACCTTCTATATATCTTCGGTAGTAACCTGCGAGACCTAAAAATTGACGTATCTCTGTGGGGTTTGTAGGAGACGACCAACCTTTCACAACCTCAATCTTTGCAGGGTCTACGTGAATGCCTTGACTATCGATGATGTGTCCTAAAAATTGTACGGTGCGAATCCAAAAGTCGCATTTGGAGAACTTAGCGTACAGTTCTTCTTTCTTGAGCAGTTCTAGAATGATTCGTAAATGTTCTGCGTGTTCTTCTTCGTTGCGAGAGTAGATCAAAATATCGTCGATGAACACTATTACAAACTTATCCAAGTAAAGTTTGCATACTCGATTCATTAAATCCATAAAAACTGCTGGTGCATTGGTCAGACCGAACGGCATTACTTGAAATTCGTAGTGACCATAGCGCGTTCTGAATGCAGTTTTCGGGACATCCTCTTCTCGAACTCTTAGCTGATGATATCCTAATCTCAGCTCAATTTTTGAGTACACACTCGATCCTTGCAATTGATCAAACAGATCATCAATTCGAGGCAATGGGTATCGATTCTTTACCGTAAGTTTATTCAACTCCCGGTAATTGATGCACATTCGAAAGGATCCATCCTTCTTCTTAACAAATAAAATTGGAGCTCCCCAAGGTGATGAGCTTGGTCGAATAAATCCTTTGTCTGACAATTCCTTTAGTTGTTCTGACAACTCTTCCATTTCAAATGGCGCTAGCCAATAAGGTGCTTTAGCCACTGGTGCCGCTCCAGGCACTAGTTCAATCTGAAATTCTACTTGACGTACGGGTGGAATACCAGGTAATTCTTCAGGGAATACTTCAGGAAAATCCCTAACGATAGGAACGTCATCAAGCTGCTTCTCGGATGACTTATTTTCCGTAACTTGAGCCATGAATACTTGACATCCTTCCTTCACGTATTTTATCACTCGCATACATGAGATAATTCCATATCGAGGTTTGCTTTTGTCACCCTGGACAATGAGTGTTTCATCCTTGAGTGGTATATGGACGGCCTTTTCGTCACAGTGAATCCTAGCACGATGGTGGGATAGCCAATCCATGCCGACGATAGCGTCGAAACTACCAAGTTGAACCGGCATAAGATCAATGGCAAAAGGTTTTTTGGATAAGGTTAGGGTGCAATCTTTCATGATAGTATTGGTATCTATTAAATTCCCGTCAGCCATTTCGACTTCGTAGGTGGTGTTTAGCTTAGAAGGGGTAACATTAAGTAA
Organism: Artemisia argyi; assembly: GCA_030686995.1. NCBI lineage: Eukaryota > Viridiplantae > Streptophyta > Magnoliopsida > Asterales > Asteraceae > Artemisia > Artemisia argyi. The sequence continues at coordinate 23,584,661 of CM060687.1, read as the reverse complement.
AGGGGCAAACGTATCTGATATAAAACTCTTATCGGCGCCCGAATCAAACAATACTCTAGCATTATGATGGTTTAGTAGAAATGTACCGGTGACTAATCGGGTCCGTTTCCATCTCTAAGAAGGTATACCCTAGCTTGGGCGTTGACTGGTTCATTCCCTTTTGAGCAGTTCCTCCGGATGTGTCCTACTTCTCCGCATCCGTAGCAAGTGGGTGATATAACCTGTGTGTTGCTTCCTGTAGCCGGAATCCTACAGTTTCTGGTTTAATGACTGATCTTACGACATTTGTCACATCGGACGGTACAACGACCCTTGTGATGAAGTTTGCATCGCTGGCATTGGGGTTTCTATCCGTTGTACCCTACACCTTCCGTGGCGGCGTAGACTCAGGGTTTTTCTTGTCTTTGATTCTGCTGTTGAGTGCTTCGAGTGTTGTGATATTGTTGGTGGTTCTGATTATTGTTGCGGTGGTTGTTGTTGCGGTGATGACTGTTGTAGCTTTGTTGGTTGTTGTTGTGATGGTGGGTGGTTCTCTTATCGTCCAATTTCCTTTTAAGCTCATTGCATTTCACTTCTCGGTCTAGAAGTTTCTGATTAAGTTCCGTTGCTGCTTCCAAGGTTGGCGGGTTTGCTGAGATGACATTTCCTTCAATACTCCTAGGGAGTCCTTCGACATATTTCTCTAATGTCTTCTCATGATCGGGTACCATGGTAGGGCATAGTACCCTGAGTTCTTGGAATCTCCGGTTGTAACTTCTCAAGTCAACTCCTTTCACTATTAAGGCATGGAACTCATCCTCGAGTTTTCGCAGTTTGGAACGGGGACAATACTTCTTTAGTATTTTAGCCTTGAATTCAATCCAAGTAAGCTGATGTGCTGCCTCTGCTCCTAGTGTTTGAACGGTAGAGTTCCACCAGGATAGAGCGTCTTGCATCAGTGTTCCCGTTGCGAAGCTTACCTTGTTGTTTTCCGAGCATCCACTTCTTTGGAAAACAGTTTCACTTCTTTCAAACCATTGAGCTAATTCCGACACTCCTTCAGTTCCTTTGAAATACATTGGTTGACATGCTATGAAGTCCTTGTACGTGCAGTAGCGGGGTGCAGGTGCATTTCCATCTCTATTACGGGCTTGTCCGGCTAAAACGGCATTAAAGCCATCAGCAATTGCTTGCTGGATTGCTGTCGGGGTCATAACTTCGGGGTTTGCTGGTGCGGCGTTCGTGGTTGTTCTCCTAGTTCTAGCCATGTTGCTATTATAAAAGAAGGTATATTATTAGAACATTTATGATAATCCTATCACGTCGAAAATACATAGCGAGTAATAAATAGTTAAATATAGGTCGTAGTTACAATGCTTCGATCATTGAAAAGGTTTAAATCGTAATTATCGTATGTTGGAATGACACACATAGGAATTACGAATAAGTTTGACTTGTATGAACCAATATATTACGATATAATGTATAAAGTTTGCAACGTAAATAAAGATAAAATAAACTTCCATAAATCAATGTCAAGGTGTTACAACACTTATTCATACTTGTGCAAATGTTTACAAAACACAACAAGATACTCTTATTTGTAGGACATTGATTTTTACTTAACAAGGTGATGGTCTCATGGTTTTTCTAAGGCTTTGTCTAGGCGGTTTTGGAGTTCTTGAATGGCAGTGGACATGGTTTCCATGGTTTGATCTCGAGTCCTTTCCCTTTCTCGAGACTCTAGTAGGGCTTGCCTAAGGCATAGGTTTTCGGTGTTGATCCTTTCAATTTCTCGGTCTAAAGTTCCCAATGTTATTTCTGGTGAAGTGTTAGCCCCACATAGTGCTCCTATGAATTCCATTGATTCCCAAAATAGAGAATCCAACTTTTCAACCTTATCTTCTATTGCAAGATGACCAATTATGAGACTGTTCATATCATCTTCAAAGGTTTCTAGAAGTTCATGTGGAATCTTGTTGAGTATACTAGCGATGGAATCAAGTCGGTCTAACAATGGTATGGTATGATGTATGGGTTCCCCAGTGACTGGCAGAATTCGGGAGGTAGAGTAAGAACTTTCCCCAAGTTCCCTTGTTGTTGGTGTTCCTTCTTGAGATCTCCAATATCGCATAATGGGCAACAAGAAAGACCATCTACGAGCATCTACTCGCTTGTGGGTCCTTCGGCGTCTGCGTTGAACACAAGATTCTGAGGTGGTTGGGCGGATCGGGTAAGTCCTTTGGTGAGGTGATATTGGGACACTTCGGTAAGGTGCAGGTGGTGATGCTAGTGGAGGTGATGCTATGGGTGATGGTGTTAGTGGCACAGTAGTAGTTTGGCTGTAGAAGATAGTTGGTAGTGGTGGTATCACTGGTGGTGCAGGTGGTGATGGCACAACTGATTCAGGTGGTATGACAAGAGCTGGTGCTGGTACAGCAGTACTTGCTTCATACGGCTGAAGTTGTCTAATTTGCCTAGATCGGCGAATCGGACCAGATGTTTGATGAGTGCTCAAACACTCATCATTTTTTGTCAAATCTGAACTGCAAAACATACAAAAACACTCAGAAATGCATCAAAATACTAGAAATATTTCAAAATTGTGTTTTATATGTTTTAGATGCAAAATGAGTAAAAACAGATGAAAAGCGTACAAAGTTTGCAAAATTGGCAGTTTCAATCCCCCAACTTTCATAAAATTACAAAACTAGTCCCTGGTCATTCAAAATATGAAAAATTATCACCAAAGGTCCTTTTGAAATCATAAGTTGTCATATTTAGTCCTTTGGTGAAAAATCTCAAAAGTTTTGGAAATTTGCAGTTTAGTCCCTGGAGTTTCAGTAATTGACAGATTTGGTCCCTGGTGGGATATTTTTGAAAGGAAAATCAATTTTTGTCCTTGGAAAATCAAAATGTGTCAAAATGGGTCCCTGGGTGAAAGTTTTGTGGAAATTACATGTTTGGTCCATGTACTTTGCAAACTTGTCAATTTTGGTCCCTGGTGTTTTAAAATGAAAAAAAATAAATTCATGGTCCTTATGTTATTGGAATATGGCAAGATTGGTACTTGTGAGCACTTTGGATTTTGTACATTTTCAGTCCCTTAATTTTCAGGACTTTACTAATTTAGTCATTGTGGTTTTATTACCTAAACAAACAAAACAACCAAATTCCACCCCAAAACCCTTACCCAGGCCTGACCTTAACACCCCCAGCCCACCAAAAAGCCCAAACCCATCTTTATTAAATAAAACCCCCCGGTCAAACACAGTCAAACCCCACACCCCAACTTCATTTACTGTTCATCCCTAACCTCCCATTACCACCCTAATTTCCAGTAAACCTGTCCCCCCCCCCTCCTCTCATTTTCCACCAAACACTCAACCACACCACTCCAATCCCCCCTCCTCAATTAATGTACCCAGCTACTACACCTAATCCACTCAAAACTGCCCACTCCCCTTTTCTCGCCAAAAGCAGATTCAAAGGCTCAGATTGATGGGAGCTCATCCAACGGTCAGAAAGGTGTGGGAAAGTCTTTGAAGCCTCCCAGGGTCTATAAAAGTGAAAAGAAAAAAAAGATGAAGCAGTAATTAGTGTAGTAGTAGTTCTAGTGTAGCTTAGGAAATCGTTGTAATTTATTTTAACCCTTTTTATATCAATTTCAGTTTTAAAAGTGTAATTTGGGACGTATTAATGTAATGTGAAGTGATTTTTATTAATCAATGAAGCCTTAAGTTTAAGTTTCAGTTTGTACTTCAAATCTTCAAATTCTCAGTTTATTTTTAATATTGGTTTTTATTGGTTATTCAAGCTCAAATTAGTAATTAGTAAGCTGTTATAAGTTTCTTTTAGCATTGGAGTCAGTTTTAGTTTTAAAATCCTAAAAATCCTTAAAAATACAAAAAAATAGTGTAAATTCAAAAGTTAGTTGAAACAAAGAAGAAAGAAATGGAGTGTGGATTATACTGGTTGAAATGCTCATTGGGGAGCTTAGGATAGTGTTCATTGATCCTGGGTTCATGTTCTTTGATTAAAAATCAATTGTAAGGTATACTTACCTTATTTTTCATTTCTACTGTAGGTGGACTCTTTAGCTTAATTATCTGTGACTTTGTGTTTATTTTATGAATGTAAGTAACATTAGTACTTAATATTATATGCATGTTCATCAAAATATAGAGTTACTCAGTTCATGACTTAAACAGCCAAAATTAAGATTAGTAGTAATCTAAGGGTATTGTTGTTCTTAGTGATGTTTTTCTGTCCATTTACACTTGATATATCATAATATGTAATCTGGATTCAGCATCATGGTTGGAATCAATGTATTCCTTTGAAAAATCCACACAGTGAATCAATAAAGGGGTGTTTGGATTGGCTGATTTAGCCTAGTCACAGGTTGTAGGTGGTGTTATTTTTGGTTCCTGTAGTCTCAACTAGGTCCCTTTAGGTTAGAAGAGTCATAAAACCTTGTGTGTTTTCAACAAAAAGTCAAAATCAAGGATTTGGGTTCTTATTTACTGCACTGTTAAGAGTTAGGAGATAAAATCTCACCACATTGATGCATAAGTATGTTCTATAGCTTAAATTAGGTAACTTGCAGCTTAATACTACATTATAAGTCTTTAGATTCAATTCAAAGTTCACATAAGTCAAATCTTAAGTTTCTATAAAAAGTCAAAATTGCTTGTTCTCAGTTTTCACAAAACTTGCATGAATATTTCTGATTTTTGTGTTGTGATTCAAGCACTGTGGTTTGTTGCATGTTATACTATGCCAGCTCAACTCTTGATTTCCCCCCTTGTTTCATTTCTATGATTTTTGTGCTGGGCCCCACTTAGCTCCAAAGTAGGCTGCAGGCACACCCTTTGCCCTGCACACAGATAAACAGCCCAACATCTCCACTTTCATGGCCTCTCCTGAGCACATCTGTGGGCCCCACATCATAACTCTTGGCTTATTGGAAAGCCAATAATCCAGGGTTCAAGGACCAGAGCTTATTTTGAGGTTTGCATCCCATTTGATAGGGTTGCACTCCCCCTCAACTTTGTCCCATTACTGTTTGGTTTTGTGGTGGTTGTCATTGCTTATCAGCTTAATTTAAGCTTCTCAGTGAGCTTAATTAGTTCTATTAGCTTGTTTCCAACTTACTTAAGCTGTTTTCATCTTAATCCATCTTTGGTTTCAGCTTGAAGCTTGTTTCAAAGCTTTTAGCTTTGACAGTTGACCAAAGTCAACTGTCAAGCTCATAAGCCCTTAAACTGCTTATTTTTAAGCTCCACAACTTTTGTTTTTACAAAAGTTTCTTGTTTTTAGGTGTAAATTAAGTTTCCAAAGGAAAAATCTAGAAAATCAAATTTATTTTTAAGTGATAGTTTCTATTTAATGTAATTTAATTTTAATTTTCATTTTTATATTTTTATTAAGAACTTAGCTTTTTTATATTTTTCTTAAATTCTTCTTATATTAAAGTATTTATAGTAATTTTCTCAGATTTTTATTTTATCATTTAGTATTTATTAGAATTAATCTTAGTTTTATTAATAATTAATTAATAATTAAGTTTTAAATAGCATAATTAGTTTTTATTAAGCAAGACCTAGTTTTTATATTTTTTCTAGCTTTTATATGTTGTAAAATAATTTTAGAAATTTTATTGTAATTTTTACTGTTCATTTTCTATTTTTCTTAATTTAAAATAGTTTAATTAGTAATTAATTAGTAATTAATTAATATAAAAATCACAAAAAGACAAAAATACTTATTTTTAATTTTAAAACTTATTTTTAGTTATTTTATAATTTTAGAAATTTTATTTTCATTTTTCTAGTGTTTAATTAATATTATATTGTATTTAAGTTATATAAATATTAATAATTAGTAATAATTAGTAATTAATTAATTAGTGTAAAAATTAATTTTCTTTTTCTAAAAATTTTCTTTTACCTTTTAGTTTGTAAAAAAGTCATTTTCACCCCCTGGGTGTTTTCAGATTTCAGTCTTCACTTTTTATTTTGTACGTTTACATTTTATTCAAACGTGAACGTACGCGTTTTAAGTTTTAAACGTTTCTGGTTTTTCTACCTTTCCAGTCTTGTTTATATAGCTTATTTAAGCTATTTCATTGTATAAATCAGTAGTGTAATCAATCTCAAACCTTTTCCCATCCAAATTCACCCGATCACATAACCGTTTTATAACCATCACACCTCGTCGGGACATAACGACCCGGGGAAACACTATATTCCGCGGAGCATTGACTCTAGGCTGTTTGACCTTGTTGACCATCACCTGGTCAGTTTAGGTTGACCGTTTGGAGCCAATCAATGTTGCCAGAGGAGAAGCCTCTGTGTCAGATGCTGGCAGAAATTGCTGGCTTTGCATGTATCTGTCGGTAGCAGGAGACATAGGCATAGGTGAGGTAGCATAGGCTGAAGTAACATCTTCAGTTCCTGAGTTTGAGGACAAGCTGATAGGGTGGGTGTTCGAAGACATGACACTGTAATAAATTTCCCGATTAGTAGATGTAAACATAATTATAATCAATTTAAAACGCTATAAAGTAAATAATACTTTTTACCAATTATTGGAATGCTCAGGCCCGAAGGGCGTAGGATGGTATTTTATGAAAATTTTGTCCCGTTTAAAGTGTAGTTATAGTCCAATGTTCCAAAAACACTTGGTTCACTATAACCGTAGCTCAGATGCCAATCTATAACACCCCCAAAATCGATCAAAACAGCGGAAGACTTAAAATGTCAGCGGAAGACTTTTGGGGTATTATATCATGGATCTTTGTCACAATTATAGAAAACGATTCAAGTGATCGTTTTAAGTTTTATTTAAAATACAAAATATTCAAAATTCCAAGAGAATTCATTATTCAACAACAAGTTTTTATTCAAAGAGAAATAAACGTTTCTTTATTTGCCCACTTCGTGCCTTTGCCATTCATTCCATTTAGTTACCTGAGATAAACATGCTAAAAGTCATCAAAAAGTTGAGTGAAATTCATAGGTTTATAATTTAGAGTTTGAACACAATAGATAGGTGCTTATTGTATATAAATACAAATAAACAAGTTAGAAAAATCGCATTCATTATTGCCTTAAGCTCATGACACTCAACGATTCAACCGACATCAAAATTATCCGTAATAATGATGTAAAATATATATAGCCCTCAAGATAGGTATTTGCCAGTAACCTATGATATTTAAATAAAGTGCATTTGGTGACTTTCCTCTAGCAACCAAATGGGGATTGTCAATCCCTAATAGATCTATTCACAATTATTTACGTTCACCCTTCAAGTGATTAAGGTTCATGATCGAGGGACTTTTAGCAATAGCTACTTAAGCAATAATAATATCAGGAAAAGACTTGTGTTCGGTTTTTGAGCATGTATCCCCCCCCCTCCCCCCCCCCCCTACCCCCCCCCCCCCCCCCCCCCCCCACAAAATAAGTTAAATGTGGGCTATGAACTCACCTTAGTAAGATAGTAGAACAAATGTGATCTCAACGATGCAAGGCAACGGCTTCACACACAACCTAGAAGATATGGCATGTTTTAGTTCTTAAGTCTCGTTTTATTGCGAACGTTTATTATTTATTACGAATAATCCATAAAGTGCATAGGCGATATGTTACGTCGTATATAAAATAGTTAATGGTTACGTATTGTTTTATTCCTCTAAATCTAGTTATCGTTATATAAATTTTATACGTATATATATATATATATATATATATATATATATATATATATATATATATATATATATATATATATATAAAGTTACGTTTATTCTTTTTATCATTTCAATTTATATACATATATATATAATCATATATAAAATTTATTAAAAATAAAATCAATATTATTATTTAATCCTTTAAGTTTCTCCAATTTACACATTTTACCCTTAACGGAAAATATTTACGTCGTTAGTCCAAAATTATATATATTTACGTTTTAAGTCCAAGTATATCAATATTTACGTTTTTCAATCCTAAGTTTCAATATTAACTATTCAATCTTTTATGTTTCTCAATTTTACACTTTTTACCCTTAACGGATTATATTTTCATCGTTAGTCCAAATTTATATATTATTACATTTTAGGTCCAAAATATCAAATATTTACATTTATTATCCCTAAGTTTCAATATTTACAGTTTTTAACCTTTAAAAATAGTTAAGACAGTTTCCATCCGATTCTATATAATTTTTACATTTTTAGTCCCTCGTTAGTAATAATTTGCAAAAATAGTCCAAAAATTTTTAAACTTAAAATTTAACATTTTTATTATTTCAATAAGCTCATAAGGTCTTAAACAGCTTATTTGCTTAATCTCTTCTTATTTCTCTAATTGGGCCTTAACGAATCATATTAAGGGCCCGTTAAGGTTTTATGATCCAAAGGGTTTGGGGGAACATTGGGTTTGTCGAAATCCATCATTTTAAGTTACAATAACATTTCAAAAGAGCTTATACGCTTAGCTTATCGTGATAAGCTAAAATTAGCTTTTTGGGCTTATCGGCCCAACTTAGAGTTTTCAATATTCTGATATCTGTTTCATTAGCGATAAGCTTTGGGTCTAGTTAGGTGATCAAACGAAGTCATTAGTTCCAAAAATTTATCATTCCCGATTCTTTATAAGCTAAACTAATAGTTTATGTAAAAATATGAGGTGGTCGTGTGTTTATATTTCAAAATATAAGATCAAAGTAAACGATATAAGTTAGTTTCTATCGTTAGTATATTAGTATCCAAATTTGTCTAAGTCTTTTAGAGTAAAACGTATAAGTCCATACGACTTAGGAACGTGTGATTTTTAGTATGTATGCGTAAATATAAGCTTGAAATACTTATAGAGTCTCGTTTGTGACTTAGTAAACATGTAATAAGATAGTTAATATATATATGTCGCGTTCAAGTTTTAGGTTTTATCTAGGTGAAGTGTTCGTGCAAAAATAAATAGTACGTGTATATATATATAAGAAAATAGCGATTTGAAGTCTCACCTCACCTCAAAAGGTGGAGTAAAATAAAGCGTATGGTTCGTGGAATGGTTCAAGCGCTTTGTGGTTCACTTCAAGTCCTTCCAAAGGTTCAATAGGCACCTTGCTAGTCGTTCTTGGTTCTCTTGAGTTGTGGTTCTCTTGAGCAATCCGTGTGTCCTCCAAACTAGTTCCTTCTTTGCGTTTGTTGTGTTTGTGGTACGTATAAGTGTAGGTTTTGGTTTGTGCTTGCATGTGAACGTTATATAGGGAGTTTAAGATATGTAAAGATACGCTAGATCACAAGAACGATTGTATTTCATGTTGAGCAAATACTAGCGCCTCTCCTCATGTCCAATTGTGTGAGTACATGCCAAGATTTCATGAGATACATTCCTAACATATTTCCTGTTCATTCACTCGTCATAGGGGAAGAGGGGAGGCATGGAAGAGGGTTTATGACACGTTTTGGCCTTATCTCCATGGAAGTGTTCAAGCTTTGCTTTGGACGTTTTTAGGGTAGTGAACGAGGGTGAGTATGTAATGTTTTGGTCTCGTGTGTTTCTTGGGTACTAGGTAAATCAAGATGTGCAATAATATTGAGTCGTTATGTGTAAAAATCGTTCAGTAATAGGGTGCGTTTGGGAGTGTCGCGGCTAGGAACAAGGAAAAGAAAACAAAGAAAAAAATATAAGGGTGCGTTTGGGCTTGTAACTGGGCTCAGGATTTGTGTCGGCCCAAAGGAAAAGAAAGAATAAAAAGGAGTCCGTTTGGTTTGTATTGTGTAACCGTGGCCCAATGAGTGTTGGGGGCCCACATGGTGTGTCTCGATTATTATGTCGAAGTTCAAAAATATTAGTGAGCGTTCTCGGGAAGTTTCGTAGGTTCGGGGAATATAAAAATAATATACGGTATTTAGACGAAACGTATTGTTATAAAATATAAACGTGTTATATATTTATCGTTCGCAATAATCATAGGTTATCTAGGTCGTGTGTAAGCATCGTTCCTGGGTAAACGGTCAATCACAGTTATCGTAGTGGTTCAATATCAAGCCATATCATAAAAAAAAAATTAGTTACCCGTAAAATGGTGTTAATTTATCGTAACATCGTTTTATTTATTCATATGCATTTACTAATCATAAGGGAAATTTACGAGAGGTTACAAACAACACAAAAACACAAAGCACACATATCCACAATATGCCTAATTACTAGTTATACTCAGCAGTAGAATGATACTCAGCATCAGATTGAAGTATAACTAGCAACATCTTACCTGACCAGCAATAGAAACAACTTTGAAAAACCAACAACAGCACAAATACTTCATATAACTTAACAAAAACACAAAGAGATAAGCTTTTCAAAGATTGATCATACCAATACTTGCAATTAAAAATTGAAACCTCCCCACATCAAAGTGTTTTGTGAGTAGATCAGCAACATTATTATCAGCATGAATTTTAACAATTTGAATCAATTTCTTTTCATAACAATCTCTTATAAAATGATATCTTATCTCAATATGCTTTGTTTTAGAATGAAAAACAGTATTTTTAATGATGCATAATGTGCTGTTATTATCAATATGAATTTTGGTGTTCATAAAGTTATACCCATAGTCCAGTAATTGATTTTGCATCCAAAGCACTTGACTACAGCAACCTGAAGTAGCCACATACTCTACTTCAGTTGTAGAATTTGCCACCACAGTTTGTTTCTTACATTGCCATGACACCAACCTGTTTCCAAGAAATTGACAACCTCCTGTTGTAGATTTCCTATCCAAGCTAGCTCCAGCATAGTCACTATCTGAATATGCTACCAAATCAAAAGGTGAATCCTTAGGATACAAAAGGCCCAAATTTGGTTGATGCCTCAGATACCTAAAAATACTTTTTACTGCAGTGAGATGTGATTCTTTAGGATTTACTTGGTATCTTGCACAGGCACATACAACAAACATAATGTCTAGCCTTGAAGCTGTAAGATACATCAATGAACCAATCATTGACCTGTACAAGTGAACATCCACTTCTTTACCATGTTCATCTTTAAGCAATGGTTTGTTGTTCTCCATAGTTATCTTAGCAGGATTTGCATCTTCAAATCCAAACTTCTTTAAAATATCATTAACATACTTATCTTGACTGATAAATATGCCATCTTCCTTTTGTATTACCTGTAAGCCTAAGAAGAAGGTAAGTTCCCCCATTGAACTCATAGCAAACTTATCCTTCATAAGCTTCTCAAACTCTAGACACGTAACTTTGTTTGCGGAACCAAAGATGATGTCATCAACATAGACTTGAACCAACAAAATATCCTCCTTGTACCTTTTGAGAAACAAAGTTTTGTCAATCTTTCCTCTACTAAAACCAGATTCCAACAAGTATGTAGACAATGTGTCATACCAAGCTCTAGGAGCCTGATGTAGACCATACATAGCTCTTTTCACCTTGTAAATTTTATCAAAAAAATCAGGATCTTCAAAACCAGGTGGTTGAGACGCATAAACTTCTTCATTGATTGTCCCATACAAAAAAGCATTTTTGACATCCATTTGATACAGCACAAAATCTTTATATGAAACATAAGCAAGGAACAGTCTAATGGCCTCAATCCTTGCCACAGGAGCAAATACTTCATCATAGTCAATTCCTTCTTGTTGTGAGTATCCTTGTGCAACTAATCTTGCCTTGTTTCTAATGACAATACCTCTTTCATCTCTTTTGCATCTAAAAACCCATTTTGTTCCAATAGCTCTTTTTCCATTTGGAAAATCAACCAAAGTCCATACTTATTGTAGTCTAAATTGCAGAAGCTTTTCTTGCATAGCTTCCACCCAGCTTGGATCTTGTAATGCTTTATAAGCATTCTTGGGTTCTACTTGAGATAGAAAGCAGGCAAACAAGCAATTTTGAAGATCTTTGTGACTATTTCTTTGATGAAGAGATCTTGCAAAGAAACCTTGATGTACTTTATCTTTCTGCTCTTTTGTCATCCTTCTTGTCTGAATGGTTGATGATGGATCACTAAGAATTTGTTCTTTTGGATGACTCTTATGAACTCTTGAAGTAGGTGTAGGACTGACAGGAATATTGAGTTCCATGTTATTGATATCAGCCCCTGCTCCAAACATTGTACCATTAAGAGCTTCATCATCAGTGTAATAGTAAATGTTCTCTAGAGGAGGTATGTTTGGATCATCAGGGTAGTTTGGATCAGCAAAAGATCTATCATGTATGTCCACAGAAGGAAATTTTAGTGAAGAAGTAGGATTTGTTGGTATAGTAATAGAATCTTCTGTAGCAGTAGTTGTTTATCTTAGCCTAGCAGTATCATTTGGTGCAGCAGTAGAGTCTTCTGTTGCATCAGTAGAATGCTTGGGCCTAGCAGTAGAGTCTTCTGTTGCATCAGTAGAATTCTTTGGCCTGGCAGTAGAGTCTTCTGCTGCATCAGTAGAATCAGAGGTTCTACTGCCATCATTATTAATAGAGGATTCTTTATTTTGCATTTCTTTAACAACTTTTGATGCTTCATCAGCCACCTTTTCAGCATCAACAGACATCTCAACACCTTCTTGAGCTTCTTTGGGCACTTTATGAGCAACATCATCCCCTTGTGAATTTTGAACCTTCTGAATGGGAATAATGGTTGGACCAATCTTCAACTTCTCAATCAAAACAAACTCTTCTTGAGGTGTGAACACTTTAGCATTGATAGCTACAGAATCATTTGCTTTTGTACCTGCAAGATTGTTAGTTTTTGCACCTGCAATAACTGGCTCATAATTCATAGTTTTGGTTAACATATCAATGTTAAAGAGCCATTCTGGTCCTTTTCCTGCACCATTAGATGAATTCTCATTGAACTTAATGTGCAAATTCTCCTCTACATGCTTGGTTCTCCTATTATAAACCCTAAAAGCTCTACTGTTTATAGAGTAACCAACAAAATATCCCTCATCAGCTTTTTCACCAAACTTGCCTAGCTGGTCCTTGGTATTTAAGATAGTAACAGGACACCCAAATGGTTTAAAGAAATCAATCATAGGTTTCCTACCATGAAATAACTCATAACGGGTCTTGTTGTGAGGCTTAACTACCTTACTCCTATTTTGCACAAAACATGCAGTATTCACTGCTTCAGCCCAAAAAGGTATAGGTAACTTAGAATCAGACAACATAGTTCTTGCAGCCTCAATTAATGTCCTATTTCTCCTCCCAGCAACACCATTTTGTTGAGGAGTTCTAGCAACACTATGTTGTCATAAAATACCCTTGCCAACACAAAACTGATTCATCACATAATTCTTAAACTCAGTTCCATTGTCACATCTAATTATCTTAACCTTTTGGTTTACTAAGTTTTCTACTCTAGCTATGAATTCCTTAAGAATCTCTGGAGTTTCATCCTTAGAAGCTAGAAAGAATACCCAAGTAAACCTACTAAAGTCATCTGTGACAAATACGCAATAAGACTTCTTATTCAAACTATTCACAAATACAAGCCCAAATAAGTCCATATGAAGCAAATGTAAAGGCTTAGTAATTGAGTTTACTGTTTTAGACTTAAAAGAAACTCTGTGCACTTTACCCTTTTGACATGCCGCACATGTTTCACAATTTTCAAAAACTTTTGTAGGTAAACCTCTAACAAGGTTCCCTTTTACCAATTTATTCATTGTTTTGAAATTCAGATGTCCAAGCCTTCTATGCCACAATTTGGATTCATCAAGAGTGGCCGTTGCAATCTGACAAGTCAAAGCTCTTTTGGGAACTATGTTCTTTATATGGTCACTGTATATATTTTCATTTCTAGGGACTCTCAATAGCACAAACTTATCATTTGGCAACTGAAAATCAGAAGAAAGGATCATACATCCAGTGTCTGTAAAGAGAACAAAGTTCCTCTTGTCACACATTTGTTAGACACTAAAGAGGTTAAACTTAAGTCCTTGAACAAGGTACACTTTCTCAAAATCCAAATTTCCTGTTTTTAAGGTACCTCTGCCAATTATCTTTCCACCTTTAGGATCATTCCCAAAAGCAACACATCCACCATCAAAAGCTTCATAATCTTCAAGTTGGGACATGTCACCTGTCATATGTCCAGAGCATCCACTATCAACAATAACCATATCTTTTAGTTCTTCTTGTAGATTTCCCTGCACATGAAAGTAGAGAAATTAATTTCTCACGGGGATCCAAGCGATCACTGACTTGGATCTGCCTTGTGCATCAACATAGTCAAATTTCTTTAAATATATTGATGCACTGCTATTTTTGGAAACATGATTTGTAACATTTGATTTAGGTTTCCAACTCTAGCAAGCTGAGGCCTTAACAGCATCAAAATGACTACCAACAACTGTATCTGTTATGACTTTTGGTCCAGTAGTAGAAACATTTTTACTAACAGTAGAATGCATTTTATAACTAGCAGTAGAACCAGCAGTAGAATCAATTGTTGTGCTTTGAAAAGCCTCTTTTGTTTTAGCAGCAAAAATTGATCTAGTTGCACCAGATCTCATTAGCACTGCTCTTGGAACCATGTTTCTTTTTGGATGGGGTGATTATTTTTTGAAAAATATTTATGGTTCACCCTTGAATAGTGGTTCTAAACAAGTTTTGGTGGTTGTCACAGTTGTTTATTAAATGCTCAAAACTACCACACTTATAACAAGCCTTCTTTCTTAATTGAAACTCATTACCTAATTTGTTTGAAACTAGGTTATTAAAGTTTCTTTGATTTCCTCTAGGCTTATTGTAAAACTTTCTCATTTGTTCTCTAGGTATCTCATTATAGTCCACCATTTTCCTAGAGATGTTCTTACCCAATTCAGGTCTCACAAACTTAACCTAATCAATCTTAGGTTCAACAGTTGCAGGAATTTCTTCCTTTTTAGCAATTTGTGTTGCTTCAACCTGTTCCTCATTTCTATCTGACTCCCAATCTTCAATAATAGGAGCATCAGAAAACTTCCTATCATTAACCTTAGGTGTTTCACTAATACTGTTACTATTCTCACCTACAAGTTTCTCTATGTGTAACTCACTTATAAACGATAACTCTTTTCCTGGTGGAGCATAGGCACTCTTAACTGGTGGAGCAACTTCATTATAGCCTATGCCACTACCTTTTCTCATCAAAAGACTTTCAATTGATTTATTCACTAGATCAGAAGCATATTGTCGTTTTTCAACTCTTACTATGTGTTTTTCTTTATATTTAAGAGCTAAATCTCTTGCTTGTTCTGCTTCTTCCATTCTTTTCTTAAGCATTTCAATCTCATTTTTTTTTGACAAAAAGTTCAACATCCTGTTTGTTAATCCTATCCACATACTCTAATTCACACTGTTTTAGATACTCTAGTCTTCTTTCAACATTATGAATTCCTACCTTATATCCTAGGTTATCAAGTTTTAGGTTTTCTACTTCTTGCCTAAGACTTTCATTTCCAGATTTGAGCTCTTCAACAGTGTCAGTTCATGATTTAAAAGAACAAACAGAGATATCATAATCATTAGATACATTAGAGTCAGATCCAGAATATGATGAAGCATAAGCCATAAGTGCAAAGTTATGCACTTTGGGCTTTACTTCAGCCACAAGAGCATAGTTGGGTTCTTCCTCATCCATGTCACTTCAGTCATAGTCACCCAACCCATCACAAGACACCAAAGCAGTTGTGGTGTTCTTAGGTTCTTCAGCAGCTTTCTTTGGATTCACAGCATTCTTCTTTGGAGCCCTGCATTCCCTAGCAAAGTAGCCTTTCAATTTAAACACTCCATCTTTGATTTATCAAACCCCATGTTCTCTTTAGCCTTGTATTTGACTTCTCCTCCTATCCTCTTCAAAAATCTTCTGGCTCTCAAGGTTAACATTGCCATCTGCCACTTCAAATCAATTGCTTCTAGATCATCAGGATCAATATGATCCATATCTTGATTGAGAACGAGAGTGTTTGTTGTTAGATCAGCCAAGAATGCATATATAGCAGCATCACTTATGGTGTTGTTGTCAGTAGAACCAGCACCAGTGCTAGCAGCAGACACTCCATAAGCAGTAGGATTTGATTCGTGAGATCCTTTGCTCTTCGAGGACACAAATGCTAGGTTTTGAGTAGTAGAAGATGAAGTAGTTGTTGCATTCATCTCTGATTCATATACCTTCAAGTTGTTGTAGAGATTTTCCAACTTCATAGTTTCAAAATCAGGCTTGTTTCTCCAAACAACTGTATGCATGCTCCATTCAGGTGATAAGCTTCTAATAAACTTTAAATTGATATCTTCTTGAAGAACAACATAACCCACAAGCTTCAGATGGCTTACAAGTTTATGAAGCCTGTTGTAGGTTCCATCCAGGTTTTCTCCATTCTGAGCAATGAAGTTCTCAAACTAATGCTTCAATAAATTATTTCCTGGACTTCTTTGTTGCTTCATTACCTCCAAACCTTGTTCTACAGCATCCATTAGATCTTTGGCAGTCTCACAACTATCAAAGTCCAGTTGGAATTCATTAGGTAATCCCATCTAAAGAATACTATGAGTTTTGATTTCCAACTTTCTTAAAGCCTTATCTTCTTCAGTTTTGATAGGCACTTCCTTCCCCTCAACAATCTTTGGAAGCTGATCACCATTCAAGACTACATTCCACATTTTATAGTCAAGCATCCTCATGTACTGTCGAATCCTCATCTTCCATAGCTCATACTCACCCTGCTTGAGCATGGGCACTTTTGAGGTAGTCACCATGTGTGTTTTGTCACCAATAACTTCAGTAGTTGATTAGGAACAGATCTTTGTACGTAACAGATTCTTCTTGATTACAACTTTTAGATCACAAGCTCTGATACCACTTGTTGATCCAGGTTGAGCAAACGATCTTTATAGAAGTTGACATAGCTTTTATCTTAAACAATAACGCGGAATATTAAAGTTTAACTTAAGAAGAACAATGTAAACTTTCAACACTTCAATATATTATTAATATACGAGCATTCAACAATGCTAGGGTTTACAACCTTGAAGTGAATCGACTTAACAAAGAATACGTACCTATTCTAACCCTAGGAACCTCCTTTCATAGACTAAGGAGTCCTAGTCAGTTTACAATAACTTTCTACACAAGATAATATCTTTTCCATATATATCTAACCGACTCTAATACATATCTACTAAGCAGTAGATTACAATACACTAAGCAGTAGAATCTTCAACTTTTGAGCAGCAGAATGGTCTAGCAGCAGATTGATAATACTAGCAGCAGGATCCACTAGTCATCAGCAGCATAACACTTAGACAAATTCTGAGCAGCAGAATCTCAAAACGCAACAATGCCTCCAGCGAAGCTTGAATCAACAACCTCTATGTTGGTGGGCAACTCATATATCACTAGACCAAAGACCTTGGGTGTGATTTAGTTCTTCAACAATGGATGTTAAAGTAATGGGATAAAACCATGTGGTCAAGCAATAAATAAGAAGGAATAATGATGGGATTATATTAACTGTATGGGCCATCTTTTACTTTTCTTGTCCTTTTTTTAACAGCCACCAACCCACAATTAATGGTGAGCTACTTTCAACTATTTTCTTTTCTTTTATCTAACTCGTGGCCCAATTCCAAACCACAAACACAGTGTAGTTTTCTTGTGTAAGGATCCAGTGAGAAGAAATCTTAAAATGAGAAGAATGAGAAATGACTATAATGGCATATTTGAGATGCATCGACTTGAATTAGATACATCTCTATTCATTTAGATGCACCACAATTAGTTTTGAAAGTGATTTTGAAGTGAAAACGATAAAAAATAGTACTAGCAACAAATTTGACCCATAGAGGACAAAAAATACATAAGATTCGTCTAACTTGATGAAATGTATCTAATATATATATATATATATATATATATATATGTGTATATCGAATTTTTAGCTAGAAAATATATTATAATGCATCTACAAGATTAGGGATGCATATAATTCAATTTAATACATCTCTAATGTGTAGTTATAGTTATTTCTCATCTTTCTTATTTTAAGGATTCTTATCATTTAATTCTTACTCTTCTTGTGTAGAAAAACATATATCTTTTCTTGCTAAATTCCTTGAAATGAATTCTATTTCCCAACAAACAAAATCACAAACCAACTTCATCTTTTCGTATGACTTGTTGCTTAAAAGTGAAGATACCTTTTTCTTCTTTTGTTCACTTTTTGAATCGACTAAAATGGAGCTCAGAAAAAAAAGATTTGACCAAAATAGTGCAATAACGTTCAGTTGGTCACTAAAATTTCCTTAAAGTGCCTTAGGGATGGGATGTTTGGCACTTTTACCTCTTCAGGTGATAAAGGAGTAACAGGCGGGTCTCAAGGTTAGCATACTGCCCAATTAGATGTCATTGCTAGACGTGAACCACTAACAACTAACAAGCCGTTAAAAAAATGTTAGAATAACGTTCAAATCTTTCACTTTTCTTCATTTTAAGTTCATGCCATCCGTATAAGTAAAGGACACAAAAACAAGCTTCTTACTTACTGAAATTGAAACCATTTCTAAATATAAATGGAGATAGATATTTACTAAAACAATAGGCTTATTTAATAAGACATATTACTTTGATTTAAAAATGCAATTAGAGCATTTGCAATGGTAACTCAGGTTAAAGTTTAACACAGTGTAACGTCAACGACACATTAGTTTTAACCTTTTCATCTTAACTCAAAATATATATATATATATATATATATATATATATATATATATATATATATATATATATAATATATATATATATATATATATATATAACTCAACTTTAATTCAATTATTTTCAAATTCAACCCCTAAACTAAAACTAACAATTCATTTAATAAACCACATAACATTTGTCACAACTCACCATTTCAGGTCATTTCCCGAACTTTGGAAAAACACTATTCATAAAACACTATTCATCAAAACACTATTCATCAGTTTACTATTCATCGTTTTCGAGGTCAGTTTGATATTCTGAGAAACTTTTGGGAAATTTACTATTCACTGAACACTATTCATTTCTGGAAAAGTTTTCACTACTCACTTGCATTACTCATTTCATCGTAAATTTAGTTTACGGGTATTCAAATTCGCGTAACCGGATTGGTTTAGGTGCGAATTCATTTCATTAGTGTTAAGAACACTGCATACGGACTGGAGATAGTCTGCATATCATCATAACAGCATTTTCATGTTATACTACTCTCAGGATTTTCAAATTTCTATATTCAGTACATTTAACGTTTTTACGTATAAGTATTTATAGTAAACGTTAACACCCGGTTTATACACGACGAATATATCTAAATATTCCCACAATGGTCCCGACATATTTTTATATCCATTTTAACATCATAAAAGTTATAACATTCAGTTACCCAGTATTTTGGAAATTTATTTTATTTATAACGTACGCGTATGAATATAACGACGGTTTTCGTGAAAACTAAACAATAATCACCCGATCACTCAGTAAATGTACCCAACATAATTTTAACATTTTTATAACTTTATTTTGACAAGTTTAGTCATTATTTCATATTTCATATTTTTACGATACCCGAATTTACGTTTCGCGACTTAACAGTTTACGGTTTGCGATTAACGGAACCAAAACCGACTCCGTGGACTAGATAATACTCAAATTTTCTACATCCTCTTCCTAAATTCAGCATGTGCCGCCCCTCCCCATCACAAGTTACTTGACATTGATTAAATATTTACCAAATTGCCATTTCCTAGAAAAATATCTAGCTAAAACACTTTAAACACTACACATTTTATTTTTTTGGATCAAAAACTCATTCTCTTCATCCCTTTCACCATAACCACGACCCAACATCCATTTCAAGATCAAGTGATCATTTTCCATAAAGTAAAACACAAAACTTGTTCATTTTACAAGCCTAATCAAGAATCAAGCAACAAAAACACAAGAACATCAAGCATAATCATCCAATAATCATCTCATTTTGTCAAGTAAGTTTTCATCTTTATTTTTTCATGGATCATCCTATTTTTACATGTATTACATAAGTATCATGCTAAAAACCATGTACAAGTAGCTATACCACACTTTATTTTGGCTAAAAAGAAACATACAAACCCTAATTTTTTTTGTTATGAATCCCCTTGCTCTAATAACTTGGTTAGGAGTCCATGGCACCCTAAGAAGGTGTATGGTAAGATTAGATTAGTCATGTGGTGATTACAAGAGGTTTGGTGATGGTAGAAATTAGTTTTTAACCTTGGAAACTTGATTTGGAACCTATTTTAGACATGCTGTCCCGTTTTATAAAAATCTGGAAAATCAGTAAACACCAAGGAAACTTTGGCAAAATTTTTAGAAAATACTTTCAAAAACGAATCCGTAGGCGAAAGAACGGATTAAAAAGAGTTTATAACGAAGAAGTTATGATTTTTGCAAGATTGTAGACGAAAAGTATTTTTTCTGAAAATGTTGCTGTTGGACGTTTTTCATTGGACAAAAAGAGACTTTAGACGTAACCCGGAGGAGCCGAGCTTTCCAAAATATATTACTACATACTAAGACGAAACCGTGGATATAAAGAACAAGTAAAACGGACAAGTAACGACAAAGATATACTCGTTTGAATATCGGCTAAAATCATTTTATATTGACAGCTTTTAATATAATTTGGCACAAAAACTACGAAGTACATTTATAAGCTAGAAGTAATATTAAGTACCAAGCTTTATAACTAATGTAATATTAGTTATTACGAGTATATTTTCATCATTTCAAGGATTACAACCCGAGTATTTCAACGCTAACATGAAAACATACGATATATATATAAGTATATATATTGCAACTAGCTTATTTTATTTTCTAATAGCAATATTTTTCCAAATTCTTGGATTATATATTTTGATAACACAAGTGTTTTTCCAAAGGGTAGAGTGGTATAGGAAACATGTGCATGGACATTCATAACATCATTTCATGATCTAAAGTAGATCGTTCATCATTCATATTAGGTTGCGGCTAGTGTGCGCGCCTTGTTTTTCAGCTCATTACATGTTCATGGTACCATCATATCAGGTGAGTCATAGCCCCTACTCTTTTAAATTGTTTTACAAACTCTTTGGGGGAGAATACATGTTCGTTTTACTTAAACGCATTACTTACTTTACATGGTTGATTACTCAAACATTTTCAGCTTTATCTAAATACTTGTTTGATTATCCGAGTACAAAACAATTCACTTGCTACATACTTGCTATTTACTCATGGACATGAGTGCATAAAGTTAAACTATTTACCGATTTCCTAAGATTGCCTAAGTTAAGGACCTGTAGCTACAATTTCAACGGGTATAGATTTACCTGCATTGGGTATGTTTGATTACCTACAATTTCAACGGGTATAGATTTACCTGCATTGGGTATGTTTGATTACCTACAATTTCAACGGGTATAGATTTACCTGCATTGGGTATGTTTGATTACCTACAATTTCAACGGGTATAGATTTACCTGCATTGGGTATGTTTGATTACCTACAATTTCAACGGGTATAGATTTACCTGCATTGGGTATGGATTTACCTACAATTACTTGGGAGCGTAACCTCCTACAGATAGCTAGAAAACCTTTTTGGTGCCTTGAACTTAGTGCAATCAATATTCATTTTATGAGTTTTGCTTATGGTCAGATTCATTTTTATGGCGACATCGCCATGGCTACATTATCACTCTTACCTTTATATAGCAGTATTGCTACATTTATCTTTGAATCTAGATGCAAGTACTACCTTTGTTCACGTAAACATATTACATTTGGCAGTGGGTTGTAAACACACAGGTTACAAGTCTCTTATGGCGGGACTTGGAACTGAGTGGATTTACGATGCCTTTGCTGGGAAATCTTTATTTCAATGCATTACATTCTTTTTCACAAGACTCTATGAACTCACCAACCATTGTGTTGACACTTTAGCATGTATTTTCAGGTTTTAACCAATGGCACGCTACAGGAGGTTTTGGCAGGGCAGGGCATGGTCATAGAAGACTCTGATTATTCATTTGGGGACCGTTTTTAACTATTTTAATGGCCTACTTCTGCATTACTTTAAACGATGTAAATTCATACTTTTGGTTAAACAATTTTATTTTAAATGATTCAAGTGCAAACCATTTTTGAACTAGTGTTGTGATAACAATTGAGTTACACCCCAGCTACATGTATGCTTCCGCTGGACCCGATTTTGGGGGTGTGACAGATTGGTACCAGAGCTTTGGCTATAGCGAACTAAGTGTTTTTAAAACCTAGACTATAGCTACTTTCAAGAAAACTTAACCCTATGACCGTCACGTGCCTGCCTGCCAAGCTGAAGCCTCATTTGTGGTTAGTTGCTGACATAGGTGATGAGATTTGTGTCTCATTATCTGATATATTATATTCATTTATTATAGTTGTTTACTATAATTGTCTTTCATATAAGCATGTTCACGTATCATATATATCACCGCATTATGTTTTTCCTTGCATAGTTTCATCATTTGACCTCGAGTTTGGTCATTTGCTTTTGTCTTTCAGAACGTCTTGGTATTTGTGAAGGACATAGTCTTAGTATGACTGAGCTGAGTATTTCAAAATTCATGGAACCTCGGTGGAATATAGACTGGTCATCTATATTCAACCCGGGATAGTGAGATATAGGCTGACCACCTATGTCTGACTCAGAAATGAATTTTGCAACACTGAGAATGGTTATAATAAAATTCTGTCTGGATTGAATCCTTTACTCATTTTCCAAATGTTTCATGCATGTGTGAGTATAACCTCGTTGTCAGAACATTCATACTTTTTATCACTTCGTGGATCACCGCTTGGAAGCATGTCAATTGATCATTTCATCTCATGAACATTCACGTCTATGCATTATACACTTACATCACGGTATTTTCTTTTATCACAATATCATTTTGTCGCAGTTGTCACAATCTCTTCCCTTCTCACCATCACTATCATTTCCTTTCCCATCCCCATATATATAAGGAATTAGCTGACACTTTATGGATTCCTATGCCACTTATCACACACTACTCCCTATATTGATAAGTGGATATTATCAATGACCTCCCTAGGAAAGACTTTCCATACCATCTATAAGGAGAATCTCTCGGTACATTAAGATCGTTCAAAACTCAACATAAATCTCAGGATATCACAAAACAATTCGAACCCCTATCACTGGCCTGATCGCCAAAAATTCCACCATCTAGAAAGTATTGGCTTGACTGAATTACAGGATTATTTTCGATACGAGTGCTCACTAAGCAACACCATAGAGATAAATTCAACCTCTTAACCGAGACTATAGATTGAACATGTCCTCACCAATAGACCTTATCCAAACCTGTTAGACACCTATGCCTTTGTGCAGACATACATACCTGACTATTTTATCCTCTTAATACTTTCACTTTTAAATGGATTTTTCTCCAAACTACAGTTATACAAAACATATATCTTGTAAGAAATACTTTTCTGAGGCACTTATTTTGATAAACAAATTCCTTTTGGTTAATCCTTTACAAAACTATTGAATTGTTAGGAAATTTTAAACATCGATCTTTGGCAAACCACATTATCCACCTTTATTGAAAACTGTCCTATCTTGCATAACTATTAAATTTGGAAACATCAAGAAAAATGTTACTTGGAAAGCCGTTTGCTTAAACTTGTAGATTCATTTATTCGGGGAAGGTTTATGAACAAAACACAATCTCAAAACAAACTTTGAAAAAAAATCAATCACTATATTACATTACTTATACATTTAGGATTTGGTGATTAATGACATAGAGCTTGGGGAAAATCTTAGTAATGGAGACTAAGCATCGTAAGTGGAGAAAGACTCAATTTATGACATCCTGCGGAGGATCTCAACCTTATCCTAATCTATTATTTTCAACAACACCCTTTGACGGACTTAACCATGTAAGTTCTTCCACAAGATTCATGATACCCATTTCAATTATTTCTAATAGAGGAATTCAATTCACCTCAAATACCTAGTGATTACATTAAGATTTCTTTGGAACCACACCACCTATCATCTGCAGACCAATGGTCAGAATTAGAGAACAATTCAAACATAGGGAGATAGGCTCAGAGCATGAGGGATTGACTCAAGAAATGGTTGGACTAACCAATTACCATAAATCAAATTCAGTTGCAACTATAGTTATCGCGCGAGCGTAGAGACTACACCATTTGGGGCACCCTATGGTCGAAGTGCCAACATTCATTGACGGTTTGAAATTTGGAAAAGCCCAACTCACTAGTCCAGTAAGTATTCATGAAATAACCAGAAATTTCCTACAAGTCAAGAATCAGTTACAAGTTCAATAAGTTGTAAACCATTAAAACTTCATGTTGTTAGACAGAGTTATGTTGAAAGTTCTGCCTAGGAAAGGCATGATATCATTCAGAAAACTTGGAAAGTTAAACCCGAGATACACTGAACCATGTAATATTTCAGACAGAGTAGGCCTAGTGGCCGTCAGACTTAAGCCTTATTAGAGAACAACAGGACTATACAACCATGTATTATCATCTTTTCAGATTAGTTACTCATCATCCCATTTGGAAAGGAATCCAACCCAAAGTCAAACATAAACCTTGCAGGAGAACAAGTAGACATCATGGACAGTTAGGTCGAATAGTTGAAGCGAAGTCGAATTCCTATCGTTAGAGTTCGCTGGAATTCTCGAATATCATCACCTTTTCACCAATATGTTTTCAGAGACCAACATAAACTGAACTTCGGGACGAAGTTCCTTTTAGAGGGGAAGACTGTCACAACTCACCATTTCAGGTCATTTCCCGAACTTTGGAAAAACACTATTCATAAAACACTATTCATCAAAACACTATTCATCAGTTTACTATTCATCGTTTTCGAGGTCAGTTTGATATTCTGAGAAACTTTTGGGAAATTTACTATTCACTGAACACTATTCATTTCTGGAAAAGTTTTCACTACTCACTTGCATTACTCATTTCATCGTAAATTTAGTTTACGGGTATTCAAATTCGCGTAACCGGATTGGTTTAGGTGCGAATTCATTTCATTAGTGTTAAGAACACTGCATACGGACTGGAGATAGTCTGCATATCATCATAACAGCATTTTCATGTTATACTACTCTCAGGATTTTCAAATTTCTATATTCAGTACATTTAACGTTTTTACGTATAAGTATTTATAGTAAACGTTAACACCCGGTTTATACACGACGAATATATCTAAATATTCCCACAATGGTCCCGACATATTTTTATATCCATTTTAACATCATAAAAGTTATAACATTCAGTTACCCAGTATTTTGGAAATTTATTTTATTTATAACGTACGCGTATGAATATAACGACGGTTTTCGTGAAAACTAAACAATAATCACCCGATCACTCAGTAAATGTACCCAACATAATTTTAACATTTTTATAACTTTATTTTGACAAGTTTAGTCATTATTTCATATTTCATATTTTTACGATACCCGAATTTACGTTTCGCGACTTAACAGTTTACGGTTTGCGATTAACGGAACCAAAACCGACTCCGTGGACTAGATAATACTCAAATTTTCTACATCCTCTTCCTAAATTCAGCATGTGCCGCCCCTCCCCATCACAAGTTACTTGACATTGATTAAATATTTACCAAATTGCCATTTCCTAGAAAAATATCTAGCTAAAACACTTTAAACACTACACATTTTATTTTTTTGGATCAAAAACTCATTCTCTTCATCCCTTTCACCATAACCACGACCCAACATCCATTTCAAGATCAAGTGATCATTTTCCATAAAGTAAAACACAAAACTTGTTCATTTTACAAGCCTAATCAAGAATCAAGCAACAAAAACACAAGAACATCAAGCATAATCATCCAATAATCATCTCATTTTGTCAAGTAAGTTTTCATCTTTATTTTTTCATGGATCATCCTATTTTTACATGTATTACATAAGTATCATGCTAAAAACCATGTACAAGTAGCTATACCACACTTTATTTTGGCTAAAAAGAAACATACAAACCCTAATTTTTTTTGTTATGAATCCCCTTGCTCTAATAACTTGGTTAGGAGTCCATGGCACCCTAAGAAGGTGTATGGTAAGATTAGATTAGTCATGTGGTGATTACAAGAGGTTTGGTGATGGTAGAAATTAGTTTTTAACCTTGGAAACTTGATTTGGAACCTATTTTAGACATGCTGTCCCGTTTTATAAAAATCTGGAAAATCAGTAAACACCAAGGAAACTTTGGCAAAATTTTTAGAAAATACTTTCAAAAACGAATCCGTAGGCGAAAGAACGGATTAAAAAGAGTTTATAACGAAGAAGTTATGATTTTTGCAAGATTGTAGACGAAAAGTATTTTTTCTGAAAATGTTGCTGTTGGACGTTTTTCATTGGACAAAAAGAGACTTTAGACGTAACCCGGAGGAGCCGAGCTTTCCAAAATATATTACTACATACTAAGACGAAACCGTGGATATAAAGAACAAGTAAAACGGACAAGTAACGACAAAGATATACTCGTTTGAATATCGGCTAAAATCATTTTATATTGACAGCTTTTAATATAATTTGGCACAAAAACTACGAAGTACATTTATAAGCTAGAAGTAATATTAAGTACCAAGCTTTATAACTAATGTAATATTAGTTATTACGAGTATATTTTCATCATTTCAAGGATTACAACCCGAGTATTTCAACGCTAACATGAAAACATACGATATATATATATAAGTATATATATTGCAACTAGCTTATTTTATTTTCTAATAGCAATATTTTTCCAAATTCTTGGATTATATATTTTGATAACACAAGTGTTTTTCCAAAGGGTAGAGTGGTATAGGAAACATGTGCATGGACATTCATAACATCATTTCATGATCTAAAGTAGATCGTTCATCATTCATATTAGGTTGCGGCTAGTGTGCGCGCCTTGTTTTTCAGCTCATTACATGTTCATGGTACCATCATATCAGGTGAGTCATAGCCCCTACTCTTTTAAATTGTTTTACAAACTCTTTGGGGGAGAATACATGTTCGTTTTACTTAAACGCATTACTTACTTTACATGGTTGATTACTCAAACATTTTCAGCTTTATCTAAATACTTGTTTGATTATCCGAGTACAAAACAATTCACTTGCTACATACTTGCTATTTACTCATGGACATGAGTGCATAAAGTTAAACTATTTACCGATTTCCTAAGATTGCCTAAGTTAAGGACCTGTAGCTACAATTTCAACGGGTATAGATTTACCTGCATTGGGTATGTTTGATTACCTACAATTTCAACGGGTATAGATTTACCTGCATTGGGTATGTTTGATTACCTACAATTTCAACGGGTATAGATTTACCTGCATTGGGTATGGATTTACCTACAATTACTTGGGAGCGTAACCTCCTACAGATAGCTAGAAAACCTTTTTGGTGCCTTGAACTTAGTGCAATCAATATTCATTTTATGAGTTTTGCTTATGGTCAGATTCATTTTTATGACGACATCGCCATGGCTACATTATCACTCTTACCTTTATATAGCAGTATTGCTACATTTATCTTTGAATCTAGATGCAAGTACTACCTTTGTTCACGTAAACATATTACATTTGGCAGTGGGTTGTAAACACACAGGTTACAAGTCTCTTATGGCGGGACTTGGAACTGAGTGGATTTACGATGCCTTTGCTGGGAAATCTTTATTTCAATGCATTACATTCTTTTTCACAAGACTCTATGAACTCACCAACCATTGTGTTGACACTTTAGCATGTATTTTCAGGTTTTAACCAATGGCACGCTACAGGAGGTTTTGGCAGGGCAGGGCATGGTCATAGAAGACTCTGATTATTCATTTGGGGACCGTTTTTAACTATTTTAATGGCCTACTTCTGCATTACTTTAAACGATGTAAATTCATACTTTTGGTTAAACAATTTTATTTTAAATGATTCAAGTGCAAACCATTTTTGAACTAGTGTTGTGATAACAATTGAGTTACACCCCAGCTACATGTATGCTTCCGCTGGACCCGATTTTGGGGGTGTGACAACATTAAATCTTAAACATTACAATACGAAATATAAAAAAACTTAAAATAAAATTACAACGATTAAAAAAAACCCGAAACATAGGAAATTTAAACCATACGAATTACAAATACTTATTCATCGTCTTTGGAATATTCTTCTTCCTGTTGTTGTTGTCGTTGAAGATGTTTCTGCCAAACATGCTCCATAAGGTCTCATTGGAGTTGAGTGTGCGTTTCTTGGTCGCGCATTTCCCTTGCCTTGCGACGCTGGGTATCACATCTGTCGACCCATTTTTCTTGCCTCAAGCATAGTGACGGATCCACCCACATTATGCCATACTCACGTTGTTTAAACTTTTGATCTTTTAAAATCATGTTATGCAAAATAATGCAAGTATATATGACTCTTTGTATCTTGACAATTTCATGTTGGCATGCCGGTTATTGTACGTCCTTGAAGCACACCAAAAGCTTGTTCGATATCCTTTCGTGCACTTTCTTGTTTCATTTTAAAATAACTATGTTTTTCGTCAGTCGTTGCCGAGAAGGATTTGACGAAAGTTGCCCACTGTGGGTTAGGAGGCTAACGTCTCGCGTTAACGCACCTTTAACCTGGACAAACGGTGTGGCTAACGCACCCTTAACGCGGGTTTAGCGTTAGGGTTGCTGATGCTCTTAAAAGTAACAATTATTTGACTTCGTTGATACATACAAAATTGAATTGTAGAACTACATATACGCATAATTATGCATATAGAATGTTGTAACATATGTATTAATGAAGTAATATTGTGGTGTGTGAATAAAAAAAATGGTGTAAGTATCAACCCCATTTGAAAACAATAAATGACCTATACCTAATTTTGAAAACAATAAATGTCCTAGGAAATTAAGTTTGTGTATAAATGTGATGGAACGCATCTCCAAATAATCACATTTCAGTTTTCACTCACACATTATTACATTATCTCTCTCACTATAATCTCCCGCATAAGAAAAGGTATTCATTATCTGTTGATACCTTTAGTTGAGTCATTGTGCATGTGAAAAAATTTTGTTTAAATACTTACTATTATTAATATTGCAGATGCAGCACGCCCGGAAGTATCCTCATGAGAATGAGTCACAAGCTATCTCGAACCCACAATTTAAAGGAAGTCAAAGGATTCAAGATCTAGTTAATCGTAATTGTTTCTATA
Source organism: Artemisia argyi (assembly GCA_030686995.1). Classification (NCBI taxonomy): domain Eukaryota; kingdom Viridiplantae; phylum Streptophyta; class Magnoliopsida; order Asterales; family Asteraceae; genus Artemisia; species Artemisia argyi. The sequence continues at coordinate 23,555,321 of CM060687.1, read as the reverse complement.
CGTTAATCCTTTATTCATTTTACTGATATTTATTACCACAATTAATGTTGCATTATTTAATTCCATTTCTCTTGGAAATAGCACAAGAAAATGGCAAAGATGCATATTTGAATCTTTACTCAGACGAAACTCAAATTTTAGTTTTAATATATGTAAAAGTAAATGTGATGGCATTTGTTAAACAAATCGAAATGTAAATGTTGGTTTCGATTTGAAATGATCAATTGGAATTGATTGGTCAATCCAAACTGATCTGGATTTAACAAAAGGGCAATTATTTCAAGATATAAAATACAGGACTGAAAACATGTAGAAAAAACATCTCTATCCCACTATCTTTTTTAATTTTCATATTTGATCTTGTCATATATGTCTAGATTTGTATATTAGTAAATTGCATAAATCGTCCATGTCGTATGTTTAAATTGCATGTTTGTTCCCTACCATTTAGAACGTGCAAGCACCATCCCTGTGGAGATTTTTTGGTTCGATTTTGGTCTTCGTTGAATGACTAATAAATTACCTTTGTTGTTTTTCTCTTAATTTACATTTGAATTTCAAGTTATCATTTTTTTAAAAGAATTAATTTCATATATCACCCTATTTTCATGATTAATTTCATATATACCCAAATTGCAATTATTAAATTTATAATATACAATGTTTTTAATACATGTTTGAGTATATATGAAATTTTCAACTAAAATGAAGAGAGATATGAAATTGCCTCTTCTAAAAAATAAGAGAACATAAAGAACACTACTTATCAAACTTTTGTCAGATACTCAGATTAAGTTTAGGGTGTGTTAGTATGTTCTTGATGTTTTATCATTTTTTCTTAAAAGAAAAGCTGAAATTCATGTCTAAATTTAAGAGAAAGAAGACACGAGTAATTTATTCATTTAACTTTGAAGCGAGGACCAAAACCAAACAAAATTTTTTTCACAGGGACAATGCTTGCACTTTTGAAATGATAGAGACTGAACTTGCAATTTTAACATACCACATGAACTATTTGTGCAATTTACTCTAAAAGTAATATTCAAATGTTAGATCATATTCAATACTAACTACGTAGTATTTGCATTACAACAAGAGAGAGAAAAATACCGCGAAGAGAGAAAAAAATACCTGGAAATTTATCTCCCTCTATACGAAGCATCGATAAGATGTGATTGGAAAGCCACTGAAGCCATTTTGGACAAGAACCCAAATTATCCGGATTTGTTAAGCCGTAGAATCACCAAAAATGGTGAAACCGCACTTCATATTGCAGCATCAGTAAAAGGTCCCAAAAAGGTGGTCCAGTTTGTTAGAAATCTGGTGGGAAAAATGAAAGAAGAGGACTTGGAACATGCAAACAATAATCAGAGCACCGCCCTCTATTTAGCATCTGTAGCTGGAAACATTGAAACTGTTAAGATTATGATGGAAACACACCCGACCTTGGACACGATCCCTGGTGATAGAGGTATGCCACTGTATGCGGCCGTGTTATTTGGGAATAAGGATGTGGCAACGTATCTTTATGAAAGTTCAAAAGAATTGACTAAAGTTGGCTGGAATCCTGAGAATCGTAGTCAATTTCTTGAGAAATGTGTGGAGAGTGACATGTTTGGTAAGCATTTGCTTTCACTTAGATGTTGGACTTTTGGTACTCCTTACCAGAGATTAGTTGTTTATTTTGGAGGGTTACGACTTGCGGATTTACTTCGTATTTATTTTACATATGTTACGATCTGAATGATTGTTTGGACATGTGTAAAAACTTATCAATATTATTATACTATTTTTGAAATGACAGAAGAATAATTCAACTTATGTCACTTAATAAGAAAAGCCAGTGTTATTATTATTATTATTATTATTATTATTATTATTATTATTATTATTATTATTATTATTATTATTATTTTAATTTCATTTTGTATTTTGTGGTATAATTTGACCAACCTAATTAACTAATTTTCATATATTTTCCAGATATTGCAATACAAATAGTGAAAAAGTATCCGGAACTTGCAAGGAGCACAAATTTGCTTGGACTTTTAGCCCGAAAGCCTGAAGCATTCCATGAAAAGAAATCTTTAAATACAGAATCAAATATCATAAAAAGAACCATCAAATCAGGTAAACATCCTTAGGCATCAGCATTTCATGTCATCCATGCAAAGGACTTTTCTGACTCTTTTGCGCTACAAAATAAATGTCATATATACATACTTTTCTTCACAATTTTATAAAAAGTATGTGAATTTTTATTAGTTTAATAACACTTCATGATGTGTAAAAAATTATATACATCCATAAGTGTAAAAAAAATTTGTACAACAAAAGATTTTTTAGACTTACAATCGTGTTAAAGAAAAGTTTACACTTTTAAGTGGGGAGAGTTCTAAATTTCTCCACTTCTCCACACTTATAGGTGTAGAAATCAATTATAACACTCAATTTCTCCACACTTCTTATAGTGTGGGCAAATTTGGTGTTACAACTAATTCACACACTTAAGAGTGTGGAAAATTTCTACACATTATTAAATGTTAAGAAGCTAGTAAAATTTTGCGCATTTGTTTAAATTGCAGAAAGTAAAGTGTGTACACGTAAATATATTTTTTGTTGGTGCAAGTTAAACGATTTTAAAATAAGTTGAAAATTCATGGATATGTGTTTTTTTGGGTTATATTATGTTTTGTAGAAATTTGATTTTTAAAATCTTCGTTTGGAATTTAGTTTAGATATTAGCTTTTTATATATTGATATAAATAACACTTTAAAAATGTGTAAAATTTTATGGGTTTATTAACGTTTGATAATGTGTAAAAATTGGTTGCAAATATAAGCTTGCAAAATTTCTAAAAGATAAACAATTTTGTACACTTATAATTGTATTGAAAGAAAGTTCACACTTGTATATGTAGAGAAATCTAAATTTCTTCACACTTAAAAGTATGAAAATCAATTGTAACTTTTAGGTGTGGAGAAAATCAAAATTTCTTTACAATTAAAAGTGCGATTTTTTTTTATATAATTACAAGTGTGGAAAATCTTTTGTGTTATATATATGTATATATATATATATATATATATATATATATATATATATATATATATATATACACACACACATTACAAGAAAAAAGCCCTTTAGCGACTTTTTTAGCGACCTATTTTATGATTGCGACTTTAGGTGATGGGTCGCTGTAAAAGAGTCGCAAATTTTTTGCGACTCGTGACATGTGTCGCTAAAAAGAGCAACTAGTATAACGACTTCATAAAATAAGTTGCTATAAATTTGCGACTTCAGTATTTCTTGTCGCCATTTGCATTGCTGTTTCAAAAAGATGTTGTCATCTAAGTCGCTTAACGCGACGCTATTTCTGTAAAAGTCTCTATTTAAGTCGCTATATAGCGACTTAATTATATATATATATATATATATATATATATATATATATATATATATATATATATATATATATATATATAGGGGATAGCTTAACTATAATTTTGTAACCAATTGGCTACAATCCTTTACAAAAAATATACTAGCAATGAATCAAGGACCCCCAGTTTATAGTGCAAAAATGTAGCCAATTAGCTAAAAAAAATTGTGTGTATATATATATATATATATATATATATATATATATATATATATATATATATATATATATATATATACTATTTATAAAGAGTAAATGGTCAAAAAGTCAAGAAGTGAAAAAAGTAAAAAACTTAAATTACCCTTAATTAATGCATTTAACACTCTTTAATACCTCTTATTTAAAACTTAATCAAAACTTAAATGAAAACATGGAAACTTACATTACACATTCAATTTTTTTGTCAATTTAAAAACATGAAAAGTTAAATGAATAATTAATAAATGAAAACATAAAAATGCAATCTTTTGAAAACCGGGTTCGAAATCGACCCGGTCGAGTCACCGGGCACCGGGTCAACCGGTTCGACCGGTTGGACCGCCGGGTCAAATTGGTATTCAATTTATTATTATTTTATTTTTTTTTACCGGGTCAACCGGTTCGACCCCCGGGACAAACGGTTCGACCACCGGGTCAACCCGGGTTTCTATTAAATTTTTTTGAAAAAATGAAACCCGGCCGGGCTTCGAGAACCGGGTTGACCCTGGTCACTCAAAACCCGGCGGGTCACACCGGTTAACCCGGGTTGTTTTGACCCGTTTTTTCAGCCGGAACTGGTCGAACCGGTTAACCCGGCCGGGTCGACCCGGGTTTCAAAACCTTGTAAAAATGTAAAATTGTTTTGTCAACTTAAGAATAAATACACACGTATATAAAAATAAACTTTTAAATAGTAGATGAGTAGCCGTACATAGAAACGGAATTTTATAGCGGCAGAAAATTATAGTGATATTTTGGTTACACAAAACGTTACACAAACCACTTAACCAAAATATCATTATAATCAAATTCCGCTATAAAATCCCGTTGCTATGCACGGGTACTCGTCTAGTGTATATATATATATATATATTGAAGAATTTTTACCAGCTTGAAGCTAATTTATCAAACTTTTACTGTAAAGGTTTTGTTAAAGCTTTCCCCATAATACACGCTTTTTATAAGACTTCATATAATGATTAATTTCCTGCTTTCAGTTTCTGCATTCATTGGTGATAAGGTGGGAACTCCTGTGAAAAAAAGTGACGCACTATCATTACTGAGAATCCTTTGGGAAGATATTGTGAATCTGCCTAGGTGGAAAATGGATAATATACTTAAAGGGCCACCAGATTTGATTCAGAAACCCACCGGTTCTGGAAGGATCGTTCAAACTATACAGCTAAAACAACTCATTGTTTATCATCTTGACAAACTGGTTGCAGAAACCCAGACGCTAGGGAAAGGCACACTAACAGTTCAAAAGCTAAAAGATATTGTATCTAATCATGTTGTAAACATGCATGTTGAAACCCAGAGCTTAATCAAGCAAGAGAATACAACAGACGAAGATCAAGCTCTGGATTTACAAAAGCTCATTTCAGAATATATTGTGAAATTACATGATGCAACCAAAAAGATTTCCACCATTAAAAGTGATTATCAACAAGCTCAGAAAATACTTACATCAATTTTCAAAGAGATTAGTAAAATGCGTGCTGAAGCAATGATAACAGATATAAGAGAGATAAGAGACACACGGACACGGTACTCTTCTCGGGTTATGTTTATTGCCGCAGAAGTGGGCAATACTAACTTTTTACTTGAGCTCATCCGCAGACAACCAGATCTAATATGGCAAGTAGATGATAACGGGCTAAGTATATTTCACGTTGCTGTCAAGCATCGCCATGAGAGTATCTACAATCTACTTTACGAGATAGGCTCAAAGAAGGATATGGTAACTCCTATCATAGATAAAGACGGAAACAATATGTTGCATTTAGCAGCAATGAGTACCAGAAAAAAGAACCTTGAGAATGTAATAGGAGCTGCACTACAGATGCAACGAGAACTATTATGGTTTAAGGTAGAAAATTTCCTCTCCAGTTTCTCCCATAAACTTTTCTATATACTTATAACCATAAGTCGTTTATGACTAAATTAGTTCTTTTGTGTTGCAGGAAGTCGAACGTATGGTCCCTCCTTTTTTAAGAGAAAAGAAGAACAAAGACGGTTTCACCCCACGTGAGTTATTCACCTTGGAACACCAAAATCTTATTGAACAAGGCGAAATATGGATGAAATCAACGGCTAGTGAATGTATGGTTGTGGCAACACTTATCGCCACGATAGTTTTTGCTGCGGCTTTTACAGTTCCAGGTGGATACAATCAAAACGATGGTATCCCCATGTTCAAATGGAAACTGACCTTTGTGATCTTTGTAGTTGCAGATGCCATATCCTTGTCCTTATCATCAGCTTCAATACTCATATTTTTTTCTTTTTTCACATCCCGTTATGCCGAACATGATTTCGTGGCATCATCACCGACGAAACTGATGTTAGGTCTAGTAACACTATTTCTCTCTATCGGAACCATGCTGGTCACTTTTAGCGTCAGCTTCTTCGTGCTATACCATAAAGAAATGAAATGGATACCTATCTTTGTCAGCCTTTTTGCTGTCATACCAGCCATCCTATATGTTGCACTACAATTTCACCTGTTGGTCGATGTAGTTCGCTCAACACATGGTGGTAAATACCTCTTTAAGCCGAAAAAACAAGTTCTTTTCTACTACGAAAAACCCCAAAATCCCCAAGATCTAACCCATATCACCTCCGAGTGGTAATATGTTTCACGTACTTTTTAAATGGCTGTAAGTTGGGATGATTATGAATCTTTCCAATGAGAATGTATGCTGTTTTAGTACTGATATTTCTTATTTTTACATTGTATCTTTAAGCAGTAATCAGACACTTTGTTGGGTAACTATTAGTACAAATTTCATGTTGAATGGTTTGAAGATTTATTCGTAAAGCACAATTAAGTTTTAGTTCTGCAAAACAGATTTAGAAAGAGAATTTAGAAAGAATACTAAATTCTTATCAAGAAGTAACAGATCGTCAATTCTTATCAACCGAACCTTATTTCACTTCAAAAGCCTTTTTTTCACCATTAAAAAACCTTCAAAATCCTTCATTACTCTATCATTTTGATTTCTAATTTCAATTCTAACCCGACTAATCGTTTCTGAATAACGATAGGATTCCTCCTATCGGTTTGAATTTTCATTTTTGGACCTGTTTTACTCGATTAATTAGCTCAATACCTAATTCTGATATAGCTAGTATGCTTTTGTTAATGAATTGATAGTTATGTGAATCATGTCTGTTAACAAAATCCAAAAGAAAAATTAGAATTCCAAATAGATATGAGGACTCTATTGACAAGTTTTTAATAGTTGAGGGACTATTTTTGTAAATATTTGTAATTCAGTTAGTAGTTAGCTAGGCGCCAAGGCGCATCATCTCTGTTTCTATAATGATGTAAGAGGTGGAGAAGGTGTTTGTGGAAATGCTACAAGTTGTTGGAGTTTATGGATATATAATAATAAACGTATGTCTAGAATCGAACTCGAGACCTCGGGATTGCACACATTACGTATGAAGGAATTAATGAATAATAATTAATATATAAAATGTTATGTATATTTAATTATTAGAAACACAAAATAATGACTAACGATCGTTAGAAGTTAACGGAATTGGCTAACTATCGTTAGGTATCAAAGAACAAGGACTAGAGTGAAAATTGGACACGAGAAGGATCCGGAAGGACCCTTGGGCCTTAGGCCGGTCGTGGATGGGTAGGGGAAACCCTAACTCACTCCAACTTGTCCTCCAAGTTTCACTTAGTATAAATACAAGGCTTAGGGGTTCATTCTTGGTACCTTTTGTGCACTAGCTATAACCCTAAATCTTGTTTTCTCTCCTCTTGTTCTTTGGCCGATCGTACACCCCTTCACAAGGGTCGATTGGTTTGTTTTTTACTAAACAAACTTTTGTGTTTACATTAACTAGCATTAACATTAATTCGGTTATAGTACGTGTGTACAAGAACGAGGTAACAACACACTATTGTTGTTATCAAGGGATCGATTAACAAAACGGTAAGGGGTTAATCATTGATCCATATCAACCCTAATTAGGGTTCTTCATATTGTTCAAGACAATTGCTTTTGATTCTTGTTCGGGCTAGAATCACCACAGTACGTTCCTATTTAATTTATGTTAATCTTTTATATGTTATAGATGTTCCTACGCTTCCGCATATGTGTTTATCTATTTATATGATTGTCATGATACTAATATTCTAACAGTGGTATCACGAGCTTGCTATAACATGTAATTGATTACATAAAACACATAAAAAACGAATTTTTGATTGTTTTAGATACATGTTAGGTTATTTTTATAGATCTAGGGTTCTTTGAATTTCCTAAACCCTAAAAATTTAGGGAGGGGGTCGATTACCTCTTTATCCAAATTAGGATTTGTGGTTTTTAATATTAATTGGATTAGAAACCCTAGGTTGCCTACATGTTTATGTGTTATTTGGGCGTATCCTATGACCTAATTGGTAATTGTTATGCTTTGTTCCATGACGAAACATGCATGTTAGTCATAGGTTATTAATTGTTTTTAATTGTTAAGATATGTCACAAGTTTTAGATAGATCTATATCGGGGAAGACCCCATAATTATTAAAATCAATTTATGTGCTATGTGGTATGTGATTGACTTTGGCCTACGCAATTGATTCGTCAATGTATGTGGCTCACTTCCATTAAGAGGTGAAGGCCCTAGTTAATTATATGCATATTGAAACCTATTATTAATTTTATTAGGATCTTTTCTAATCAAGATTGCATGTGGCTAATTGTTTCACCTTATAATTGTTATGTTTATTAGTTGTTTTGATTTGTCTTTGATTACTTGTTTTAATGTTTTATTTTGTCGGACATGATTGTAAGCAATAAAAGGGTAAGTTTTACAAAGAAAATAAATTGGACTAATAATGGTGAAACTTTAAGTGATAAAGATTGAATCTTGCGGAGTCTTATGTGCCAACAACGGTTCGCTTCGCACGGTAATTCACTCCAAGGCGAGACTAGCAAGATTCATACTTTGTTACATGTTTTAAGATTTAATCCAAAAACTTTGACTTTATTGATGTTTTGTACAACATGTTTTTAAAAGTAACTCCTTTAAGACAAATTCATAGTCGTGATAAGAAGGCTTGGACAGAGCCTTAGAGTCTGTCTTGGTTATCACACTTACGAATACGTCTTAAACGATTTTCTTATAAATTCATTCTTGTACAAAGTCATCTTAAGGTAATATTACCTCAAGTAAAACTTTTTGTATTAATCTTAAGAATTGAAAAAAATAAAAATAAAAATAAAATAAAATAAAATAAAAAAAAAATTGAAAACTTATGTTATAAAGATGAGTGCATGCATCTTTATACATGTTTTGATGTTCACATCAAAAATTTATACCCTAAAAATTTAAATTACATGCCATCTAACTATAAGAAACACTTGAAGTTATTATTTAGTAAACGTGAGACGCAGGCTCAATTTTAATGACAAGGAAAATTTCCGAGTGTGCGTGAGACCACACATGGAGAATTTGCAGTTTCTAAGTTAGACGACTTAATTAAGTTGATGCATGAGACCTAGAACTTAAGGCATGAGATGGGATGAAACATGCTTACATGGCAAATTGATGAATCAATTTGATGTAATTCCCATAATGATCTAGGAATTGGAAAATTGTTTGCCAATTATTGTTCGACTAATTACCATTTTTAATACTTTCACCACTAGCAGATCAACTGATGTGGTGGAATCTATGTAAAGTTGGATCCTAGATTTTCAAGAAAACATGTTGGTTATATGAATATATCCTTGGGTATTATGTCTTCTTGAGAATTGATTATCGAAAATACTAAAATTGAATTTTGTAAATTCTTTTAAATGTATAAATGCAACATTAAAACCGTAAACGTAAGTTATTCTTTTATCAAGTAAATTGATCTACACCCGTATGGGTTTTTGCTTAGAGTCAATTTTACTAAAAGAATAAACCAAGTCTTTTTTCCATAAGGAGAAGTGTATGACTTAATCCTATTCCTTTTCATGAATGAGAAAGGTTTAATACAAAAATTAGAAGAGTCTAAATTCTAAACTCATAGCAAAATTTAATAGTAAGATTAATTGCATTTTATGAGTTGTTAAATTAGAAGCTAGACTGATTACTGCACAATGGTAAAAGACGAATTAGATTATCTTATCTAGTTGTTTTAATTTGATCATTTAAAGATACTACATACAATTGTTGGAATGGTAGATCTATATAGGAAGAAATTGCATGTCCAACTTTTTCAAGTTAATAGTTTGGAATGTGATGAATCACATTTACATAGTAGAATACATTCTTTTAGAACCTATATATAATTGTTAGAATGGGTTTTCTTAAAAGATGTAGGAAAGTAAATAGTACACTATTTGCTTTCACTGATTAATGAAACATTCACAATGTTGTCAAATTCAGTGGGAGTATTCTGTTCTTATGGCTGAATAAGGGATTATTGTAATGTTCTCTAATTCAGTGGGAGTTATAAGACTTATTGTCTTAATTGTAACTCAGATTATCTTTTGAATATCTCAAGATAATTACTTTCCAAATATAGACACTAATATTATCAAGGATAGTCATGTGCGTTTCCTTGATTGATTGAGTAAACTCTATATCTACTACTTATGCTAATGACACAAATCATATTGTTCATATTAACAAACGCGTGCGTGTTGTTTATGTGGTACATGATGTTGTTCCATGCACAAGTGGGAGAAATCTTAATTGTGTGCAAAGTACAACACATAAGAATATGATTTAACGGATTCTCTTAACTGCAAAGTAAGAGACTATAGTTCTAACATGATTAATATACATCTAATCTAAGAAACACCTGGTGTTGAAATTTAGTAAACGTGAGACGCAAGCTAAATATTAACAACAAGGTGAATTTTCATGTATGCTTGAGACCAACATGGATAATTTACTGTTTATAAATTAGACATCTATTAGAACATGTGTCAATAACATTACTACTTCAACTTTAATATTTATGTGTTATTGGAATGATATAAATGCATGAAGTAATATAATACTACTTCAATAATTATGTACTCTTAGAATGACATAAATAAATGAAGTAGTGTGTTAACTTGAAAATCTTATTGAAACCAAATGATGGTGTTCATGATTACTTTAACTATGCATGTTTATACTTTGTTGTATAGTTATAAACATGAAGTCTTTTAAGTATTACAAGACTTATAATAAAGTAAGACATTAGCTTGTTATTGTTTTTCAATTAAGACATATACAAGAAGTCATTGAGATAATCAATGATTAATAACGTATAGTGGGATTATAACACGTTCATGTTTTGATAAGACATAAACATGAAGTGACTTGGTCAAAAGTACTTGTGTTATATAAAGCATGCAATGGGTTTGGAAATACTATTATACTATTAAGTTGACTTAGTTGGTAAATAGGTATACCAAAAGGATTATAGTTATCTTACATATTGTTAGATTTCCTTACAATATTTACTCTAATGAAATACCACATTTTTATAGTATGTTCTATTAGGGAAATCAAACTCTTATTAGATTGTTTGATTGAAGATAACTATGACTTCTTTTCTTCCAAAAGTTATCAAGGTTAGAAAATTGAGTATGGATTGAAAATACTTGATTAGACTCCTAGAAGATTAATAAGACTCTATTGAATTATGAAATGTGATGAATCACATTAAGTCTTAAATTGGAGTTCTGAATTTGTTAAGCTACTTTTGGGTAAGGCATTAACAAAAGAATGTCAGGAACTGTCAATATGTATTTGTAATATCCCAAAAAGAGAATATTGTATTGTCTCTTTAATTGTTAAATATCTATAGATAGTCTATATATTACTAAAAGCAAGTGGGAGTATTTATCTTGAAGAGATAGAATTACAAGATACATAATCTTCTAAAAACACACTAGTGAAAATCATGATGAGACTTATCATGTAAATGATAAACCTCAAGATGATGGAATTCTCATTCATATATCCACTTGGATATCTCAGATATTTAATTAATATGCTGATGATTATATGATGTAGTATTACCAAAATAATGAATTGGGTAAATTACTCATATTATGAATGTTATAGATGCTGTTCATAAAGATATTCAAATTTTGAAAAATTGGTTTATCTTAATTTTTAATGGTTAGAGAATGAAGATGCGATTATTCAAAGATGATGTAACCTTAGTGGTTTAAATCTTTGTGAAATAATCATATTAACAAAATTGTACACATATCTTAATGCATGTCTTATGACAAGATTATTAATCATATTTAAGCAATTAACTATGATTGAATACTCTTTCCTAAGCACATTAAAGATACAAAGATTGTAATTGTCACATTTATATGAATATGAAATTTGATAATGAATATCAAAACTCTTTCTTGAATGATTACTTGAGCGAGGAAGATAAGTAATCAAAAGCGATTTATGAATTCGAATAAATCTTTGGAAGTGTACAAAGTGCAAAAATTCATGAATGAATAAATGCATGCATCTAGGAGATTATTCTTATGTTTAATTACTAAATCAATATTTTGATTCATAATTGAAATAAGATAATTTCTAAGTATTCCTGAAAGCTAGTGGGAGTATTATGTTTGATTTACTAAATCATATATGTTGTATAACATATAAGAAGTTACATTCCATATAAGTAAATGTTAAGATTTAGTTTGGAATGAAACTGTATTTGAAAGATTAAGAAAATAAAACATACAACCTTGGAACAAAAGTTTATTATTTAATAAACATGTGAGGTAAATAATTCTAAATAAAATATGATATATTATTTTGAAAGACTAAATGAATATACATATTTGTAAAGATAGAACATGAATAAAATCTAAGTATGACTGAAGGATTTTTCATGTGCATCATATTATTGTTGTATCATGCTTAAGTGCTTAATGATTTGACAATGGTTGATATCCAATTGAAAGTTATTATATAACTTGTGTAATAGATATTCTAATGAAATATGTTTGAACTTAGAATAATGATCCTCAAACCTGGAAAGCTCCTTAAAATATTACACAATGGATATTAAGTTTACGGAATTTTAAAGAGCATATTGTGTTTTATACACAATGATGCTGGTTTAAATTGAGACGACACTCAATAACTAGTCATGGGAGGATTTCTTCCTTATTAATAGCCATGAGAATTAGTTGTGCTCAATTAAGATCGTAGTTGCATTATACATTATAGAACTAGAATACTTAAACTTTAAAAGGTTTGAAAGTTGATGCGTGGGAATCGCACCTTACTTTACCTCTCGAGGGATCTCGAGAAGCTTACAACCCCCACCAGGCAGTGTACCTGATCGTTGTAGTATAGTATAGTGACAAGTACCGGGGGATTGATCGTTCAGCTTAGGAATAGTGTCGCTAGGATTAGAAAACCTAATTAATAGTTCTAAAGGTGAGGGATGATTATTTTTGTATTTTTATATTTTTATGAAAGCAAGTAAAATCTCAGATTTTGGAAGAGTAGGCGGAATTAGTTGCTATTCAACTAACCCAAAACTAAGATGCAATCAAAATAAAATACTAAAAATGAAAATAAACTAATTATACTAAGGTTGTGAGCAGTAATTGGAGAAATTGTGTTTACTTATACTTTACTACTCCCTAGATATCTTTTACATGTTAATTACTTGTTATACTTGTATGGATGACGGATTGTATTCCTTAATACCATTCGTGGGGTGGCATACATAACTCCCCAACTCTATGAGCTCTTATCTCCTCCTACACCATGACCCAGCACAACTATAGGGATTGTAAACAGTGGCTCATGCATTAAATACAACCAATAAAGACCTAGTACGCCTCGGTTCATGTTTCTTAAGACGTTCAAGCATGTTACCATTTGGAGATCTGCCAGTTTTCTTAAGCCTAACATATAATATCATTCATCCAAAACAATAATAGACAAGTAATCAACACATAATCAACATCTAGGTTTCATTAGATCTAAGCAAACACAAAAGAGATCTAGCCTAGCATAGTAGAATTGAGACAAGAACAAGATATAAACAACCAACACATAGACATATTGATTGAATTGGAAGAACACTTATCTCAATTACAATGCAAGGTCTCAAGGGTTTGGAACCCTTGAAAAACCTGTAAAAGATACACCAAATTCGTCTTTAGGGTTTCACCAAAACTTCTCTCCCCTTAATGAAAAAAACTAGAAAACTATATATAGGAAAAGTAGGCTGACGGCGTCAAGAGTTACATGTGACGCCGTCACCTCGCCGCCATATACTTCCTCGGACGGCCTTGATCTACTTATGACGGCCTATGTGACGCCGTCATGAACCACGGTATTTTATTCTTGCCACTTTGACGCCGTCATGAGGGCGTTTGACGCCGTCACCACCTACGGTCTTTTAATCTTCATGTCTGACGCCGTCAAGATTTAACTCTTGACGCCGTCGCCTTGTATCTTCAGCATGGAAATTTGGTACTTTGCCGTTTTCTTCACTTTTATGCTCCAAAAACGTCCAAAATGGCTTCTTTTCCAGAATTCACTCTCCAAACACCTAAAATCACAAAAGGAACGATTTAGGGCAATATTTGATCAAATAAAGTCGGATTCGGGCTTAAATGACCCCCTAAAAACGGATCATTTTTCGCCTCATCATATACCCTTACACTTGAGATTTGCTTGTCCTCAAGCAAATGCGCTTTTATTCCACTCGAAAGACAAGTTAGGGGTCATTTAACACTAATATAAAAGTAATTACAACAAATAATCGTTCCACTAAAGACCAATAGACAAGCACGGAGGTCATACACTAGCACCTCACAAATAGTGTTTAGATACTCACATCTCTCGGGTGTAATAAAGTAATATAACATTATGGAAATGGAAGATATCTCTCACTACCTATCATAGCAAAATAGATTACCATAGGCTTGGGAAAGGATCAAACCTCCACCACATGGCGTAAGCACCTAGGATAAACTATCAAAGAGGTCTTTTAAAAGGGTTGTAACGTTAGGTGTAGGGATATGAATTACACGGTTTTGTGGGATAAAGGAAATTTTACTGGTGGCGAGTTAACAATCTTGGTTAATTACATGTACAAGATGGCGTTGCTAAGCCAAGACTAGACTCGACTTAAGCTAATAAATGAAAAATAACAAAAACATAAAATAAACATAGAATAAAAACGGGATGGTAGTCCGTATGTTTTTTTTTTTTTTTTTTTTTTTTAATTTTTTCGATTTTTTTTTTTTTTTTTTTTCATACACTCTTACCCTACCATCCAAAATAATACATCATAGGGGTATGAACGTTCCCCTTACACTTGAATCTTTACATACTTTACATTAAACTATTCTAATGACTCGATTTAAGAAAATCAAAACACTTGGAGCACTTTTAAGATTAACGTACATATGGGGGTAATAATATTATGTTCTTCCCCATTATTCCATAAAATAAGTACTTACCCATGAGTCCCAATCGTCCTAAAACAATATGTACAAGGATATGACTCGACTTAGCAACCATGTAATCAATTAGAAAGTTAACTTAGGGTTTAACAAATAACAATAATGCACTAAAAATGAGCGCATACACGGAAGGCTAAGGCGATTTGGGTGTACATTTAAGTGGGGTGTAACAAATTCTTCCTTTAAGTAAGATGCTTAAAGTTAGAAATGAAAAGATAGGCTCGGAGGGGTGTACTAGGGGTATCGTGTACTAAAAATGAGTACAACGCTAAGGGTGTGGGAAAAATTAGTTGACTTAACTAGCCAAGTAATATGACTTAAATGGTCAAGTAATCATGATACGGGTTTAACACAAGGGTGATCCTAATGCCTCTTATCATGTAGTAAATCCTACCACACGAATGTAGTCTCACTAGCGGTCTCGGGATGCATCACTAACGCAAGTTCTAGAATCTAAATGCTACCGGTACACTCATAAGCACTAAAAATAAATGCTTTTCCTATCAAATCTAAAGGCGAACCTCACATTTCTGGGTGGAAAATTTTTCTGAATATACGGTTATGTGCTAGTCATACAATCTCCTATCCATGAGACGCTTGCTATGGCTAAAGTTTCACTCCTAAATGTTGTAAAAAATTTTAAATTTGGCGCTAAAATTACACTAACAAGTATTTCTCATAGTTTTATTACACATCTACTATCAAACAAAACAAACTCAAGCGAAAGTGCATATGTAAGGTATCATCTTTTTACCCTCCCCTTACACTTAGGATGAACATTGTCCCCAATGTTCAAGTAAAGAATGTAAAAGTGAAAAAGTAAAGAGAATGAAATCAAATACTCCCCTGATTCGCTCGGTATGGATAATAGGATGGCCAGGTTAAATCTTCCTCCAAGAAAATGAACAATCAAAGCTTCCCTTCCAGAATATAAATCATCTCCTTGTCGAACATAACCTGTAAATCCTGACAAAACAACTACAAAAACCCAAAGCATCAAGCCGAACAAAGATAACTCACAACTAGATGTAATTCCAGACTTAGGAATAAAAACAAAACAATTAAAGATATAATGCTTGTGGAATGAATATTTGCAGATTTCCTGGAGATTATAAAACTTAATAATTCACAAAAACCATAAGACTCCGTTAGAAAAATAAAACTGGTAAAATTTCCAGATTTTAACTCCTGACGCCGTCAAGAGTAATACTCTGACGCCGTCAGAATGGACCTGCAGAAATTCTTATGTTAAGTTTCTGGAAAATTTCTGGAAAAACTTTGTCCTACTTCCTGGAAAATCTTGCAAAACTTCATTATGACTCGATACAAGCATTTGACTCTAACAAATACGAATATACATGTTCATTTAAAATTGTGGAGAATCATGATCGGTTTGTTTCTTAAAAACATATTTGGGGTTTCCCCTTACACTTATCTTTTGCAAAAATACCTTTAGGTTGAAGTTAAGACTAGGTCAAACAACATAATAAAGTATTTTCACATTTTAATTGAGAAACATGATCAACCAACAATAAAAATAAAACATGCATACGGAAGCAAATAACAATCAAACAAATAAAAATCACACAAAACATGGGTTGCCTCCCAAGAAGCGCTTTTCTTTATTTACGAGTCTTGTAGCTAGACTCAAAGTCATGGGTTACTACGTGATTCGGGTGAGTTCCTCGTTGAGGACATCTTTGGGATCAAACTTAGGTTTCAACTTTCTATCGGTTTCCTTAGTATGGTATGACCTTTCAAACTTTTCTCCATCCGGATCATACAAGGTCATTCTAATATGCCATGACCCGTCACCTTCTTTAGGTGGCTTGTCCCACCTCCATTTAGACTTATCTCCCTCTCTTTTCCATTTATTCCTTTCTATGTTGATGGGCATTACGCTTAATAACTCAATCATCTTCCTAAAGACTAAGGGATCCTCAAAGGGGTCTAGCTCCTCATCTCTAGCTATGAGTTGTTCTACCGAATGTGTTTTTTCAACAAAATCCTTCTCTAGATAGAATGGGCATTGAGGTCCTATAAAGTTCCTTTCTATCCAAGGCCCATATCTAGATGGTCTCCTATTCATCTCTACCCAATACGGTGTTGGTTCATCATCACAATCATAACTATGCTTCTTAACATCATACACCGACCAAGTATCGCCTTCACCGACCGTTATCTTTGATTCTTTGCAATCTATCATGGCACTAGCGGTTGCTAAAAATCCTCTTCCTACCAATAATGGGCATGTAGTGTCACTAACCATGTCTAGGACGTGAAAATCCGCTAATATCGTTAACTTTCCTACGTGAACAACTATATCCTTAATCATTCCAACCGGGTGTGCAATACTCCCATCCGCTAGACCTATCAATACCTCCGTTTCCTCTAACTTTCCTAGCTTAAGAGTGGTGAATAAGGATAAGGGAATCAAGTTGAGGCTTGACCCTAAATCGGCTAATGTGTCGAAAGCTTCGGATCTTCCAATCTTACAAGGCAAAACAAATATACCCGGGTCATCAAGCTTTTTAGGTAACTTGTTTTGAACAAAGGCGGTCCCATTTTTGCCTAGCTTACACTTCTCATATTTTTCTAGGAGGGCGCTATAGTAGGGGGCGCGCGCTAAGACATCAATGACGGGGCGTTCAAGGTGAAGTTCTTTGAATTCATCGTCAGGGTCTTGCGTAAGAGGTGTTTCAACAATGCTTTTGACCGGCTCTACAGTGGGTGTTTTATTTGATTGGTCCTTTTGGGGAACTTGGTTTTGTTTGAAATACGTGCTCGTTGATTTGACCGAATAATATTGTGGACACGAAGCGGGTGACGAAACGGATGATATGGAATTAACGGTTAGTTTCGGATTCTTGATCGTGTCACTTGGGAGTGCTCCCATTTCTCGGTCATTGAGAACTTTCAACAATGCATCAATTCTAGTGGTCATCTCGCTTTGCTTTTGTTTGAAATCGGCTTCAAACTTGGATATGCGAGCTTCTTGAGATGCCATGAACTTTGACATCAATCCTTCAAGATTGTTGGTACTACCATAGTTGTTAGAAGGATTGTTGTTGAAAGTACGGTTGGATGGTGGACCGTTTGGTTGGTAACGATTAGGCGGATTGGAAGAGTTGGGTTGATTTTGTTTCCACCTAAGGTTTGAGTGATTTTTCCATGAGGGGTTGTATGAATCACCGTATGTGTTTGGCTCGGGCTTGAAAGTGTACCACTTATCTCCCGCTTCGTCGGTACGCGTGGATGCGTAGTCCGCAAAAGCTGTTCCGGGGAGTTCCACACAATCACGAGTGTCATGGGGACCACTACATAATTCGCATGAAGAAGTGATTTTGTTCACTTGGCTTGAATGCTTCGGAGCTTCGTAAGATTTCATGAGAAACTTGACTTGGTCCTCAAGTTCCATGATCCTACGGTCGGGAGTGCTTGAATTGTTCGAAGGCAAAGATATTGCCTTGACCGTTTTGTTCAAATCACGGGGATCATTCCAACTTTCATTGTCATAGAGAGCAAGATCTTCTATGAGTTCCCATGATTGTTCCGCACTAAGATCACGTAGCTTACCACCGGCCGATTGGTCAATGGTTCGCCTCGTGGAGATGTCGATATGGTCATAGAAGATTTGGACTTGGAGCCAAAGATCTATGCCATGATGAGGGACTTTTTGAAGTAAGTCCTTGAAACGAGTCCATGCTTCATAAAGAGATTCATTTTGACGTTGTTGGAACATCAAGATGTCATTCCTAAGCTTAGTAGTTCTTCCCGGTGGGAAAAATTGAGCAAGGAAACGAGTGGTGAGATCATCCCATGTGGTGATGGATCCCGCGGGTAAACGCTCAAGCCATTGACTAGCTTGATCCCGTAGAGAGAATTGGAATAGGCGTAAACGGGTAGTCTCTCTAGTTTCAACACCTAGGTCTATGGAATCTATGATTTTGAGGAAGTCCTTAAGGTGTTGGTTTGGATCTTTGGAACGAAGTCCATAGAATGCACATCCGCTTTGCACCAACCGGATGGTGTCGGATCGCAAGGGGGTCACATTGTCTCCGGTGAGCTCAATGGTGTTTCGGTAGCCTTGGTGGCTAGGTCGGGAATACTCTCCTAAGGTTCGGGGCCTAAGGGGTTCTAATGGTGGGTTTTGTTGCGGTGGGATGATGGGTTCAAAGATGTTACCACCTTCCATGATGTCGGATGGTAAAGAGTTACGAACAAAGGCACGAAGAAATAAGATAGACTAAAGAAGACCTAAAAATAAAAAATAAAAATCTTACTAGAAAGGAATCTAGCAAGTAGACCTAATAAAAAGAAATCCTAACCTAGACAATAACTATTCCCCGGGCTGCGGCGCCAAAAACTTGATGCGTGGGAATCGCACCTTGCTTTACCTCTCGAGGGATCTCGAGAAGCTTACAACCCCCACCAGGCAGTGTACCTGATCGTTGTAGTATAGTATAGTGACAAGTACCGGGGGATTGATCGTTCAGCTTAGGAATAGTGTCGCTAGGATTAGAAAACCTAATTAATAGTTCTAAAGGTGAGGGATGATTATTTTTGTATTTTTATATTTTTATGAAAGCAAGTAAAATCTCGGGTTTTGGAAGAGTAGGCGGAATTAGTTGCTATTCAACTAACCCAAAACTAAGATGCAATCAAAATAAAATACTAAAAATGAAAATAAACTAATTATACTAAGGTTGTGAGCAGTAATTGGATAAATTGTGTTTACTTAGATTTCACTACTCCCTAGATATCTTTTACATGTTAATTACTTGTTATACTTGTATGGATGACGGATTGTATTCCTTAATACCATTCGTGGGGTAGCATACATAACTCCCCAACTCTATGAGCTCTTATCTCCTCCTACACCATGACCCAGCACAACTATAGGGATTGTAAACAGTGGCTCATGCATTAAATACAACCAATAAAGACCTAGTACGCCTCGGTTCATGTTTCTTAAGACGTTCAAGCATGTTACCATTTGGAGATCTGCCAGTTTTCTTAAGCCTAACATATAATATCATTCATCCAAAACAATAATAGACAAGTAATCAACACATAATCAACATCTAGGTTTCATTAGATCTAAGCAAACACAAAAGAGATCTAGCCTAACATAGTAGAATTGAGACAAGAACAAGATATAAACAACCAACATATAGACATATTGATTGAATTGGAAGAACACTTATCTCAATTACAATGCAAGGTCTCAAGGGTTTGGAACCCTTGAAAAACCTGTAAAAGATACACCAAATTCGTCTTTAGGGTTTCACCAAAACTTCTCTCCCCTTAATGAAAAAAACTAGAAAACTATATATAGGAAAAGTAGGCTGACGGCGTCAAGAGTTACATGTGACGCCGTCACCTCGCCGCCATATACTTCCTCGGACGGCCTTGATCTACTTATGACGGCCTATGTGACGTCGTCATGAACCACGGTATTTTATTCTTGCCACTTTGACGCCGTCATGAGGGCGTTTGACGCCGTCACCACCTACGGTCTTTTAATCTTCATGTCTGACGCCGTCAAGATTTAACTCTTGACGCCGTCACCTTGTATCTTCAGCATGGAAATTTGGTACTTTGCCGTTTTCTTCACTTTTATGCTCCAAAAACGTCCAAAATGGCTTCTTTTCCAGAATTCACTCTCCAAACACCTAAAATCACAAAAGGAACGATTTAGGGCAATATTTGATCAAATAAAGTCGGATTCGGGCTTAAATGACCCCCTAAAAACGGATCATTTTTCGCCTCATCAAAGTTTAATTGTCATAAGATGGTGATTGATGATGTCACACCATTTATAAAAAATTATGTGTAACAATATCAAGATAGTTGGATATACACAAACAAGAATTTTGCTAATTAAATTCTTGAAATAAGTATTCTCAAAATTCGGATAGATCAAAGTTAGTTGAATAATGCCTTGTCAACAAGTATGATTGTCATTACTTGAGGCATAATTGTCAACAAGTCATTACTTGAGACAAAATTCATTAACTAGAATTATCATGCATTGATCTATTTAGTATTTGGATAAAGGACATTAAGCAATTATTATTTATAATGAATTAAAGTACTTAGTACGTTTGTTTTCATTAATAATAAATTGTGTCCTATATTTGCATGTTTAAATCTGTGAATAACTTATGTTATTCTAAATTGTCCATTGTCGATTAATGATATGGGAATATCATTAAACTAAGACAAATATGAGTATTGGTTAGCATATACTTGAAAGTATATTGATGCGTTGACATACCAATTTCACATGATATTCAATGAATTGAATATAGGACTTATCCCAACTACATGATTTTACTTTATGGGTCTTGTCAGTAAGTAAATCATGAATTTGTTATCCTCAGACTTGAGATACTAGATAAGTGTCATGGATGTAGTGCATTCCTGTGAAGCAATCTACCGCTCACCGTAACAGGGAGTTATAAGGGTTGTTTTTAGAAATGTTGCAAAGTTCATCGGTTATTCTTGTAGTCAAGAAAAAATTTGTTCCTTCAAATTAGTTTTGAAGTTTAATACTGTCGGGCCCCTCGTAGGGTTGACAAGATGTTTGCGTGCGCACGCCCAAAGTCTATCTGGAATACGTTCAGATGTTTTGGTAATCTTGCTCAATCATAAATAACGAGAAACAGAATTGTTAATTAAAGAATGACTAAGATATATATCTTTATTAACGTAGTATTAGAAACAAACGGATGATAATAATAATGATGAATCATTAAAGGTTTTCCAGGAAACCTTCCTCGCGTTGAACTAGGGGCATTAGCGTGTTGCTAGACGCTTACCAATGTCATTATGTTATTAATAGATATCCAAGTAGGAGCTGTTGGAGTTTATGGATATATATTAATAAACGTATGTCTAGAATCGAACTCGAGACCTCGGGATTGCGCACATTACGTATGAAGGAATTAATGAATAATAATTAATATATAAAATGTTATGTATATTTAATTATTAGAAACACAAAATAATGACTAATGATCGTTAGAAGTTAACGGAATTGGCTAACTATCGTTAGGTATCAAAGAACATGGACTAGAGTGAAAATTGGACACGAGAAGGATCTAGAAGGACCTTTGGGCCTTAGGCCGGTCGTGGATGGGTAGGGGAAACCCTAACTCACTTCAACTTGTCCTCTAAGTTTCACTTAGTATAAATACAAGGCTTAGGGGTTCATTCTTGGTACCTTTTGTGCACTAGCTATAACCCTAAATCTTGTTTTCTCTCCTCTTGTTCTTTGGCCGATCGTACACCCCTTCACAAGGGTTGATTGGTTTGTTTTTTACTAAACAAGCTTTTGTGTTTACTTTAACTAGCATTAACATTAATTCGGTTATAGTACGTGTGTACAAGAATGAGGTAACAACACACTATTGTTGTTATCAAGGGATCGATTAACAAAACGGTAAGGGGTTGATCATTGATCCATATAAACCCTAATTAGGGTTCTGTATATTGTTCAAGTCAATTGCTTTTGATTCTTGTTCGGGGTAGAATCACCACGGTACGTTCCTATTTAATTTATGTTAATCTTTTATATGTTATAGATGTTCCTACGCTTCCGCATATGTGTTTACCTATTTATATGATTGTCATGATACTAATATTCCAACAGTGGTATCACGAGCTTGCTATAACATGTAATTGATTACATAAAACACACAAAAAATGAATTTTTGATTGTTTTAGATACATGTTAGGTTATTTTTATAGATCTAGGGTTCTTTGAATTTCCTAAACCCTAAAAATTTGGGGAGGGGGTCGATTACCTCTTTATCCATATTAGGGTTTGTGATTTTTAATATTAATTGGATTAGAAACCCTAGGTTGCCTACATGTTTATATGTTATTTGGGTGTATCCTATGACCTAATTGGTAATTGTTACGCTTTGATCCATGACGAAGCATGCATGTTAGTCATGGGTTCTTAATTGTTTTTAATTGTTAAGATATGTCACATGTTTTAGATAGATCTATATTGGGGAAGACCCCAAAATTATTAAAATCAATTTATGTGCTATGTGGTATGTGATTGACTTTGGCCTACGCAATTGATTCGTCAATGTATGTGGCTCACTTCCATTAAGAGGTGAAGGCCCTAGTTAATTATATGCATATTGAAACCTAGAATTAATTTTATTAGGATCTTTTCTAATCAAGATTGCATGTGGCTAATTGTTTCACCTTATAATTGTTATGTTTATTAGTTGTTTTGATTTGTCTTTGATTACTTGTTTTATTGTTTTATTTTGTTGGACATGATTGTAAGTAATAAAAGGGTAATTTTTACAAAGAAAATAAATTGGACTAATAATGGTGAAACTTTAAGTGATAAAGATTGAATCTTGCGGAGTCTTTTGTGCCAACAACGGTTCGATTCGCATGGTAATTCACTCCAAGGCGAGACTAGCAAGATTCATACTTTGTTACATATTTTAAGATTTAATCCAAAAACTTTGACTTGATTGATGTTTTGTACAACATGTTTTTAAAAGTAACTCCTTTAAGACAAATTCATAGTCGTGATAAGAAGGCTTGGAAAGAGCCTTAGAGTCTGCCTTAGTTATCACACTTATGAATACGTCCTAAACGATTTTCTTTTAAATTCATTCTTGTACAAAGTCATTTTAAGGTAATTTTACCTCAAGTAAAACTTTTTGTATTAATCTTAAGAATTGGTAATAAAAAAATAATAATAATAAAAAAAAAGTTTTGAAAACTTATGTTATAAAGATGAGTGGATGCATCTTTATACAAGTTTTGATTTTCACATCAAAAATTTATACCCTAAAAATTTAAGTTACATGCCATCTAACTATAAGAAACACTTGAAGTTATTATTTAGTAAACGTGAGACGCAGGCTAAATTTTAATGACAAGGTAAATTTCCGAGTGTGCGTGAGACCACACATGGAGAATTTGCAGTTTCTAAGTTAGAAGACTTAATTAAGTTGATGCGTGAGACCTAGAACTTAAGGCATGAGATGGGATGAAACATGCTTACATGGCAAATTGATGAATCAATTTGATGTAATTGCCATAATGATCTAGGAATTAGAAAATTGTTTGCCAATTATTGTTCGACAGATTACCATCTTTTATACTTTCACCACTAGCAGATCAACTGATGTGGTGGAATCTATGTAAAGTTGGATCCTAGATTTTCAAGAAAACATGTTGGTTATATGAATATATCCTTGGGTATTATGTCTTCTTGAGAATTGATTATCGAAAATACTAAAATTAAATTTTCTAAATTCTTTTAAATGTATAAATGCAACATTAAAACCGTAAACGTAAGTTATTCTTTTATCAAGTAAATTGATCTACACCCGTATGGGTTTTTGGTTAGAGTCAATTTTACTAAAAGAATAAACCAAGTCTTTTTTCCATAAGGAGAAGTGTGAGACTTAATCCTATTCCTTTTCATGAATGAGAAAGGTTTAATAGAAAAATTAGAAGAGTCTAAATTCTAAACTCATAGCAAAATTTAATAGTAAGATTATTTGCACTTTATGAGTTGTTAAATTAGAAGCTAGACTGATTACTGCAAAATGGTAAAAGACGAATTAGATTATCTTATCTAGTTGTTTTGATTTGACCATTTAAAGATACTACATACAATTGTTGGAATGGTAGATCTATACAGGAAGAAATTGCATGTCCAACTTTTTCAAGTTAATAGTTTGGAATGTGATGAATCACATTTACATAGTAGAATACATTCTTTTAGAACCTATATATAATTGTTGGAATGGGTTTTCTTAAAAGATGTAGGAAAGTAAATAGTACACTATTTGCTTTCACTGATTAATGAAACATTCACAATGTTGTCAAATTCAGTGGGAGTATTGTGTTCTTATGGCTGAATAAGGGATTATTGTAATGTTCTCTAATTCAGTGGGAGTTATAAGACTTATTGTCTTAATTGTAACTCAGATTATCTTTTGAATATCTCAAGATAATTACTTTCCAAATATAGACACTAATATTTTCAAGGATAGTCATGTGTGTTTCCTTGATTGATTGAGTAAACTCTATATCTTCTAGTTATGCTAATGACACAAATCATACTGTTCACATTAACAAACATGTGCGTGTTGTTTACGTGGTACATGATGTTGTTCCATGCACAAGTGGGAGAAATCTTAATTGTGTGCAAGGTACAACACATGAAAATATGATTTAATGGATTCTCTTAACTGCAAAGTAAGAGACTATAGTTCTAATATGATTAATATACATCTAATCTAAGAAACACTTGGTGTTGAAATTTAGTAAACGTGAGACGCATGCTAAATATTAACAACAAGGTAAATTTTCATGTATGCGTGAGACCAACATGGATAATTTACTGTTTCTAAATTAGACATCTATTAGAACATGTGTCAATAACATTACTACTTCAACTTTAATATTTATGTATTATTGGAATGACATAAATGCATGAAGTAATATAATACTACTTCAATAATTATGTACTCTTAGAATGACATAAATAAATGAAGTAGTGTGTTAACTTGAAAATATTATTGAAACCAAATGATGGTGTTCATGATTACTTTAACTATGCATGTTTATACTTTATTGTATAGTTATAAACATGAAGTCTTTTAAGTATTACAAGACTTATAATAAATTAAGACATTAGCTTGTTATTGTCTTTCAATTAAGACATATACAAGAAGTCATTGACATAATCAATGATTAATAATGTATAGTGGGATTATAACACGTTCATGTTTTGATAAGACATGAACATGAAGTGACTTGGTCAAAAGTACTTGTGTTATATAAAGCATGCAATTGGTTTGGAAATACTATTATACCATTAAGTTGACTTAATAGGTAAATAGGTATACCAAAAAGATTATAGTTATCTTATATATTGTTAGATTGCCTTACAATATTTACTCTAATGAAATACCACATTTTTATAGTATGTTCTATTAGGGAAATCAAACTCTTATTAGATTGTTTGATTGAAGATAACTATGACTTCTTTTCTTCCAAAAGTTATCAAGGTTAGAAAATTGAGTATGGATTGAAAATACTCGATTAGACTCCTAGAAGATTAATAACACTCTATTGAATTATGAAATGAAATGAATCACATTAAGTCTTAAATTGGAGTTTTGAATTTGTTAAGCTACTTTTGGGTAAGTCATTAACAAAAGAATGTCAGGAACTGTCAATATGTATTTGTAATATCCCAAAAAGAGAATATTGTATTGTCTCTTTAATTGTTAAATATCTATAGATAGTCTATATATTACTTGTCACACCCCCAGATTTGGGTCGCAGCGGAACGGAACCCGAGGGCACAACTTTCATGGCAATCAAAGTACAAGGAAATAAAGAATGACCTCTAAGTGAGTCATTTTAAAACAAACGTTTGATTTAACATAAAGTTTTACAAAATATCAGAGTTCACGTTCAAAACGCAAAATCAAACGCTAAGTAAAGTAAAGACATCTTCATCATGATGTGCATCCATAACGTGACTCTAGCGTGGTCCATACATACTTATGCAAACTGCATCTAGTTACCTGAAAATACACGCTAAAACGTCAACATAATTGTTGGTGAGTTCATAGGTTTAAGTAAACAAGTATTTAGCGGAACACAAGATTTTTAGTGGAGATAACCATTATAACAAATACAATGTTAACCCAAAAAATAAAATACAATGCCATAAGCTCATGACCCCGAAGCTCGACGTAATCATATGAAATCAATCATAACAATGCCCCTAGTAAGTGTTTGCCAGACACTCGGAAATAATCCGAATGATATGCGTCCGTTTAACAGGTTGGCGCGACCAACTCGGACGGGGTGTCAACCCAAATAGATCTATCCACAGCATTCGCGCTTACACGCATGTAATTAACGGTTCATGATAAAGGGGACTTTAGCGGCAGTAATCGGTAACTCAGGCAATGTAACAGTTTTATACTCATGTCCGCAATAAAGTAAAGCAATGTATTTCCACCCCAAGTATTTGAAATCAAGTAATAAAAGTGTACAAGTGGGGCTATGACTCACCTTAGCAAAAGCAATATCCGATAGACAAAGTAGTAGTAAGAAATAAGGTCCGGGTACCCTAAGCGCAACCTAGATAATACATATGTCTTAGGTTCAAAACAAGATCAAGCATGCAAGTCATACACTATATTATCACTTGTACATGTTGTTGGAATTTTTATAGTCAAAATGTAGGTAATTAAAGTGATCTCGTATTTAAGTCATCCACCATTTTAAAAAAACGTAGCTTGTAAATCTCACGACCAAATATTAGTCGTCTTGTAAATATATATTTTGAAAAACTCTAACGCACCTAATAAGTATACACAATGTTCTACCCTTTTTATTTACGTCATTTTAGCCAATTTACACTCTAAAATGTCCAAAAACTCATTTTAATATTTCCATCAGCTTTTGAGAGTAGAATAAAAAGCTGTCAAAATGTATTGTTTCGTCGCAATTTCTTTGGACTATAACTTTTGCGTCGTAACTCCGTTTTTCAAGTTCTATATATTCCCGCGAAGGTAATCAAGTATACTTTAGGTTTTTCAAGGTCTCGGCTAGCCTAAATGTCATTTAACCTCAGTTTTCCTAGCTCAAAAATCGGGACAGAAACCATTTTTCAGAAAATATAGTTTTCGTCGTCAATCTTGAAAATAGCATATCTTTTTCGTTATAAGGCCGTTTCAACCCGTTCAAGCGGCCACGTTCTCGTTATTAAATCTATTTTCTATATTTCTAGCCTAATAAGGCCACCAAGATACTGATTTTCCACAGGGAGTCGAAAAGGGACAGATTTATCATGGATGATGTCAAGTTATTTTTCTAGTGTTTTTATTTGCTACAACCTTTTGCCAACAACTCCAAATCTTGTCCTAGGTCATCCATCAACTAGAAAAATAGTGATCTAAACATAACCTAATAATATTTAAAGTCCTTGTTCAAGATCATCCAAGTATTCAAAACTAACATATATATATATATATATATATATATATATATATATATATATATATATATATATATATATATATATATATATATATATAAAGTTTATTTCATTTTCTTGTAGTGATTTTTATTAACAACTTTTCTTGTGATCAAAACTTGTACAAAATATATTTTCTTGGCAAGAGATCAAAGTGGATGTAAGATTTGTTTCAACATGTACCAAGTGATAATCATGTGTAGCTACTTATCAAGCATAAAATTATGAAACTCATGAGATATTAGTAATATGAAACTTACAAAGTAGTATATGAGATGAGACTAGTAAAACACTTGAATAACCCAAAGATTAGTATTAAACCCTTGTTAATCTTGCCCTAAGTACCCTTGAAAGTGACCAACAATTTCCTTCTCTTCCTTGCTCCTTGATGGATCGGTTTATATGTATGTGTAAAAGGTGAGTATATTTTTTTTTTTTTGTAACCAAAGATGAGAACTAAGATAGGTGTATTGTATATATACTCCAAGGAGTCAAAAAATGGAAAAATAATATCTTGTCATGGTCCTTGTTGCTTGGCCGGTTTTTAAGGGAAGGAGAGGGGGAAGTATGGCCTTGCCATGCTTTCATAAATTGTTTGTCTAAAATATCACAAGTTTGAGATTTTTTATAGATTTAATTGTGTAAGATTTGATTGTGTAAGGTTTGTACAATACAGGGGGGGCGGCATTTTGAGATTTTTGGGTGTAAAAATGTGTCAAGTGTATTTATTAAATGTATTGGGTAGTAAAAATATGTATTGGGTATTAGTTAGGTAGTTAACGAAAGTTATACGTATTTAAACGTAAGGTGTAAAGAATTTAATTTGGCCATTGAAAAATATTTGTGGGACTTTTGTAATAATTTTGGAAGTATGAAAATACCTTAAAAATAATTGTTGAGAAAGTCGGGTATGCCGAGTACCACATTCTTGAATAAAATTTAATATTCGTTGAGTTTAAAACCGTAAGGGTTTAAAGAATAAAATTTATTTTCTATTAATAAATTGTGAAATGGGGAAGGAGCAAGGTACCGGAGCGTTGTGGACTAAAAGTAGTCTAAGTCTTAGTATAACTAGAATTTATTCAAAAATTCAAGTTAACTCAAGTAAAAGAGTACATGCAAATAGTTTTGAATTAAGTGTCAAGAATTTAAATTCAAGTTTAGAAAATAGTATTGACCTGGGAAATAGCGGGTTGTGACATTCTACCCCCCTAAAAAGGGAATCTCGTCCGCGAGATTCAGTCAGCGTTGGTCATTGGAGTGTTTTTGGTGAAGAGGTGGGGGTACTTCTGACGAATCTGGTCTTCTCGTTCCCAAGTGAACTCAGGACCTCGTTGAGAATTCCAGCGAACTTTGACGATAGGAATTCGGCTATGTTTCAACTGTTTGACATCACGATCCATAATCTCGACCGGTTCTTCGATAAAGTTAAGCTTATCATCAAGTTGAATCTCTTCTAACGGAATGATGAGGGATTCGTCGGCTAAGCACTTCTTGAGATTAGAAACATGAAATGTATTATGCACACTGCTGAGCTCCGGCGGAAGCTCAAGTCTGTAGGCCACTGGACCGACTCTAGCTAGAATCTTGAATGGTCCAATGAACCTGGGGCTTAACTTCCCGCGTTTTCCAAATCGTATAACGCCTTTCCAAGGCGATACCTTTAACATTACCATGTCGCCAACATTGAACTCCAAAGGCTTACGTCTCACATCGGCGTAACTCTTTTGACGATCTCTAGCAGCCTTTAATCTGTTCCGAATCTGAAAAATCTTCTCGGTCGTTTCGTAGACAATGTCCGGACCGGTGAGTTGAGCATCTCCGACTTCGGCCCAACAGATAGGTGATCGACATTTTCTACCGTATAATGCTTCGAATGGAGCGGCCTTTATGCTCGTGTGATAACTATTGTTGTAGGAAAACTCGATCAATGGCAAATGATCATCCCAACTATTCCCGAAATCGATCACACAGGCACGAAGCATGTCTTCTAGTGTTTGGATGGTTCTCTCACTCTGACCATCGGTTTGCGGATGATAGGCCGTGCTCATGTCAAGGCGGGATCCAAAGGAATCATTGAGTAATTCCCAAAATCTTGAAGTGAATCGACTATCTCGATCTGAAATAATCGAAACTGGTACACCATGCCTAGATACAATCTCCTTGATGTAAATTCTGGCTAACTTCTCCATCTTATAGGTTTCCTTAATAGGTATGAAATGAGCTGACTTGGTGAGACGATCAACGATCACCCAAATTGCATCGTGACCGCTCAGAGTTTTAGGAAGTTTAGTGATGAAATCCATGGTGATACGCTCCCATTTCCATTGAGGAAGCTCGGGTTGTTGTAATAAACCCGACGGTTTCTGGTATTCGGCCTTAACTTTGGAACAAGTAAGACATTTGCTGACATAAGTGGCAATGTCAGCCTTCATATTCGGCCACCAATAAAGCTTCTTAAGATCCTGATACATCTTATCAGATCCTGGGTGTATGGAATACTTTGACTTGTGGGATTCGTGCATGATCAAATCTCGCAAACCACCAAAATGTGGTATCCAACTTCTTTCTTTCAAGCATAGCGTCCCATCTTCTCTTTTTGTAAAACCATTCTTACTTTCTGGCATACCGTAGATATTCTCCTTAGGCCGATTCTCTGCTTTAAGTGCTTCAGTCTGGGCCTCAAGAATTTTGGATGGGAGGGGTGAACAAATTGTCATGCCCAGTGATCTTACTCTTAGAGGTTTAAGTCGCTCCTTTCTACTAAGAGCATCTGCTACGACGTTTGCTTTGCTCGGGTGGTATCGAATTTCACAATCATAATCGCTGAGCAACTCTAACCAACGGCGTTGCCTCATATTAAGCTCTTTCTGATCTAAAATGTGTTGGAGACTTTTGTGATCCGTGTACACCGTACACTTAGTGCCATAGAGATAATGTCTCCAAATCTTTAGTGCAAAGACAACTGCTCCTAACTCCAAGTCATGAGTGGTATAATTCTTCTCATGCACCTTGAGTTGTCGAGAAGCGTAAGCTATGACTTTTTCTTTCTGCATTAATACAGCCCCAAGCCCTTTATGCGAAGCATCACAATAAACTACAAAGTTTTCCATTCCTTCGGGCAATGCCAAAATCGGCGCACTACAAAGTTTTTGTTTCAACAGCTGGAAGGCGAATTCTTGTTTCTCTCCCCATTCGTACTTCTGGTTCTTCTGTGTCAATTTGGTCAAAGGCTTAGCTATCTTAGAGAAACCTTCGATGAATCTTCTATAATACCCAGCAAGACCTAGAAATTGACGAATCTCGGTGGGAGTCTTAGGGGTTTCCCAATCTTTGATAGCCTTGATCTTAGCGGGATCGACATGCAGTCCTTGACTATCAATTACGTGTCCTAGAAATTGTACTTTCCGAATCCAAAAATCACACTTGGAAAACTTCGCATACAACTTCTCATTCTTGAGCAATTCTAAAATAGCCTTGAGGTGTTCTTCATGCTCTTCTTTGCTTTTAGAGTAGATTAGTATGTCGTCAATGAACACAATTACAAATTTGTCCAAATACGGCTTGCACACGCGATTCATGAGATCCATAAATACTGCCGGCGCATTAGTTAATCCAAACGGCATCACTTGGAACTCGTAGTGACCATAACGAGTCCTGAAGGCCGTCTTCGGGATATCTTCTTCCCGAACTCTAAGCTGATGATAACCCGACCTCAAATCAATCTTTGAGTAAAATTTGGAGCCTTGCAACTGATCGAACAAATCGTCGATTCTTGGAAGTGGGTAACGGTTCTTCACTGTTAACTTGTTTAGCTCACGATAATCTATACACATTCGGAAAGACCCATCCTTCTTCTTTACGAATAAAACAGGTGCTCCCCAAGGCGAGGAACTTGGTCTGATGAATCCCTTGTCTAATAGTTCTTGTAACTGATTAGACAACTCTTGCAACTCAGATGGTGCTAGTCGGTAGGGTGCTCTAGCTACTGGTGCAGCTCCAGGAATCAAATCAATCTGAAACTCAACTTGTCGGGTAGGTGGTAATCCCGGCAATTCCTCAGGAAAGACCTCTGGAAAATTTCGGACAATTGGTACATCTTCCAATCGTTTCTCATCCGATTTCTTTTCGGTTATTTGCGCTAGAAAAGCATAACATCCTTTCTTGATGTACTTTTCGGTCTTAATACATGATATGATACTCAATCGAGTTCCGCTTCGTTCACCACGAATAATCAAGGTTTCACCCTTATAAGGGAGATGAACAACCTTTTCATTGCATATAATTCTCGCGTGATGTTTGGATAGCCAATCCATTCCAATTATGACGTCAAAACTACCAAGTTCAACAGGGATAAGGTCGATATGAAACGGATGGTTTAGGAAGTTAAAGGTACAACCGCGGATTATGGTGTCAGAGTCAACTACATCACCGTTAGCTAATTCAATTCTATAGATAGTGTCTAGAGTGGTTGGGGTGATGTTAAGTAAAGGAGCAAAAGTAGTAGACACAAAACTTCTATCGGCACCCGAATCAAATAAAACCGAAGCATAATGATTATTGAGAAGGAACGTACCCGTAACAACGTTCGGGTCCTCTCTAGCTTCCCTTCCTCGGAGATTGTAGACTCTTCCCCGAGCTCCATTATTCTGAGTTTCTGCTCCCTTATTCTTATCCTTTGGGCAATTATTCTTGTAGTGTCCCGTTTCGCCGCATCCGAAACATGTACCGGGAATCCTCTGATTTGTTGCGGGAGTAGGAATTCTGCAGTCCTTGGTCATGTGACCCATCTTTTTGCAGTTACCACATATTGGAGGGCATGGACCTGGATTGTGGTGACGTTGGCACTTGTCACAATTAGGAAGAGTTCCGCCATATCCCTTTTTCTCGACTGGGCCTGTTGCATAAGCCTTAACCACTTCTTGTTTCTTGTTTGGTTGTGGTGTAGCATTTCCTTCCTGAGTTGTATTCCATTTCCTCTTGTTGTTTCGGTTGTTGTAGCGGTTGTTGTAGTTGTTGCGGTTACTAGTATTGCCATCTCGAGCAGCCCTTGCTCGAACAACTTGGTCCATTAAATTGTGAGACATTCGAATTGCCTCATCCAGAGTACTTGGCTTAGAAGATGTGACATTTCCCTGAATATTAGGCGGAAGTCCCCAGATGTACCTTTCAATCCTTTTCCGTGTAGTGGAAACCATTTCCGGACAGAGAGTAGACAATTCATGGTATCGCTTAGTATAAGCAGCAATGTCAACTCCTTTCACAGCTAAGTTCCAAAATTCAACTTCCATCTTTTGAACTTCATTTCTTGGACAATACTCAGCCATCATCATTTCCTTAAAATCAGCCCATGGTGTCTCAAAAGCAGTATCAACTCCCACTGATTGAGCATAAGAATTCCACCATGATAAGGCACCGTCCAGCAAGGTACCTGTAGCATATGCCACCTTACAGTCCTCTGCGCACTTACTCGTACGAAAAACCGATTCCAACTTCTCGAACCATCTTACCAAACCAACGGCTCCTTCAGTGCCACTAAAAGTCTGTGGCTTGCAAGCCGAAAATTCCCTGTAAGTACATCCACGAGCTGCAGGTTCAACTCTAGTCGCAATTCCACTAGCTTCCCCGCCATTGCCACTGTTGCGATTAGTTTCGTATTCAGCCATAGCAGCAGCAACTTGTTCAGCAACTCGTTGAGCAACAAGTCGATCGATGGCTGCGGCACTCATGTTTTGTTTCTTTGGTGGCATTGTTCTTCTAATCACAAGAAATAACAATGGTTAGTGTCCATAAGTAACAAAGGTCATCACAAGCATATACATATAGCCATGACGTATACAAACCACAATAGGATCAACCACAAGGATAGGAGTAATTCATAACAAGAATGAATCACGATGGGAACAAAAGTCAACCATAATAAATCACCATAGCCATAATATATTCACATCATGAGTAGATACTACCATGAAAATGATAGAAATATATCGCGACAAGGATAAATCATGATAAAAGTATACTGTGATAAGAGTCAACCATAGACATAATCCTAATATGCGTAGATCAACCACAACACATCTGAATAATACATGGAAAATCTCGGCTAACATAGGCCGATATCATCATATAGCATCATACCATAAGTCTACATAACTTGTTACGGTTTTGTACAACATACAAAATATCACAAGCGTCTTTAGTTATGCCACACACCCCGTGGCTAGGATATAGATACAAAAGCTACATAAGATACTAGTCTAGTCTAGCTACCACCGAGTGGAACACCCAAGCGACTCTGGAGCTCTCTGATCTGCCTGGTCAAGCTAGCTATGATGTCATTTGTCAGTCCCTGGCGTGTCTGAGAATCCTCAACAGTCTGCTCCAAAGTGGTAATCCGAGTACGACTCAAGAGCTGCTGATCTGTGAGACGTCCCCTCATGTGACGCTCATGCTGGATACTCTCACGAAGCTCTAAGATCTCATCTCTCCTGCGAGCATCTCGCTCCTCCAACTCAACAATACGTGCCATAGCAATCTCTAGTCGGTCTCTAAGTGCCTCTCGCTCATCATGGGCATCTGCAGCTGAGGAATACTGATCCTCCTGATGCTGTGCGAGCTGACCCTGTAAATCTGCAACCTGCTCAAGAGTCTGGTCCAGAGTAGTCCCTAATCCAGCGACAGTCTATTGGATGTCACCTCGACCATCCAACAAGAGTGCAACATCCCCCTCTAAGTCATAGATACGACCCAAAGGGAAATCATGGAGACGATCACAGACTCGGTCAAGTCGGTCCTCATGACGAACCAACCTAGCAATCAATAGAGGGATAGTATGATGAATAGGCTCTCGAGTGACCGGAAGGACTCGGGCACCAGCCATAGATGAGCTCTCACCTAACTCATAGGTACTAGGTGTACCCTCCTCGTACCTCCAATCACTAAGAGTATCTGGAATGAATGACCACATGCGCGCGTCGACTCTACGACGTGCCTTGGGTCGATCAGATGCCTCAGCAGCAGCCTGGACGTAAGGGTCCGATGATGAGGGTAGTATGGTGAAAGACCTCTTACGAGGCGGTAGAACAGTGTCTGGAATAGCTCCGGATGATGGTGGTAGTGGAACAGTAGTAGTCTGACGGTAGGTGAAGACTGGTGGTGTAACATAAGAGGGTAACATATATGGAGGTGGTCGAAAGGATGAAGCAGGTAATGGTGCAACATCATCAGGTGATAGCCACTGCTGAGTCTCTAGGTACTGGTCATATGTCAGTGGTCCGTAGACAGGAGATGGTGATGGGACAGCTGTAGTCTGAGGGGTAGTAGAGAAAGGTAATGGTAATGAAGATGGTGTAATCGATGGTGATGGGAGGGTAGAGGTAACTGGTACTGATGGTGAAGTAGGTGCAGTCTCATCATCCTCAAATGGCTCAGTCTCTGCGGAGACGTCGCCAGAGGGTGTGAGGGATGGAATAGCAGGTGATACTGGAACGGTAGGGGATGATGAGGTATCCTCAATGTCCGAGTCTGAGGGAATGATAATGGGATTAGTGGATGAGGACATGTCGCTGTGACCAGGTCAATAATAAAAAAAATACATATGTATTAGTATAAGTATAGTATAAGTACAAGTATAAGTAATTTGTATAAAATGAGTAAATGAAAGCATGTATAGTAATCGCCTACGCACATCATGATGTAGTGAAGTGTCGTGACCTAGTGGTTATAGTCTAGGGTCAATGATGCATCCTAGTTCTCTATAACCTTGGCTCTGGTACCAATCTGTCACACCCCCAGATTTGGGTCGCAGTGGAACGGAACCCGAGGGCACAACTTTCATGGCAATCAAAGTACAAGGAAATAAAGAATGACCTCTAAGTGAGTCATTTTAAAACAAACGTTTGATTTAACATAAAGTTTTACAAAATATCAGAGTTCACGTTCAAAACGCAAAATCAAACGCTAAGTAAAGTAAAGACATCTTCATCATGATGTGCATCCATAACGTGACTCTAGCGTGGTCCATACATACTTATGCAAACTGCATCTAGTTACCTGAAAATACACGCTAAAACGTCAACATAATTGTTGGTGAGTTCATAGGTTTAAGTAAACAAGTATTTAGCGGAACACTAGATTTTTAGTGGAGATAACCATTATAACAAATACAATGTTAACCCAAAAAATAAAATACAATGCCATAAGCTCATGACCCCGAAGCTCGACGTAATCATATGAAATCAATCATAACAATGCCCCTAGTAAGTGTTTGCCAGACACTCGGAAATAATCCGAATGATATGCGTCCGTTTAACAGGTTGGCGCGACCAACTCGGACGGGGTGTCAACCCAAATAGATCTATCCACAGCATTCGCGCTTACACGCATGTAATTAACGGTTCATGATAAAGGGGACTTTAGCGGCAGTAATCGGTAACTCAGGCAATGTAACAGTTTTATACTCATGTCCGCAATAAAGTAAAGCAATGTATTTCCACCCCAAGTATTTGAAATCAAGTAATAAAAGTGTACAAGTGGGGCTATGACTCACCTTAGCAAAAGCAATATCCGATAGACAAAGTAGTAGTAAGAAATAAGGTCCGGGTACCCTAAGCGCAACCTAGATAATACATATGTCTTAGGTTCAAAACAAGATCAAGCATGCAAGTCATACACTATATTATCACTTGTACATGTTGTTGGAATTTTTATAGTCAAAATGTAGGTAATTAAAGTGATCTCGTATTTAAGTCATCCACCATTTTAGAAAAACGTAGCTTGTAAATCTCACGACCAAATATTAGTCGTCTTGTAAATATATATTTTGAAAAACTCTAACGCACCTAATAAGTATACACAATGTTCTACCCTTTTTATTTACGTCATTTTAGCCAATTTACACTCTAAAATATCCAAAAACTCATTTTAATATTTCCATCAGCTTTTGAGAGTAGAATAAAAAGCTGTCAAAATGTATTGTTTCGTCGCAATTTCTTTGGACTATAACTTTTGCGTCGTAACTCCGTTTTTCAAGTTCTATATATTCCCGCGAAGGTAATCAAGTATACTTTAGGTTTTTCAAGGTCTCGGCTAGCCTAAATGTCATTTAACCTCAGTTTTCCTAGCTCAAAAATCGGGACAGAAACTATTTTTCAGAAAATATAGTTTTCGTCGTCAATCTTGAAAATATCATATCTTTTTCGTTATAAGGCCGTTTCAACCCGTTCAAGCGGCCACGTTCTCGTTATTAAATCTATTTTCTATATTTCTAGCCTAATAAGGCCACCAAGATACTGATTTTCCACAGGGAGTCGAAAAGGGACAGATTTATCATGGATGATGTCAAGTTATTTTTCTAGTGTTTTTATTTGCTACAACCTTTTGCCAACAACTCCAAATCTTGTCCTAGGTCATCCATCAACTAGAAAAATAGTGATCTAAACATAACCTAATAATATTTAAAGTCCTTGTTCAAGATCATCCAAGTATTCAAAACTAACATATATATATATATATATAAAGTTTATTTCATTTTCTTGTAGAGATTTTTATTAACAACTTTTCTTGTGATCAAAACTTGTACAAAATATATTTTCTTGGCAAGAGATCAAAGTGGATGTAAGATTTGTTTCAACATGTACCAAGTGATAATCATGTGTAGCTACTTATCAAGCATAAAATTATGAAACTCATGAGATATTAGTAATATGAAACTTACAAAGTAGTATATGAGATGAGACTAGTAAAACACTTGAATAACCCAAAGATTAGTATTAAACCCTTGTTAATCTTGCCCTAAGTACCCTTGAAAGTTACCAACAATTTCCTTCTCTTCCTTGCTCCTTGATGGATCGGTTTATATGTATGTGTAAAAGGTGAGTATATTTTTTTTTTTTTTTTTGTAACCAAAGATGAGAACTAAGATAGGTGTATTGTATATATACTCCAAGGAGTCAAAAAATGGAAAAATAATATCTTGTCATGGTCCTTGTTGCTTGGCCGGTTTTTAAGGGAAGGAGAGGGGGAAGTATGGCCTTGCCATGCTTTCATAAATTGTTTGTCTAAAATATCACAAGTTTGAGATTTGATATAGATTTAATTGTGTAAGATTTGATTGTGTAAGGTTTGTACAATATAGGGGGGGCGGCATTTTGAGATTTTTGGGTGTAAAAATGTGTCAAGTGTATTTATTAAATGTATTGGGTAGTAAAAATATGTATTGGGTATTAGTTAGGTAGTTAACGAAAGTTATACGTATTTAAACGTAAGGTGTAAAGAATTTAATTTGGCCATTGGAAAATATTTGTGGGACTTTTGTAATAATTTTGGAAGTATGAAAATACCTTAAAAATAATTGTTGAGAAAGTCGGGTATGCCGAGTACCACATTCTTGAATAAAATTTAATATTCGTTGAGTTTAAAACCGTAAGGGTTTAAAGAATAAAATTTATTTTCTATTAATAAATTGTGAAATGGGGAAGGAGCAAGGTACCGGAGCGTTGTGGACTAAAAGTAGTCTAAGTCTTAGTATAACTAGAATTTATTCAAAAATTCAAGTTAACTCAAGTAAAAGAGTACATGCAAATAGTTTTAAATTAAGTGTCAAGAATTTAAATTCAAGTTTAGAAAATAGTATTGACCTGGGAAATAGCGGGTTGTGACATTACTAAAAGCAAGTGGGAGTATTTATGATGAGACTTATCATGTAAATGATAAACCTCAAGATGATGGAATTCTCATTCATGGATCCACTTGGATATCTCAGATATTTAATTAATATGCTGATGATTATATGATGTAGTATTACCAAAATAATGAATTGGGTAAATTACTCATATTATAAATGTTATAGATGTTGTTCATAAAGATATTCAAATTTTTAAAAATTGGTTTATCTTAATTCTTAATGGTTAGAGAATGAAGATGAGATTATTCAAAGATAATGTAACCTTAGTGGTTTAAATCTTTGTGAAATAATCATATGAACAAAATTGTACACATATCTTAATGCATGTCTTATGACAAGATTAATAATCATATTTAAGCACTTAACTATGACTCAATACTATTTCCTAAGCACATTAAAGATACAAATATGGTAATTGTCACATTTATATGAATATGAAATTTGATAATGAATATCAAAACTCTTTCTTGAATAATTACTTGAACGAGGACGATAAGTAATCAAAAGCGATTTATGAATTCGAATAAATCTTTGGAAGTGTACAAAGTGCAAAAATTCATGAATGAATATGTCACACCCCCAATTTACCTGACTTGCAGCGGAATGGAATACCTGGGGGTATCTGTCATAGCATCACAGTTACAGTTACATTGAACGACCTAAAGTGTCGTTTGGAAAATACTTCGTTTGATCATTGAAATAATCCAGAGTTTACAATATGAGGTCCCCAAAAGGTGTTGCAAGTTTATGAAAAACAAGTCATACTAGATCAAACGTTTACATAAGTGTATGAAATAAGAGTGAGACGCGTTGACTCCGCGACTCCATGAAGGTCCAAATGCATGTCACATGAGCTACCTTAATAACCTGAAATACATTGCTAAAACATCAACACGAATGTTGGTGAATTCCATAGGTATATAAAATGTAATGATGTACGGCCACCACAAGTATAAGTGCATGATAAAAATCAAGTAAAATAGTACAATAGACCTTAAGCTCATGACCCCGAAGCTATGACTGATGAAATTATATGCCCCTCCCGAATGTTTTACCAGAACACTCCCAAAATGTCAAAATGAAATGCATCCGCTTACTGTTGGTAATAACTACCACGGATGGAGGCGTCACCCTCGATAGATCTATCCACTCACTCTCGCTTAATCGGCAAATTAACGGTCCTTGATAATAAATAGGGGACGTGAACAGGTTGGTAAGGTAACTTAAGCAATGTACATATGTTTTGGTACTTGGGCTCGTACTAAAATAATTGATGCAATGTATTCCCCCGTGGGATTTGAAATCAAAATATTGAATTGAAAACGGGGCTATGAAAACTCACCTGATATGATGGTACCATGAACATGTAATGAGCTGAAAAACAAGGCGCGCACACTAGCCGCAACCTAATATGAATGATGAACGATCTACTTTAGATCATGAAATGATGTTATGAATGTCCATGCACATGTTTCCTATACCACTCTACTCTTTGAAAAATAATTGTTGTTATCAAAAATATACATTTTCCAAGACTTGGGAAAATAAGGCAACTAGAAAAATAAAACTAGTTGAAATGTATATATATATATATATATATATATATATATATATATATATATATATATATATATATATCGTATGTATCAATGTTAGTGTTGAAATCCTCGGTTTGAAATCCTTGATATAACGCCTTGTAGTGATAAAAATATACTTGTAATCACTAATACTTCATTAGTTATGAATTTGGGTACTTGGTATTATTTCTAGAAATCTAGAGTTACTACGTAGTTTTAGTATTATTTTTGGTCTAAAAGCTGTCAAAACAATATAAGTTTCGCCGATATTGAAACGTGAATATCTTAGTCGTTATAAGTCCGTTTTACTTGTTCTTTATATCCACGGTTACGTCTTACTATGTAGTAATATATTTTGGAAAGCTTGGCTCCTCCGGGTTACGTCTAAAGCCTCGTTTTGTCCGACGAAAGACGTCCAACAGCATGTATTTTCAGAAAATATACTTTTCGTCAATAAACTTGCAAAAATCATAACTTCTTCGTTATAAACTCTTTTTAATCCGTTCTTTCGCCTGCGGATTCGTTTTTGAAAGTATTTTCTAAAAATTTTGCCAAAGTTTCCTTTATGTTTACTGATTTTCCAGGATTTACAAAAATGGGACAGAATGTTTATATACTTGTTACAAATCCATTTTTCATGTTCAAAACTAGTTTCTACTTCAACCAAATCTCTTGCAAACACCACAAAGCTATACTAATCCTACCATACACCTTCTTAAGGTGCCATGGGTTCCTAATCACTACTAATCATGTTAATTTAACAAAGGAACACCTAAATCAAAATTTAGGGTTTGTATGTTCAAAAAGTTAACAAAAATAATGTGGTATAGCTAACTTGTACATGAAATTAAGCATGAAAACCATAAGATACAAGTATTAATTAGATAAAATCATGAAAATAAATTTGATAAATCACTTTGAAATAATAGGTGATTAGAGGATGAGAAATCTTGTGTTACTTGAGTTTATATTGCAAAACTCTTAATAAGAAAGGTAAAATGAACAACTTTGTTGCTTTGATCTTTGAAAAATAATGGATTTTGGTTATGGATTGAAGTTGGGTCGTGGGTTAGAGAGAAAGAAGGAAGGAAGAAAACTTTTTTGATCTTAAAAAGGTGATGAATGATTTTGGTTTTAGTTTTTGATATTTAGTTTAGAGGTTTATTATTAAGATAATAGATAATTAATTCATAAGGTTAAAAAAATGCACATGGTGTCTAGGGGGGCATGTGGCCGGTTTTCAATGTGCAAAAGAGTAGCAAAATGAGTTTTGGTAACTTAGGAAATGTAGTGTAATATTAGTTGTAGTTTAGGGTAAGTATTAGTTATAATCGGGTACCGAGTTTGCTAGAAATAAATATTAACGACGTTAACTGGGACTTAATAAAGTCATAAAAATGTTAAAAATATGTTGTGTACAAGTATTGAGTGTTCGGGTGATTATTGTTTAGTTTTCACGAAAACCGTCGTAATATTTATAAACTTACGTTATAAATAAAATAAATTTCCAAAATACTGGGTAAATGAATATAATAACTTTTATGATGAAATAATGGATATAAAAATATGTCGGGACCATTGTAGGAATATTTAGATATATTCGTCGTGTTTATAAATCGGGTGTTAACGTTTATTTATAAATAATTATATGGAAAACCTTAAATGTATCAAATATATAAATTTGAAAATCCTAAGAGTCGTATAACTTGAAAATGTTGTTATGATGATATGCAGACTGTCTCTAGTCCGTATGCAATGTCCTTACTGATAATGAATTGAATTCACACCTAAACCCATACGGTTACACGAATTTAAATACCCGTAAACTAAATTTACGATGAAATGAATAATGCACGTGAATGATGAAATTTCTTCTGGAATGAATAGTGTTCAATGAATAGTAAAATTTTTGAGTGCTTCTCTGAATGTCAAACTGACACCAAAAATGATGAATAGTAAAACGATGAATAGTGTTTGATGAATAGTGTTTTTCCAAAGTTTGGGAAATGACCTGAAATGGTGAGTTGTGACAGTCTTCCCCTCTAAAAGGAACTTCGTCCCGAAGTTCAGTTTATGTTGGTCTCTGAAGATATATTGGTGAAAAGGTGATGATATTCGAGAATTCCAGCGAACTCTAACGATAGGAATTCGACTATGCTTCAACTGTTCGACCTAACTGTCCATGATTTTTACTTGTTCTCCTACAAGGTTTATGTTTGACTTTGGGTTAGATTCCTTTCCAAATGGAATTATGAGTGACTAATATGAAAAGATGATAATACATGGTTGTGTAATCCTGTTGTTCTCTATCAAGGCTCAAGTCTGACGGCCACTAGGCCTACTCTGTCTGAAATATTACATGGTCCAGTGTATATCGGGTTTAACTTTCCAAGTTTTCTGAATGATATCATGCCTTTCCTAGGCAGAACTTTCAACATAACTCTGCCTACCAACTTGAAGTTTTAATGGTTTACAACTTATTGAACTTGTAACTGATTCTTGATTTGTAGAAAATTTTTGGTTATTTCATGAATGCCTACTAGACTAGTATGTTGGGCTTTTCCAAATTTCGATTTGTCAATAGATATTGGCACCTCGACCATAG
Organism: Artemisia argyi; assembly: GCA_030686995.1. Lineage (NCBI taxonomy): Eukaryota > Viridiplantae > Streptophyta > Magnoliopsida > Asterales > Asteraceae > Artemisia > Artemisia argyi. The sequence goes on along the minus strand of CM060687.1, from coordinate 23,512,289 downwards.
AGTGCCTCAAATGGTATAGTCTCTATGCTCGCGCGATAACTATGATTGCAACTGAATTTGGTTTATGATAACTGGTTAGTCTAACCATTTCTAGGGTCAATCACTCATGCTCTGAGCATACTTTCCTATGTTTGAATTGTTCTCGCTTTGACCATCGGTCTGAGGATGATAGGTGATGTTCACATCTAAATGGGTTTCTGAAGGAAATTCTGAAATGATTGCTTGAAGTCCAAGGTGAATCGGTTTCCTTAACAAGAATAACTGAAATGGGTACAATAAACCTTTGTGACTAATTCCACAACGTTCGGTCCTTCGAACTTGGCGTTATCTGAAAGGGATAGAATATAGGTAACAATTTGATTCCTTGTGTTTTGTTCCAACGGATGATAAGACATATGTCCTTCTTTGTCTATTGGGTTTGGTCTTCACTACTGAAGTTCATGATTAATTTGTAAAGTCCTTCCTAATTCCTTCATCACATATTCCAAATATTCTTTATTGTCAAGTCACAAATCCTAAATGCATAAGCGATGTTGTAGGGAAATTGGTTCTGGAAATTTGTCTCACGATTGTGAGTTTTGGTTGAAATCTTTTTCTGAATAAACGAATTTAGAAAAATGGAGCAAATGATTTACTTAGTAATATTTTTCCTGCTGATTCAAAATTTCAGTAGTTATGAAAATAGAAAAAAAAAATGTTTTCAAACATGTTGTGATTAAAACTGCTTACCAAAGTTTGATGTCTATGTATATTTCTCATTGTACAATAGTGTTGCTAAAGATTGACCAAAAAGGATCGTACTTGTTCAAAATAGGAATTTCAGAAATCATTTTTCCACAAGGTATGTGATTTATGTAAACGCATCAACTTTATTTAAAAGTAAAAACACTAACAAGGATAAAATGGTAGAATAGGAAATGTTCGCTTAAATGCATAGATGTCTAACATTTAGTTCCTGAGGTTAGATAATGCCTATTGGTGGTTATCAGGTATAACTACAAGCATAGGTATTTAGACTAACTTAAGTCCTGAAATATTTTATCGTTGTAATTGGCAAGGCGAACGTATCACTTGATGTTGTGTCGATGAATGTCTATTCTGTTTTCCCATGTAGATGAGGAGATATGTTCCGGTTTGATCCCTTGCTTGGTATAAAGGTGAGGTTATCTGAAATTTCTAGAGACATAATGCCTTAGAGGAATCTACATCGATATTCTTGTTTCAAACAATTGTCCTTTGTGAAAACTTACTGCAGGAAAGTTTATGTATGGATGAGGCCATGTTTAAATGAAATGCTCTACAGTCTCAATTAGAAGCTTGGTTTATTTCTATTGTGTTGTCCTGCGGACATTTATATTGAGTTCAATCCTGTAGCTCAGTCTAGCTAGTACCCTTAAACGATAGAATTTGACAACTAAGTCAGAGATGGTGATTCGGATGGTCTCGCAGTATCTTAGAATTTGTTGTTGAGTTATGAATTCTCTCACTATATACTTCTAGTTCTGTTTAGTAGTTCTGTAATCCTTTCATTGCTTTTCTTGTATCGAGGAATCCTACTTGTAATTGATATGGAAAGTCTCCCCTAGGGAAGTCAATGGGAAAATCCAACTTAATGGCTAAGTGGGTGACAGGTGGGGTAAGTATCCAGGGATAGTTCGGCAAAAGGGATGTTTTTGGAAGAGTTCCTTTGTTTACAAAACTTTTAAATGAAGATTGTTATTAACAATCCTTTGAAAAGGTAATTATTTCCTTCATGGCATAATCCTTCCTGAATTTTACATAGGTGATCAGGCTATGTACAATTGAGGACTAATGATGCGATGTTAGATTTTGTCAAAATATCATAACTTTTCTCAAAAGTTTTAAATGGTGTTCAACGTATTGTTATTAAAAATGGTATCCTGATGTTTTCTTTCAAATAACATGAAAATTGCCTCGCGTAATAATAGTAAATACTTGGTGTAATGACAGAAAATCAATTTATAGGATGGTAATAAAATAGCTTACTTCAGAAATTTTTCTGTAAAACAATTTCCCCATATGATAGTAAAATAGCTTGAATGGTGTATTGGATACGTGGGTGAATCTTGTCGAATGGTAATAGTCTACTAATTCATCAAAAACGATATCAGCCTAATCCCTGATAAGACAATGCTAAAATGTGGCGAAACGATTGAAGTTTGAGCAATTGGGATAGAAAATGTAGTAAACGAAGATTATGATTATCACAGAGGGAACAAAGGATCGATATTACATTGGATAGAAAAGTGCTTAATACAACTAGGTTATGTCATCGTACCAACGGTAAGTACAAAAGGAAAGATACAACCCTAAAGGGCTCGAACTACGGTTTATATATTGAAACAAAGCTCCTCCTGCTGAAGCATTGTTGTTATCCTTGATGTTGCTAATATCCTGACGGTTCTCTTTCAACAGCTCACGCTATTCCTCGAGCGATTCAGTCTTGATTCCAAGTTCCTGATTTTCCTTGTTCCTTAGCTCCGGGCAGTCATTCTTGAAATGCCCTAAGTTTCCACACTTGAAGCAACTCCCTGGGGTCTTTTGATTTGTGAGTTTCCTACAGTTTTCAGTCCGATGACCCTGCTTCTTGCATACTCCACACGTTTTACTGCAATGATCTCGGTGATGTTGATTACACAGGTTGCAGTAAGGTAACTTTCCAGTATACCTTCTCTTTGTGTGCTGTTCTGCAACAAAGGCTCTATTCACTTCTTGTCCTTTGGGTGATTGTTGAGCAGCATTGCAACCTAGATTGTCGTTCCACTTCCTTTTATTGTCACTATTGTTTCCTGATGTCTTGGCTTGAACTATGAGTTCCTTTGCTTCGATCGCCATTTTGATAGCTTCAGACATGGTATCGGGTTCCCATGCATTGACCAACATACGAATTCCATTTGAGAGTCCCCCGATGTACCTTTCAAGTTTCTTGCTTTCCGGTTCATCCATTGCAGAACCTAGTCGTGTTAATTCATAAAAATGAGTAGTGTACTCGTCAACATCATTTCCTACCATGGTAAAGTTTAGTGTTTCCTGTTCTTTTACTCGTAATTCATTTCCTACACAAAATGTTATACCCATCATCCTTCTTAGTTTCTCCCAAGAGTGTGAGTAGGCAGCATCAACTCCCACCATCTTAATATGTTTGGTCCACCATTCCTGGGCATGATCCTGAAAAGTGCATGTGGCGAACTTAACCTTGTCTTCCTTACGACAGTCGCCACATTGAAATATTGTTTCTATTTCTTCGAACCATTTGAGAAATTCCTTTGTGTCTCTAGTTCCGCTAAAGGAGGGAGGATTGCACCCCATAAATTCCACGTGAGTAAGTTCCTTAGTGAGGGCGGTGGCTATGTTCTTGGCAATGACTTGTCCAACAGCAGCTTGCGTCATGCTTGGAGTGGTTTGCTTAAAATCTCTCTTCATCAAATCATAAGAGACCATGAGGATATAGTTAGTAAAAGTCATCATATTCACAACACATGAATATAATACATGAAAATTTCGGTCTACATGAACCGATATCACAAATAGCACAACCATTCCTTACATAGTAGAGTCACACTTGATATATTTGTTTGTACAACAATCAAAAGACAACAAGTTCTTTAGACTATCTCCCTGTCACACCCCGCCACGGCGGAAACGCGCGGGTATGACTTCATGGATATCATCACAACACCTGGTGTCTACATAGAGAACAACTACATGCACAATATAGAGCAAAGTACAAACACAAAGTGTTGTAACAATACCCCAAAATAAAATAACCAAAACAAAACATAAATCCAAACATAAAGAATAAATCACTTCCAATGCAACTAAGGTCTCGTCTATCCACATCCTTCTATCTTATCCTTAGAAAGTTCACCTGAAAATGATGCTTAAAACATCAACATAATGTTGGTGAGATTCATAGGTTTGAGACTCAACACACAAGGCAACCGAATTTACTGTGATTACAAAATATAGCTGGACAAATAATTATAGTTATCATATAGCTACATGCATTTGCAAGCTAATATCCACACATAAAGGCAACAACACTCATAAGGCAACCATTAGGACGGCTCGTGTCCTCCGACCCCATAATTAGTACCACATCAGGACGGCTCGTGTCCCCCAATCCCATAATTAGTGCCACATCAAACATCAATTAGGTCGCATGCGCGAGCAACAGGATAAGCATCCTCCTAATTGGATCCCATAAACCAGTAACGAGTAGGAGTATTACTCTCCAATTGGATACTCCCCCCCCCCCCCCAATTGGACCAAACATATATATCCAACAAGCAAATAATCACACATAGCATGCATACGATAACATTATAAGTCCAAGCTCTTTTATACCACACGCATAATCACAGTAAATCAAATCATTTAAGACAAGCATCATTCTCATCCCAAGTTTAAAACAAAGTAAAAATATGGGACTACGAACTCACCTTAAACTCCGCAGCCTCCACAAAAACAAATCACAAATCTAAACAACACAAATAAATCCACATTACACAAGGTCAAGCTAAAAGCTACAACCCATGTAATACTCATATGATGGATGTCTAAGACTCATATGACCCACCATGGATCTCCTAGACACCATACTAACCACTACCATAACTTAATACTCACTAAATCCCTTGCACTCTAAAACTCAGAAAACGCAGAATTTTTGAGTACATTCACTCACATGAAATCTCGACAAATAAAGCTCAACAACTCACACCAAAAATTTATCATGGTATCTCATAAGCATAGAAGCTAATCCCAGAAGGCCATGGACCAATAACACACACAAGTACTCACAAGAAACTCAAACTTGACAACTACTCAAATTCGGATCTGAACGCACACCAAAAAGTTTTGATTTTTAATAATTACTTCCACAAGTTTTTATCGCGAATCCTCTTTGTGGTAGTCTCATATAACCTAAAACTTAACTATTCCAGAAGACCAAGTCAAAATACCACTTTTACAACCACATGCCAACCTCAAACTTTTACCCAAAATCTGTCCCGGTTTGACAGCTTTGACACCTTAACAAAGAAAAATCAAAAGACCGACTTCCCGACCTCAAAATTGATCTTGGCTGGACTTTTTGGAAAGCTCTTTCATTATACTTCAATTTAGACTTAAAATTCGTGACTTAACTCATCACCATCTGTTATGTACACTCACATCTTTACAGCCTTACAAATCTGTCCAAACCCTAACACATAATCTAACATGTTTTACGCTCAATTCTCTTAACCAATCATCTTACTATTATCATTAATTGATCCCAACATGTTTAATATCATTAATTTACAGAAGTTAACACAAACCCTAATCCACCATACTTAATATTACATGAATTAGATTAATTAATCAATTAATTGAACATAAGGTTTAAAGATTTTACCTTGATTCTTGATTATTGCTCCCAAATTACAAACCCTAATTTTTCTTCTTCTTTTCTCTCTTGAATCGACCCATAATTGCAGAAAAAACGTTTTAGGGGTGTTTGGTTTGATATATATATTAATTATGGATAATCCTTGGGCCTAAGAGTCATATTTGGACTCAAATTGGGTTTCCTTTTTCCCCCTTATCCCTTAAATCCGAATTTTACATGTATAAAATATATATATTTTTATTTTTTTTATTAAATTTATTTATTACACTCAAAACCTCATACTTTTCATATTTTATAAACTCCCAAAACAAAACCTAACGTCTTACGCGATAAACCTTAATTTTACGATAAACCGAAAAAATATCATTTTCAAAACAAAGTTTCCAAAAATAGAATTTCACACTCTTTTTGAAATATAACTCATAAAAACAAATCCCACGTAACTTACTAACGCTCAATTACTTGAACGAAGCCTCGTTACGCAAAAACACAAAAACACCAAAACTACACAAGTTATTTCTACACCACAAAGGTGATCAAAATGAACTTTCCTAAATCACAATAAAACCACTTACGCAAAGGGATTGAGTGCTAAAACTCACCTATAACACTCATATATCACTTCAAACACCTAATACACACCAAACAAACGTCAACCGAGTCAAGACTATCAGTCAAACTAACCTGCCAAAACCACGGTTGTTACACTCCCACACATTCTGTGGCTAGGATAATAGTAAAAGCTAGTGAGGATATAAGTCTGGTCTAGAGACTTCCTGGTGTCCCTCTGTGTGAAGTCAGGTTCGTGGCATCATAAGGTCGAGATAGTCCTGAAGTGGTGTCTGAAGTTGTGCATCTATCAAATCTTAGATAATGTAGGTTCTGAACCATTCCTGAAGAATCTGCGGATGTTCCTGCTGAGTCCGTGGTATTTGTATTATCTACTAGGTGTTATCTAGTTCATGGCAAGTGGGAATGGAAAAGGAAAATGACAATGATGGTACTAGTGAATGGAATACTATCCTCTTTCGCGCTACCTCGCGACATCTAAGAGGTAAAACTAAAGTACGCACTGTGGGACGACCAATAGTGTAATAAGTAGCTGACGGTGGTGATAGTACCTGAGTAGTAAGCGCCCTACTAGTGAAGGAAAGAAAATATACTATCTTCCTTGCAATAAACATCCTAATAAGTCCATTAAGATTAAGTCTGAATACTCTACCCAAAAGGCATTCTATGTATGGGCTGAATGATAGGAAAACCCTGTTCCTATGGCAAATCAATAGTGCTAATGGTGGTATAAGTGCAACTGGTGGTATAATGGTAGTGGAAGATGACAAGGCATCTTCAATGTCGGAATCCGATAAAAGGATGTCAGGGTGAGTATCTGAAGACATGTCACTTGTGAATCAGGTCAATAAAATGATATATATATATATATATATATATATATATATATATATATATATATATATATATATATATATATATATATATATATATATATATATATATATATATATATACGAATATAAGTATAAATAACTCGCACAGGGTATGCATGAAACAACATGTATCATCATTATGCACTTATGATGAAATAATGAGATGTTATGCTGATGTGGTTATAGTCTAGGGTCTAAGATACATCCTAGTTCGCTATAACCTTAGCTCTGATGCCAATCTGTCACACCCCCAATTTACCTGACTTGCAGCGGAATGGAATACCTGGGGGTGTCTGTCATAGCATCACAGTTACAGTTACATTGAACGACCTAAACTGTCGTTTGGAAAATACTTCGTTTGATCATTGAAATAATCCAGAGTTTACAATATGAGGTCCCTAAAAGGTGTTGCAAGTTTATGAAAAACAAGTCATACTAGATCAAACGTTTACATAAGTGCTTGAAATAAGAGTGAGACGCGTCGACTCCGCGACTCCATGAAGGTCCAAATGCATGTCACATGAGCTACCTTAATAACCTGAAATACATTACTAAAACGTCAACACGAATGTTGGTGAATTCCATAGGTTTATAAAATGTAATGATGTACGGCCACCACAAGTATAAGTGCAAAATAAAAATCAAGTAAAATAGTACGATAGACCTTAAGCTCATGACCCCGAAGCTATGACTGATGAAATTATATGCCCCTCCCGAATGTTTTACCAGAACACTCCCAAAATGTCAAAATGAAATGCATCCGCTTACTGTTGGTAATAACTACCACGGATGGAGGCGTCACCCTCGATAGATCTATCCACTCACTCTCGCTTAATCGGCAATTTAACTGTCCATGATAATAAATAGAGGACTTTAACAGGTTGGTAAGGCAACTTAAGCAATGTACATATGTTTTGGTACTTGGGCTCGTACTAAAATAATTGATGCAATGTATTCCCCCGTGGGATTTGAAATCAAAATATTGAATTGAAAACGGGGCTATGAAAACTCACCTGGTATGGTGGTACCATGAACATGTAATGAGCTGAAAAACAAGGCGCGCACACTAGCCGCAACCTAATATGAATGATGAACGATCTACTTTAGATCATGAAATGATGTTATGAATGTCCATGCACATGTTTCCTATACCACTCTACTCTTTGAAAAATACTTGTTGTTATCAAAAATATACATTTTCCAAGACTTAGGAAAATAAGGCAACTAGAAAAATAAAACTAGTTGATATATATATATATATATATATATATATATATATATATATATATATATATATATATATATATATCGTATGTATCAATGTTAGTGTTGAAATCCTCGGTTTGAAATCCTTGATATAACGCCTTGTAGTGATAAAAATATACTTGTAATCACTAATACTTCATTAGTTATGAATTTGGGTACTTGGTATTATTTCTAGAAATCTAGAGTTACTACGTAGTTTTAGTATTATTTTTGGTCTAAAAGCTGTCAAAACAATATAAGTTTCGCCGATATTGAAACGTGAATATCTTTGTCGTTATTAGTCCGTTTTACTTGTTCTTTATATCCACGGTTACGTCTTAGTATGTAGTAATATATTTTGGAAAGCTTGGCTCCTCCGGGTTACGTCTAAAGCCTCGTTTTGTCCGACGAAAGACGTCCAACAGCATGTATTTTCAGAAAACATATTTTTCGTCAATAAACTTGCAAAAATCATAACTTCTTCGTTATAAACTCTTTTTAATCCGTTCTTTCTCCTGCGGATTCATTTTTGAAAGTATTTTCTAAAAATTTTGCCAAAGTTTCCTTTATGTTTACTGATTTTCCTGGATTTACAAAAATGGGACAGAATGTTTATATACTTGTTACAAATCCATTTTTCATGTTCAAAACTAGTTTCTACTTCAACCAAATCTCTTGCAAACACCACAAAGCTATACTAATCCTACCATACACCTTCTTAGGGTGCCATGGGTTCCTAATCACTACTAATCATGTTAATTTAACAAAGGAAGACCTAAATCAAAATCTAGGGTTTGTATGTTCAAAAAGTTAACAAAAATAATGTGTTATAGCTAACTTGTACATGAAATTAAGTATGAAAACAATAAGATACAAGTATTAATTAGATAAAATCATGAAAATAAATTTGATAAATCACTTTGAAATAATAGGTGATTAGAGGATGAGAAATCTTGTGTTACTTGAGTTTATATTGCAAAACTCTTAATAAGAAAGGTAAAATGAACAACTTTGTAGCTTTGATCTTTGAAAAATAATGGATTTTGGTTATGGATTGAAGTTGGGTCATGGGTTAGAGAGAAAGAAGGAAGGAAGAAAACTTTTTTGATCTTAAAAAGGTGATGAATGATTTTGGTTTTAGTTTTTGATATTTAGTTTAGAGGTTTATTATTAAGATAATAGATAATTAAGTCATAAGGTTAAAAAAATGCAAATGGTGTCTAGGGGGGGCATGTGGCCGGTTTTCAATGTGCAAAAGAGTAGCAAAATGAGTTTTGGTAACTTAGGAAATGTAGTGTAATATTAGTTGTAGTTTAGGGTAAGTATTAGTTATAATCGGGTACCGGGTTTGCTAGAAATAAATATTAACGACGTTAACTGGGACTTAATAAAGTCATAAAAATGTTAAAAATATGTTGGGTACAAGTATTGAGTGTTCGGGTGATTATTGTTTAGTTTTCACGAAAACCGTCGTAATATTTATAAACTTACGTTATAAATAAAATAAATTTCCAAAATACTGGGTAAATAAATATAATAACTTTTATGATGAAATAATGGATATAAAAATATGTCGGGACCATTGTGGGAATATTTAGATATATTCGTCGTGTTTATAAATCGGGTGTTAACGTTTATTTATAAATAATTATAAGGAAATTGTTAAATGTATCAAATATATAAATTTGAAAATCCTAAGAGTGGTATAACATGAAAATGTTGTTATGATGATATGCAGACTGTCTCTAGTCCGTATGCAATGTCCTTACTGATAATGAATTGAATTCGCACCTAAACCCATAGGGTTACGCGAATTTAAATACCCGTAAACTAAATTTACGATGAAATGAATAATGCACGTGAATGATGAAATTTCTTCCGGAATGAATAGTGTTCAATGAATAGTAAAATTTCTGAGTGCTTCTCTGAATGTCAAACTGACACCAAAAATGATGAATAGTAAACGATGAATAGTGTTTTTCCAAAGTTTGGGAAATGACCTGAAATGGTGAGTTGTGACAGAATAAATGCATGCATCTAGGAGATTATTCTTAAGTTTAATTACTAAATCAATATTTTGATTCATAATTGAAATTAGATAATTTCTAAGTATTCCTGAAAGCTAGTTGGAGTATTATGTTTGATTTACTAAATCATATATCTTGTATAACATATAAGAAGTTACATTCCATATAAGTCAATGTTAAGACTTAGTTAGGAATGAAACTGTATTTTAAAGATTTAGAAAATAAAACATACAACCTTTGAACAAAAGTTTATTATTTAATAAAAATGTGGGGTAAATAATTCTAAATAAAATATGATATATTATTTTGAATGACTAAATGAATGTACATATTTGTAAAGATAGAACATGAAGAAAATCTAAGTATGACTGAAGGATTTTTCATATGCATCATATTATTGTTGTATCATGCTTAAGTGCTTAATGATTTGACAATTGTTGATATCCAATTAAAAGTTATTACATAACTTGTGTAATAGATATTCTAATGAAATATGTTTGAACTTAGAATAATGATCCTCAAACCTGGAAAGCTCCTTAAAATATTACACAATAGATATTAAGTTTACGGAATTTTAAAGTGCATATTGTGTTTTATATACAATGATGTTGGTTTAAATTGAGACGACACTCAATAACTAGTCATGGGAGGATTTCATCCTTATTAATATCCATGAGAACTAGTTGTGCTCAATTAAGAGCATAGTTGCATTATACATTAAAGAATTAGAATACTTAAACTTTAAAAGGTTTGAAAGTTTGATTGTCATAAGATGGTGATTGAGGATGTCACACCATTTATGAAAAATTATGTGTAACTATATCAAGATAGTTGGATATACACAAACAAGAATTTTGCTAATTAAATTCTTGAAATAAGTATTCTCAAAATTCGGATAGATCAAAGTTAGTTGAATAATGCTTTGTCAACAAGTATGATTGTCTTTAATTGAGGCATAATTGTCAACAAGTCATTACTTAAGACAAAATTCATTAATTAGAATTATCATGCATTGATCTATTTAGTATTTGGATAAAAGACATTAAGCAATTATTATTTATAATGAATTAAAGTACTTAGTACGTTTGTTTTCAATAATAATAAATTATGTCGTATATTTGCATGTTTAAATCTGTGAATAACTTATGTTATTCTAAATTGTCCATTGTCGATTAATGATATGAGAATATCATTAAACTAAGACAAATATGAGTGTTGGTTAGAATATACTTGAAAGTATATTGATGCGTTGACATACCAATTTCACATGATATTCAATGAATTGAATATAGGACTTATCCCAACTACATGATTTTACTTTATGGGTCTTGGTAGTAAGTAAATCATGAATTTGTTATCCTCAGACTTGAGATACTAGATAAGTGTCATGGATGTAGTACATTCCTGTGAAGCAATCTACCGCTCACCGTAACAGGGAGTTATAAGGGTTGTTGTTAGAAATGTTGCAAAGTTCATGGGTTATTCTTGTAGTCAAGAAAGAATTTGTTCCTTTAAATTTGTTTTGAAGTTTAATACTGCCGGGCCCCTCGAAGGGTTGACAAGATGTTTGCGTGCGCACGCCCAAAGTCTATCTGGAATAGGTTCAGATGTTTTGGTAATCTTGCTCAATCATAAATAACGAGAAACAGAATTGTAAATTAAAGAATGACTAAGATCCATATCTTTATTAACGTAGTATTAGAAACAAAAGGATGATAATATGATGAATCATTAAAGGTTTTCCAGGAAACCTTCCTCGAGTTGAACTAGGGGCATTGGCGTGTTGCTAGACGCTTACCAATGTCATTATGTTATTATTAGATATCCAAGTGGGAGCTGTTGGAGTTTATGGATATATATTAATAAACGTATGTCTAGAATGGAACTCGAGACCTCGGGATTGCACACATTACGTCTGAAGGAATTAATGAATAATAATTAATATATAAAATGTTATGTATATTTATGTAACACCCCCAAAATATCGCAACGGAACGATAGTGTCATTGGGATGCTACTTCAGGGCACAAAGTACAAGATATAGAAAACGACCTCTAAATGAGACGTTTTGAAAAGTTACCATTCGAATAGATAAAAGTCATAGTTTACAAAACAAAGATCCCAAAGTAGAATAATACATAAGTTTTTAAAGTATATCGAATGGTAAACGATAAAAGCGAAAGTCTCCAAAAGCATGCCCTAAGACTCTCAGCTCCACATACCTGCTATCGCCTTACTAACCTGAGATAAACATGCTTAAAAGTGTCAACACAAAGGTTGGTGAGTTCATAGAGTTTGTAGATATTTTTGTGATGTTTAAGTAAGTTAAAGAAACTTTAATGCCCTAGGTTAAGGGGGGGGGGGGGGGGGTTCATGGCCGGTTTTCAAAGGGTTCAAAAGCAAGGATATGGACTTTGATTTATTTAGGATAGTTAGTGGATGATTTGTAGTATAAGTATAGGTTTTTAGGTGTTAAATTTAGGTAATCGTAATTAGTTTTTAGTTATAATTGAGTACCGGGTTTGCGAGAAATAAATTTTAACAAGTTAGTCGGGACTTAATAAAGTCATAAAAATGTTAAAAGTATATTGGGTACATAATTTGAGCGTTCGGATAATTATTATTTAGTTTTCACGAAAACCGTCGTAATTATATTAAACTTACGTTATAATTTAATAAATTCCCAAAATACCGGGTAAATGAATTTTATAATTTTTATGACGTTGTAAAGAGTTTAAAAATATATCGAAACCATCGTGGGGATTTTTAGATATGTAGGTTATATTTATTAATCGCGCGTTAACGTTTTATCAAAATAATTATTCGTAAAACGTTAATTATACCAAAGATATTAATATGAATATTCTATGAGTGGTATAGTATGCAAAGGCTATTATGATGATATGTAGACTATTTCTAGTCCGTATGAAGTTTCCCTAATGATAAAGCATGAATTCGCCCATGAACCAATACGGTTATGCGAATTTAAGTACTCGTAAACTAAATTTACGATGAAATGAGCAATGCACGTGAATAGTATTTTCTTTCCGGAAATGAATAGTTTTTGGTGAATAGTAAAATTTTTGAATGCTTCTCAGAATATCAAATTGACCTCGAAAATGATGAATAATAAAACGATGAATAGTGTTTTGATGAATAGTGATTTTGAAAACTTCGAGAAATGACCAGAATTTTACGAGTTGTGATAGTCTCCCACCCTAAAAGGAACTTCGTCTCGAAGTTCAGCTCATTTGTTCCACATATGTGCCTAGTGGTCTGATTCGATAATACAAAAGGTCTATTGAAAGATTGGCTCGATTTTGGAATTGCTTACACTAATCAAATCAACTACTATCAATATAACTAAAGTTGATGATGCTAGGTCTCAGATTAGTCGATGTTGTGTATAAGTCCAAAACTAAGACTTAAGTGCTACGAAAATAAGATAGTTGTTCAAGAGAATGTACCCGTTATGCTACCGCGGACATGTTGGGTGATAGGATTTCCTAAGAAGTAGGCTCTGCCAAGTGCGGGTGGAATCTCATTGGCCTCATCTCGTGGCCCTTCAATTGCTGCTGCTAAGTTTGGACGATTGCCTCCTTGGTTAAGATTCCTTTTCAACTTAGGGCAGTTGTTCCGAAAGTGATCCGGGCTGTTACACTCGTAGCATGTCCTTTGGTTGTTCGTCATATTGCCCACATTTACTGGTTCTCAACACTGGTTTATATAATGACCAGACTGTCTGCAATTTGCACACATACAGCAGGGCACAGTCTTTTGGTGATGAAAATTACATTTCGTACATTTAGGATGCGGGCCTAAATACTCTTTCTGACCAGAACTAGTCGCCGCAAAGGTCCTTGCCCTTTTGTTGTCAGCTATTGTGCCCATTTGCTTGTTCGACTCGCTTGTTCCCTTCCTTTTATCACTGTTCCTCAAGCTTCCATTTCTAACCATCTCATCTGTCAGAGTTAGAGCTGTCAAATTGGGTACCTGTTAGGACTTGTTAAGACCTGTTAAGGGAAAAAATGTACTATGCAATTTTTTTATTTTTTAAAATAATTGTTCTTTGTATTCTAGGGTTCAATATTTAACTTTTTTGATACATAAAACGTATATCTGTCATACTCAAACCACCAAAACCAAGTGTTAAACGAGTCGTTTTCATGTTTGACACTTATGTTATTCGCGCGCTCAAAACCTGTTAAGACCTGTTAAGACACGATTTGCCAGCTCTAGTCAGAGTCCCTGCTCTCAATATTGCACTCTGAATTGTAGAAGGCTCAGTTGTTTTTACAGTCCCACGAATTTCTGGGACAAGGCCATATATGTACCTCTCGATCCTCTTGGACTCAGGGGTAACTAGATGTGGAACTAGTCTGGCTAATTCATGGAATTGATCTTGTAAGCTGCATGACCAGCCCCTATCATAGAGTGATGATAAAGTTCATCCTTCAGCTTCTGCATCTCGTTGTCCGGGCAGTATTCCTCCTTCAGTAATGCCTTAAAATCGTCCCATGTCATACCTACAGCTGCCTCTCTACCCCTAGCTTGAATCTGCGTATTCCACCATGACAATGGTTTTCCTGACAGCAAGCACGCGGAATACTTCACCATTTGATGTGCTGCACAGTTACTAATGTCGATCACTGACTCCATCTTTTCGACCCATCGAGTATACACCAGCGTGCCTCCTACACCATTGAAATCAATTGGCTTGCATGACGTAAATTCCTTATACGTACATCCAGTCCTATTGTTGTTGTTGCCATTACCATTCTGGCCTACACCATTGCTGTTGTTAATTCCGCTTTCGTAGTTTGCCAAGTTATTCATATGATCGCCAACTTGAGTGACAATAGTGGGGAGAAAGTTTTGAAGTTGTCGAGCGATAATGGCTTCAAAATCAGTATTTCCACCGTCGTTGTTATCATTGTTTTCAACCCCACGACCATCTCCTCTACCTCCATGTCCACCAGTTCTTCCACCATCGTTACTAGGGTTACTAGCGTCATGAGCAGCTCCTCTACCTCCACGTCCACCAGTCCTTCCACCCCTTGGTGTTGCGCCTCCTCGACCAGAGCTACGAGTCACTCTCCTTGGTGCCATGATTTCCTGATAGGAAGGACATTTAGTGAACGTCAGAGATGAGGGAAAACCGTTGATTATCCAAAGTCAATACTTAACATCCTCATACATAATACCACGCCACCAGTTGTTTCCTAAGTTGTGCCAACACCGATCTACATAAGCATAGTCATATGTCCACGTGGGTCGTGAAGCACTTATAATTATGTTGGCCACCATAATTATAAATGTTTCCTTTCACAGGTGTACATATCACCAGGCACACATATCTCAGTGGTAGACGTTGCTTAAATGGGAATCTAGGGAATGTCACGCTCAGTACGAAGGAACAAAGGATTCTCCCTTAAGTGCTAAAGTCACTGGGAAGTCTAGTTTCTAACGGTTTCTCAAGAGTATCCTCAAGAGAACCCCCATCCTCGGGCAAATCATCAAATCTCTACAGCTAAGTAATAACCTTTATTTAACTCAGTCTCATGTCTCATCAAACAAGAACTGTCACAAGATTAAGTTAAATAATCAGTTATTACCGAGCTCCATATTTCTGATGACTTGTCTAGATTTTGGGACTTCCCCATCGGTACCACAAAATATCTAATAGCGTAGGGCTAAAAAAAATTACCAGCAAGCGTATGTGTATGAAAAGTGCAAGGCGATAGGGAGGAGAGTCTAAATGTATGTAGTTATTGTCTAGGCTCTAAAAACAACCAAGTTCTCTATAACCAAGTCTCTGATACCAATCTGTAACACCCCCAAAATATCGCAGCGGAACGATAGTTTCATTGGGATGCTACTTCAGGGCACAAAGTACAAGATATAGAAAACGACCTCTAAATGAGACGTTTTGAAAAGTTACCATTCGAATAGATAAAAGTCATAGTTTACAAAACAAAGATCCCAAAGTAGAATAATACATAAGTTTTTAAAGTATATCGAATGGTAAACGATAAAAGCGAAAGTCTCCAAAAGCATGCCCTAAGACTCTCAGCTCCACATACCTGCTATCGCCTTACTAACCTGAGATAAACATGCTTAAAAGTGTCAACACAAAGGTTGGTGAGTTCATAGAGTTTGTAGATATTTTTGTGATGTTTAAGTAAGTTAAAGAAACTTTAATGCCCTAGGTTAAGGGGGGGGGGGGGGGGTTCATGGCCGGTTTTCAAAGGTTTCAAAGGCAAGGATATGGACTTTGATTTATTTAGGATAGTTAGTGGATGATTTGTAGTATAAGTATAGGTTTTTAGGTGTTAAATTTAGGTAATCGTAATTAGTTTTTAGTTATAATTGAGTACCCGGGTTTGCGAGAAATAAATTTTAACAAGTTAGTCGGGACTTAATAAAGTCATAAAAATGTTAAAAGTATATTGGGTACATAATTTGAGCGTTCGGATAATTATTATTTAGTTTTCACAAAAACCGTCGTAATTATATTAAACTTACGTTATAATTTAATAAATTCCCAAAATACCGGGTAAATGAATTTTATAATTTTTATGACGTTGTAAAGAGTTTAAAAATATATCGAAACCATCGTGGAGATTTTTAGATATGTAGGTTATGTTTATTAATCGTTCGTTAACGTTTTATCAAAATAATTATTCGAAGTTCCTTTTAGGGTGGGAGACTGTCATAACTCGTAAAATTCTGGTCATTTCTCGAAGTTTTCAAAATCACTATTCATCATTTTACTATTCATCATTTTCGAGGTCAATTTGATATTCTGAGAAGCATTCAAAAATTTTACTATTCACCAAACACTATTCATTCCCGGAAAGAAAATACTATTCACGTGCATTGTTCATTTCATCGTAAATTTAGTTTACGAGTACTTAAATTCGCATAACCGTATTGGTTCATGGGCGAATTCATGCTTTATCATTAGGGACACTTCATACGGACTAGAAATAGTCTACATATCATCATAATAGCCTTTACATACTATACCACTCATAGAATATTCATATTAATATCTTTGGTATAATTAACGTTTTACGAATAATTATTTTGATAAAACGTTAACGCGCGATTAATAAATATAACCTACATATCTAAAAATCCTCAGGATGGTTTCGATATATTTTTAAACTCTTTACAACGTCATAAAAATTATAAAATTCATTTACCCGGTATTTTGGGAATTTATTAAATTATAACGTAAGTTTAATATAATTATGACGGTTTTCGTGAAAACCAAATAATAATTATCCGAACGCTCAAATTATGTACCCAATATACTTTTAACATTTTTATGACTTTATTAAGTCCCGACTAACTTGTTAAAATTTATTTCTCGCAAACCCGGTACTCAATTATAACTAAAAACTAATTACGATTACCTAAATTTAACACCTAAAAACTTATACTTATACTACAAATCATCCACTAACTATCCTAAATAAATCAAAGTCCATATCCTTGCCTTTGAACCCTTTGAAAACCGGCCATGAACCCCCCCCCCCCCCCCCCCCCCTTAACCTAGGGCATTAAAGTTTCTTTAACTTACTTAAACATCACAAAAATATCTACAAACTCTATGAACTCACCAACCTTTGTGTTGACACTTTTAAGCATGTTTATCTCAGGTTAGTAAGGCGATAGCAGGTATGTGGAGCTGAGAGTCTTAGGGCATGCTTTTGGAGACTTTCGCTTTTATCGTTTACCATTCGATATACTTTAAAAACTTATGTATTATTCTACTTTGGGATCTTTGTTTTGTAAACTATGACTTTTATCTATTCGAATGGCAACTTTTCAAAACGTCTCATTTAGAGGTCGTTTTCTATATCTTGTACTTTGTGCCCTGAAGTAGCATCCCAATGACACTATCGTTCCGCTGCGATATTTTGGGGGTGTTACAATTTAATTATTAGTAACACAAAATAATGACTAACGATCATTAGAAGTTAACAGAATTGGCTAACTATCGTTAGGTATCAAAGAAAAAGGACTAGAGTGAAAACTGGACACGAGAAGGATCCGGAAGGACCCTTGGGCCTTAGGCCGGTCGTGGATGGGTAGGGGAAACCCTAACTCACTCCAACTTGTCCTCCAAGTTTCACTTAGTATAAATACAAGGCTTAGGGGTTCATTCTTGGTACCTTTTGTGCACTAGCTATAACCCTAAATCTTGTTTTCTCTCCTCTTGTTCTTTGGCCGATCGTACACCCCTTCACAAGGGTCGATTGGTTTGTTTTTTACTAAAAAAACTTTTGTGTTTACATTAACTAGCATTAACATTAATTCGGTTATAGTACGTGTGTACAAGAACGAGGTAACAACACACTATTGTTGTTATCAAGGGATCGATTAACAAAATGGTAAGGGGTTAATCATTGATCCATATAAACCCTAATTAGGGTTCTTCATATTGTTCAAGACAATTGCTTTTGATTCTTGTTCGGGCTAGAATCACCACGGTACGTTCCTATTTAATTTATGTTAATCTTTTATATGTTATAGATGTTCATACGCTTCCGCATATGTGTTTACCTATTTATATGATTGTCATGATACTAATATTCTAACACAAGTAACAATGACTGTTCATAAGGCAATGAATAATAATGAAGAAGTTAATGGTGATAGTATTGATACTAGTATAGATGTTGCTACAATTGTTAATAGTGTTGAGAATATATAATAAAGCAAACTGATATATAGTGCATATGTTAAAGCATTGACTAAAATATGGATGTGTTGGATAATAAATTGTTTTTTATGCCCACTGTAATCAATAATAAGGAAGATGAAGTTGTAGCGTTTGAAGAGGATCTGGTTAAAGCTAGTTGCGAGAAATGGAAATTAATAAATTTGTGGATATTTTGTTGGATGTAGTATGCCAGTAAATGAACTAAAATATCACATAAGGAGAATGTGGAGTAGGTTTGGGTTGAGTGATATAGCTGTGGATACAAAGGATATGCCTTTTTTTTTTTTCTTTTTTTTTTTTTTTTTTTTTTTTTTTTTAAGAATGAAGAAGGTATGAACAATGTGATTGAGCAGAGTCCTTGGACGGTTAATGGTAGACCTATAGAGGTGTCGTTGGAGTTCAAAACGATGATGTGGAAGTGGAGGTCGAAAAGAATAAGCAAGTTAGGCCGAATGATGTTATAGAGGTGGCGTTGGAGTTCAAATTAAACTGGTGGTGGGTATCAACATAGAAACATAGTCAGAACTGAGAATAAGTATAAGCAAAATGTGAAGATGAATAGCAAGAGTAATAATGTTAGGTATGTGGTTAAAACCAGAATGCTTACTGAAAAGAAAGGTGATGATGGTAGTAATAAAGCAGAACAGAGCAAGCACAATAATAGCAATAATGGGGAACCACCAAGCATGGCGAAGATATGGAATGTAAGTAAAAGTGATGTGAATGAAATTAGGAAGAGTGCAAATAAGTATGTTAGAGAAGACCTATCTGCTAAATCAGTGATAGAGAATGAAATAGGGGGGATTGGAATTGGGTATCTAATGTTTTACATAGTCCAATTTGTTGCAGAATTATAGTAGGTTGGAACTTGGATTTGGTGGATGTAATGGTGGTTCATAGCTCTGCTCAAGCCATGTTGTGTATAATTGAAACAAGGAATGCTAAAGTGAAAATGTTTTGTGGATTCATCTATGCTAATAACTTTGGGGTGGCTAGAAGGAACTTGTGGAGAGATCTGCTGATGTATAAAAACCTGGTGGCTGATCATCCATGGGCTTTAGTGGGTGATTTTGAAGTTACACTTAACCTTGAGTAACACTCTAATGGTTGTTCTGGTCTAAACAGTGATATGCAAGAGTTTAGAGACTTGGTTAATCCAACTGAAGTTGATGATCTGCACAGCACAAGTTTTCATTTCACATGGACAAAATCATTGAAGAATCCTCATAATTGTACTCTAAAGAAGCTAGATAGGATTTTGATTAATGATTGTTTTATAAGTCAATATGGGAGAGCTCGGGGGAGGTTTTTACCATATGTTGTATCAGATCATAGTCCAGCTATAATAATTATCCCAGAAGGATTGGCAAAGAAAAAGAGGTCATTAGGTTGCCAATTATGTGGCAGACAAAAGTGACTTTCTAGATACAGTTAGTAAATTGTGGGATACTGACATTGAAGGTTGTCAAATGTTTAAGCTGGTTAAATAGATTGAATTGAAAGAATGGTGGCTTATTTGAAAAAGTGGTAAAGCTTAGAAGACAAATTGGTGAAGCATAATATGAGGTTGATCAACATCCCTTTGATGAGGATAAAAGGAATAAGGCAAGCAGACTAATTCAGGAGTATACTAAAGCCATAGAAGATGAGATTAAACTACTGCATCAAAAAGCAAAAGGTAAATGGCTCAGAGAAGGTGATAGAAACACAGCTTTTTTCCATAATATTCTTAAAGCCAGAAGACATAAAAGCAGTATTGAGTCCATCTGTGGCGAGAATGGTACTAGATATGAAGGTAGTGAAGTGGTTGATCAATTTGTTAAGCATTTTCATAACTTCTTGGGTAGTGAAGTGGCTGATCAATCTTTGAATAGCCTTCGAAACATTGTAAATTTAAAACTATCTAGTGAAGATGTTGCTGCAATAATTGTAGAAATGGCAGACAAGGTGATCGAACTTGATAGGCTTATTTATTAACTCAAACACAATTTAACAACCAAACCATAACTTAGAAAGAAAATTAAAATACGAAAAAATGGAGTAAGCATAGAGGATGAATAAACACATGACAAAGTGTAAGAATAGCTCAAAGATATTATAAGATATACGTACTGTATTATATTGACATCTTAAAATGTGTAAAGTGTCTCATTGAAATATTAGGAGATAGATTAACATGAAGATTGTAGATCAACCTTAAAAAATGTAAAATTTGCCCTGTAATTTGTTCTAATCCAAATCTGAATCAAAATGACAGTGAATAAATGTTTAAATCCTAAGGAAAAATCAGTGACGGCAATGGTACTCTAATGGCGCAGATGTGTATGTGACCGCGGTGGTTGTGTGCGAAATTAAGTGACAAAAGAAATTTTATAAATCGACTGTAAAAAGAAATATATATATATATATATATATATATATATATATATATATATATATATATATATATATATATATATATATATATATATATATATATATATATATATATGCGTTGATAACCTAACTCTTAACAAACTCTTTCTCTCCTTTCTCTCTCTTCTAACAACTTTCCCCGCCTTTTTTTCACCATTAAAAAACCTTCAAAATCCTTCATTACTCTATCATTTTGATTCGTAATTTCAAGTCTAAACCAACTAACCGTTTGTGAATAACGATAGGATTCCTCCTATCGGTTTTAATTTTTGTTTTGGGACCTGTTTTACTTGATTTAGCTCAATACCTAATTCTGATATAGCTAGCTAGTATGTTTTTGTTAATGAATTGATAGTTATGTGAATCATGCCTGTTAAAAACTCCAAAAGAAAAATTAGAATTCCAAATAGATATGAGGACTCTATTGACAAGTTGTTAATATTTGAGGGACTACTTTTGTAAATATTTGTAATTCAGTTAGTAGTTAGTTAGGCGCCAAGGCGCATCATCTCTGTTTCTATAATGATGTGTTGTTACTGATGCTGCTACAAGTAACAATGACTGTTCATAAGGCAATGTAAGTCATTCGGTTAATATGACTCAAACGGATGTGAATAATAATGAAGAAGTTAATGGTAACTTGTCTCTTGGCCGCCTCTTGTATTTTGTACGTGACGGCCTTGGTGACGCCGTCACGTGTAAATCCTCCAAAAACATTCTGGCACGTCACATGTAACTTGATTATCCACCTCTTTGTCAATGAGTGACGGCGTCACATGCAAATCCCTGACGCCGTTAGGTACCAAATTCAGCAAGATTTGGAGACTTTGTCGTTTTCTTCACTTTTTCGCTCCAAAAACGTCCAAAATACTTCATTTTCCAGTTTTCTTCTCAAAAGTACCTAAAATGACAAAAGGAACGATTTAGGACAATATTTGATCAAATAATCTCGACTTTGGGCTTAAATGACCCCCTAAAAGCGGTACACTTTTCGTCTCATCACCGTCGTTGCTGGGTAGAGCTTTCGCTTCAACCCATTTAGACAAGTAATCGATAGCCACAAGTGTATACTTGTTCCCTCGTGAAGAATGGAACGACCCCATAAAGTCAATGCCCTAGACGTAAAAAATTTCATAGACTTGGATGGCATTTTATTGCATCTCATCCTTCTTAGAAATATTCCCGTGACGTTGACAAGCGTCACAAGTTTTGACTAAGTCGTGGGCATCTTTGTAGATCGTGGGCCAATAGAAACCGGAGTCAAACACCTTTTTGGCGGTGTAGTTAGGGCTATGATGTCCCCCAGTAGGTCCATCGTGGCAAGCCTTAAGAATATCCATGGCTTCTTGGCCATGAAAACACCGTCGGATGACTTGATCCGCATAGATTTTGAATAAGTAGTGGTCGTCCCAGAAGTAATGTTTCACATCTTTGAAGAATTTGTTCTTCTGTTGGGACGGTATCCCTTTCACAATGAAGTTACCCACATGGTAGTTTGCAAAGTCGGCAAACAATGGGGTAGTAGATTCACCACGAAAAGATATCACATTAAGTGTTTCGAGAGGAAATGTTTCATTTATTTCCTTTTTCTCGAGCACATATTGGTGAGGATTCTCTAATCGAGAAAGATGGTCAGCCGCTAGGTTCTCAGCTCCTTTTTTTTATCACGGATAATGATATCAAATTCTTGCAGGAGGAAAACCCATCAGAGCAATCTCGGCTTTGCATCTTGTTTTACAAAGAGATATTTTAGAGCCAAGTGATCCGTATACACTATGCTTTTAGTTAAGATTAAGTACGACCGAAATTTCTCAAAAGCATACACCATGGCTAATAATTCTTTTTCCGTTGTGGTGTAATGAGACCGAGTCTCGGTCATCGTTTTACTTGCATAATGTATAGGCTGAAAATGTTTTATTTTTTGTTACCCCAAGACCGCACCTATAGCAAAATCACTTGCATCGCATATAAGTTCAAAAGGTAGGTCCCAATCGAGGGCAACTAAGATGGGTGCTTCAGTGAGCTTTTTCTTTAGAGTTTGAAAAGCTTCGATGCACTCAGGAGAGAAGATGAAAGGAGTTTCTTTCTCAAGAAGATGAGTCATAGGCCGGGCTATTTTTGAGAAATCCTAAATGAATCTCCGATAAAAACCTGCATGCCCAAGGAAACTCCTGACACCTTTGACAGTGGTGGGATGAGGCAATTTGGCTATAACATCAACTTTCGCTCTGTCAACCTCAATCCCTTTTTTGGAAATCTTATAGCTGAGGACAATGCCCTCTTTGACCATAAAGTGACTCTTCTCCCAATTCAGACAAAGATTAGTATCTTCACATCGTTTAAGCATGCTGTCTAAATTAGAGAGACATGTTTGAAATGAATTCCCAAAGACCGAGAAATCATCCATAAAGACCTCCATAATTTTCTAGATCATGTCATGAAATATGGCAATCATGCACCTTTGGAACGTTCCTGGAGCATTATATAAGCCAAAAGGCATACGTCGATAAGCAAACGTTCTGTAGGGGCAGGTGAATGTGATCTTTTCCTGATCTTGTGGGTCTATGGGAATTTGAAAGTATCCCGAGAAATCATCAAGGAAACAATAGTACTCGTTCCCACCTAATCTCTCGAGCATCTGATCCATGAAAGGGAGAGGGAAGTGGTCTTTGCGGGTGGCACCATTTAACTTTCTATAGTCAATACATACCCGCCATCCCGTAACTAATCAAGTTGGGATCAACTCGTTATCATCATTTGTGACCACGGTGATACCTCCCTTTTTGGGGACACAATGAATTGGGCTAACCCAAGGACTGTCAGAGATGGGATAAATCAATCCGGCATCAAGAAGTTTGATAACTTCCTGTTTAATCACCTCATAGATTTTGGGATTAACTCTTCTCTGTTGTTGGACTGCTGGTTTGAAATCATCCTCTATTAAAATCTTATGAGTACAAAATTCAGGGTTAATACCCTTGATATCGGAGAGTTTCCAAGCAATGGCTTGCTTGTGGAATTTCAAAACCGTTATGAGAGCAGCCTTTTCCTCATCACTCAAGTCTTTTTCAATTATGACGGGTAATCTATCATCACCCTCCAAAAATGCATATTCAAGATTAGGAAGTAAGTCCTTAAGCTCGACCTCAGGAGGATTATCAGATTTTTCAATTGTCTTAATTTCCTCGTTATGAAGTTTTTGTGGAAGAAAAGGAGGAGGAGAAGGATCTTCATTTAACAAGTTTTCAAGAAGAAGGATGTCCCCCTCTGGGTCAATCTCTTTGTTATCAATTCTAGCGGGAATCAAATCACTTTTGAGAAAGGGCTCTATCTCCTCTAAGATGAAGTCACTTCCTGGTGTGTGTTAATTTACACACCTTTTATTTGACCAAAATCGGACCAATTAGACCAAAAACATATTAAAAATGCCAAATATTTGCTTGTTTTTGTGTTTTGTGCATGTGCAAGTACCGGATATGAAAAATGGACAAAAGCCGAGCACGAAATTATGGGATCAATGATAATTTTATTTGAAGCATCGAGGCTAGAAACAAAGATTAATGCTAAATTTGTTTGTTAAATTCAGAAGCCACTTTATTCATTTGGAAACAAGCCCAGCTCTCCTTAAGGCCCATGATATGAAAGCAACCCAACTGTACTTATTTGCTAATGAAAAAATGGCCAGCGCAAGAATAAAATAAAGAGGAGTGTGCATTTGCATTTTACATGGGGCCAGCGATGAATGACCAGAATGTGCCACGTGGGGTGTTTTGAAGAAGCATATTATTTGTCCTTGGCCACATACGACAACAAAGGGAAATAAAAAATGAAGGGCACGTGTACAAGCAATTCTTTCGTTTTGTGGGATAGCAACAAGTCAAGAAAAGAAAAGGAATTAAATAGGGTTGTGTTATACTAACCCTCCCTATCAGAGAGGATCCACCTACTTTAATCAAAATGTACAAGTTTTAATGCAGACAGTACAGGTGGTGGCAGCTAGTCAAAGTCAACACACCCTCCCTAGAGAGGGTGTGGTTATCCTACCCCATTAAATGGGATGTGTTAACCGGACCCTCCCTACTATGGGGGGTCCACCTACTTTAGTTAAAATGTACAAGTTTTAATGCAGACAGTACAGGTGGCGGCAGCATAACTTCCACAAACCCTCCCTACAAGGGGGTCCGGTTAACTCATGCCCATTAAATATGGTGCATTTATTTCTTGTCTTTTACCATCTCTCATCACACGATCAAATGGAAAAAGGTGCATTAAAATTGCATTGAAGGCTAGTTATTGAAATGGAATATTGCACGTGAAGACAAAACATAAAAAGGGAGGAATGAAAATTATTATTGAGGCAAGTGGGTTCATGCTTTCTAGTTTCTACTACGCTGCGTAATGAGAAAAAGAAAGAAACAAAATTGATATGATGGGAGAGCATCGGGCCGGAACCGATCCCGTCCCGACGAAGCCCGATCCCGATTGTGGCCGGAATCCTAAACTGACTCCCGATCCCGATTGTGTTCGGTTAGTCGGTATCGGAATCGGTCGGTATCGGTTGGTCGGAATCGGGCCGGATTAGCTTGTTATTGATCGGAATCATCCCGTCCCGACCCGACTCCCGATTTCGCCGGAATTGCAAACCGACTCCTGAACCGTTTGATAGTCGGGATCGGAATCGGGCCGGCGGGTTAGTCGGAATCGGGCCGGAAAACGAGCGGCGGGCGGTTTTGCTCACCCCTAGGAATGCATGTGAATGGCACGTCAGCCATTTCATTCTTCATTAGGTACACTACAAAGCAAATATTAAAATAAAATGAAGAAGGTACAATTGAGTTTGATATATTGCTTCAAAAGGCAGCAAGTACATGCACTTCGTCAAAAATATTACACACAGGCGCGTGGCCTTGGTCTCATCCTCTACTCACACTCACTTACTCTTCTTTAGCCATTGATATATCGACAAGTGGCGTTTATCAATAATCAGGGTTGGCGGGCGTTTATTGGTAGGAGTACTAACTCCGTTTCATAATTATAGTTTATTGTTAACTTTTTAAGTCTTCATTTTACAACTTTGCCTTTATACATTTTTATTTGTGTTAAATAATATTTAATAAAAATTATATCAATGAAAAATATATTTAAAATTCCATCCATTCATATATTTTGCATTAAGTAATATATAACACAAATTAAAATATTTATTGTTAAAGTTGAAAACTAAAAACTTAAAAAGTTAACAATGGATTATAATTATACGACGGAGGGAGTAATATATATTTCACGGCTGACCAATAATGAAGCACCACGTGTCTGATGATGCAGCAGGATTGGAAGATGCTAGAAGGTGACGTTGGGATTGCTTATAAAAGGAGACCACACTCACATTTTTTTGGCAGTTAGTTCTTTTTAGGTAGTAGCATTATTTTTTAATAGTAGTTGTTGTGAACAAGAATAGAAGGAATGAAACTTCAATTAATCATTAACTAGGATATTTACAAATAGTATATATAAACAAATATTAGGGCAAAATCTTAATAGCTAACATGGGCTTGGGCCTATTATGAGGTATATGGACATCCACATATAATTATTCATAACACTCACTCTTGGATGTCTATATTGTTAATACGTTTAAAAAATGTTGCCTTATTAAAAACCTTGTCAGAAAAACCAGTGGGACAAAACCACGACTAAGGGAAAAAGAGTGCAGTGCGTATTATCTCCCTCTGATGACTGCATCACTTGAGCTCTTTGAGTAGGTGCATTCCAATGTTGTGGTTCAATGTCCTAAATATTGATGTAGAAGCGTTTTGGTAAATAGATCCGCCAAATTGTCACTTGAATGAACTTGTTGATCAATAATATCACCATTCTTTAGTAAGTCATGATTGAAAAAGAACTTTGGCAAAATATGTTTTGTCTTGACGCCTTGATGTAACCTTCCTTGAATTAAGCAATGCATGCTACATTATCTTCATGCAAAACTGTTGGTGCCTCCTTCCCAGAATTTATAAATGGATGGATGAACTATCCACAATTGTTTGCTTTGTCGAACGCCATGAAATTTCACTACTATCACTCGTGGGTATGTATCCACTTTAAGACCGACCATCTGCATTAGTAAAACCAACTAAACTTGTTTTGATGGGTTAGTAAAATATAAACCCACATTTCTTGTAGCTTAAAGATATCAAAACATTTACGTTATTCCATTACATTGATTTGTTCAATTTGATCAATTAGTATTCTCGAGAATTTTAAATCATAACACGTGATTTATGCATTCTATATTCCTTAAGGAATCTCGACATAAACTGAGCTCTTATATTATCATGTTAGACACATTCTTATTTCTCATACTACAAGACATAACATTAATATTTTCATCAGTTATTTGTGTCTTTACATTCATTGGCCATTCATTTATAAAACTGCACTTCTTGCAGATATCCAAGATCCTCACCTTGTATTTATCACGCGCATTGTTATATACAATATTATCGACGTCGTTTCAGTTCTTTCCGATTCCACACTTTACTGGACATTATATTCTATCATTTGTTGAGATCTCAAAGTTTTTCACGTACCCGGGGTTTTCAATAACCTTCATGTCTAGTTTCTCTTTAAGAGACTATTATGAGGTCTTTATTACCTATTCATTCGAGGACTTTTTATTTGGAATCGATTTGTCTATCACGCTGCAGACGTGCCATAAACTTACAATACAGGTTATGCACATTTGGGAAACATATGGTTCGTGACCAAAACCATTCTAATGGGGAAGATTCATTATAGATTGTTGGCAAGATGCGAATTCATATGTCATAACATGCTCCATAAACTAAGAATTTTGTTCTCATAATTATTGGCTTTGCAATCAACTGAATATGTTTAATAAACGTTTTAACAAAAGCAATTCGCGTATGAACATGAGCTACTTTTATGTTCAACACTTATTCCAATAATCGCCCAACATTTGGAAGTATTCACCACTAATTCCAAAGATACAATCTGGAAAACCATGCTCGCATTTTATAAGCCGAGCTATTAATCACGCTAACCTTAAGTTGCATCTTTGATGATCATTTTGACGATGCATCGATTTTAAAACTCAAAATGATCCACATGGCGGATGTATAGACCTATATACATCCCTGTTTATATACTTTCCAAAAATTTATAGGACAAAGTCCTTACTTATTTGGTGGTGATATATGCACAATTAACTTCCTCTGAGAACAATCAAATCTATCTTTGAAGAAACATATAGTTCTTCAATACATTTCGCATCATCATTGACCCGGGATGGTACAACCAGTCATGAAAATTAATATAACAATCTTGGCTCATAAACTTATAGTTTATGACCACATATGCTTTAATTGCACTTGACTTTATGTAAAAGTCGAATAATATAGAGAACTTTAAGATGTAATCCCAAATTAACTTATATTTCTCTAATCAATATATATAAGCTCCTTTATAGCTTTCAAACAGTGCGATATCATACTAGATTAGCCTATAGCATTAAAAATAAACACATTTTCTATAATAGTGATTCCACACAATTTGATAAACACACATATATACCATCAAGAAATTGATCAAGTGTTTCACATACAAACAAATTACATGATAAATAAGTCATGCATATTTGACAAACTGAATTACACAAGTCAGCTAAGAAAGTTTATGCATACCTCTAATAATATTCTTTGACAATATTCAGAATCATTAATGGCTTTGCATCTTTTTGTTCATCCATAATCCAACATTTATATAAAAATGTTTCTTATGTTAATAAAGATGGTGTGCAAGCAAATTATTTCTTGTGTTAGTCATGCATTCAAGATCTTTTCATGTAAGCAAGTAATAAGAGCATCATGAACTGAAACATAATAGTCTAAAGACTCTTTCTAAAGGATACTAGCCTCATGTAATCATAACAGATCACTTGTATATCATAAACACAGAGAATAGATTCTTAATCTAATCCATCTAGTAATCTAACTAGTAGATTAATAAACCAAGTAGTGTTTCAACTCAATCAAATTTGATAAAAACATATCACAAACGCATGCATCAACTAGCAAGATCAAACACGATACCAATAATTCACTAATCATTATTTAACTGTTGTACCTTTCATTATACTTTACTAGCAATCAAAATGATAGTGAACTAGATTATTGCAACACATACGAGCAAATATTTCAACACATACGAGCAAATATTTACACATAGTAATTCATTAATATAGCTCTAAATACACAAGTAACAAACTATAAATTAATACATCAAACCATGGCTAATAGTAACATTTATGATTAGGCCCAATGACATCAACGAAGGTTTCAGTTTCATGTGCTTGTTTCAATATAAATCAATATAAATCATGTACTCCATATAATTTTGTTTATTGACGTTGTCTTTTCAAAAAATATTGTCACAACGAAAATTTATAACTACTGACATTAGTATGAGTTACAAAATCAAGTAAGATATATACAACTATGATCATCCTTCAAGACAATATAACTACTACAACTATCTAGTTAGCAAAAATCTGTTGCATATAATAATAATCTTAGTAGTAATTTAGCTTACTAATGTTAAAAACTAGTAGTTAGTTAGAATTATTATCATTGAAAGAAATTAGATTGTATACGACAATTCATATGTCGACAATAGATGATGATTCCATAATTTAGAAAAAGACGTATGTACGTAACATATGGGTATACAATTAGCTTTGTATAGATCTAAACAATATCAAGTAGCACATACATTAGATCTAGCGTACTATATATTTTTAACAACAATCATATAACTTCAATTAAACAAATAATAATTAAAAAATAAGAATAGATATTATATCAGAATATATAATTGGTAGCATATACTGAAGTAGGTTTTTATAAAGCAATGCATTACACAATAGCCATGGCAAGCATGTGGGTTAACCTGCTAATGTAGATTATTCATAATAGTATTTTTTTTTTTTTTTTGAACAATTTTTCATAATAGTATTCAAATGCAACATGACTATGAGGTCAATGAGGATTACTTGTAATTCAGTAGGAAAAGCAAAACACAAATATAATATAGTCACTACGGTTGGATCTATACAATGTGTAAAAGTAAGATAGTTAATACAGTAGACCGGGGAGATGCATAAATTAACACATGAGATTACATTAATTTTTATGAAAACAAGATTCGGGAACATACGTGGAATGTAATCTCAGATTTAACTCAATAGCTTAATGCATTCCCACATGATCTTTAAACAACTTTGAACATGTGTCGTGTATTGTGATTTTCTTTTTGAAAAAATTAACATAACATGATTTCATATAACCAATAAATCATACGTCACTCTTTATCTTCCAAATAAAGTAGAACTAATGTGATAAACAATTGTAGATGAAAACATATACCAACATTAAATAACTACGATCAATATGTATAAAGGGTCGACCTCAAGGAATCGAAAAACAAACTAAAAGCAGAAACCGATATTGCGCATAACCAACGTGGATAACATGCCGTTAACTAGATAAAAAAAATTAAAAAACGTACATTTCGAATCCTAATAGAGCGTGCTGATAACGTGTTGTGAACAAGAATAGAGGGAATGAAACTTCAATTAATCATTAACTAGGATATTTACAAAGAGTATATATAGACAAATATTAGGGTAAAACCCTAATAGCTAACATGGGCTTGGGCGGGTATATGAACATCCACATATAATTATTCATAACAGTAGTAGTTTTTTTTTATAGAGTAGATTTTAGCTTTAGATTATTTTTAAGTGGTATTGTAATAGCTTAAATTTCCTACTAGCTTTTTCAAGTGATTTTCTTGTATCAACTTTTGGTTTATTGTTTAATGAAGATGATTTTTAGTGATCCAACTTAGTTTACCTCTTCTTCTCATCTCTTTCTTTTATTTTCATTTTCTTTATTCTAAAAATATATTTTAGCTTAATAGATTTTTGTAACTTATTAGATTAGATTATTCAATAAGTACTTTTTTATTTCTTAATCTCTTTTCATAACTTCTTTAGTATTATTAGATTTAATAATTTTTAGTTTATATCTCTTAATCTCTTTTTATTTTAAAAGCTTTTTCTTAATAAATCTAATTAGTTTAATATTTTTCATCTAATTAGCTTATCTCTTCTTTCTTCTAATCAATCTTATTTGAAAATAAGATGGTTCGATTCAAGTAAGATTTCGTTCGTTATATTATTACTCTTTCCTTAACAAATGAGTTATGCATAATAATCTTAGATACATAGTAATTGTAGCAACCCTTAATGTGAATATGTAGGTTATTTGATATTTATTGATTGCTATTGCCTCCATTTATGTCAACCAGGTCGGTCTTGCAGCAACTCACCATACTTAGAACTATGTTGGGATGATTAAGCTGCTTTCTTTCTCAAACGTGTGGCTATCGCTTCCATCCTTTTGGTTTAATTTGTCGGAAAAGGTGGCGAATTCTAAGAGCAAATTCAAGGTTGTAGCTTATATTAAGCTCAAATGCTTTTGTATGGATAATTATGCTTAGGATTTAGTATAATGGATGACATATGAAAATTTCAAACCATGACCTATTTTTTCTTCAAGTTTTAATTTATTGGCTGAATAGGCTTTTTTTTTTTTTTTTTTTTTTTTTTTTTTTTTTTAAATAATTTGTTCTATAATCGAGTGTTTATGATTCGAAAACATGGCTTTATGTTTATTTTTTTAAACAAATGATTTCACATAAAAGCAGGTTCCTTAGTTAAAAACAGGGCTTTATTGCTCTTTTGCATAGAGTCCCTCCCCTTTTGAGCCCTCACCTAAAACCGGGATCTATGTGGTGTTTCAACCAGGCTCTATTGCCTTTTTTGTACTGACGTTTCAGAAATACAATATATGGTCACAAGCATAACACAAACACAAGTTTTGAAGCAGTAGCTAATGAAAGATATTAGTAATTAGGGGGGTGCTTGGTTGGGGGTATTAGGGGTAGGGAATGGGAAAGGCAATGAATAAACGTGCCTGGTTAGGAGTAAGTAATTCAATCATTACTTAGTACTGGGTAATGGGGCATTACTCAGTAAATTGGGGGGGGGGGGGGGGGGGTAAGGTAATGATTACCCACCACCACCACCAGCCAACACCACGAGCATCCACCATCCACCATCCACCATCCACCACCACCACCACCAGCACCGGCCGCCACCACCACCACAAGCCACCAGCCACCAGCACCAGCAGCCACCACCACCACTACCACCATCCACTACTATCACCACCACCAACAACAGTAGCCACCATCACCACCACCACCACCAGCCACTACCACCACCAACAACCACCACCACCATCACTTTGGAGGTTAATGTGTTTTTCTTAAACCAATCACTATCAAAGATAATGATAATCTCCATTTCATTCCTTTATATTCTATTTTAATCCTTTTACCTTTGCTATTCTCATTCCCCTATGTGAACCAAGCGCACCCTTAGTAATACTCCAAATTAAAATGAAATGATACCTTTGAGTGAGTTTCCTTTTTTAGATGAATGACTTGTAGATGTAATATGTGCGCAGCCGACACAAACAGGTGTGTGGGCTAATTTTATTACTATAAAATATTAGGAATTTGGCTATCTTTACTACATATAATGGAGAAATGGTCAAAAGTGAAAAAGTGAAAAGTGAAATGTTGAAATTTCAGTCAATGCCAATTTTACCCTTCTAATTTTACCCTTGTAAATCGAATCCCAGCCAATAAATGTAAATCGAATCCCATTTTCACAGGTCAATGAATGTATACTGAAACTGGAAAGTATTGATGTCAATAAATGAGAAGTATTGATGGAAAGTGCAAATCAATGTCTATCAAAATTGTGAAACTGGAAAGCATATGCCAAACAAAGCAAATCGAATCCCATTCTCACAAGAAAAACACATACAAAACACTCTCCCCCAAAACTCCCACTACCGGACTCCTCCACCATCGGACGTCACCAACACCGTACCCGCGACCACCATAAGGGAAACCAACACTACCGGACCATGAATACCGAGAAGAACTACCAAGACACGTGACCACCATAAGGGCTTTTCAAGTTTATAGGTATTTTGTTGAGTTTTTCAATAGATCTATGTATCTTAATCAAGTTTTGAAAGTTTTCATTTATAGATCTGTTGATTTTATTTGTAGATCTATGTTTTTAATAATATTTGGTATTTTTTGACGGCCGTCGATGTGGTGTCTCGCCGGAAGTAGCTGCTGCCATCGGAATTAACGTGGGTGTCTCGCCGGAAACCACATGACCGACACCCTACATTTCTAAAGGTTTTTCAAGTTTTTGTAAAGATTTCTTTTTTTTTTTTTCTATTTTTTACAAATCTGCAATTTTTATATAAAGATCTGAGTTATAACATTCTTTACGTGTTTTTTTGTTGAACAGCTACTTCTGTCGCCGACATATTTCATCGTCGCCGGAATCTTCACTACCACGAGACCTCCACCAGAGGTATTATGGTTTCCTTTTAATATTTGTTGGTTATGAAGTTCATGTTTAAAATATTTGTTGGTATTATGTGTTATTGGGTGAATTTGTAAATTTCAGGTAGATTGTTTGTTTATACAAGTATGTGTAATTTTTGTTTGTTTGTTTATACAAGTATGCTTCCCCACATGTATAGGTTTTTCAAAAAAATTGTTATTAAGTATGTTGTATAAATATTTTTGTAAATTAAATTCTGTAGATTTGTCTTAAAAAAATAAATTTGTTTGTAAATTTTTTGTAAATTTCGTCATCTAAATTTGTTGTAATGTTGTTATAGTTGTTTGTTATAATTTTTTTAGATATTATAATAATTTATTAGTTGGTAAACATTTATATTGTCTTTATTTTGTTAAAAGTGTGAGTAAATTTTTTATTCAGATTTTTTGAAGTTATGTCGGATAAAAAATTATATCTATACTACATATATTCTTAATAATAACTACATATAATAGCTAAATGGTCAAACTTGAAACTGAAATTGGTCAAACCTTGAAATACAAATTCGAAATTGATGAAAAGATAAGAATACATAATTCGAAAGTAAAACTAGAAAAAATGCCATTTAGGAAAGTAAAATCTTGGAATTAGTCGAACCTAAAAATACAGAATTCGAAATTGAGAAAGAATATTCTCTAAAAATTGATGAAAGGAAACTAATTATTTTGAAAGGCTGTAAATCATTTATTTGGTAAACTAATTAAGGAAATTATTATAATTTTCCAATCCGATCCTAAAAAATGACAAAAAAAAAGTTAACATAAAGAAAAACATAGGTGCACCCGAAATTTTTTGAAAACCATACACCAGTCCCTTGTGTCTTGGGACCTTTTTCCGGTCTCGGCTGTTTCATTCAATCGAGTTTTCATTTTTTCTTTCTTGGATTTATGTATCCTTGTAGCAAGTCTGGGTGATGCTTGGTTGTAGGGGTTTCCAATCATCCAAAACCGGGTCAGATTTGAATGTATAATAGTGGTTTTGGTGTTGGTTTAGAACTGGCTTGCCAGCTTGGTCCAACATAAGACATTCAAACTTTAGGTTATCGATAATTTATAGTTTGAGCTTAACAAACATCGTTTCTTTTTAGGTAACCACGCCCGCTGAATAAAAATAAACATTAAACTATCTTAAAGACATGACATTGATAACGCTCTAGCAAGAAGTACAATGCATAAAGGAGCACAGTGTTTACATCTACAAGCATAAAGTAAGAATTATACTACTCCCAAGCTGACTTAGCATTATTCCAACAAAAAGCAATTAGCTTTTACGTTGAAATCTTCTAAGTTCACATAAATTAATCTTTACTTTGCTACTTATAAAGGGGGTTTAACTCATCTATACTATCTATTAATAAACATCAGAAACGGGTTGACTCGGTTTAATTTGATCCGTTTTTGACACAACCGGTCAGATTAACCCGGTTTAAATTGACCCGTTTCTCGACCAGAACGGTTTAACCGTTTAAACCACCCGAGTTTCAAAACATTATGTTTAATCACCAAATCCTTAAACTTTTATTATTTTTCGTTTATAACCCATAAACCTTTTTTTTATCACTAAAACTATCTGCCGCTATAAATTCCGTTGCTATGCACGAGTACTCGTCTAATATTATTAAATGTGGTAAGTCATGCTATACATTTTGGCAATATTTTTCAACATGCTATATAGTGGTAATTATGTTTTTTAAAAACAACTACTTGGTCAAAACTCGAGTCGAGTCTCAGTGGAAGACAATAGAAATGTATGGAACTTTAAAATAATGAAATATAGATTAGCATCAATCGACATATATGATGAGTTGTTAATAATAAGTTTCACAATTTTTTAAACTATTATGAGTTGGTATTGAAAGTTGTTCACATGTTGTGTTTTTTATTTTTTATTTTTCTCTTTCTTACAATATATAAGCACGTTCTATTAGAATTAATTAAAGCTGCGGAAATGAAGGATCGGCAAGGCAGCAACCAAAGCGTGTTGCAATATGACAATATAATAATATGAGCAAAGACAATTGAAAAAGTGTTGTTGTAAGTTGCCAAATTTTGTGCAATAAATTGCCAAATTTTCAAGTTTTTCATTCGAAGACTTGCAACTAAAATGGTTAGCATTACTTTTAGTAATAGAAGTGATTGGTAATTCTACGCTTAGAAACTATGTGACGTTATAGAGAATATGTAAGAGTCTAGTATCGAGCTATATGAACTAAGCTATTAGGCTATACGTTTAGTCAAATAGTTTATGTATTCTTAGGCCAAGCCCATGAAAACTAAACCCAAACCCAAGCCCATTAGGTGGCGTTGGGATGGTATATATATGAACACAAGTCTCCCATGTGCGTGTGTACTTGTAGGTGTTAAGTATGTGAAATACATAACTCTCTCTTCCTCTCCTCTCCTCTATATCTCACGACCACCACACCACCATCATCACGTCACCACCTTTTAGTGTTTAAGTTGATATAAATGCGATCCAACAATTGGCATCAGAGCCATATGATAGTTATTAGTTATATTAGATAGGTTAGTTAGTGTTTTGGTAGTTTTCGAAGGTAGTACAAAACCGGATGAACATTTCGAGTACTTTTATGGGTTGAATCTTTGATTTAGCGGCTTGTTGTGTTAAAGGTTTGATTTTTAGAGTCGTTTAAGTGTTTACCTAGTTATTCATCGAAGAAAAACCCAAAAACAATCACAAAAGATGCACTTTTTAAGATTTTTCAATAGTTACTGTTCTAGAATTTTTCTCGAAAAAAAAAATGCTTAATTCAATTTTTCTCGAAATATTCAAATTTTCTTGAAATCTACTTGGCAGTACTTGATAGTTGAGGTTTCACTAACTTAGTGACGTGGTAGTTTCAAAAAATTTAGGAATTTCGAATATCTTCGATCTTTCGAGAAAAAACAATTTCGAGTAATCCTAGGTGGAAGTTTCGAGAAATTTAAGTTAGTTGTGATTCTACTAACTTAGTGACGTGACAGTTTCGAGTAATTTTAAGTTTCGAGTAATTTGGAAGTTTCTAGTAATTTTGGGAAGTTTCGAAAAATTTAGTGATGTTTTAGACAAGGACCTTTTCAACCTGAAAAAGACAGTTTCGAGAAATTTTCATCACCCTTAGACAACTTTCGAGTAACTTAGAACTTTCGAGTAATTTCAAACTTTCGAGTAATCTGGGAATTTTGAGTAATTTTAAACTTTCGAGTAATTTGTGGACTTTTTTAGAAAAGAAACCTAACAACCTAAAATCAAAAATTTGAGTAATTTTAACTTTCAAGAAAATTTAATCAACTTAATCCTATAAGTCATTAAAGCTTTCGAGAAATACCTTTTGTCGAGAAATTTTCAAAAACCAATAACACATCATCAATCCAAAATCAACTTTTACACGATGTCGACTAAAAAACATTTATGCAGCTGGTAATGAAAACCGTTCTCCTATGCTTGAGAAAGGTAGGTATCTTCAACGGTCAAGTCGTATGCTTCGTTATTTCTAAAAATGTGAAGAAAAAAATGGATTTGACATTTTTCTTGCAGTGATACAAAAAGTTGTGATGAAAACATCATCTTAGAAAGGGCCATGAAAACCTTCAATTTGCTTCAACTATTATAATACGTCACGAACACCTTGGTATTTACTATTTTTTTTCTTTGAACAACGGATTTCATTAAAAACTAGCAAGAAGCTAGAAAGGAATTACAAAAGATTGTTACATACAAACTTTCGAATTAACAATCCAATCAAGCCACTTGGGGCATGAAAGTTTACTCCTATGTGTGATCCAAGAATGTGATAAAATCATAATATCATCTCCAAGAGTGTAACACCCCCAATTCATGGTTGCAGCGGAATTCGAACTGGGTGTTACTCGACGGCACAATAGTCACAATAATAGAAAACGAACTCCAATTGAGTCGTTTTAAAAGATTTATCATTCAAATTATATAAATATCAGAGGTTACAAAATGAGGTCCCAATTGGTTCCATGTTTACAAATCACATTAAGTGAGTTTTTGAATGATAATAAAATTTATAGCCCTCTTGAACATCTGTGCCCTTCCGTGCCATCCTTGATCGTCATGAACCTGAAATACATGCTTGAGAGGTCAACACAAAGGTTGAGTGATATTCATAGAGTTTGTTAAATGTTTGAACACAATGTGTTGGTAGTTAAATCGTTGAACACAATAATCGTAGTGTTTGTAGTTAAATCGTTTGAACACAATAATCGTAGTGTTTGTAGTTAAATCGTTTGAACACAATAATCGTAGTGTGAGCTGTAGACTCACACCAATGTTTGGAAAACAAAACAGGTAGGCTACGTTATTATACGCCCATAAAATGTATTATACACTAAGCTTATGAAACCAAAACGTTAACGTGTACCAATATCGATCGGCAGATTTATCCCGGTAGGTACTTTGCCGTCATACCTAATGTCTCAAATATTAATGCATTTGTTTGAACTTAGTCAAAACAAATGGGATTCGTCAATCCCATAGGCCTATTCACAATATTCGCGCTCACTTGCAAGTAACCCTCGCAAGTGATTAAATGGTTCATAATAAGGGATCTTGGTTTGGCAAGGATGTTACTTAGTGATAATAAAACATCGTCGTGAAGCATACATTAGAAAGCATTGTGTTCGAGTAGAAAAATAATAGCATGTATTCCCCCCAAGGGTTTGTAAAACAGTTAAACAATAGAAAGTGGGGCTACGAACTCACCTTAAGTTATGTAGTGAGTAGTGAATGTGATGGTCGAATCGCGAAGGTTTCTACGAGCAACCTATAATCGAATGTTGCGACTTAGGATCGGAGTAATGTCTAAGGAAACATAAACACGCCAATATATATATCTTGCATTTAGTCCATGATGTGGTATGATGTATATTGTAAGTCTTAGAAAGAAAAGATTCATGAACATGTATGTTTTGTATATCGTTTACTACCGTTCGGGCCGACATAATTCAGAAGTCATGTTAGTAAGCGTTCGAGGAGCCAGGACACTTTAATTCGTAAATCCACAACTCAACTCGACGGCTTACATAATGAACTCCTCACATGAGGCTCCCTACTATTGTAGTAGTTGATGAAATATATAGATATAAGTTTTGATCCGAAAAGTTACATGTCCGATATTTGAATAAACTTAGGAAAGTTTATTAGTACATGAAGATTGTTATTAGGGGTAGTTTCATAAGTCTTGAATGACCATTTTCTCTTGGTAATATCTCATGGTTTCCTTTTAGGTGAAGTAGATCCAAATTGCTTGTTCATGTTATCGCCTAATTCATTGTTTCATGTTTACGCCTATGTAAGTTGTTATGGTCATTTCGTCATGGCCTAGCCATGACCTTTGGTCCTTGTTCCAAGGTCATGAGACACAACCTTGGCTCTAGCCATGGTTGTGGTCTTGATTATAGGTCATAAGACCTCTTGTTCCTTTCAAAGTATTACCATAATCTAGTGACTTTCGCCTAAAAATGGGCTGTTTAGAATTTGAAGAATTTTATCACTCGGAAAGCATTTTTAGGTCTCGAGCTTCTTTGTGCCTGAACGAAAACGTCGTTCCGGACAACTTTCGTGTTTTAACTTTTTGATGAATCGGACCAGAAGTGGGACTTTCAAAACCCAAATTTGATCAGAATGGTATTTGGCAGTTTTGCCGAAAATCTTTGGTAATTTCAAATGGGCGTAACTTTTGACTCGTATACTCGTTTTGGGTGGTTCAAATTGCTATGGTTTCCTTGTTAAGTCCTCTACTACAATATGTAATGATTAAATATCATATTTTTACCATTTTGATCAGGTCTTACCAAGAAAGTCACTAGTTTACTTGTTTTAGTAACTTGTTGTAACAATCAATAACAATAACTTGTTTTGGTCATTTTTATACATCATGGACATAACTACAAGACATAATATAGCAAGAATAATATGTAAATAACATGAACATGATTATTTAACAAGAATCAAGTTAGGGTTTGGCTCACAACTTTTGGCTTTCAAAGATGAAAGGAAGTTAACATGTAAGGATAGGACTTTCATAGACTTGCTTCAACCCACTTCACTTCATGCAATCTTTCTACCCTTGGTATTCTTGAAAGATGGATGATGAAGGTTTAGGTGACTTGAGTGGATTTAAACTCAAGAGAAATCACTAAGTATATAAGGTTATGGAAGTGTTTGATGAATGATAACCTATCTAGGGTTTCTACCTTGAAGAATCACTTGAACCATGCATGAAACTAGAAGGAAATGAGCTAAGAATGGGATGGTTATGGGGTTGGGGATGCATGGCAACAAAGGGGATGGGAGGGAGTATTTATAGTCAAAAATGAGGAGGTTAGGAAGCTTACTAGGAAAGTGTTACAACTTGGTGACCAAGTTGTAATTAAGTGTTGATTTAGGGGTAAATTCATGAGATGAAGCCACATGGGGATGACTCCCCCCCCCCCCTAGGCCGGTTTCATGAGCTTGGAGAGCAAGCTTTGGCTTTTGCTTGGTATTATCCTAAGTATTAGGATGAAACTTGACTCCGGGAAATGCAAACCGTAAGTTGTTACGCCTCAAAACGTAAAACCGGGTGTCGTAAAATTATGGAACTTGAAAGTATTGATAAACATGTCAATAAGTTCCATAATAAAATATAAAATGAGTGGTAGGTTCCATTTGGGTGTAAAACCCTGTTAAAAACTGGAAATACGGGTCTAAAACGCGTAATACGTAAAACGTACGAATATTGCGTAAAATTGAGAAAAGTAAAATGTTACTTTTCTAATGTGATAAAAATGATTTAAAATGACTTATAATGTCTAGACTGGGCTCAGTCTAGTGTCGGTTGGTATTAAATGTCTTTTAGACATCAAACCGTAAGCCTAAAAATCACGAAATGACTTATAACATCAAGGGATGATTTTTGGTCAATGGAGGAGGGAAAAATTATGTTGACTTTTTCTAATAAGTTTGAAAACTCAAAACATCTTAGAAACTCGTTTTGTGGTCTAACGGTTAATCGCCCATTCGGTTAAGCGTGCTCATGTGAGAGTAGTACCGACTTGGGTGACCTGCTGGGAAGTCTTTGGTCATGTTTTTTTCAGTCACGATTAATTCTCAAATAAATCATGAGTGTGTCAAACATTTTTCTGATGCGGGGTCACTTAACGCGGTCGAGTTTCGTTGTACGTAGAATTTCTGAATGACGTTTTACCCTAAAACGTGTAATTCCTTAATAACTTTCACGAAAATGATCTGACGAATGTCAAACATTTAATTTGCCATGGAAATGATTTATCACTCGAGAATATCAAATAAAAATCAACTTTCGGGAAAGTTTCGGGAAAAATGAATAGTAAAAGTGAATAGTGAAATTTTCCGGGAATGGTAATTAACCTGAAATTGCGAATTGTTACAAAGAGTGTCTTTGCATGGGGGTTTTGAATCGAAACAAATTCTACTTCAGTATCTCCATATGATCCAAATAGTTGATTGAACAACCACGTCAAACCAAATCTTTGTGTTTCCGTTGAGATCGACAAAATCTGCCCATCTGATTATACCGCAAATATTTGTAGAATAATCATGAAAACTCCACCAAGAGCAAACCAATTTCCATAGCGGAGAAGAAATTGAGCAATCAATGAAAAGGTGTTTAGTATCTCTTCATAAGATATAGGACATTAGGATAAATGGAGGTCGATTCCACGTACATCCAGATTATAGCGGGTTGGAAGGCGGTCACAAAACAGCCTCCATGTGTGAACATTAATATTTGTTGGAAGGCATTTGTTCCATCTCACATGATCTACGATTAACAGAAGAGTAGAATTCTGTATAACGTATTGTCGCATGGAAGATATTGAGAAGTCAGAGGTATTGCCTAACGAATAGGTCCAAGTGTCTGAAGAAGAGCTAGGGACAAAAATTACTAGAAGGCCCAATAACTCTCATATTGCTCCATCTCCACACCGCTCTAACAGGTCTTCTCCATGCCCTTGTAAAAGTTGCATAACTCATTTAATGGATGGCACTGATCACTGATCAAACACCCGCTAACCATAGTCGTTCAAAGTTCAAACCCATTACTTAAAATTAAAATCAAGTCAATATAGTTGTGACCTTCACTTTTGTGCCAGTTTTATTTTTGTTAATTTTTCTTCTTTCCAAAAATTAACTCTCCACTCGTGCACTAGGAAAGTTATCCGTATAAGTAATGGACACAAAAACAAGCTTCCTACTTACTGAAATTGGGACAATTCTAAGGGGGTTGGCAATCCATCCCTCACCCCATCAACCTTCACTCACAAACAACCAATCCCCTTATGCCACATCACCCTCCCACTTTTCCCTTCACTCACTCACTTTTTGTTGGCATCACACCCCTCACCCTTCACTCACTTTTTTTTTTTTTTTTTTTTTTTTTTTTCTATTATTAATAACCGAGAGGTTTACATGTGAAGTCAAAGTTGCAATAAATTGCTAGCTACATTGTTGTCAGTAAGTCAAGAATCAATCCCACGTTTTTTGTGAATTCAGTTTTTAAATTCTATTAACAACCCAACAATCAAAAGCCCAAAGCCCAAACGAAAACCCTAAAACACATCATATAACACTCCCACCCTCATCTGTGCCTCTTCTTCTTGTTTGTCCCACCCTCACCCTTCTTCTTCGTTCACAGATCAAGAGAGAGAAAAAAAAAAAAAAAAGCCCAACGTTCCAATCCAACGGTAACAAAGCCCCAACGGTCGAATTTTTGGTCTTCTTCTTGTGCGGTAAAGTTCCCCGCAACGGGGCCTCCCGCAGCCTCACCCCAACGTCGGCGGCAGTGTTCCCGTGCAGGAACCACCCCTCCCGCAGCCTCCCCGCATGTGTTGCCAACCCCCTAAATATAAATAGAGATATCTACTAAAACAATACCCTTGTTCAATATAAAATATAATTTACTTTCATTTAAAAATGCAACTAGAAGAAGTTACAATTATTTGAGTTAGACACATATAAAATTGAACTGTAGAACTACATCTTATATTATATACTAAAACTTAAGTAGCTTTATAAATGTAAAATGGTCATAATAAATGTCCCAAGAATTTGAGTCGAGTTATTTGAAAAACCAAACATTCCTCACATACCAAGGGACTCATCTCCACCATCCATCTAAAAAAAGCAATTGTTGAGATTAAAAGCATTTAATATTTCAACCAATTTTTATAATTTAAATATCTCTTAAACCGTTAATCGTTAAGCGAAAATAATTACACTATCGCGATGAGCATTTAATTATCTTTCTACAGACGGGCATTTTGATATATTTTCGACATTTTTTTATTTTTTTATTTTTTTCACGTTTTTTTTCGTGTCCGAAAAAATCATATATGATATATATCATATATGATTTTTTCGTCCATGAAAAAAACGTGAAAAAAATGAAAAAAATTTTTTGTCGAAAATATATCAAAATGCCTATCTATAGAAAGATAATTAATTGCTCGTCGTAACGGTATATTTTTTTTTCGCTTAACGATTAACGACTTGAAAGATATATTAATATTTGAAAAAAAATGATGAAAGTGGGTTTTTTAAATTATTGTGATTAATCTCATCCATTAGATAAAATAAAGATAGAGAGAAAATGGATGGTGGAGATTAGTCCCTTGGTATGTAAAAAAAGTTTGGTCCTCAAATGATCTTATATCCAAGAATTTATTCTATCATATAAAACCTTCAACATTGATTCCAAGCAACTCAAACATCTCAATTAGTATGTGTACATTGATTTCAAGTAACTCAAACATCTCAATTAATAGTGGTTAGTCTTTTTACATTCCCGTCCATGAGTTACAAATATTTTATCAACTATATAATGTGTCAAAAACCACACACAACAAGCCACAACTTCCTCCACACCGCGTGCACATTGGGTTACAACTTATTATGGTGGTAAAGTAAGCATCATATCGTCTTACTTATTTAGCATATTGACTTATATTGTTTTATGTAAATTTCACGTGTGTATTGTGTATGTAACAATGTAGGACATAAAGATGGTGCTTAGGAGGTTTGATAGTAACATCATCTTCTCTAATGGTTTAAGATATCCTACACATCGTTGTCTTATCAATTAAGTGGAACATGCACGAGCATTTTCAATTTGATCGAAAATGCAATATATTGATTAACTGTATTTAAGTTACTAACGATCAACTATATCTAATTGCTTTTTGCAGCGCGTCAAGAAGCATTAAAGAAAGAGATCGAGAAGTTACAAAATTTGTATAAAAAACAAAACATGCAAAAGGCCAATGAACAACAACGACAAAGACAAGAACAAGAACAACAACAACAACAACAACAACAACAACAACAACAACGCCACGACCACCAATGGAATGAATAATTAGCTTTCATATTAATAGTATGTTACAAATTAAACATGCAATATTTTACTTCAAGTAATACCGATAAACGGGCTAATACTATTGATTTGTTAGCAAGTAAGTTTATTAAAAATAATGTGACGAGCATTCAATTTTTAGTCAATAATTATTACTACACTTTGTTGGTGCATTTTAATATTTTTGTTCTTAATGTAGTTTTTTGTCTTGCGGTGTGTTAACACTTTCTTAATTAAACATCTTGGAATATTGCGTGCCTTTGATATTTGATATGACTGTGTAAATTATGTCGATGTTACATATTGAAAATGGAAGTATATAATAAAAACATCTTCACACTATCATCTTAACAATGAGAATCTTTTAAATCGAAGAAGTATATAAAGGAGAAAAAAAATTGTATTTAGTTAAATGTCGAGTCT
Source organism: Artemisia argyi (assembly GCA_030686995.1). Lineage (NCBI taxonomy): Eukaryota > Viridiplantae > Streptophyta > Magnoliopsida > Asterales > Asteraceae > Artemisia > Artemisia argyi. The sequence continues at coordinate 23,467,614 of CM060687.1, read as the reverse complement.
ATTGATTGATTGAAGTGGGTTTATGATTCGGAATTGGGTCATTTGATATGATTTTTTATTATATGAGTTATCTCTTGAGTAAACTAATTACTTTAATGTTTTATGTTTTTATAGTTTTGTTAAAAAGGAAATTTGTTTTATAGTTCACTTTTAATAATGTCATTTATTTGAACAACGAAGTTCGTCTTTCACAAAAAATGAGAGTTTCAAACATGAACCGAAAATTAGTCCCGAACATTATGAAAAAAACAATTAGATCCAACATGCGTGCATTGCATGGGTCTTGAGGCAGTCTAAACCTGTGTGCATTGCACGGGGATGAATATATAAAAGGTCTCTAACATTAATGTAATCGCTTCATATTTAAAATAATTTATGTAACTTATACATATTAAAAAATTACATGTGAAGAGATTCTTTTTAATGTAACATCTTGAAAAAAGTCTCTTCATATAAACTCTTTTAATGTCAATAAACTATTGTTGTATATTTGGGCCTCACCATCATACTAACAACCCGACAATTTACACAATCATTTTCGTACAGGCCCTGAGAATGCCCAAGTTGTTTATGACAAAAATTAATGGCAAATATAGTTTTTGACTCGACTACAATTAAAACTGACAGAAATAAATGCACTAATATTTTTCATGCTATGCTAACAAAAGTTGTGGTAACATCACAACGTAGGAACTTATTGACCAACAAAAGTTGTGGTAACATCACAACTTAGGAACTTATTGTCAATAAACTATTTTAAATGTGTGTCATGCTTAGAAAAGGTGTGATACCATCACAATTTAAATATATAATGATGAAAATAAGTGCCGAAGCTTACATGTCAATAAACTATTTTAAATGTGTGTCATGCTTAGAGAATGTGTGATACAATCACAACTCAGATATATAATGACGAAAATAAGTGCCGAAGATTACATATTAGTTTTATATCAAAATATAGGGATGTTACAATTTTGAGAATAAATACAAACTCTAAACTTTATAAATAACTACTAATATGTCATAAAAAGTTTAACTATAAAATTTACTGATCAACTAAGGCCATACTTACAAAAGTCTAATAACTAAAAAAATTATTGCACATTACACTATGACCAATTAAATCATAAAAAAAGTTATAAGTTAGCTTTAGTTTTATATCAAAATATAGGGATATTACAATTTTGAGAATAAATACAAAATTTAAACTTTATAAATAACTATTAATATGTCATAAAAAGTTTAAATATAATGTTACAATATAAACTTTATAAATAATTGCCAATATGTCATAAAAAGTTTAAATATAAAATTTACCGATCAACTAAAGCCATATTTACAAAAGTCTAATAACGAAAAAAATTACTGCACATTACACTATGACCAATTAGATAGAGCCCGTGTGTAACGCACGGATCTAAATTACTCGTATACTTATAATTTGAAAATAATAAAGGTTTTAATAAATTACCTAAACCTTACTTTCTATAAACGTTGACGTTGACTTAGGAAATTAAGTTTGTATATAAATATATGATGGAATGCATTTCCAAATAATCACATTTCAGTTTTCACTTACACATTACATTATTATCTCTCTCACTCTAATCTCCCCGCTTAAGAAAAGGTATTCATTATCAGTTGTAACTTTAGTCGAGTCATTGTGCATGTGAAAAGATTTGGTTTAAATACTTACTATTATTAATGTTGCAGATGTCGCAAGAAATCCAGTCGGATCCCAGCTCGAACCATTCTGAAGAGTATGAGTCAGAAGCTATCTCGAACCCAGTACCATCAAATCGACCACTTCGAGATCTACTTGATGGTAAATGTTTCTATATATTAATCCTTTACTCAGTTATTTATCACCACAATTGATTCATTTTTAAAAATACAGAGCAAAACGAAGCTATTTAACACCACGGCTCCATATTTGAATCTTTACTAAGACGAAACTCAAAATTTTGTTTTGATACATGTAAAAGTAGAGGGAAAATTTTCTAAAAATACATCTAACTTGTCATTTTTTTCCATTGTATGCATGAACTTTTTTTCTTTTTTTTTTTTCCTATTGTATGCATAAACTATCTTAATCTTCCTATTGTATCAATATTACGGGTTTTTATTCTATTAATTACACCGTAATTAGTGTAATTAAGTATTGTCACATCATAACTTAGCCGTAATATTGATACAATAGGAAGATTAAGATAGTTTATGCATACAATAGAAAAAAAAAAAAAAAAAAATCATACATACAATAGGAAAAAGTGGCAAGTTAGATGTATTTTTAGACAATTTTCCAAAAGTAAATGTGATTGCATTTGTTAAACAAATTCAAATGTAAATGTTGGTTTCGATTTTAAATGGATCAATTGGAATTGATTGGTCAATCCAAACTGATCTAAATTTAATAAAAGGGAAATTATATCAAGATATCCAACTACATCACTTAAGACATGTTTTTGCAAATTTATCTTTTTTTAATTTTCACATTTGATCTTGTCATATATGTCTAGATTTGTATATTACTTGCATAAATCGTCCATGTGGTATGTTTAAATTGCCCCTACCATTTAGAATGTGCAAGCACCGTCCCTGTGGATATTTTTTGGTTTGATTTTAGTCCCTGCCTAGCTTGTTGAATGCCTTTGTCGTCTTTCTCTTAGATTTACATTTGAATTTCAGGTTTATCATTTCCTGAATCTTTTATATAATAAAGGAATTACATCATTTCAGAGTGGTTTTGCCAAAACATTGTTATTAAAAAAAATTGTACCAATAGGTGAGCTCGATTTTGGCATATAAGCAAAATCGAATATTATAATTGATTAATAAAAGTCAAAATTGAATTGATTTTGATCAAATTTTAATAAATTTAGTTGAAAAAAAAACACAAAAAAGTAGGTATCAAATTTGTGAAAACAAAAACTTATAAAAAGAGGGGATAATTAATAAAACTTTAGTGTCTAAATTTTTTTAAAAATATATATAGTTAAGTGTAAAATTATAAGTTTACATGTTTTTTTATTTTAAAAAATAAACAAATAGCCCTTATACTTTATACCCCTATACTTTATATCTTAAAAATACAATATATATGTTGTTTTAAAATTACAACATATAAATATGCGCAAAGATTATAAATATCATTTTTTTTTTACTATATGTGTTCAGTAAGGACTCATTTATTCCATTTTAAAAGTTTAACATATGCGTACACGAGTTTGAATCTTAAATACGACTAAATCATTGAAAACAGGAATATAATTATCAAATGGTAAGCACAAGTTACTGTGATATAAAAAATAAATATAAATGATTATACTTATAACGACTTATGTAATTCTTATTTAAAGTTTATATAAGAATATACAGAAAAACATTTTTAAAAAATTTTAAGGAGTATATTTTAATTTCATCAACACTCATTATATGCTACTAAACTTGCATATTGTGTACAACATGACATTAATAGTTAAAGTTAAATAACAATGTCAACATCTATGTCAACTAAACAAAATTAAGCCTTGAGTTCCCTAACAAAAAACTTTACAACATTTTATTTTACCAAATTCTAATGGATATTCATCCATAATGAAAAACTTTTGCATAAGTATTATTTGTATTTATATCACAATTTTCATAGGCAAATTATTATATGTGCATATACTAAACTAAAATTTTAAAATAAATTTGATTTATGTGTAAACCTCTTATCTGCATAGGACTTATAGCTAGTAATAATAGAACATAAAGAACAGTACTCATCAAACTTTTGTCAGATTAAGTTTAGGGTGTGTTAGTAGTGTTCCTGATGTTCTATCATTTTTTCTTAAAAGAAAAACTGAAATTCATGTGTAAATTTAAGAGAAAAAAAGAGATAGGCAATTTAGTCATTTAACTTTGAAGCAAGATGAAAACCAAATCAAAAGTCCCTTCATTGGGGCTCGCACTTTCCAAATGGTAGAGACCGGTCCTGCAATTTTAACATATCACATGAACTATTTATGCAATTTACACCAAAAATAAAATTCAAATGTTAGATCATATTCAATACTATCTGCAGACAGAGAAACATACCTGGAAATTTATCTCCCTCTATACCAAGCATCGATAACATGTGATTGGACAACCGCTAAAGCCATTTTGGATAAGAACCCAAATATGAATTTGTTAAGTTGTCGCATCACCGAAAATGGTGAAACCGCACTTCATATCGCAGCATCCGCAAAAGCTCCCAAAGATAAGATAGACGAGTTTGTCAGAAATCTGGTGGAAAGAATGACACCAGATGACTTGAAACATGAAAACAATAATCAGAGCACCGCCCTCTATCTAGCAGCTACAGCTGGAAACATTGAAAGTGTTAACATTATGATGGAAAGTAACCCGACCTTGGACACGATCCCTGGTGATGGAAGACGTATGATGCCACTGTATGTGGCTGTGTTATTTGGAAATAAGGATGTGGCAACTTATCTTTATAAATGTTCAGAAGACTTGGGTAAAGATGGTTGGAATCCCCGCAATCGTAGTTTGCTTCTTGAGAAATGTGTCGAGAGTGACATGTTTGGTAAGCATTTACTTTCACTTAGATATTGGTTGTTTATATATTTTGCACATGTTATTAGTACTAATTAACTACAGTATATCTGAATGATTTTTATCTATACTATCTATAATGAAAAAATGGTCAAAGGTAAAAAGTGGAAAAGTGGAATAGTCAATATTGTGGAATGTTGAAAAATGTATATAAGGAAATATTGAAATGCATTTAATACTCTTATTAAAACTTCCCATTATTTAAAAGTACAATGATTTATTCACATTGTACAACAAATTAAAAACATATCTACCAAATTAAATACAACCAATTAAAACACAAACCGGGTTGACCCGGGACGCTTCAAACACGGCGGGTTGTCCTGGTTTAATTTGACTCATTTTCAACCCAACCTAGCAAGTTGACCCAGTTTAAATCGACTCATTTTTTAACCGGAACAGTTCAACCGGTTGAACCACCCGGGTCGAACCGGGTTTCAAAACATTATCCATTACTTAAAAGTACAATGATTTATTCACATTGTACAACTAATTAAAAACATATCTACCAAATTAAATACAACCAATTAAAACAAAAACCGGGTTGACCCGGGATGCTTCAAAACCGGATGGGTTGATCCAGTTTAATTTGCCCCGTTTTCGACCCAATCTAGCAAGTTGACCCGGTTTAAATCGACCCATTTTTCGACCGGAACGGTTCAACCGGTTGAACCACCCGGGTCTAACCGGGTTTCAAAACATTATGTTAAATTCTCAAAACTTCAAACTTTTATTATTTTTCGTTTATAACCTATAAACTTTTTTTTATCAATAAACCCCGGACGGGTTGACCCAGTTTAATTTTTCCCGTTTTCGACCCAACCTAGCAAGTTGACCCGGTTTAAATCGACCCATTTTTCGACCAGAACGGTTCGACCGGAACGGTTCAACCGGTTGAACCACCCGGGTCGAACCGGGTTTCAAAACATTATGTTAAATTCCCAAATCTTCAAACTTTTATTATTTTTCATTTATAACCTATAAACTTTTTTTATCAATAAACTATTTCCGTTGCTATGCACTGGTACTCGTCTAGTACATTTGTAATGATCAATAGTATTTCAAATGAGAGAATAATAATTCAACTTATGTCAATTAATAAGACAACTCAGTGTGATTATTTTTCTTTTTATTTTTCATTTTGTTGTATAGTTTGACCAACCTAATTAACTTACCGCCCGTTTGGTATAGGAGCATAGGGAGGTTTTGATTCAAAGAAACTTCATAAAATTTGTTTGGTACATTTTTTTTTCTTGGACCCACTGGTATAGAATGAAAGACTCATTTCATATTACCCTAGTGTCTTTTGTTAAATCCTACCAATTAAATTTTAGTTTTGTTTTTTTCTCAACCACATATTTACTTACAAAATAATATATAATATCTCAACTTACAAATAAACAATTATATAATTTAAACATTTTTTTTATTTTCTCTCTATTCTTTTTCTTTCAAACTTTTTCCAAATTCGAATCCAATTCCAATCTCACTTACAAATCAAACGCACCCTAATTTTCATAAATTTTCCAGATATTGCAATACAAATAGTGGAAAAGCATGGGGATCTTGGAAGGAGCAGTAATTTACTTGGACTTTTAGCTCGAAAGCCTGAAGCATTCCATGAAAAGAAATCTTGGAATACTGAATCTAACATCATAAGAAGAACCAAGTCAAGTAAACATCCTTACTTAGGCATCAGCATTTCATTTCATCTTTATCATTTTATTATACAAAATTGTTGCTAGTGGCGGTGGGCCACATTAATCTTTGCTCATGGACGAACACACGCACCTAGATGTCTATGACACATACATGATACATGTGCAACGTGTTGTACATTTGTTTAACTCATCTCTTAAGATGCTTTACATTTTTACAACAACTTAACCTTATTATGAAAACACATATATATTCAAATAATACAGAAAGATTGAAGAATTTTTACCAGCTTGAAGTTAATTTATCAAACTTTTACCGTAAAGGTTTTTTTAAAGCTTTCCCCATAATCAAGGACGGAAACAGGACACAAAACGACCAGATGCACTTAGAATAAACTAAACAATATTACAAACACAAGTTTTAGGGACCAGGTGCATTTAAAAAAAAAATCGAGGTTTTTTTAATAAAATTAACACTACGCAACAAAAATCCATAGGTGTCCCGGGATACCCCTGCTTCCGTCACTGCCCATAATGCACACGCTTTTAATAAGACTTCATATAATGATTACTCCGTATTAGCAAATAAAGTTCGTGCACCGGAGATGATCCAATTGTTCGAGTCATATATCACTTTGGCTTTATTTCCTTCTTTCAGTTGCGTTCTTCGGTAGTAAGGCGGAAACTCCTGTGAAAAAAGGTGACGCACTATCATTACTGACAATCCTTTGGAAAGACATTGTGAAACTGCCTAAAAGGCATATTGATGATATACTTAGAGGGCCACCGGATTCGATTAAGTCAGGTTTTGGAAGGATCCATCAAACTATGCGGCTAAAAGCATTCATTTTTGATCGTCTTGCCAAACTGGAGAAAGAAGCCGATATGATAATGAAAGGCACACAACAAGTTTCAGAACTAAAAGATCTTATATCTAAATATGTTGTAGACATGCATTTTGAAACCCAGAACTTAATCAAGAAAGAGAATACAACAGACGAAGATCAAGCTGTAGAACTACAAAAGCTCATTTCAGAATATATTGTGAAGTTACATGATGAAACCGAAGACATGCCCACCAATGGTGTTTTTGAAAACGATGATCTAGCTTGGAGATTAACGGACCTCATTTTTGAAATGCGCTATGAAATAAAGAAAATAGACACACGCTCATACTCTTCTCGGGTTCTGTTTATTGCTGCAGAAGTAGGCAATATCAACTTTTTACTTGTGCTCTTCCGTCGAAGTCCTGAACTCATATGCAAGGTAAATGATAACAATCAAACAATATTTCACGTTGCTGTAAAACATCGTCACGAGGGTATCTACAATCTACTTTACGAGATAGGCTCAATGAAGGATGTGGTAACTCCTCTCAAAGATAACGACGGAAATAATATGTTGCATTTAGCAGCAATGAGAACCAGCAACAAGAACCTAGAGGATGTATCAGGAGCTGCACTGCGGATGCAACGAGAACTATTATGGTTTAAGGTAGAAAATCCTCTCCGGTTTCTCCCATAATATTTTCTATATAATTATAACCATAAGTAGTTTATGAATAAATTAATTCTTTTGCGTTGCAGGAAGTCGAACGTATGATCCCTCCTTCTTCTAGAGTAAGCAAGAACAAAGATGGTTTCACACCACGTGAGTTATTCACCATGGAACACCAACATCTTATTGATCAAGGTGAAAAATGGATGAAAGAAACGGCTAGTCAATGTATGGTTGTGGCAGCACTTATTGCCACGATAGTTTTTGCTGCGGCTTTTACAGTTCCAGGTGGATACAATCAACACGATGGTATCCCCATGTTCAAACGGAAGTTGTCCTTTGCGGTCTTTGTAGTCGCAGATGCCATGTCCTTGTTCTTATCATCAGCTTCAATACTCATATTTTTATCTTTTTTCATATCGTCCCGTTATGCAGAACGTGATTTCATGGCATCATTACCAAACAAACTGATGTTAGGTCTAGTAACACTTTTTCTCTCAATCGGAGCCATGATGGTCGCTTTTTGCGTCAGCTTCTTCGTGCTATACCATAGAGAAATGAAATGGATACCTATCTTTATCAGCCTTTTTGCTGTCACACCAGCCATCCTATATTTTGTTCTACAATATCACCTGTTGATTGATGTATTTCGCTCGATCAACATATATATGTTAGCTAATAGGGCCTATAGGCCTTATTAGTAAACACTACATGGTATCAAAAGCTAGGATGAAGAAAAAGAAAAAGAAAAAAAAGAAAGGTTTCGTGTATTCAGAATAAGTGTGTTAGTTTGTCCTCCATTATTGCCGGCAACGAAGAAAAAAAAAAAGAACAAAGCACGGCAGTATAGAGTGATAAATTTAGTAGAATATGTTTGATTGTTGAATATCAATTGGATAATGGGCCATATGAAAGATTTGATTGGCTGATATGGTTTAGTGGGTCGGTTGGTTATGGATGAATTTGTTTCATATGATAGTAAGGTACTAGTCCTAAATATTATTATCAATTTCTTATTTATGTTGTACCTTAATTCAAGCAGTAATCAGACACTTTGTTGGATAACTATTTACAAATTTCATGTTGAATGGTTTGATGATTTATTCACAACGCACAATTAAATTTTAGTTCTACTTCTACAAAACAGATGTAATACTACAAGATTTTCAGAAAATATAGTAAACATCTCACCAGGCCAGCGCACAATACAAAACTACAAACCAAACACAATTTAACAACCAAACCATAATTTAGAAAGAAAACTAAAATACGAAAAAACGGAGTTCGCTCAAAGATATTATAAGATATACGTACTGTATTATATTGACATTTTAAAATGTGTAAAGTGTCTCATTGAAATATTAGGAGATAGATTAACATGAAGAATGTGGATCAACCTTAAAAACTAAAAAGTGTAAAATTTGCCCTGTAATTTGTTCTAATCCAAATCTGAATTAAAATGACAGTGAATAAATGTTTAAATCCTAAGGAAAAATCAGTGACGGCAGTGGTACTCTAATGGCGCAGGTGTGTATGTGACCGCGGTGGCTGTTTGCGAAATTAAGTGACAAAAGAAATTTTATAAATCGACTTAAAAAAAAAAAAAAAAAAAAAAAAAAAAAAAAAAAATGCTGTCTATGCGTTTATAACCTAACTCTTAACAAACTCTTTCTCTCCTTTCTCTCTCTTCTAACAACTTTCCCCGCCTTTTTTTTCACCATTAAAAAACCTTCAAAATCCTTCATTACTCTATCATTTTGATTTGTAATTTCAATTCTAAACCGACTAATCATTTCTGAATAACGGTAGGATTCCTCCTATCGGTTTGAATTTTTCGTTTTTGGACCTGTTTTACTCGATTTAGCTCAATACCTAATTCTGATATAGCTAGTATATGTTTTTGTTAATGAATTGATAGTTATGAATCATGCATGTCTGTTAAAAAATCCAAAAGAAAAACTAGAATTCCAAATAGACATGAGGACTCTATTGACAAGTTGTTAATAGTTGAGGGACTACTTTTGTAAATATTTGTAATTCAGTTAGTAGTTAGTTAGGCGCCAAGGCGCATCATCTCTGTTTCTCTCATGATGTGTTGTTACTGAATTGAGTGGTAGTCAAGGTGTTTGTGCTGATAGTGTATCGAAGAGTATATGAATCTAACTGATGCGAGTAATAATGAAGAAGTTAATGGTGATGGTATTGATACTGGTATAGATGTTGCTACATATGTTAATAGTGTCGAGAAAATAGGAAAGCAAACTGATAGATAGTGCATATGTTAAAGCATTGACTAACAATATGGATGTGTTGGATGATAAATTGTTTTTTGTGCCCATTGTAATCAATAATAAGGGAGATGAAGTTGTAGTGTTTGAAGAGGACCTGGTTAAAGCTGGTTGTGAGAAATGGAAATTAACAAATTTGTGGATATTTTGTTGGATGTAGTATGCAAAGGATATGTGATTGAGCAGAGTCCTTGGAAGGTGAATGGTAGACCTATAGAGGTGCTGTTGGAGTTCAAAATGGTGGTGGGTATCAACATATATAGTCACAACTGAGAATAAATATAAGCAAAGTATGAAGATGAATAACAAGAGTAATAATGTTAAGTATGTGGTTAAAACCAGAATGCCTACTGAAAAGAAAGATGATGATGGTAGTAATAAAGCAAGCACAATAATAGCAATAATGGGGAACCACAAAGCATGGAGAAGATATGGAATGTAAGTATAAGTGATGTGAATGAAATTAGGAAGAGTGCAAATAAATATGTTGTACTTACTGACAATGATGATGATGGAAGTAAGTCTCGTGCAACTGATCCAAGTTTGATAGTAGAAAGATTGTGGATGAGTTTGTCAAAAATAAGATCCAACCTACATGTATTGAGACTAGTGTTGGACTTATGATATGATAAACTACTTCAAATATTCATGGGAAGCTATAGAGAGGGAGGAAAAAAGAACGGAATAAGGATGAAGATTTTTATGTTAGAGAAGACCTAGCTGCTAAAGCAATGATAGAGAATGAACTGGAGGGGAGTGATTGTGGCTTGTTCCATGCATAATGGAGTATTAAAAGTTGTCTATAGTAATGGAATTTAAAATTGCAACTTGGAATATAAGGGTGATGAGTAATGAATTCAAGCAAAAAGAGTTAAGGAGGTTTATTGATGAAGAAAAAAATGCAAGTCTGTGCAGTTTTAGAAACACATTTGAAGGCTAAGAACATTACCAAAGTTTGTGACAAAGTGTTTGGGGATTGGAATTGGGTATCTAATGTTTTATACATAGTCCAACTTGTTGCAGAATTATAGTAGGTTGGAACTTGAATTTGGTGGATGTAATGCTGGTTCATAGCTCTGCTGGAGCCATGTTGTGTATAATTGAAACAAGTTTCATCTATGCTAATAACTTTGGGGTGGCTAGAAGGAACTTGTGGAGAGATCTGCTGATGTATAAGAACCTGGTGGCTGATCATCCACGGGCTTTAGTGGGTGATTTTAATGTTACACTTAGCCTTGAGGAACACTCTAATGGGATTTCTGGTCTAAACAGTGATATGCAAGAGTTTAGAGACATGGTTAATCCAACTGAAGTTGATGATCTGCACAGCATAGGTTTTCATTTCACAAGGACAAAATCATTGAAGAATCCTCATAATTATACTCTAAAGAAGCTGGATAGGATTTTGATTAATGATTTATAAGTCAATATGGGAGAGCTCAGGGGAGTTTTTTTTTTTTTTTTTTTTACCATATGTTGTATCAGAGATTGTTCAATTTCATGTTCCAGCATTGAATGATCAAGTAGAAGATAGTGTTTGCTAGATTGATGTTAAAGATAATGCTGTGAAATACTCAACAAAAACTACTTGGCAAAGTATTAGGGACAGAATCCTAATATTGAATGGCACCATGTTGTATGGTACTTTCAATTTAATCCAAGACAGTCTTTTATACTTTGGCTTGCAATACATGGGAAGCTGCTGACACGGGACAGGGTGAAAAAATGGCAAAAAGATGCAACATTGAAGTGTTCATTTTGCAACAATTTTGAAGATAGTCACCCACACCTTTCTTTCAATGTAGTTTTGCTGATAAGATATGGAATAATGTGGGAGAATAGTAAACAGGCTGATTCTTCGTAACAGTGTGGTCAATTTCTTAGTAGCTCAGCCTTTCAAAATAATATTTGGAGCATAGTAAACAGGCTGATTCTTTCTGCTAGTGTGTACTATATATGGCAAGAAAGAAACAAAATATTATTTCAAAATGTAAGGAGAACTGATGTTGAAATGATCAAATGCATCAATGACAATGTGGGAGAAATGTTGTTAGAAGATGACTGAAGGTAGACTGGAACATAGCAGAGTTTAATAAAAGTGATTTATGGGGTGTTTGGATTAAGGGTGTGAATGGGTGCAGCATGTGTATGGTTATCAAAGCAAGTTTAGGCTGTTAAGTCTTGTTATGCAGAGAAGAGGTAAAAGAAAGTTCTGCAAAAGTATATTGATTTGTCGAGGTTCCTCTGATCTTTTATTATTTGAGAAGATTAAGGATTTTAAGCTCATTTCAATAGATGGCTTTGTACATTGGAAGCTGCATTCTTGTTACCTTGGATAGACAATCAGATTTATAGTAGGCCTTTGATAGGTACTGTAAATTTTGGTTGGATATTCATTGTAAGAGGTGGTAGTTTTCCATAAAGTAAGTATCCTATTGGGAAGGCTAAATGAGCTTGGTGTGAAGCAAGTTGTTTTGAATAGAGAGTCCAAACATTGCTTCACTGATTGGAGGTTAGGTTGGTTTCCTATTGAAGGTGTGTGTTCCCTGCTAGTGATGCCTAGTCCTCTTTATTCCAAAACAGAATAGTGAGGTTGTAACTGCTCTTTTGGTTTTATGGGATGAATGATTAGGAAATGTAGCTAGTTAGGTATAGCCCTTCATTAGTGAGTATGGGTGCTATAGTCTTCATGATAATGCCTCCTAGTATATGTCTTCATTGTCCATTGTGTATGTTCGTTGAATGGCTATGGAGTTCATATATCTAGGAAATGTAGTCATGAGATTATGGTCTTGGTGAATATTTGGTGAACTTGAGGAGTGTTTTGGATTTGTCAGAGATATTGGAAGCTTCAGATGTCATCTTGGAATTAATGTCATTTGATATCTTCCAGTTGAATATGTTTTGATTGTCAAACATGTCAGTTTAGTGTTGAATATGCAGAGTAGTATTAGTAGTTGTATATGGGTATAGGCATGTCTATTCCCTTTTTCTTTATTATTGGTATAATCGTTTTTGATATTAATATATGTTCATCGGTTTTCACCAAAAAAAAAAAAATAGTGACAAAAGAAATTTAAACTGAGTACTTGTTTGAAAAGAAAAAAAAAAATTGTGTATTATTCACCAATCCATGTTTGCTTCTATGTCCATTCTCCATATTTGAATTGGGGGGTATACAAGATCATTTGTGACGGAGGTGTATAGCAAAAAAAGCCAAAGAAGCTGCTTCAGCCTACAGCAGTGATCATTTCCCCTATTTTAAAATGTTGTTTATGCCTTTACAACTTAACAATTAATGTCAAGTCTATAAGGAGAATCTTGGTGATAACCTTCCAATTAAATGACCGTCATCTTTTGTTTCAAACCCTTTCAACTCATTCTATACTATATAAACAATCCGAGCTGAGTCGAGTTTTGGCCTAACGAGCTAGGCTCGTTTATTAACTACTCGGCTCGAGCTCGAATAAACTTTTATAAATTGGCTCGAGCTCGAATATTTAATTTTGTTGTTGTTCGAGTTCAAGCTTGAAGCTCGCTTAAAAATTTAAACTTTTTATTTGTTTTATTAATTAATTAATTTTTTGTTGTAATCTAACAATAAAGTAATTTTCAAGCTTAAGATGCGCTCGTGTAAAAGATCGAACTTGATAGGCTCATTTATTAACTCAAGCTTGAGCTTAAAACCTCGTTTACAATTATAAAAATTGTTTTAATGTTCAAACTAAAGTTTATGTAACGTATAATAAGCACTAGTATGCATTTAAAGCACAAGAGTGTAATATACTTGTACTTATATCTTTTTTAATTTCAAGTAGATGTAGTTCTCTTATGAAAAATGAAGTGGGTCTTTGTTTTATAGTAGCGCCTGCAATTGTTAGTGCAGTAGAAGATAATGTAAGGGAGTTGCATTTGTTTATTTGGAGATGTAGGTGCTGCACTTCACCAGGTATGACTATGTTTTATCTTTGACGATCAGATGACAATTAAAAGATTATGCTTAAAAGAATATTATTTTTACTCAAACTTAGATTTCTATTAGAATAATATTAGTTTTGTAATTCTATCTGACTACTGATGTATGAAAGATTTAGAAATTTTTGGACAGGAAAAGGTAGGTCAACCCGAGCTTGTTTCAGACCACACTATATATTACTCATTTTGACTCGTTACCTGACATAACTGAATCAAAAATGACACATGAATTAACAGGTGTATGTGAACAATCGGTGGAAGTATACAGCAGAGAAAATGAGAAGACAGAATGTGAACTAAGATAATCTCGACATAGCTTTCAAAGGAAATATGAAGGACCAAACGTGTTCGTTATAAAGTAAATAACCGAATAGCGGTTAAGTTAGTTAAGTTAGTTATTTCCAGAAGTTAGTTAATAACCGAAAAGGTGTGTTGTTTGGTTTGTACCTGTTCGAATGAAACAGAACCAACACAACCTTCTATTGAAACATTGCAATGGTTCGAACACAACCATTCGCTTAGTATAAGTACTTATGAATTTGTAACATTACAGTGGTTAGACAAATATAAGTTATCTTTTGTTATTGTTAGTTTGCAAATCAGTATTTGTTTCACCAACATCGATCCACATATACATACGATTGGGACAACATTTGGCATCAAGAGCCTTGTTGGATATCTCGTTACAACCAGAAAACAAACCCAGAAATCCAGAAACTAGTGTATCGAGTTACAGAAACCAGAATCCAAACCCAGAAACCCACGACCAGAAATAATGCAAACCTTTGATCCTTGTTACATTAGAAAGGTTGCATAGATAACTTAGGGACATAAGAAAAACCGTATACATTTTCTTTGTGTCGAAATTTGCAAACGAAAAAGGTTACCATTCAGAAAACTTTGGTACTTTGGTTTGTTGTGATTCGTACGCCACAGCAAAACCAGAAACTTGGAAGATCTTCTTGTTAAGTTAACAACAAGAAACGTACTTGTGTGTTCTCTACTACAACACAACAAGAGAAGATTAGACGTCGAGAAATATCGTGTACAAAATTGGTACGCAAGAAAGAAGAAGCGCGCAGAAGCAGAAACAGAAACAAATTAGCATTGCTTGGATTTAGAGATAGATACTGGTACATACAAACATATATACGAAGAGTAGGCACGTTGGCAATACAAGAAGCAACAACAAGTTTGAAGAAAACTGAAGCGAATTGATCACTCACTTCATAAAAGAAAGAATACCAACTAGGTATTTGGGCGTTGTTGAATAAACGGTGTGGACAAGAAATAATAGAACGAGAAGGAGTATTGTGAGAGCAACGTTGCAAAGAAGCAAGCAATAGCAAGAACGACAAACAAATAAATTTGTTTAGACGTTGATTTGTTGATTTTGGTACTACGAGTACTAAAAGAAGAAGGAGAGCAATATATTTTGCTACAGTATTATTTTTACCGAAAGAAGACTTGGATTAAGAGAAACAACGACAACAAATTCTGAAGGTTGATCGTGGCCAGAAATTCAATTCGAGTAGGAATTTTTGGAGTAAGCCTATACATAACAAGGGTACGAGGCAAAGTAGTAGGAGCCAAGTCAAGAAGAAAAGGAACAACGTGGAAATTTGGTTAATAAAACTCGACAACCAGATTTGAAAGGAGACGAGGAAAGATTAGTACGTGGTTGATATATCTTTTGTATCGACACAAGTGGGAACGCAAAACAATACGAGGTCACGTTATCATTATTGGATTTCAATTTATACGTTTATAGTATAGATAGTCATTATTAGGAAATCCCGAGAACTATATTTGATCCCCGTATTACTAGGATTCCCGGATAACTATTTCTATTCCCCTTAGTAGTAAGGTTATACCATACTAGTTAGATTTCCCATATAAGTCAAAAGTGAAGATCATAAACACATCTAGAATGTCGGGTGGAGATGACACTAACGTCAATAGTACTGTAGTTAAACCCATTACACCGCTTACACAATATCAATGTCCTAAACTCAAAACCACAAACTACACTGTTTGGGCTATTCAAATTAAGGTCATATTAGAAGCACATGGATTATGGGAGACTATAGAACCCAAAGAAAACACCCAAGCCGATGATAAGAAGGATAAGGCAACTATTGCCCTCCTATATCAAGCATTAACCGAGGACATGATCTTACAAGTAGCAAGTTGTAAAACTGCTAGAGAATTGTGGGAATCATTGAAAAAGAGACACGTTGGAGAAGAAAGAGTGCAACAAGCACGATTACAATCCCTAATGATAGGATTTAATGCCCTTCAAATGAAGGATGAGGAGATGGTGGATGCATTTACAGATAAACTAAATGGTTATGCCACGAAGGCAAAAGAATTAGAAAAAACCTTGGATGAATCACTTTTAGTACGAAAACTATTAGACTCCACACCAGATAGGTTCATTCAGATAGTAGCATCCATAGAACAGACAAGTGATCTAGATGATATCACCCTAGATGAGATCACTGGAAAATTAAAGGCATTCGAGGATGTGACAACCGGCAGTTTAGGGAGCTATTTTAAAAACCCGCATTACAATTTAAGTTCGTTTATAATTTTTATTTGAAATTTTCATTTCACAACGAACTTGTAAGACCTATTTTATGGATGTTTTTAATTAATGACGTTATGGAATTCGTGAATTATGTTCATAATTCATTTTTGATTATATGATCGGTGATGTATATTTGAATTCTCACATGGTACTACGTTGACTTTGGCACTAGGATTACCTAACGACAGTTTTGTGATTCGTCTTACGAGTCCGGCTATATTTTTAATCGGTTACGAGATGTTCTCGAGTGATATTGAAATTTTGAAATGAGTTCGGGTCCGGGCCACATGTTTTTACAATTACCCGCGTCACCCGCTCCACCGTAATAATATTATTATTATTACTATTATTATTATTATTATTATTATTATTATTATTATTATTATTATTATTATTATTATTATTATTATTATTATTATTAATAATAAATTGCAAAAAAAAAAATAATAATAAAGAGTAAACTACACTATATGGTCCCTGTGGTTCTTTCGGTACACACAAACACAACACAAACCCACCCTCACCAAATTTCCATCTCTCTCTCATCTCTATTTCTTCCCCATTTCATTAAACCCTAGCCGCCGAACCTTATTTCCGGCCACCACCGCCGCATCTCCGACCCCCCAACAAAAAAAACACCACCATTTTATTCCTCTCTTCACCCTCTTTCATTTGATATATGATACTTGCCCTAGAACCTCCGTTAACACCACCAAATTTCTAATAATCCATTCGAATTTTTATACCTTTTCTAGATCCGTGCATTTGGAGGTCCAAGAAGGTGAGAAGGAGCTATTTTTGGGTTTTGGGAGCCACGAATTGGTGCTAATCCGTGGCTACACGGATTATTATGTTGAGAATCGAATTGATCTTGAATGGAAATGATGTTTTAAAGATAAAAAAAAGTTTGGTATCCGGGTTTTCTTGGGTTTGGTTATGGTTGACTCGGAACCGAGAGCAAGGCTCTCGGCTTATTTGTGGTCCGAGCCTTGCGTGGCTTTGGTCCCGTGGTGATTATTGTTTGGTTGTTGTCGAGGGTGTTATGTTCCTCGATCCGAGATAACCGAGACCGTGTGGTCTCGGGGTTTCATTTGTTGCTCGTATGACCATGCCGAGACCCTTATGGGGGTTCTCGATTAGTCGTGGTTCGAGCCTCGGGCTCGTAGAATTATTGTGGTTCGACCCTTGTGGGTCGCGGCTTTTAGCCGTGTATTAGTTTGTTGCCGATTTGACCTTTGGGTCGAATGGGTTATATGGTTACTTGTTATGCTCTTGCGAGCTAGGTGCTCTTGTGATGTTTGGTTCGAGTCCTAGTGACTCGCGGTTTGGAGCCGAGACTCAATTGAGTCGAGGGCTCGGGTTGGCTTGGTAAACCGACCCAAACATTAACCTTGTTAATGTTATTTCTTGTATAATTGTGAACATGATTGTTATATTGTTGTGGCATTTCATTTATCGGCCGAATACTTTTGGTTGGGTCGAGACCGTGTTTGGTCTCGACATTGGATATTATAATGGTAATTGTGGAGTTGTTGTCGATTGGTAAGAGTTATTGGGGACCGATTGTGAGACGGTCGTTAGATTGACGGGGATAGGTTAGTCGGGTGCCGTAGTCGGACCCTATTGTTGTAGCCCGTGGTTTGATATTGTGATTGGACGGAGATTGGTTATTTTATGACTTTTGCTTATTATTGGACTTGGACAATGAGCCGAGAGTCATGACTCGGACA
Source organism: Artemisia argyi (assembly GCA_030686995.1). Classification (NCBI taxonomy): domain Eukaryota; kingdom Viridiplantae; phylum Streptophyta; class Magnoliopsida; order Asterales; family Asteraceae; genus Artemisia; species Artemisia argyi. Next base: position 23,449,271 of record CM060687.1, on the reverse strand, counting down.
TATGACCATTTCGTATAACTCAATAACTATTAAAATTGAAACGAGAATAATAAAACTCGTAATAATAATTATTGATAATATGAACGTTTATATGAAAGTATATACGTGAATAACGTATATATAACTATATAAACGCGTATATTAATAATAATAATAATCACGAGTCGTATTATAAATAATACGATTAGATATATATTAGGCTACGAAAGTGGCGTAATATTATTAAACGTATTATTATTATAAAAATTGTGTTATAAAACGGGAAACTCCCGACAATTATGAAACGTTTAATAAAATGTCATTTCAGGATATATAACGGATAAACTTATTGAGTTAGGCGAAATTGTTGTCACTCGGGTCCAGGTAAGTTATCATTTGTGACGTTCGTGTTGTCACGGATATATGACGACTAATATAGACGTTTTCTATAATTAAATAACCACTTAACCGTAAGGTTGAGCCGGGTTATTTGGCTATATGAAATGAATATATTAGTGGGCATCGTATCCTACGACGCCCATAGGTCGTAGTATATGTAAAGTGTAATAGATTGCGAGCGTATATATCGGGAAATCTGGCCAATTTGACGATATATATGAGGAATTTATTAAACTATGATATATACTATATAGTAATTATGTGCTATGTGCTTTAGGTTGGGTGTAATCTTGGAACGGTATGTTACGTAAATAAATATGAGGATTATCAAATCGACGGATTTGGTAAACTTTGGCGATTTATTTAAATGATATATTGGGCTAATATTAGATCTATAGTTTATTTATCTTTCTATATGTGATCTCTCTTTGGTTTGTTTTGAGTCGACCCACCACCCGTATGGATACCAAACGCAAATACACCAAACTAATACGAAATGGATTTTCGGAAATAAAACGGATTCTCATCCGGGTTTGGGAATATTATATATTTGAGGAAATGATTTCTGAAAGAGTTAATATTGTTAGGTCGTGCCAAGTCCGTAGTTGCTGTTTCGTGAGTTATCATACATCTTATTTCTACCTACCTCGTCTTGCTATTTTCTGGACTTGAGGTGAGTCATAGCCCCACTTTTTACTCTTGAACTATGTTTTCAACGATTGGGGTGAGAAACGTGCAAATTATTTTACGTGGACTATTATCGCTTTTATATTCTTTTTAAACTTGCTATGCGTATGGACTAGGATCTATTGTCAGCTTTAGTCACACATGTCGTGTGTACTATTCAAGGTTGGCTTATTTGGTTATTTGGATTGTCAGCTTTAGTCACATATTTGTTGTGTGTACTATTCAAGGTTGGCTTATTTGGACTGTCAGCTTTAGTCACATAGTTTCGTGTGTACTATTCAAGGTTGACTTATTAGATACTATAGTGTGCACCTATAGGTTATTAATACTTCGGAGGTTATCCGAGTATTTATTGGTATTGCGGGGGTTACCCGAATATCTATGTTGTTACGGAAGGGTATCCGTGTGTTATGTTGATAGCGGAGGGTATCCGCAGGCTTTTAGCGAATCCTTAGTCTAGCTAGCAAGCGTTTTGCGTATATGTCCACTATATTATTAGTTGAATTTAAACCTATGATCTCACCAGCGAAAGCTGACTTTTAGCACGTTTTCTCAAGTAATTAAGTGTTGAGGTGCATGCTTGGATTGGAAGGCTCGGCTAAGGCTCACGGTTTATGGATCTATTTTTCTAAACTCTGATAATTAAATTTGGACCTATTGTTATTTTATTTTGGGCCTGACTCTGAATGATGTTGGGATAAATGTAAACCTTAAAACCCCGTTTTGGTTGTGTTTTCACTATGTTTACTTTATCTCGTTCTATATTGTCTTGTGTTGGATACCAATCCCCATAGCACCCCGAAAGCTTGTCGAGTCTTCCGCTGTATCAAATTTTGGGGGTGTTACAGATTGGTATCAGAGCCAAGGTTATAGAGAACTAGGTAAATAAACGCCTAAACTATAACCGTATTTTTTTATAGAAAATGATCCTTGACCACCGCCCGCCAGCCCGCCAAGCCGAAGCATCTTCTATTATTTGAGGTATTATGAGATATTTGAGATGATTTGAGGTTATGGATTTTAGTAATAAGATGGCGTTCTCGAGGATTTAAATGGTCTATATGTTTTATAAACATTTTAGTAATGCGGTGTTTGAAATTCTTTTATTGAAATTATACATGGAATTATTTGATGAGTATATTTGGTACGGTTTTATGAGTTGTGATTTAAGTTGTTTTGAAACACTTACACCTACCCTACGCCGTTGTCACAGACTATGGCCTCCCATATGCCCGATGTCGTCAAGGACATTCTTACTGCACCGGTTTTACCTGCACAGTTCATTATGGCATCTGATGACCCTTACCAGATGGCCATGTCTTCAGCTATTGTATCACAGGCAGCTTCTACTTCAGTACTACCTGCTGCATCTATGCAGGGACCCTCATCTTCTCTAGGGCTCCCTGGTACATCGAGGCAGCTTACTCTTCATCAGGCTTTGGCTCGTGTGGCACCACGCTTTGCCCATCGAGCTACGGCACGCATGTCGGTACGCCCTACTCCATCACCTTTACAGATTGATGCTCATTCTCTTCTGTCTGAGGCGCCACCCACATCATTGCGTCGTCGTCCTAGATCACCTACTACATCTTCACATGGTTCACCTAGTAGGAGACGACGAGTGATGAGGTACTCTTCCGATGAGGAGGAGGAGGAGTACGAGGGTGAGGATGAGGCTGATGACCCTGAGCGGGAGGATGACCCTCAGGAGGCTGAGCATGGTGATGATGATGACCCTGAGGAGGAGGATGACCCTCAGGAGGATGAGATGCCTGATGATGATGATGATGATGATGATGATGATGATGATGAGTTAGCACCACCAGCCCAGGCTGAGGAGCCTGATTCACCTGTACACCCGATTGAGCCTGATTCACCTGATCATCCGTTCTTGTTTGAGTTGCCACCTGGTAGTCCCGTGGAGTCGGATGCATCTTCTGAGGTTTCTGCTGAGCATGCAGAATTGGGTGAGGTTGGCAGGTTGTGGGCTCGGATTACTGAGCTTAGTGACAGAGTTGCACGTGTATCTGATCGACTTGAGAGAGTTATTGGAGAGTTCTTAGCAGATTTGAGAGTTGATTTGACTGTCGTTGTGGGCAGGACTACTGAGCTGAGGAGAGTTTTGATGGATGTCCACGAGCATATCGATAGTTTGCAGCGAGGATTTGTTACTGCTCGTGAGGCCGACCGCAAGCTATGGCAAAGGAATGTCGAGCTAGAGAAGGAGGTGGCTGACCTCAAGAGAGACCGAGACACCCATAGCGTGGAGTTAGGATCGTTATGGAGGGATCTTGATGGCTTGAGGCAGGAGTTGAGGATTCTTCGTCAGCCACGTGGCTAGTTGTTTGGGTTATGTTATCTTTTGCTTTCTTAACCGAGGAGTGTTCGGTTAGAAAGGCTATTTATCATATTTTGATGTATTTTGTTCGGTATTCGTCTCTTTTGGGACGATTAGTATGTCTTGTGTTATCCGTTAGTTGGAACGATATAGATCGCTATTGTATGGTTGATAGTTATTAGTATATGGTATTATGTGATTTTGGGGGTTATGGAAATTGAGTCCTTATTAGCTTATTTGTTGTTACGTGGCGTGTTGTTGCTATTCTTTCCATGACTTGATTTCGTTGAGATGTTTTGTTGAGCATATCGATAAGTTCTATTGGAGACTCATGAACTTGTGTGATGTTACAGATCAATGGCACCACGTCGAAACCCTGTTAGGTCTACCAGGACTGGTCCTGCTGTGACTACTCCTGCTCGCCGAGGTCGTCGACCTACTCGAAATGTTGAAACCCCTACTCCTGACAACCTGGACACCACTAACCGTAACAACAGGAATCAAAATGTTGATGTTCAGGGAGACAATGGTCATGTTCCAGTTAATGCACCTACTGTAGATCAGGCAATGATCAACCAACTCGTGGAGCAAAGAGTTGCTGAACTACTCGCTGAGTCCAATCATTCCAACAATTCTGCTGGAACTTTTCCACCTGTTCGTGCTAATGGATGTCAATACAAGGAATTCAAGATTTGTGGACCCATTGAGTTTGGTGGAACTGAAGGAGTGGTTTACTTAGTCAGATGGATTGAGAAGACTGAGTCAGTGTTTAATGTCAGTGGTTGTGCGGAGAATGCGAAGGTAAAGTTTGCTTCTTTTACTTTCAAGGATGAAGCTTTGACTTGGTGGAACAACTACCGAAATGCAGTTGGGAGTGATGTAGCGTATGCTATGACTTGGGAGCAATTTAAGTCCTTGTTGATTCAGACTTATTGCCCAAGGAATGAGGTCAAGAAGCTAGAGATTGAGTTTTGGAACCACAAGGTGAAAGGTAATGATATGGCTACTTACAATCGTCGTTACCAGGAGTTAGCCTTGTTGTGCCCTGATATGGTGAAAACTGAGACTCAAAAGATTGAGAGGTATACTGATGGGTTGCCTGTAGCTACGAGGAATGATGTAATTTCTGCTAGGCCTGCAAACATCCATGAGGCAATCACAATTGCTCAACAACTTATGGATTCGTTGGAATTAGAAGAAGCTGATAAGGAGAAGAATGGAAAGAGAAAGAGGGACCGTCACTCTAAGAGTAATGATCACCGAAGCAAGAGACAAGCTAAGGCTTATGCTATTGGGAATGGAGATAAGAAGAATCAGAACGGTGATGCACCTAAGTGTGATCGTTGCCATCAGCATCATACTGGATGGTGTAGTGTGAAATGCCAGAATTGCTCAAGGAAAGGACACACAGCTAGGGACTGTAGAGCTCGACCTCTTGCTATGGTTCAAGCTGCTCCTGAAATAAGAAACAAGGCAGATGTTACTTGTTATGGGTGTGGAAAGAAGGGACACTATAGGAATGAGTGTAGAAAATCGCGGAACCGTGGAAATCAAGGCTCGGGTGGTAATGGGTACAATTATGGAAACCGTGGAACTGGAGGAAATCGTGGACGACAAGATAATGGGGACCAACGTGTGGAAGCTGGAGCTGCCCAGGGAAGAGTGTATGCACTCGGGAACGAGAGAGGAGAAGATCCGAACGTCGTTACTGGTACGTTCCTTCTCAATAATCGTTATGCTTCCATACTATTTGATACTGGTGCCGATAGGAGTTTTGTGTCCACTACATTTGCACCCTTACTAGAGAAACCCCCGATGGCCTTAGGAATTGGATATGATATTGAGTTAGCAAATGGAAACCTAGAAAGGATTAATACCATCATTCGCGGTTGTACGTTAAATTTCTTGAACCACCCTTTCAACATAGATCTTCTACCCGTCACGTTAGGAAGTTTTGATGTTATCATTGGTATGGATTGGTTATCGAAGTATCGTGCTCACATACTTTGCGACGAGAAGATCGTGTGTGTACCATACGGAAAGGAAATCCTAAACATATTGGGAGATCGAAAGGATTTTAGGAGCCCATCCTGATTAGCAGTCATATCTTGCACAAAGTTACCGAAGCTAATGGAGAAGGGATGTTATCTTTTCTTAGTTCAAATTTCTGAGAAGGGAGAGGCGAAGAAAAAGGAAAGGTGCATTGGAGATGTGCCTATAGTTCGTGATTTTCCTGATGTGTTTCCTGATGATTTGCCGGGAATCCCGCCGACTAGACAAGTGGAGTTTCAGATTGAGTTGATACCTGGTGCTGCACCTGTAGCACGAGCACCTTATCGTCTTGCACCTACCGAACTGGAAGAGTTGTCGAAACAATTGGCGGAGTTAGCCGAAAAAGGATTCATTAGACCAAGTTCTTCACCTTGGGGAGCCCCAGTCTTATTTGTGAAGAAGAAGGATGGATCGTTTCGTATGTGTATTGATTATAGGGAGTTGAATAAGTTAACGGTGAAGAATCGATACCCGTTACCTAGGATTGATGACTTGTTCGATCAGCTTCAAGGATCGAGTGTGTATTCGAAGATCGATTTGAGATCGGGATATCATCAACTTCGAGTTCGCGAAGAAGATATTCCGAAAACGGCTTTCAGAACCCGTTACGGGCATTACGAGTTTCAGGTGATGCCGTTTGGGTTGACTAACGCACCAGCAATATTCATGGATCTCATGAATCGTGTGTGTAAGCCTTACTTGGATAAGTTCGTGATTGTATTCATCGATGATATTCTGATTTATTCAAAGAGTAAGAAAGAGCATGAGGAGCATTTAAGACTCATTTTGGAATTGCTCAGGAAGGAGAAACTCTATGCCAAGTTTTCGAAATGCGAATTTTGGATTCCGACGGTACAATTTTTGGGTCATGTGATTGATAGACAAGGAGTCCACGTGGATCCTGCAAAAATTGAGGCGATAAAAGATTGGGCTGCACCTACAACCCCAACCGAAGTGCGTCAATTTTTGAGTTTAGCGGGTTATTACCGAAGATTCATTGAGGGATTTTCGAAGATAGCTAAACCATTGACCAAATTGACTCAAAAGAGTGTTACGTATGAATGGGGAGATAAAGAAGAGGAAGCGTTTCAATTGCTTAAGAAAATGTTGTGTAGTGCTCCTATCTTAGCGTTACCAGAAGGTAACGAGGATTTCGTCGTCTATTGTGACGCCTCACATAAAGGTTTGGGAGCTATGTTAATGCAACGAGAGAAAGTGATAGCTTATGCTTCCCGACAGCTCAAAAAGCATGAGAAAAACTACACTACCCATGATTTGGAGCTCGGTGCTGTGGTTTTTGCTTTAAGAATATGGAGACATTACTTGTACGGAACCAAGTGTGTTGTATTTACTGACCACAAAAGTCTACAACACATCTTGAATCAAAAAGAGCTCAACATGAGGCAGCGACATTGGATTGAGTTGCTAAGCGATTATGATTATGAAATTCGCTATCACCCTGGTAAAGCAAACGTTGTTGCTGATGCTCTTAGTCGAAAGGAAAGAGTACCACCGTTACGAGTTAGGTCATTGGGAATGACTATCGTATCGCCATTACCATCGCAAATACTTGAAGCTCAAACGGAAGCGTTGAAAGCAGAAAATAGATCTGCCGAGAATATATTTGGGATGGCTGATAATGAGAAAGGATTTGTTAAGCGTTCTGATGGATTATTATGTTTTGGAAATCGGATTTGGGTACCTTTATATGGAGAAATTCGGGAATTGATTATGCATGAGTCGCATAAGTCAAGGTACTCCATTCATCCTGGTTCCGATAAAATGTACCAGGATCTTAAGAAGTTCTATTGGTGGCCAAACATGAAGGCAGATATAGCATCGTACGTTAGTAAGTGCTTGACATGCGCCAAGGTTAAGGCTGAACACCAGAGACCGTCAGGATTACTAACGCAACCAGAACTTCCAGTCTGGAAATGGGAGCGGATTACTATGGACTTCATTACCAAATTACCAAGAACAGCTAGTGGTTGTGACGTTATCTGGGTAATTGTGGATCGTCTGACAAAGTCTGCTCATTTCCTAGCTATTAGTGAAGATGATAGTGTGGATAAGCTTACGAGGTTATATATGAAGGAAATTATTTCGCGTCATGGAGTCCCGATATCTATTATTTCGGACCGCGATAGTCGTTTTACGTCAGCTTTGTGGCGATCACTTCAAACGGCTTTGGGGACGAGGCTTGATATGAGTACTGCATATCATCCCCAAACCGATGGTCAAAGTTAGAGGATCATTCAGACGTTAGAGGATATGCTTCGTGCATGCATCATAGACTTTGGTAAAGGCTGGGAGAAGTATTTACCCCTTGCGGAATTCTCCTATAATAACAGCTACCACACAAGTCTTAAGGCTGCACCATTCGAAGCTTTATATGGCAGAAAGTGTCGTTCGCCTATTGGTTGGGCAGAAGTTGGAGATAGTCAACTTACAGGCCCTGAGCTTATTTTGGAAACTACAGAGAAAGTAACTCAGATTCGTGATCGATTGCAAGCGGCCAGGGATAGGCAGAAGAGCTATGCCGATCAGAGACGTAAACCTTTAGAGTTCCAGGTTGGAGACAAAGTAATGCTGAAAGTCTCGCCTTGGAAAGGTGTAATACGTTTCGGGAAACGTGGTAAACTTAACCCACGCTACATTGGACCATTCTTGATCATAGAAAGAATTGGGCCCGTGGCTTATAGGTTGGAACTACCATCCGAACTGAGTAAAGTTCACGACGTGTTTCACGTGAGTAATTTGAAGAAATGTCTTTCTGATGAAATGCCCGTCATTCCAATGAGGGACATTCGTGTTGATGAGAAACTGAATTTCGTGGAAGAACCGATTGAGATTGTAGATCGTGAAGTTAAACGACTCAAGCGAAGTCGCATTCCGCTCGTCAAGGTTCGTTGGAATTCCCGACATGGACCAGAATTTACGTGGGAACATGAGGACGAGTTCAGGAAGAGATATCTGAAGCTTTTCACTTCGTAGATGAATTTTTTCCGAGTGAAACCCGGGACGGGTTTCCTTCTGAGACGGGGAGGATGTGACAACCGGCAGTTTAGGGAGCTATTTTAAAAACCCGCATTACAATTTAAGTTCGTTTATAATTTTTATTTGAAATTTTTATTTCACAACGAACTTGTAAGACCTATTTTATGGATGTTTTTAATTAATGACGTTATGGAATTCGTGAATTATGTTCATAATTCATTTTTGATTATATGATCGGTGATGTATATTTGAATTCTCACATGGTACTACGTTGACTTTGGCACTAGGATTACCTAACGACAGTTTTGTGATTCGTCTTACGAGTCTGGCTATATTTTTAATCGGTTACGAGATGTTCTCGAGTGATATTGAAATTTTGAAATGAGTTCGGGTCCGGGCCACATGTTTTTACAATTACCCGCGTCACCCGCTCCACCGTAATATTATTATTATTATTATTATTATTATTATTATTATTATTATTATTATTATTATTATTATTATTAATAATAAATTGCAAAAAAAAAAATAATAAAGAGTAAACTACACTATATGGTCCCTGTGGTTCTTTCGGTACACACAAACACAACACAAACCCACCCTCACCAAATTTCCATCTCTCTCTCATCTCTATTTCTTCCCTATTTCATTAAACCCTAGCCGCCGAACCTTATTTCCGGCCACCACCGCCGCATCTCCGACCCCCCAACAAAAAAAACACCACCATTTTATTCCTCTCTTCACCCTCTTTCATTTGATATATGATACTTGCCCTAGAACCTCCGTTAACACCACCAAATTTCTAATAATCCATTCGAATTTTTATACCTTTTCTAGATCCGTGCATTTGGAGGTCCAAGAAGGTGAGAAGGAGCTATTTTTGGGTTTTGGGAGCCACGAATTGGTGCTAATCCGTGGCTACACGGATTATTATGTTGAGAATCGAATTGATCTTGAATGGAAATGATGTTTTAAAGATAAAAATAAGTTTGGTATCCAGGTTTTCTTGGGTTTGGTTATGGTTGACTCGGAACCGAGAGCAAGGCTCTCGGCTTATTTGTGGTCTGAGCCTTGCGTGGCTTTGGTCCCGTGGTGATTATTGATTGGTTGTTGTCGAGGGTGTTATGTTCCCCGATCCGAGCTAACCGAGACCGTGTGGTCTCGGGGTTTCATTTGTTGCTCGTATGACCATGCCGAGACCCTTATGGGGGTTCTCGATTAGTCGTGGTTCGAGCCTCGGGCTCGTAGAATTATTGTGGTTCGACCCTTGTGGGTCGCGGCTTTTAGCCGTGTATTAGTTTGTTGCCGATTTGACCTTTGGGTCGAATGGGTTATATGGTTACTTGTTATGCTCTTGCGAGCTAGGTGCTCTTGTGATGTTTGGTTCGAGTCCTAGTGACTCGCGGTTTGGAGCCGAGACTCAATTGAGTCGAGGGCTCGGGTTGGCTTGGTAAACCGACCCAAACATTAACCTTGTTAATGTTATTTCTTGTATAATTGTGAACATGATTGTTATATTGTTGTGGCATTTCATTTATCGGCCGAATACTTTTGGTTGGGTCGAGACCGTGTTTGGTCTCGACATTGGATATTATAATGGTAATTGTGGAGTTGTTGTCGATTGGTAAGAGTTATTGGGGACCGATTGTGAGACGGTCGTTAGATTGACGGGGATAGGTTAGTCGGGTGCCGTAGTCGGACCCTATTGTTGTAGCCCGTGGTTTGATATTGTGATTGGACGGAGATTGGTTATTTTATGACTTTTGCTTATTATTGGACTTGGACAATGAGCCGAGAGTCATGACTCGGACATATGACCATTTCGTATAACTCAATAACTATTAAAATTGAAACGAGAATAATAAAACTCGTAATAATAATTATTGATAATATGAACGTTTATATGAAAGTATATACGTGAATAACGTATATATAACTATATAAACGCGTATATTAATAATAATAATAATCACGAGTCGTATTATAAATAATACGATTAGATATATATTAGGCTACGAAAGTGGCGTAATATTATTAAACGTATTATTATTATAAAAATTGTGTTATAAAACGGGAAACTCCCGACAATTATGAAACGTTTAATAAAATGTCATTTCAGGATATATAACGGATAAACTTATTGAGTTAGGCGAAATTGTTGTCACTCGGGTCCAGGTAAGTTATCATTTGTGACGTTCGTGTTGTCACGGATATATGACGACTAATATAGACGTTTTCTATAATTAAATAACCACTTAACCGTAAGGTTGAGCCGGGTTATTTGGCTATATGAAATGAATATATTAGTGGGCATCGTATCCTACGACGCCCATAGGTCGTAGTATATGTAAAGTGTAATAGATTGCGAGCGTATATATCGGGAAATCTGGCCAATTTGACGATATATATGAGGAATTTATTAAACTATGATATATACTATATAGTAATTATGTGCTATGTGCTTTAGGTTGGGTGTAATCTTGGAACGGTATGTTACGTAAATAAATATGAGGATTATCAAATCGACGGATTTGGTAAACTTTGGCGATTTATTTAAATGATATATTGGGCTAATATTAGATCTATAGTTTATTTATCTTTCTATATGTGATCTCTCTTTGGTTTGTTTTGAGTCGACCCACCACCCGTATGGATACCAAACGCAAATACACCAAACTAATACGAAATGGATTTTCGGAAATAAAACGGATTCTCATCCGGGTTTGGGAATATTATATATTTGAGGAAATGATTTCTGAAAGAGTTAATATTGTTAGGTCGTGCCAAGTCCGTAGTTGCTGTTTCGTGAGTTATCATACATCTTATTTCTACCTACCTCGTCTTGCTATTTTCTGGACTTGAGGTGAGTCATAGCCCCACTTTTTACTCTTGAACTATGTTTTCAACGATTGGGGTGAGAAACGTGCAAATTATTTTACGTGGACTATTATCGCTTTTATATTCTTTTTAAACTTGCTATGCGTATGGACTAGGATCTATTGTCAGCTTTAGTCACACATGTCGTGTGTACTATTCAAGGTTGGCTTATTTGGTTATTTGGATTGTCAGCTTTAGTCACATATTTGTTGTGTGTACTATTCAAGGTTGGCTTATTTGGACTGTCAGCTTTAGTCACATAGTTTCGTGTGTACTATTCAAGGTTGACTTATTAGATACTATAGTGTGCACCTATAGGTTATTAATACTTCGGAGGTTATCCGAGTATTTATTGGTATTGCGGGGGTTACCCGAATATCTATGTTGTTACGGAAGGGTATCCGTGTGTTATGTTGATAGCGGAGGGTATCCGCAGGCTTTTAGCGAATCCTTAGTCTAGCTAGCAAGCGTTTTGCGTATATGTCCACTATATTATTAGTTGAATTTAAACCTATGATCTCACCAGCGAAAACTGACTTTTAGCACGTTTTCTCAGGTAATTAAGTTTTGAGGTGCATGCTTGGATCGGAAGGCTCGGCTAAGGCTCACGGTTTATGGATCTATTTTTCTAAACTCTGATAATTAAATTTGGACCTATTGTTATTTTATTTTGGGCCTGACTCTGAATGATGTTGGGATAAATGTAAACCTTAAAACCCCGTTTTGGTTGTGTTTTCACTATGTTTACTTTATCTCGTTCTATATTGTCTTGTGTTGGATACCAATCCCCGTAGCACCCCGAAAGCTTGTCGAGTCTTCCGCTGTATCAAATTTTGGGGGTGTTACAGAGGAAAGGATAAAACTCCGAAAGGGAGGACAGGCAGAAAGCCAGGATAACCTATTATTCGCACAAGGCGATCACTCTAGACATAAGAAACGATTTAACAAGTATAAGGGTAGATCAAACCACTCAAAAGGAGACTGGCAGAATAAAGGAAATAGAGACAACTCGAATGGAGAAAACCCAACTCACAATGATAAGTATAATAGAAAAAGAGGTGAGTGGAAGAAGAAGATTAAATGTTTCAATTGCGGGAAACATGGACACTTTCAGAAAGAATGTAGAAGTAAACCAACAACTCAAGAACAATCAAACCTTATCTATGAAAATGATGAACCATCACTGTTAATGACTACACATGAAGAAGTATTGTTAAATGAAGGACAAATACAACCCGGAAAGTATGCTACAACAGATGATAGCATATGGTATTTAGATAATGGTGCAAGCAACCATATGACGGGAACGAAGAGTCATTTTAAAGATACAGACGAAAGTATCACTGGACGCGTTCGTTTTGGAGATGGATCATATGTAGAGATAAAGGGTAGAGGTTCAATAATATTAGGATGTAGAAACAAGGAGTAGAAGGTGATAACAGATGTTTACTACATACCAAACCTCAAGAGTAACATACTTAGTCTAGGACAACTTACTGAAATAGGTTGTAAGATCATAATGGACGGAAACAAGCTGACTTTGTATGATAAGAAGAAGAAGTTGTTGATGAAGGTAGAAAGGTCGAAAAATAGACTTTACAGTGTTAGATTACAGATAGAAGCACCTATATGCCTCTTAGCAAATGTGAATAATCAAGCATGGTTATGGCACGCTAGATTAGGTCATCTGAACTTTGACGATATTAGCAAGATGACAAGAAAGGGTCTAGTAGAAGGAATACCAAGAATAAACCATACTGGACAAGTATGTGATGCATGTTTACTAGGAAAACATAGCAGAACACCATTTCCCAATCAAGCTAAATTCAGATCCAAGAACCCACTAGACTTAGTTTATGGAGATCTTTGTGGTCCCATAAGTCCAACAACACAATCCGGAAAGAAACTCATCTTCTTACTAGTAGATGATTGTACACGTTACATGTGGGCTTATTTTCTAACAACTAAGGATCAAGCCTTCAACATATTTAAGGAATTTAGACAAAAGGTTGAAATGGAGTTAAGATTGAAGTTAAGAATGCTAAGAACAGATAGAGGTGGAGAATTCACATCACATGAATTCACCAAGTATTGTAAAGAGAATGGAATAGCAAGACAGTTAACAGCACCATACTCACCGCAACAGAATGGAGTAGTTGAAAGAAAGAATAGAACGGTGTTATCAACTACCAGGAGTATGATGAAAGCGATGAAGTTACCTTTAACTTTTTGGGCGGAAGCAGTAAAACATGCCATTTATATTCTAAATAGGGTACCTACACGAGCACTAGAAGATAAAACACCATATGAAACACTCTACAAGAGAAAACCGAACCTAGAAAACCTTAGAATATTTGGATGCACAACTTATGCTAAGATAACCATACCTCACTTGAAGAAGTTAGATGATAGAAGCATACCGATGGTTTATTTAGGAGTAGAGGAAGGATCAAAAGCTTGTAGGCTATATGATCCAGTAAGAAAGAAGAAACATGTTAGTAGGGACGTAAAGTTTATGGAAACGAAACCGTGGAATTGGGATAAGAATGGAGATGATACGGATACACAAGACACATTTTGGGCTAGTTTTGTGGTAGACGAAGTTGATAATGGAAATCCTACACCAATCAACATAGAAAACATAGATAATACGTATCATGAAGAAGATCAAATACTGGATCCAACACCTGATCCAGCATCACCAATTACACCACCAACATACACTTACGAACCCAACTCAGAAAGTGAAAGACAAGCTACTATTAGTTCATTAGAAAGCTCATCAGGAAGCTCAGAAAGATATGATCACAGACCAGTACGAGGTTTAAAGAATATCAATGAAATTTATCAACATGCACAACAAGTAGAAACTCCAAGCTTATTTTTCATTGAAGAAGAACCCCGAAACTACAAGGAAGCATCAAAAGATGAGAAATGGATTGAGGCCATGAAAATTGAATTAGATTCAATCAACAAGAATCACACATGGACTCTCACAGATTTGCCAGAAAATCAGAAGGCAATAGGACTCAAATGGGTTTATAAAACCAAGAGAGATGCACATGGAAAAATCATTAGATATAAAGCCAGACTAGTAGCAAAAGGTTATGTACAAGAACAAGGAATAGACTTTGATGAAGTATTCGCACCAGTTGCTAGGATTGAGACAGTTCGTTTAATATTAGCACTAGCAGCATATCATGGATGGCAAGTACACCACTTAGATGTAAAATCAGCATTTTTACATGGTGAATTAAAGGAAGAAGTCTATGTTACACAACCTGAAGGTTTTATTCAGCAAGGAAACCAAGGAAAAGTATACAAGCTAACAAAAGCTTTGTATGGCTTAAGACAAGCACCAAGAGCTTGGAATGTAAAGCTTGATCAAACCTTGAAGTCATTAGATTTTAAGAAATGTAATCTCGAACAAGCAGTCTACACGAAAAGAAGCAAGAATTCAACACTTATCGTTGGAGTATATGTCGATGATTTAATAATCACGGGCACTCCAAAGAAAGAGATAGACTTGTTCAAATCCCAGATGGAAGATAAATTTGAAATGAGCGACTTAGGATTGCTAGCATATTACCTTGGGATAGAAGTTACACAGACAGGAGGAGAAATTACAATCAAGCAAACCGGATACATTAACAAGATCCTAAAAGAAACAAGTATGGCGGATAGCAATGATACGAAGATACCATTGGATCCCGGCACTAAGTTGATCAAGGCGGAAGATGGAGAACCAGTTGACGCAACTTATTACCGAAGTTTAATTGGAAGCCTAAGATACTTATTACATACAAGACCGGATCTTAGTTACTCAGTCGGACTACTCAGCAGATTTATGCAAGACCCAAAGGATCATCACCTAAAGGCAGTGAAACAAGTAATCCGATATGTGAAAGGAACAAAAGAACATGGAATCATATACAAGAAGGAAGGCGGCTGCAAGATAACAGGTTATAGTGACAGTAGTTATGGAATCAATACCGATCAAGGAAAAGGAACTACTGGAGTCGTATTTTACTTTGGAGAGTCACCTATTACCTGGTGTACTCAGAAGCAACCGACAGTGGCGCTATCATCATGTGAATCAGAATTCATGGCGGCTACTACAGCAGCATGTCAAGCCTTATGGTTAAAACGTTTACTTAGTGAACTAACTGGAATTGAAGAAAAAAGGATAACGCTCAGAGTTGACAACGTATCAGCTATAGCACTCGTAAAGAACCCAGTATTTCATGGAAGGAGTAAACATATAGACATTCGCTATCATTTCATTCGGGAATGCGTAGAGAATGGTCATATAAATGTGGAACACGTCAGTGGAGAACTACAAAGAGCAGACATCTTAACAAAAGCTTTACCAAGACTCAAGTTTACAACTATGAGACAGATGCTCGGAGTTCAAGACCTTGGACAAAGCAATGATCAAGATTAAGGAGGAGAATGTGAACCAAGATAATCTCGACATAGCTTTCAAAGGAAATATGAAGGACCAAACGTGTTCGTTATAAAGCAAATAACCGAATAGCGGTTAAGTTAGTTAAGTTAGTTATTTCCAGAAGTTAGTTAATAACCGAAAAGGTGTGTTGTTTGGTTTGTACCTGTTCGAATGAAACAGAACCAACACAACCTTCTATTGAAACATTGCAATGGTTCGAACACAACCATTCGCTTAGTATAAGTACTTATGAATTTGTAACATTACAGTGGTTAGACAAATATAAGTTATCTTTTGTTATTGTTAGTTTGCAAATCAGTATTTGTTTCACCAACATCGATCCACATATACATACGATTGGGACAACACAGAAAGTGTTGAAGAATCAAATACTAATCAGTCTCTGGGATCACCAGAAATGCTAAAGAAAATATTGATAATGGTATACTTTCAGCTCGTGAAAAACCCAAATACGTATGCTAGCATACTTGGTTTGAGTTGCGCTCTGGTTTCTTGCAGGTAACTAGCACTTTATTCACAAGCGTAAGTGTTGTTAAAGATGAAGACTTTTTAACTTATGTTTATGTTTACTACAGTATGATAGATGGGGAATAAAGAAACCACAAATTCTTGAAAATTCGATGACCATTCTATAGAATGCAGGTTTAGGAATGCCTATGTTTATTTTAGGTATGAATATATCAATTTTGACATGGTTACGCATGATTGGGTTGGTTTATGTTATGATTAATTCAAATGGGTTGAAAGTTGCCCAAAGTCTTTTTTTAATGCATCCGACCTTCTAAATTGTTTAATTTGAAAACTAATGTATTAAAAAAAAAAAAAAAAAAAAAAAAAAAAAAAAAAAAAAGAAAAAAAACCAAATAGCGTTTGTGATCACCTGGACCGAACTCATTTTAACTCATTACTCAAATAGTGTTTGCGACAGTCACAGACCTACCCATCTTGCCACCTTTACTTATATGCTTTTTAAACTATTTTAATGACTAATTTATAATAATTAACTGTTGTGTTTGATGTTCAAGGTTTGTTCATGGCCTCACAGCCGAAGCTTATAGCCTACGGGAACAAACTAGCTGGTTTTACAATGTTAGCAAGGTTTATTGTAGGACCAGCTGTGATGGCAGTTGCATCTATTGGTGTAGGTCTAAGAGGCACCATTCTACAAGTTTCTATTGTACAAGCTTCTTTACCACAAGGGATTGTTCCCTTTGTGTTTGCTCGGGAGTATAACTTGCATCCCGATGTTCTAAGCACTGTGTAAGCCACTAGTGTTGTACTCATCCTTTTAGAGGTGGCAATTTCGAATGATTTACTTGTGACTAGAATTGCCGATTTTGCCACCTGTGGTTTCTTTTTTATGCCGATCTTAAAACATTACTAACATAATTCTTTTTTTTACAGGGTGATATTTGGAATGATAATCTCATTACCGATCACGATGTTGTATTACATCTTACTAGGTCTCTAAATGAAGCAAAGGCGTTTTGGAAAACTGAAAAGAAGGAATAATTGATCGATGAGTATTCATGATTATGTCGAGACAGAGGCATACAATAACTACAGATGTCAAACGAAGTAGCAGGATCTTCATTTCAGCTTAATGTATTGATAGTATAGGCGGCTCACTAGTTAGTAATAGGTGTTTTTGTTCTACAGCTTATAAAACTTCCATGAACAAATGCAATAATATAATAATATTAGTCAGTATCATATTTTACCCCATTTGGAAACCAACTTGAGCCATAAAATAGACCGCAAGTTTTTTGGTCTATGTGGTGATTCCTATCTAATATCAGTCAGTTACAGGTCACTATGGGTCGCGTGAGATTTCATTTTCTCATCTTCTCACAATGTCGCATCATCCGACTGGGACCCGCAAAATGAAAATGCAAAAATTTAAAACATTTCATGTAAGCTTGTTTGTCCCCTAAAATGTATATATTGCAACAGATCCAAAGCCCATCAATGGTATGCTCATTCTACGTCGTACTAGTCTGATATTTGATTTTATTGGCAAAACTCAAAACCATTAGACTTCGTTGGATTTCACCAACCCAAGGGTTTACCCGTGGGTAAGAGATACTCGCGGGCATGGGCATTGGCAGAAGATTGTACCTGCTGTCAGGTGACGGGCAAGACAAAAATTATAATCAGCTTTTCTGGTTCCGCCACTGCTTGAAGCCCGGTAGCTTTTTGCAATGAACGACATGTTCTCCAAAAAATCCAAACATGTTTTTGTGGCCTTGAGGGGCCGTTGTTAAAGGCGGGGGGCGGCACATGCAGCCCCTAATGAAAAAAATTATAGTGTAAATCAAAAAAATATATATCGATTATTTTTGTAATTTATCTTTTAACGAATTAATTTGTAATGTAATTTTTAAAAATTATGAAGTTTGACTCTTCAACAATTACTTTATGGCTCCGATACCACTAGCAATGTGAAAAGCCTAATCAAAGGCCAATTCCACCTCAAGAACCAATTACCCATTGTTTTTCTTGGTTATCTCATACAGTCATACGTACCCAAGCATTAAAGGTGTCTGTTTTTAGTGCTGAAACGTCAACATTATTAGTGTACGACGACACTTGAGTGAAAGGTTCATAGGTGCATTATCTATTTAGTGGTTAACAATAAATGACCATTACAAAGGAAGCAACAATTCACCCAACCACTTTCGTACACATGAAGTGATTACATTAATCTTTGGCTATCTAGAAGCATATATAAATGGGTTCATTAAAAATAGAGAAGAACTTAGGGGTGCTTGGTAAGGGGGTGGGGAATGGGTAAGGAATTTAAAAGGGCCCACCTCACTCAAATTAGATGCTTGGTTAGGGGTGTGCAAAAGTATTGATTACCCCGTAGTGGGTAATCAATATTATAGAGTAAATTGAGGGGTAAGGTATTGATTACCCACCTCGCTCAATCCTTTGCATTCTCTTTCCCTTTCCTTTTACCTTTACCTTTCCCCAATTTGAACCAAGCGGACCCTAATTACTATATAAAGACGTATTAACATGGAGAAAAAATCACGCATTATTCGAGTTTTCCTTTCGAAATATTTATTAGACCGATTCTAACAAGACTTATCAACACTCTCGAGCAATGTACTCGATTATGTATAGTAAAAACTCGGTAAGACTGGGTCGTTCGCTGAAGCAAGTGAAATTATAATGTATTAAGAAGTAAATTAAATAAATAACAGTTGTGTTTTAAATCCACACGATTATGAAATTGAAAATTACAAAAATGACAATAATTAAATAACTCGGAAATGAAAACGAAGAGTAAATCAATAAGATAGACATGTTCGCTTAGCTACTCCTCTAACCTATCAATGACATGAAATCTATGTGCAATGTTCAACTAGTGATGTCTCAGTAAGTCGTTTGTAGTACAAGTCTAGCTCGGGTCACTAGTCCTTACATACTTCATCATATAAAGATATATCCCGTCGGACAAGGGTGATATCTAATTATGATGAAAGCAGTAAGTTCCTCAACTAACCTATATGCAGGGGCAGAGCTAGTAAGGTGACTAGTTGGCACTGAGCCACCTCTAATTAACTCACTTTCTTAATTAATTATTCGGTACAATAACAAATTTCTTAATAACTTTACAATCATCCACCTTTAATTATATAGATATGTTGTTGATTAAAATTCAAAAACATACAACTTGAACAATCAAATACAAGAATAAAATGAATTTACTTGTCAAACTATGATTTTCTAAATTTAATTTATTCTTATTCATTACGGTATTAGGTTGATCGAATCATGGTTTGAAAAAATAAACACCATAGATACATCATTGAGTGATATTTTTCAGGGTGAAGTCTGAATATACGTAACAAACTTTTTGAAATTAACCGATATATGTAACATACTTATTTTATTCTAAAGATACGTAATATACTTTTAAATACTTATCAATGTACGTAACATTGAAGATTACCATTTTAAAAAGTTGCAGTTTTGGTCCCTGTCGTTTGCGTTGACTTTCACCGTTAGTCCTTTGACATTTTTTTATTTAGAAAAGTTACAGTAATGGTCCCTTGACATTTTCTTGACTTCCATTGTTAGTCCTATGACATTTTAATAATATTTCGTCCGTTTTTCTTTACGTTTTTTTTCGAATTTTTTTAGAAAAAATATTTTTTTGAAAAAAAAAATTCGAAAATTTTTTTTTCCAAAAAAAAAATTCAAAATTTTTTTTTCGAAAATAAATTTTTCGAAAATTTTTTTTCCATTTTTTTTTTCGAAATTTTTTTTTCGAAAAAAAATTTTTTTGAAATTTTTTTTTTCTAAAAAATTTTTTCGAAAAAAAAAATTTCCGAATTTTTTTTCTGAAAAAATTTTTTTCGAATTTTTTTTTCCGAAATTTTTTTTCGTCACATGTGAAAAAAAAAATTGGAAATTTTCACGAAATTTTTTTTGAAAATTTTTCAAAAATATTTTCTAAAATTTTTTGAAAATTTTTCAAAAAAAATTTCGAAAATTTATTGAAAATTTTTCAAAAAAAATTTCGAATTTTTTTTTTTAAATTTTTCAAAAAAAATAGTTAGCTAATAATAGCTATTAGATCAAAGTTTAAGGAGGATAAAATGAATGGTTAGGATTAGTTCTCGCGTTTTCACAAAAATTAGATTTCTCACATGAATGACCCCCTATATATATATATATATATATATATATATATATATATATATATATATATATATATATCAGGCTTAAGACGGATAAAAACATAAAGAAAAACTGACAAAATATTATTAAAATGTCAAAGGACTGACAATGGAAGTCAAGAAAATGTCAAGGGACAATTACTGTAACTTTTCTATGTAAAAAAATGTCAAGGGAGTAACGATGAAAGTCAACGCAAACAACAGGGACCAAAACTATAACTTTTTAAAATGATTATCGTCAATGTTACGTACATTGATAAGTATTTGAAAGTATATTACCTATCTTTGGAATAAAATAAGTATGTTACGTATATCGGTTAATTTCAAAAAGTTTGTTACGTATATTCAGACTTCACCCTATTTTTCACTATAATTTTTACGTCATGTTCGGCTCCCCTTAACTTAAAATCTTGGCTCTGTCTCTACCTATATGACCTTGTTTTTATGTGTTAATCACGTGCTTAATTACTAAGTAAGTTGCCACTATACCGTTCACTAAATCTTAAACCTTATCGTCTATCACTTTCAACGCTGTTTGGTCAATGAATAACATTCTAACCACTAAGGGGTACCGGTCAGTATATTAATGATTTAAGTGTTTTATTTTTCAGTATTTAATTAGTAATAAACTACTCTCAACATGCTTCCATGATAAACTCAAAGGCATAAGTTGCATATAAATTATCCAAAACAAAGTTAGTTAAACATAAACATTCATGTCATCTAGGGCTGTAAATGAACTGAACGTTCAACGAACATTTCATGAACCGTTCGGTAAAAAGTTCGTTTATGTTCGTTCGTTTATTAAAAGAACGAACATGAACAATATTTTACGTTCGTTTAGTTAAATAAACGAACATGAACAAAAGTCTCGTCCGTTCATTTATGTTCGGTGAACGTCCGATTATACGTTCGTTTATGTTTGTTTATTTATTTATGTTCATATATCACATATTTTAATTTTATAATTTTAAAAATTGGTTTGTTTAAACAAAACAATACTTGTAAAACAATATATTGAGAAGAATTTAATAAAGTTTATGTTTGTTTGTTTATTTTCATCTATGTTTGATCGTTTATGTTCGTTTAGTGTTCGTTTAGTGTCTTAATGAACGAACATAAACGAACATGAACAACTCATTTTCTTAATAAACGAACATGAACAAGAAAATTCGTCCGTTTAAGCGTTCGTGTCCGTTTATTTGTCCGGTTAAAATTAAATGAACGAACATGAACAGGGCTCCGTTTGTGTTCGTCCGGTTCGTTTACAGCCCTAATGTCATCAATAAGAAAGATTTATAACTAGGCAAGCACAAAAGCAATTAGCCTTCAATAACAGTCATGATAACAAAAGATAAATAATTCGATAATAAAAATGTATTCATAATGAAAACAATGATCAAACAGAATTAAACAAATGTTTATGAAGTGTTCTTCTCATGAATGATTTAGTTCTTCAACATTGGTCGTTGAAAAGCCATAGAACGGCACACCTCTGCTCCCTTCTGTCCTCTCGTCGACTCTCCTCCAAAAGCAATGGGATAATAAAACCATGTGGTTGAGTAATAAATAAGAATGAATAATAATGGGATTATATTAAGGGATTGTATAACCAATGCCCTGAGGGCATTGGTTAAGGTCCATTTATCAAATACGAATTTTCTTTTTATATTACAAATTATATTTAATACATATTAATTAAACTTACAAATTACCATATTAAATCTGATTTGTAATTTAATACTGTAAAATCAAACTTTCCTTTTATAACATTTTAAACCTAAGTGCACTCATTAAACAAACCCTTATATTAACCGTATGGCCTTCTTTTTCCTTTTTGCTGATCCTTCTATTTGAATATCCACCGACCCACAATTTAATGGTAGGCTAGTTTTAATTATTTTCATTTCTTTTATCCAACCACAAACATAATGTAGTTTTCTTTTGTAGAAAAACGTATTTTCTTTCCTTACTAAATTTCTATAAAACGAATTCTGTTTTCCAACAAACAAATCACAAACTAACTTTATATTTTCATACGACTTGTTACTTAAAAGTGAAGATCTCTTTTTCTTCTTTTGTTGGCCTTTTGAATAGATTAAAACGGAACTCACTCGAACGAAAAAGTTATGATGAAAACAATACAACAATGTCTAAATCTTCAACTTTTCTCCATTTTAAACTCAATTCATGCAATCCATATAAGTAATGGACAAAAAACAAGCTTCCTACTGACTGAAATTGGAACCATTCCACTTTAAATGGAAATATTTACTAAAACAATACCCTCATTTAATAAAACTAGACGAGTACCCGTGCATAGCAATGAGATTTTTTATAGCGGTAGATAGTTTATTGATAAAAAAACTTATAGGTTATAAACGAAAAATAATAAAAGTTTGAAGATTTGGGAATTAAACATAATGTTTTGAAACCCGGTTCGACTCGGGTGGTTCAACCGGTTGAACCGTTTCGGGTGAAAAATGAGTCGATTTAAACCTGTTCAACTTGCTAGGTTGGGTCAAAAACGGGTCAAATTAAACTGGGTCAACCTGTCGGGTTTGAAGAGTCACGGGTCAACCCGGTTTGTGTTTTATTTGGTTGTATTTAATTTGATAGATTTGTTTTTAATTGGTTGTACAATGTAAATAAATCATTGTACTTTGAAGTAATGGATAATGTTGTGAAACTCGGTTCGACCCGGGTGGTTCAATCGGTTGAACTGTTCCGGGTGAAAATGAGTCGATTTAAACCTGGTCAACTTGCTAGGTTGGATCGAAAATGGGTCAAATTAAACTGGGTCAACCCGTCGAGTTTGAAGAGTCCCGGGTCAACCTGGTTTGTGTTTTATTTGGTTGTATTTAATTTGATAGATTTGTTTTTAATTGGTTGTACAATATGAATAAATCATTATACTTTTAAGTAATGGATAATGTTTTGAAACCCGGTTCGACCCGGGTGGTTCAACCGGTTGAACCATTCCGGTCGAAAAATGGGTCGATATAAACTGGGTCAACTTGCTAGGTTGGGTCGGAAATGGGTCAAATTAAACCGTGTCCAGGTTCAACCCGGTTTGTGTTTTAATTGGCTGTATTTAATTTGGTAGATCTGTTTTTAATTGGTTGTACAATGTTAATAAATCATTGTACTTTTAAGTAATGTGGTATTTTAATAAGAGTATTAATTACATTTCACTTTTCTCTCTCATTTGATCATTATTGAAAACTCAACATTTTTTGAAAACTCAACATTTCAAGTGTTCGACAATTTTTCCATTATATATATACTGTAATTTACTTTGATTTAAAAATGCAATTGAAAGAAGTAACAATTACTATTTGAGTTGAACTGTAGAACTACATATGCACGTGTATAATTTGAAAACAATATATTAATGACCTATACCTAAGTTTCTATAGACGTTGACGTTGACTTTGACGAAGACTTTGGATTTGACGTTGACGAAGACTTTGGAAATTAAGTTTGAATATAAATGTGATGGAATGCATTTCCAAATAATCACATTTTTCAGTTTTCACTCACACATTACATTATTATCTCTCTCACTATAATCCCCCGCTTAAGAAAAGGTATTCATTATCAGTTGTAACGTACCTTTAGTCGAGTCATTGTGCATGTGAAAATTTTGGTTTAAGTACTTACTATTATCAATGTTGCAGATGTCGCAAGAATTAATCGAGCCCTTGATCCGGTCGGATCCCTCGAACCATTCTGATGAGTCTGTGTCAGAAGCTAGCTCGAACCATTCTGATGAGTTTATGTCAGCTAGCTCGAACCCGGTACCATCAAATCGACCCCTTCAGATTCGATACTTAAATATTATTAAAAATAAATACCCATTATAATCTCCGGCTTAAGAAAAAGCATTCATTATCAGTTGTAACCTTTAGTCGAGTCATTGTGCAAGGTGAAAAAATTTGGTATAATTAATTACTATTATTAATGTTTGTAGACGTCGCCAGAAATCCAGTCGAATCCCTCGAACCATTCTGATGATGATGAGTCAGAAGCTACCTCAAACACGGTACCATCAAATCAACCTCTTCAAAATTAAAATTAAGTGAAGATCTTTTTTTTTTTTTTTTTTTTTTTTTTTTTTTTTTGAATTGACTAAAACGAAACTCGGACGAAAATGTTATGATCAAAACAGTGCAACAAGGTGCAAATCTTTCACTTTTCTTCATTTTAAGCTCTAACATGCCATCCATATAAGTAATGGACACAAAAACAAGCTTCCTACTTACTGAAATTGGAACCATTCTAAACATAAATGGAGATACTTACTACAGTAAAACAATACCCTTATTTAATAAAATATAATTTACTTTGATTTAAAAACGCAATTAGAAGAAGTAACAATTATTTGAGTTGATACATGTTAAATTGAACTGTAGAACTACATATATGTATAATTTGAAAACAATATATGACCTGTTACCTAATTTTCTATTGACGTTGACGTTGACGTAAACGTGATGTAATGCATTTCCAAATAATAACATTTCAGTTTTCAGTTACACATTACATTATTATCTCTCTCACTAAAATCTCCCGCTTCAGAAATAAAGGTATTCATTATCAGTTGTAACCTTTAGTCGAGTCATTGTGCATGTGAAAAAAATTTGTTTTAAATACTTATTATTGATGTTGCAGATGTCGCAAGGAAGCCAGTCGGATTCCAGCTCGAATGATTCTGATGAGTCTGAGTCAGAAGCCCTTCGAGATCTAATGGATGGTAATTGTTTCTATACATTAATCCTTTATTCAGTTACTGATATTTATCACCACAAATAATATTAGGAAAGTTTGCAATTAATGTTGCTGGTTGCATGAAAATGGCAAAGATGCACGCTTGAATCTTTACTCAGACGAAACTCAAATTTTTGTTTTACTAAATGCAAAAGTAAATGTAATGGCATTTGTTAAACAAATCGAAATGTAAATGTTGGTTTCGATTCGAAATGGATCATTT
The DNA here is from genome assembly GCA_030686995.1 of Artemisia argyi. Classification (NCBI taxonomy): domain Eukaryota; kingdom Viridiplantae; phylum Streptophyta; class Magnoliopsida; order Asterales; family Asteraceae; genus Artemisia; species Artemisia argyi. The sequence continues at coordinate 23,423,790 of CM060687.1, read as the reverse complement.
GGAATTGATTGGTCAATCCAAACTGATCTGGATTTATTAAAAGGGCTATTTCAAAATATTAAATACAGGACTGAAAACATGTGTAAAAACATCTCTATCCACTAGCACTTAAGATATGTTTTTGCAAATTTATCTTTTTTAATTTTCACATTTGATCTTGTCATATACAGTAAAACCTCTGTAAATTAATAGTGTTGGGACCGAGATATTTTATTAATTTAACGAGATATTATTATATCGATAAATTAATAATTTATTAATTTAAAGAGGTTTTATTATGACCGTTAAATTTTCAAGTGTAATATATTAGTTACAATGTATACTCTTTAAAGATAAAAAATAAATTTGAAAAACAAGTTCCAATTAAAATTTTATAAATTCATATTCACACTTTATGAAAATAAAAAAAATTAAGACTAGCTTTTGTTGCTATACTGGAAGACAACACACTAACACTTTACAGCAACAAAGAGATTTTGAGATAAACTCAATATAGATTTGAAGTTCAACAAAAAATAACAAGTGACAATAAATTTCATTTTTTACTAAACAATCTTAGGATTTTGAAATGTATCTCTCACACACACATATATACATATACATATAGAATTTTTAGTAATTATTAATTTATAATTTCGTTGGGACTAATATATATACACTAGGCTTTCAAAAAAATTATTATCTTATTATTTTATCGATTGGAGTCCAAATTTGTACCGGTCCCAAGTTGGGACCGGACAAATTATTAATTTTATCGAGGTTATTAATTTATCTAGTATTAATTTATAGAGGTTTTACTGTATATGTCTAGATTTGTATATTAGTAAAGGGATAGCTTGACTACAATTTTTGTAGCTAACTGGCTATAATTCTTAACAAAAAATACACAAGCAATGAATCAAACTTTTGTCAGGAGGGCCTATTTGGTTTGAAGACGTCCATATGGTATGTTTAAATTGCCCCTACCATTTAGAATGTGCAAGCACGGTTCCTGTGGAGATTTTTTGGTTTGGTTTTGGTCCCTGCCTCGTTGAATGACTAAATTACCTTTATTGTCTTTCTCGTAAATTTACATTTGAACTTCAAGTTATCATTTTCTTAAGAATAATAGTAGAACATAAAGAATACTGCACATAAATTTGGGGTGTGTTAGTAGTGTTCTTGATGTTCTATCCATTTTTCTTAAAAGAAAAACTTAAATCATGTGTAAATTTAAGAGAAACAAGACATGAGTAATTTAGTCATTTTACGTTAAGAAAGGGATCAAAACCAAACCAAACGTTTTCCACAAGGACAGTGCTTGCACTTTCGAAATAGGGATAATTCCATATTTACCCAATATAAACATGAAAATGTCATATATACCCAAAATACAAGTTTTGAATGCAAGATTTACAATGCACTTAAAGCATGTTTTGGGTAAATGTGGCATTATCATGTTTAAGTTGGGTAAATATGGAATTGCCCCTTCGAAATAATATGGACCAAATCTGCAATTTAAACATACCAAAAAACTATTTATGCAATTTACTCTAAAAATAATATTCAAATGTTAGATCATATTCAATACTAACTATTTGCATTATAACTAATACAACAGATGGAGAAAAATACTTCGAAATAGGTCTCCCTCTATACCAAGCATCGATAAAATGTGATTGGAAAGCCGCTAAAGCCATTTTGGATAAGAACCCAGATATGAATTTGTTAAGGTGTAGTATCACCGAAAATGGTGAAACCGCGCTTCATATCACGGCATCCGCAAAAGGTCCCAAAAAAAAGGTGGCGAAGTTTGTCAAAAATCTGGTGGAAAGAATGGAAAATGAGGACTTGCTACTTGTAAACAAAAATAAGAGCACCGCCTTCTATTTAGCAGCTGCAGCTGGAAACATTGAAACTGTTAAGATTATGATGGAAAGGAACGAGGAGTTGATGGAAAAGAACCGGGAGTGGATGAAAAAGAACCAGGAGTGGATGGAAAAGAACCAGGAGTCGATTGAAAAGAACCAGGAGTTGATGGAAAAGAACGAGGAGTTGATGGAAAAGAACCGGGAGTTGATGGAAAAGAACCGGGAGTTGGAGGAGTTGACGGAAAATGACCGGGAGTTGACGGAAAATAACCAGGAGTTGATGGAAAAGAACCGGGAGTTGATGGACAAGAACCGGGAGTTGGAGGAGTTGACGGAAAATGACCGGGAGTTGACGGAAAATAACCAGGAGTTGATGGAAAAGAACCGGGAGTTGATGGAAAAGAACGAGGAGTTGATGGAAAAGAACGAGGAGTTGATGGAAAAGAACCGGGAGTTGATGGACAAGAACCGGGAGTTGGAGGAGTTGACGGAAAATGACCAGGAGTTGATGGAAAAGAACCGGGAGTTGATGGAAAAGAACGAGGAGTTGATGGAAAAGAACCGGGAGTTGATGGACAAGAACCGGGAGTTGGAGGAGTTGACGGAAAATGACCGGGAGCTGACGGAAAATAACCAGGAGCTGACGGAAAAGAACCAGGAGTTGACGGAAACGAACCAGGGGTTGATGGAAACGAACCGGTATTTGACGGAAACAAACCAGTACTTGATGGAAAAGAACCGGTACTTGATGGAAACGAACCGGTACTTGGACACGATTCCCGGTGGTGAAGAATTTTTGCCACTGTATGAGGCCGTGAAATTTGGAAATAAGGATGTAGCGGAGTATCTTTATGAATGTTCAAAAGAATTGACTAAAGATTGTTGGGAAGATTACGATCGTGAGTTGCTTCTTATGAAATGTGTGGAGAGTGACATGTTTGGTAAGCATTTACTTTCACTTAGATGTTGGACTTTTGGTACTCCTTACCATAGATTGGTTGTTTATTTTGGAGTGTTATAGGTTTATTTATTTTAAACACGTTATGATCTGAATGATTGTTTAGACATGTGTAAAAATCTAGATGATCAATAATATTTGAAATCAGAATAATTCAACTTATGTCCGTTATGATTTTTTGTATTTTTTTCATATTTTATTTTATTGTATAATTTGACCAACTTAATTAACTAATTTTCATACATTTTCCAGATATTGCAATAAAAATAGTGAAAAAGTATCCACCGGAATATGGATCGAGCAGGAATTTATTTGGACTTTTAGCTCGAATGCCTGAAGCATTCAATGAAAAGAAATCTTTGATTACAGAATCTAATATCATAAGAAGAACCGTCAAGTCAGGTAAACATCCTTACTTAGGCATTAACATTTCATTTCATCCGCGCGGAGCTCTTTTCTGACTCTTTTGCACTACAAAATAAATATCTTATCTACATACTTTTCTTTCCACAATTTTGTAAAAGATATGTAAACTTTTATTAGTTTTTGGGCTTATCTGGGTTTCGGACTTCACATTGCAAGCTGACTAATCAATTTTATTAGTTTAATGACACTTTATTACGATGTGTAAAAAAGATCACATCAATAAGTGTGAAATTTTCTTGTACAACAAAAGATTTTTTAGACTTAAAATTGTATTAAAGAAAAGTTTACATTTTTAAGTGTGGAGAGTTCTATATTTCTCCACTTCTCCACACTTGTAGGTGTAAAAATCAATTGTAACATTATGTGGGCAAATTTAGTGTTACAGCTGATTCACAAACTTAAAAGTGTGAAGAATTTCTACACATTATTAAGTGTTACGAAGCTAGTAAAATTATACACGTTTTTTAAAATTGTAGAAACTAAAGTGTGTACATTTGAAATTTTATTTTATTATTATTATTATTATTATTATTATTATTATTATTATTGGTAGTGCAAGTTAAACAATTTTAAAATAAGTTGAAAATTCATGGATATGTGTTTTTAGAGTGATATTATATTATTATGTCTTGTAGAAATTTGATTGATGTTAAAATCTTGGTTTGGAATTTAGTGGGGATATTAGCTTTTTATAATTATTGATATAAATAACACTACAGAAGTTATTTTCACACATTTTTTAAAATGTGTAAAATTTAATGGGCTTATTAGTGCTTTATAATGTGTAAAAATTGGTTACGAATATAAGCATGTAAAATTTTTAAAAGTTAATTGATTTTGCACACTTATAATTGTATAAAAAAAGAAAAAAAAAAAAAAAAAAAAAAAAAGAAAAAAAGTTCATACTTGTATATGTAGAGAAATCTGAAATCTTTTCACAGTTGAAAGTATGGAAATCAATTGTAACACCTAACATCTTCACATTGAGTGTTACAATTTATTTTTTCACTTTTAGGTGTGGAGAAAATTAAATTTTCCTCAAAATTCACTAAAAAAATATGTTAGTTCTACACACATTATTTTATTAGTTTACTAACACTTAATGATCTGTTAAGAATTATAAGATTTCTCTACATATTTATTTGCAACACCCAAATTCTTTACACTTGTGGAGAATTTGGGTGTTACAAATAACCTCCACATGCACCTATAAGTGTGGACATTTTAAAGATTTCTCTACACTTAAATGAGTGATTTTTTTTTACACAACTATAAGCATGGAAATCTATTATTTTATAATTTTTCCCACACTTATTAATGTAACCAGTTTTTATGCATCATTAAGTGTTAATAAATTAATAAAATTTTAAACATTTTTGAAAAGTGTGTAAATAAAGTGTGTAGAATCAACTATTTTTTTTTTAGTAATTATAAGTGTGATTTTTTATTTTTATTTTATCCAAGTGTGAAATTTATGCATTATTAAGTGTTAATAAATTAATAAAATTTTAAACACTTTTGAAAAGTGTGGAGAATCAACTATTTTTTTGTAGTGATTAAAAGTGCAATTTTTTATTTTTATTTTATCCAAGTGTGAAAAATCTTTTGTGTTTTATATTTTTTCCATTCTTATTAATATAACTAATTTTAACACATTATTAAGTGTCTAGAAAGTTATACTAGTAAAACTTTACACACATTCTAGTAGTGTATAGAAAAAAGTGAGTAAAAGTGGCCTTTTATTTTTAGTAGTGTAAATACAAATCAAATTTTAATATAAGCTATGTATGTTACTTCACATAATATAAAGTAAGATATAATACTGCATTTTCTTAAAGCGATTAGGGGTAGAAAGCTCTGAGCAAAACCTTAATAAACACGCATATGCAACTCAGCTGGTAACACTTTTATGTTTGTTCCATTGGAAGAATTTGTTACCAGAAAATTTACGATTAAATGACATGACCTTTTAATACTTGTGTATATTAAGAACCATTAACCAAAATTAACATTTTCTAATTGCCGAGATAAACTAAAAGCTTTTTGATTAACGAGTAGAGTATTACTGTAGTTTTTACTAGTTATAATACCGCGCATGCGCGGTTTCTTTTTTAATTTTTTTAATCATATATTTTTATTTATTAAAACACAAATGATTTACTATTTGTTTTGTTTGATTTATGATATTTAATTATAGTTTTTTATTATTAAAGATAATTATTTAAAAATTTTAATCTTATTGGTAATTGCATCTTATTTATATTTTTTGTATTTATCTTCTACTTATGTTATTGATAAATATAAAATGTTACCTAATAAGAAAATAATCTTTTTTTTAAATAAAATTATTACTAAATAAGGTATAGGATTTTGTTTTATTATACTAGTTATAATGCCCGCGCATGCGCGGGTTTTTTAAAATTTTTTGAATCATATATTTTTATTTATTAAAAAACAAATAATTTAATTTTTGTTTGTTTGATTTATGATGTTTAATTATAGTTTTTTATTTTTAAAGATAATTATTTGAAAATTTTAATCCTATTATTAATTGCATTTTATCTATATTTTTTGTATTTATCTTCTACTTGTGTTAATTGTATCTTATCTATATTTTTTGTATTTATCTTCTACTTGTGTTATTGATAAATATAAAATGTTACCTAATAAGAAAATAATTTTTTTTAAATACAATTATTACTGAATAAGGTATGAATTGATTTTTTGAAATGGAAAATTCCCAATAGAGGTTTTGTTTTATTATATAAAAGATAAGGGCCCGTTTGATTTGTGGTGTTGCCTTGGGTTTTGGTTTAAAAAATGAAAGTCAGCCGTTTGGTTGTGTTTTTTGGGATTTGGTTTATACTTTGATCCCAAATATTAGGTGATCTTCAAAAGACAAGGGTTTTCTTTTGTTTTTATCTACATTTTTTTTGTCTCTTCTAATATATATCTATTAAAGTAATAAAATTTGTCCTTCATATTTATTTAATATATATTTTAATTTTTGTTTTAATATATAATATTTAAAAAAATATATATTTTATCTCTCTTATACATCAAATCCAAATTCAAATTTTAAACCAAATCCAAATCATAATTATAAACCCATCTACAAACCAAACGGACCCTAAAAGATTTTTATTCTCCATTATTGTTCATGTACCAAACTTATAATATCTTACTACGTATCAATGAGTATCTAATTAATTAATAAGTGTTATACAAAATTGTTGCTAGTGGCTGGCCACATATATCTTTGCTCACGGACGAACATACACACCTAGTTGTCTATGACACGTACATGTGCAACGTGTTGTACGCACATCTGTTTAACTCCCATATTAAGAGAAGTTAATTTATCAAACTTTTACCGTAAAGGTTTTGTTAAAGCTTTCCCCATAATGCATGCTTTTTATATATAATGATTAATTACTCCGTATTAGTTAATAAATTGCTTGCACTGGAGATAATTCAATTGTTTGAGTCAAATATCACTAATTGGCTTTATTTCCTGCTTTCAGTTTCTGCATTCTTTGGTTGTACGGCGGGAACTCCTGTCGAAAAAAATGACGCACTAACATTACTGAGAATCCTTTGGGAACGTACTTTGAAACTGCCTAAGGAGCAAATGCTGTTTATACTTCTAGGGCCACCGGATTTGATTAAATCAGGTTCTGGATGGATCGCTCAAAATATAAAGCTAAAGCAACTCATTTTTTCTTATCTTGACAAACTGAAAAAAGAAACCCGGACGATAATGAAAGGCACAGAAAAACTTTCAAAACTAAAAGCTTTTGTATCTAAATATGTTGTAGACATGCATTATGAAACCCAGAGCATAATCCAGCAAGATAATACAACAGACAAAGATCAAGCTCTCGATCTACAAAAGCTCATTTCAGAACATATTGTGGAATTACATAATCAAATCAAAATAAAAGAGCTCTCGATCTGCATCGATATCAAAGATGAAGCTTTGGAACTACAAGAGTTCATTTATGACCGTATTGAACGTTTGCGTTCTGTAACAGAGGTAATCGACATATGTTACTCTTCTCGGGTTGTGTTTGTTGCTGCAGAAGTGGGCAATATTAACTTTTTACTTGAGCTCATCCGCAAAAGACCAGATCTAATATGGAAACTAAATGATAAAAATCAAACTATATTTCACGTTGCTGTCAAACATCGCCGTGAGGGTATCTACAACCTTCTTTACGGGATAGGCTCAATGAAGGATATGGTAACTCCTCTCAAAGATATCGACGGAAATAATATGTTGCATTTTGCTGCAATGGGTACCAGAAAAAAGAACCTTGAGGATGTATCAGGAGCTGCCCTGCAGGTTCAACGAGAACTATTATGGTTTAAGGTAGAAAATTTACTCTCCAGTTTCTCCCATAATTTTTTCTATATAATTATAACCATAAATAGTTTATGACTAAATTAATTCGTCGAACGTATGATGCCTCCTTCTTCTAGAGTAAGTAAGAACAAAGATGGTTTCACACCACGTGAGTTATTCACCATGGAACACCAAGATCTTATTGATCAAGGTGAAAAATGGATGAAAGAAACGTCTAGTCAATGTATGGTTGTGGCAACACTTATCACCGCGATAGTTTTTGCTGCGGCTTTTACAGTTCCAGGTGGATACAATCAAAACGATGGTATCCCCATGTTCAATCGGAAACTGTCCTTTGCGGTCTTTGTAGTCACAGATGCCATATCCTTGTTCTTATCATCAACTTCAATGCTCATATTTTTATCTTTTTTCATAACGTCCAGTTATGCCGAATGTGATTTCGAGGCATCATTACAGAGGAAACTGATGTTTGGTCTAGTAACACTTTTTCTCTCTATCGGAGCCATGATGGATACTTTTTGCATCAGCTTCTTCGTGCTATACGATAAAGAAATGAAATGGATACCTATCTTTATCAGCCTTTTTACTTTTATACCAGCCATCCTATATGTTGCTCTACGATTTCGCCTGTTGATTGATGTATTTCGCTCAACATATGATCGTAAATACCTCTTTAAGCCGGAAAGACAAGTTCTTTTCTACGAAAACCCCAGGTTCTAACCAATATCGTCTTCCAGTTGTAATGTGTTTCACTTCAAGATATTCCTTTTAAATGGTTGTAAGATAGGATGATATGAATATTTCCAATGATAATGTATGCTTTTTTAGTACTCATGTTTCTTATTTATACATTGTTGGGTAACTAGTACAAATTTCTGTGTTGAATGGTTTTGAAGATTTATTTGTAACGCACAATTAAGTTTTAGTTCTACAAAACAGATGTTATACAAGATTTTCAGAAAATATAGTAAACCATCTCACCATTGCACAATACATAACTACAAACCAAACACAATTAACAACTGAATCAACTAAATTACGAAAAAACAGAGTAAGCACATAGGATGAATAAACACAATTAAAAACCGACTAATCGTTTCTGAATAACGATAGGATTCCTCCTATCGGTTTGAATTTTCGTTTTTGGACCTGTTTTACTCGATTGTTTAGCTCAATACCTAATTCTGATATAGCTAGTATGTTTTTGTTAATGAACTGATAGTTATGTGAATCATGTCTGTTAAAAACTCCAAAAGAAAAAATTAGAATTCCAAATAGATATGAGGACTCTATTGACAAGTTGTTATTAGTTGAGGGACTACTTTTGTAAATATTTGTAATTCAGTTAGTAGTTAGTTAGGCGCCAAGGCGCATCATCTCTGTTTCTATAATGATGTTAGAGGTAAAGGAGAATTGATACTCGTATAGATGTTGCTACAATTGTTAATAGTGTTGAGAAAATAGGAAAGCAAACTGATAATAAATTGGATGTGTAGGATAATAAATTGTTTTTGGTGCCCACTGTAATCAATAATAAGGTAGATGAAGTTGTAGTGTTTGAAGAGGACCTCGTTAAAGCTGGTTGTGAGAAATGAAAAATTAACAAATTTGTGGATATTTTGTTGGATGTAGTATGTCGGTAAATGAACTAAAATATCACATAAGGAGAATGTGGAGCAGGTTTGGGTTGAGTGATATAGTTGTGGATACGAAGGATATGTGTTATTTATTTATTTATTTATTTATGAATGAAGAAGGTATGAACGATGTGATTGAGCAGAGTCCTCGGACGGTGAATGGTAGACCTATGATTGTTCAAAAATGGATCCTGACATGATTATTGAGAAAGAATTGAAGCATGAAGTACAAAGGGAATCAGTACTATATCCAGTAGGTTGGGGAGACCAATTATGATGGACAAATTGACAACTTCTATGTGTCAAGCAGGTACTGGAAGGTTAGGATATGCTACTTGTGGAAATTGAGGCTGCTAAGGGTTTTCAAGAAAAAGTTGTAAAAGGACTAAATGGGTAAAGGTGGAGTATGCATGGAAACCTTAAGTTTGTAAGCATTGCAATGTATTTGGTCATAGTGTCAATTTGTGCAAAGCTAGGCCTAAGACTGATGTAGAAGTGGAGGTTGAAAAGAATAAGCAAGTTAGGCATAATGATGCTGTGAAGGAAGGGTTTGTTGAAGTGAGAAGTAGAAATTATAGAGGTGTTGTTGGAGTTCAAAATGGTGGTGGGTATCAGCATAGAAACATAGTCAGAACTGAGAATAGATATAAGAAAAATGTGAAGATGAATAACAAGAGTGATAATGTTAAGTATGTGGTTAAAACCAGAATGCCTACTGAAAAGAAAGGTGATGATGGTAGTAATAAAGCAGAACAGCGCAAGCACACTAATAGCAATAACGGGGAACCACCTAGCATGGAGAAGATATGGAATGTAAGTAAAACTGATGTGAATGAAATTAGGAAGAGTGAAAATAAGTATGTTGTATTGTACTTGAGTTAAGAGAGAAGATTAAGCCATTTGTATTGTACAGCATTGGGAATGGGAATTCTATATCAGTATGGCATGATAGATGGATCACACAAGGTCCAATTGATAGGGTGGTGTCTAAAAGGGCCATTATGAAGCTAGGCTTGATGATGAAGCAACTGTGGCAAGTATGATAATCAATGGAGAATGGAAATGGCCTAATGAGTGGAATGAGAGATTTCCAGAGATTGTTCAATTTCGTGTTCCAGCATTGAATGATCAAGTAGAAGATAGTGTTTGTTGGATTGATGTTAAAGATAATGCTTTGAAATACTCAACAAAAACTACTTGGCAAAGTATTAGAGACAGAATCCTAATATTGAATGGCACCATGTTGTTTGGTACTCTCAATTTAATCAAATCCAAGACAGGCTTTTATACTTTAGGTTGCAATACATGGGAAGCTGCTGACACGGGACAGAGTGAAAAAATGGGCAAAAAGATGAGTATTGAAGTGTTCATTTTGCAACAATTTTGAAGATAGTCACCCACACCTTTTCTTTAATTTAGTTTTGTTGATAAGATATGGAATAATGTAAGAAGGAAAGGAAAACTGGAAGGAACTGGTAATTCTCTCAACAGTGTGGTCAATTTCTTAGTAGCTCAGCCTTCCAAAAATAATACTTGGAGCATAGTAAACAGGCTGATTCTTTCTGCTAGTGTGTACTATGGCTGATGATATGTACACGGAGAGTATTTATTTGCACACAGAAAATTCAGCTGAAAGGACAAATATACCCTTAAACATGATACTCCTACAATAGTGTAGTTAACATAATAAGTTACAATTTCCAGAGAAGTTGAAAGTTTGGTCGAAACCCCGCCATTTGCATCTTTCCTTCTTGTTGTCTAATGCCTCATCATCACCGAGATCAGATCTTCATTATTTCCACACACATAACAAAATAAAACCCTCACAACCTCCATGTTTTTACCTCCTTTGACAACCCATTCCCACCTTCGTATCATCGGTATATATCCCACCTTTGTCATCATCGTAACCCAGTGACGACAAACCACACTAACGCCGCGTATCCTACCTATCTGTATTCCTGCCTCTTACCATTATTTTATTTGGATGGATATCACTCTGTCATTTACTAAAGTTTAATAAAACCTAAAAAAAAATAATGAAAGAACACCATTTGTGATGAGCCATAGTTTCTAAATATTTACCTGTTCTATTTTATTTGCTTATGTATGCTATACACAAGTGAGTCAAGAAATTAATGCATTTTCATATCTAGTTTGAGAAGTCAAGAAAGATCATCAATTATGAGTAGGCGGTGAAAGAGATATGTATGGGTTGGTTAAAATGACACGCCGGATGAAATGGGAGAAAAGAAGAAGACGTAATTTGTTAATTTTTGAGTTAATTTGATTTTAGACTAGCTTTAGAAGGTAAGAGTGTGGGGGTATATTAGTCTAGTCACAGTAAAATTCTGTGCACATATAAAAACCCTCCGTGTAAATATCAATTCCCGTGTACTATATATGGCAAGAAAGAAACAAAAGATTATTTCAAAATGTAAAGAAAACTGATGTTGAAATGTTGAGCAGTCTTAAAGTTAAAAAGTCCAGTGCAGTGCTATATGTAGCCAAGGCATGGGGATTAAGATGGGCTGATGGGACAATATGAAGTTGGAACATGACTGAAGGTGGATTGGAACATAGCAGAGTATAATAAAAGTAATTTAAGGGGTGTTTGGATTAAGGGTGTGAATGGATGCAGCAGTTGGTTATTTACAAAAACATACACTGTGAAACATGTGTATGGTTATCAAAGCAAGTTTATGCTGTTAAGTCTTGTTGTGCAGAGATGAGGTTCAAGAAAGTTCTGCAAAAGTATATGGATTTGTCCAGGTTCATCTGATCTTTTATTATTTGAGAAGATTAAGGATTTTAAGCTCATTTCAATAGATGGCTTTGTACATTGGAAGCTGCATTCTTGTCACCTTGGATAGACAATCAGATTTATAGTAGGCCTTTGTTAGGTACTGTAAATTTTGGTTGGATATTCATTGTAACAGGCTGTAGTTTTCCATAAAGTAAGTATCATATTGGGAAGGGTAAATGAGCTTGGTGTGAAGCAAGTTGTTTGGAATAGAGAGTCATGAAAGATGGGACTTCTTGGTCCAAACATTGCTTCACTGATTGGAGGTTAGGTTGGTTTCCTATTGAAGGTGTGTGTTCCCTGCTAGTGATGTCTAGTCCAAAACTGCTCTTTTGGTTTTAAGGGATGAATGATTAGGAAATTTAGCTAGTTAGGTATAGCCCTTCATTAGTGAGTATGGGGGCTATAATCTTCATGATGAGTGTTTTGGATTTGTCAAAGATATTGGAAGCTTCAGATGTCATCTTGGAATTAATGTCATTTGAGATCTTCCAGTTGAATATGTTTTGATATGTCAAACATGTCAGTTTAGTGTTGAATATGCAGAGTAGTATTAGTAGTTGTATATGGGTATAGGCATGTCTATTCCCTTTTTCTTTATTATTGGTATAATCGTTTTTGATATTAATATACGTTCATCGATTTTCACCAAAAAAAAAAAAAAAAAAAAAAAAAAAAATAGTGACAAAAGAAATTTAAAATGAGTACTTGTTTGAAAAAAAAAAAATGTGTATTATTCACCAATCCATGTTTGCTTCTATGTCCATTCTCCATATTTGAATTGGGGGGTATACAAGATCATTTGTGGCGGAGGTGTATAGCAAAAAAGGCCAAAGAAGCTGCTGCAGTGATCATTTCCCCTATTTTAAAATGTTGTTTATGCCTTTACAACTTAACAATTACTGTCAAGTCTATAAGGAGAATTTTGGTGATAACTTTCCAATTAAATGACCATCATCTTTTGTTTCAAACCCTTTCAACTCATTCTATACTGTATAAACAATCTGAGCCGAGTCAAGTTTTGGCCTGAACGAGCTAGCTAGGCTCTTTTATTAACTACTCGGCTCGAATAAACTTTTTATAAATTGGCTCGAGCTCGAGCTCGAATATTTTGTTGTTGTTCGAGCTCGAGCTTGAAGCTCGTTTAAAAATTATTTATTTATTTATTTATTTTTATTTTATTTTTATTTTTATTTTTATTTTTATTTTATTTTATTAGTATTATTATTATTATTTTTGTAATCTTACAATAAACTAATTTTCAAGCTTAAGATGCTCGTGTAAAAGATCAAACTTGATAGGCTCATTTATTAACTCAAGCTCGAGCTCAAAAGCTCGTTTACAATTATAAAAATTGTTCTAATGTTCAAACTAATGTAACTTAGAATAAGCATTAGTATGCATATAAAGCACAAGAGTGTAATATACTTGTACTTGTATCTTTTATAATTTCAATTAAGTAGATGTAGTTCCCTTATGAAAAATGAAGTGGGTCTGTTTTATAGTAGCGCCTGCAATTATTAGTGTGGTAGAAGATAATGTAAGGGAGTTGCATTTGTTTATTTGGAGATGTAGGTGCTGCACTTCACCAGGTAAGACTATGTTTTATCTTTGATGATCAGATGGCAATTAAAAGATTATGCTTGAAAGAATATTATTTTTATATCAAACTTAGATTTCTATTAGGAATAATACTAGTTTTGTAATTGTATCTGACACGCTATTGATGTATGAAAAATTTAGAAATTTTTGGACAGGAAAAGGTATTTAAATTTTAGGTCAACCTGAGCTTGTTTCAGACCACACTATATATTACTGATGTATGAATTAAACATGTGTATGTGAACCATCGGTGGAAGTATGCAGCAGAGGAAATGAGAAGGCAAAAAGTGTTGAAGAATCGAATACTAATCAGTCTCTGGGATCACCAGAAATGTTAAAGAAAATCTTGATGATGGTGTGCTTTAAGCTCGTGAAAAACCCGAATACATATGCTAGCATACTTGGTTTGAGTTGGGCTCTTGTTTCTTGCAGGTACGTAACTAGCACTTATTTCAGATGAATTACTGTTATTAAAGATCAAGATCCAACTCTTTTTAACACCCTTTTACTGTTTTCGATGATATGCGAAGATGGGGAATACAGAAACCACAAATTCAATGATATACGCAGGCTTAGGAATGGCTATGTTTAGTTTAGGTATGAATATATCAATTTTGATATGTTTACGCACGATTGGGTCGGTTTATGTTATAATTAATTCAAACGGGTTGAAATTTGCCCAGAGTTTGTTTTTAATGCATGCATCCTTCTGAATCGTTTTATTAGAATAGTTGAATTATTATCATAATCCCAAGTAACTAATCAATGTATAAGAAAAATGAACCAAATATTATTTGCCTGAACCCATTTTGACACATTACCCAAAGCCACAGTCACAGACCAACCCATCTTGTCACCTTTACTTATAAATAATTGTTGTCTTTGGTGTTCAAGGTTTGTTCATGGCTTCAAAGCCGAAGCTTATAGCCTGCGGGAACAGACTAGCTGGTTATACAATGGTAGCAAGGTTTTTTGCAGGACCGGCTGTCCGGCTGTGATGGCAATTGCTACTTGCTTCTATAGCTGTAGGTCTAAGAGGCACCATCCTACAAGTTTCTATTGTACAAGCTTCTTTACCACAAGGGATTGTTCCCTTTATGTTTGCAGGAGTACCACTTGCATCCCGATGTTCTAAGCACCGCATAAGCCACTAGTGTTGCACTCATCCTTTTAGAGGTGGCAACTTCGGAAGATTCACTTGTGACTAGAATTACCGATTTTGCCACCTGTGGTTACTTTTTTTTTTGCCGATCTTAAATCATTACTAACATAATTGTTTTTTTACAGGGTGATATTCTGAATGATAATCTCATTACCGATCACAATGTTGTATTACATCTTACTAGGTCTCTAAATGAAGCAAAGGCGTATTGGAAAACTGAAAAGAAGGAATAATTGATCGATGAGTATTCATGAATGTGTCGAGACAGAGGCATACAATAACTACAGATGTCAAACAAAGTAGCAGGATCTTCATTTCAGCTTAATGTCTTGATAGTATAGGCAGCACACTAGTTAGTAATAGGTGTTTTTGTTCTACGGCTTATACTTCCATGAACAAACGCACTAATATGATAATATTAGTCAGTATCATATTTTACGCCATTTGGAAATCAACTTGAACCATAAAATAGACCGACAAGTTTTTTGGTCTATGTGGCGATTCCTATCTAATCTCAGTCGGTTACAGCCTTATAGGTCACTATGGGTCGCCTGAGACTTCATTTTCTCATCTTCTCACCAAGTCACATCATCCGAATGGGACCTGCATAATGAAAATGCGAAAATTGAAAACATATCATGTGAGATTGTTTGTGCCCTAAAATGTATATATTGCAACATGTGCAAAGCCCATCCATGATATTCTCATCCTATGTTGTACTCATATTTGATTTTATTGGCAAAACTCGAAAATATTAGACCGCCCCTACAATAATAACCGTTGAAAGTTGTACCAAGTGTTATATCCCGAGTCACTTCATAAGAGGTACAACGTAACAAAAAAGTGTCCCATGAAACAGCCATCAGTCACACTTGGCATGGGCAAACTATTTATCAGATTATACTGACTGTGAAATGCTAGCTGGTGCTTTACATACGGCTCAAGCGTACAATCATAAAGCATCATTATCAGTTGTAGTTTTTTTGGTAACTACTAACTAACATAGGGGACAAAGATACCATCAGCCTCATGTGACTTGTTTCGTCAAGGCCAAAAACATGCAAGGCCATGTGGACGGTCTGATAAGACTTACAAAAGGTATTGACTTATTGAACTATGGGATTTTGGTTATTGAGATATCAATCAAAATATTACCGACGTCACTCAACTCTACACAAACTCAGAAGCTCTTTGTAAACAACCTCGCGCGGTCACACTTTAAGTTCAAAATTTTAGAAGTTGTTAAAGCAAACGATTTCCATGAACATAAAAGCAAGCATCCCATACACTTATAAATAACACTCGAACACCCATTCATATAAACGACTCTTATGCAAAATGGTGCAACAAAGTGCTCCATCCAGATCGTCCCAAAACCAGAGGCCTTATTCACATAACATGCCTCCTAATCAAATCTCAGCTGGATCTGGATGCTAATAAAACCAAAATGAGAGTTTATATGGGTATGTTTGGCAAATGTAGATGGTGCTGGTGCTGTTGCTGTTGTTGATGCTGGTGCTTGTGCTTGTGCTTGTGCTGGTGCTGAAAAAGATTATAAAAAGAGATTATTTTTATAAGCTACATGAAGTAACTTTTGATTCTCAGAGATTATGGAAGATTATTTTTTCTATAATCTCTTATAAGTTCTGTCTGCCAAACAAAGATTATTTTTTAAGTAGCTTATTTTTTGAAAAAATAAGCATAATCTCTTCATAATCTTTTATATATTATAGATTAGAAACTCAAAGCTTTCTGTATAATGTTTTCATGATTAATCTACATTTACTAATCTAATCCATTTCTTTAGAAGTCATAGGTATTAAAATGTACAACGACCTCTAAGTCATAAGATAATCAAGATCAGTTTAATTTATCGTGCCTACTTCTAAAATGATACTCGTAAACTTATAATTTCTTTCCTAATGATTCAAATTATGAAAATCACTATCTCTATACACGAAGATTATAAACTAACTATTGGCAACTTATAAATAGGCGTCAAAACTCATAATGACATATATATACCCGATATAAACACAAATTTGTTATATATACCTGTTTTAGTATTAAATCAATTAAAAACTCGATTCACATCATTAAATACCCATTATACCATTTATATAAACACATCTCCAAGTTGTCATGGTTGAAGAAAATTATGTACAAATTTTTACCAACCACTATAGAATTACCAACATTTTTGCCCCCATACCAATTGCAAGCTGCTATTGAACTATACCAAAGCACTATCGGCCTAGTGCCGGGATCATGGTTAATCTACATTTTACGTGTTTTCGTGTTTTGTTCTTCATCATCTTCAAGTAAGGTTTCTTTTGCGGTGTTTTAAATTACATATTTTTCATTTGCTATGTTTTAGTGAGGGTATTTTGTTAAAGAGGATAGGTTGTCATAACCGCATTTTACAAAAGCATGAAATGAGTAGCCTTTTGGTTTCTATGCTTTGAAGTTCTACAAACACAAGTAACTAATTATCAAACACAACAAACGGATTAATTGCGTTTTTGAATCATGATAATAAAATAATCTAGACCCAATCGCAATCATAAACACCTCCTTAGTAGAAACATTTGGTTTTTATCTTTACTTTGAATATGAGAATACATTGTGTTATTTGGTTTGTATAAGAAGCTCAATAACTTGTATTGTTCATTTATGAGGTGTTTTAATAATAACAAATAATCAAATAATACACCAATGAGCTCAATAACTTGTATTAATCATTGAAGTGATTATACTTTTAGCTTTTTTATCCCACACCGTTATTATGCTATGGCTAAGCGTAAACATCTCATTGGTGCAGAGGTAATGTGGCGGGCATTTCGTTAAGACATACATAACAATACCTTGTATGAAGATTTCCATGACACCATGAACCAAGAAGAATATGACGTGACGTGTTATTCTTGTCTCCTCCATAGAATAACCCCCACGTAGGTCATCCCTAACCACTGGATCACATCCAACGGATCTCACACAACCCAAAATGCATCTCTATAAATAGACATGCATTTCTTTGAGAAGAACCAATTCCATCTTCTCCATTTACACACACTAAACCCTAGTTGTATGTGAGCGTTACCCCGACTTTAGATAATAGTCTTATCTCGCAGTTCTTACCAATCAAAAGAAACCGAACATACGATTAGCCTAATCTTACACAATAAATTTAAACTAATTCTTACTTTACATATCATAGGTAAGAAGTATATATGTAGTATAGATAGTATTTTGAAACATCAAACATTCAAACTCCGTTGGTTTCTTCTTATTATGGTGGAATGGAACATCTCGATTAACCATGAACGAAATCATCAAGATTCAAGACACTAATTATAGCATAATGAGTTAATGGCAGATAATTCTATTTGTGCCTTTGTGGGCTCTAACCCCCTTCCTCAAATTAGCCCAGCAATCACAACTCAGCTAAAAGCATAATAACAAGTACTAGTATTTCATTTGTGGTCCACATGGATTCGGCCTAAGGGCAGCCCAAAAGGAAAACCACCAATTTACAAGCTCTGTGTTCATATACTAGGTTCATCTAAGCCCAATTTAATATAAGCCTACTTCACACTATTAGAAAACTAGAAGATGCCCTACGTATATGCTACAACTGAAAAGACGATAAAAAATCTTCGAATGAGCCGCCTTGTTGGGATGGTTTAGGTTTAAATATTAAAAAATGGGCGGATGAGCCGCCTTGTTTAACGAAGTTCCAAACCCTTAAATGATAACGTCTTATTTGTTTATAAGAGACATATTTCACTCGGCTTGCTCAGGATATCTGAAACTTAGACTGACCTTGACCACCATGAAACCAACACATACATCTTCAAGTCGCACACAAACACCAACAACCCTGCTTGATTTGTGGTTTTGTCTATTGTACTTGTTATATCTAGGATTTTCTTTTTAACCAAGAATAAAAAAAGATATGGGTGTGAGTGTGTGACAGTTAACTGTTTTTTTCCAGCAATATGAAATGAACTTAACTTTAGTTAAGAAATGAGTAAGAAGTAAAACTAAGATGGAGATTTTTTTGAACCAAAATAAAACTTGGACCTTAAAGCTCCATTATCTGATTTTCTGAAATAATATCACTATTTGTTTGTATACAACACTAACCCATTTTTTCTCCTCATGTTCATAATCTCGTACATAATTAATTATAACAATAACAATAACAATAATTATTGTTTTCTTCTCAATAATATATTTAAGGAGGAGTTTGTTAAAGTTACATCTTATTAGGGTGTAAGGCGCAACAGCCATTGGCTTATGCCATTGTGATTTTTGGGACGAACGACACATCAATGGCTAGCTATACTGCACTATTCCACTGTCATTGGGATTTATTTTTAAGTTTTTTTTTTTTTTTTTTTTTTTTTTGAGCCAGTAGAGTAATTTTTGATGAGGTGTTTTCTAGGACCTACAGGCATCAATAATAGTTATTGGTGCTGAAGTGACGCTAGGGATAGCAAAAAAACTTGAACCCAATGGGGATACCCGAAGTTTTTGGGACGAGACGGGGCATGCTTATCGGGTTATGAGGCGGGTTTCGGGGCATTAACGGGGATTTTTATCGGGTTCGGGGCCGGGAGCGGAGAACAACATCCCCAATCCGCCTCGCCCCGAAACATATATATACAAATAGATATATTATATTCATATAGTATTATGTTAGTATTTACGTAATAAAAATAATATTCTCATTCTTTACGTTTAATTTGTGTTTAAAATAAAACTTCTTTTGTGTCGTATTTCTAAAAGAAATTTTTATTTTATAAGGGATGATTTGTCATTATTTATATTTAATTTGTTGGAACTTATTAAGGCCAATACTTAAAATATTATTAGTGGGTCTTATTTTTCACGTTGACACATATAATCATATTGATAAAGTATGGTGTAAAAATGATAATAAATGAAAAAACAATGTATATTTGGTGGAGCACTGCGCTAAAAAGGCGCCCTGATAAGTGTTATTGGAGGTTTGCTGCACCTAGCTCTCTCATTCTGCTACTATTTTCTCCTAATTGTTTTCTACCCACTTTAATACATGACAAGTTAACTCGAGTTGACATATGAAAATTTACACTTAATTATATAAATCGAATTTAAGATCAGAATTTATACTTATATTTTGGTCTTCATTTTAAATTATACTGATAACATTAACTCATTAATTGTTATAAAAAATTTTGCTAAAAAATAATTTGTTATAAATTACCCCTTTATTTTTTAAACCCTTTTAATATTTTTAGTACAATTTAAAACTTTGTAATTTCTTCAATTTCTTTTTAAGTCAACTAAGTATCTCACAACATGTACGCAATAAATCAATCTCACAATGTCTCAAGCATGACTTGAACTCGATCATTTGATTGAATAACATTCACACACATGAAGTACGATTGATACACAAGTATTTTAGTTCGAGTTATTTTAGTGATGTAATTTATCATGATTAATTATCTGATTTTCTGAAATAATATCACTACAAGGTAAAAAAAAAAAAAAAAAAAAAAAAAAAAAACCTATACTGACAAAAAATTTAGTGATACAAAGAAATATCACTAAATCTAACATTTTAATGACACTTTTTTAAAAGTGTGGGTAAAAACTTAAAATCTTGAGATTTAATAACATTTTTATGTACAAAATATGTCTTAAAAGACAAAAAATTATCCTCACATTTTTTTTTTTTTTTTTGGTTTCACTATTAATAAACTTTTCTATGACATTTTTCTAAATGTCACCGACAGATAATATATATTTTTGTAATGTATTTTCTTCTATTATATAAAAAATAGCGCAAAATCATATTGTCCACAAATCTTTGAACACGTCTACAAATCATATATATATATATATATATATATATATATATATATATATATATATATATATATATATATATATATATATATATATATATATATATATTTTGAACACGTTCACAAATCATATAGATATAAAGTTTCCAAAGTCGTTTGACCCAATTTATCAACTATATATAGTCCAAGATTTACAAGGGGTTGACGATTGAAGTCTTTTTTATCCTCCCTATTCATGTGGTGTCGCGTCTCTTAAATGTTTTTCATTTGAGAAATGATACATGGACCTAAAATCATTGACCTAAAAGTATGTGGCATGATTTTGATGGGTTGTAAAATAAGTGGGTTTCTGTATGTAGCCATCAAGATGATGCCAAGTGTTTTTAGGTCCATAATTAGGTCTATGTATCATTTCTCTTTCTATTTATAGTCTCTTTTTCTGTCTATGTATCATTTCTCTTTCTATTTATAGTCTCTTTTTCTGTCTCAAGTGTTAATATATAGACCTACAACATAAATTTACTAATGGACCTAATCTATTCATTTCATAACAAGTGTTAAACATTAATTCTCTCTCATCATTTTTCACTAATTAATTTTTCAAATGAACCAATCAAATCTTTAAATCTAATTTTAGGTCTTAGATTTAGGCATACAATTCATTTTCCTTCTGTCTCGGTCTCTATCGACATCGGACTGTTACATGTACATAAATGGTTAAAGAACTTTACCAATCAAAAACTTGGTGACATTGTTACTCGAAAACTTGCGTCTTTGTGAATGACATTAGAAAGGTTAAGATCAAATTTACCAAATAATTTAGAATAATTAGCATCGAAATCACTAATGACACACGTGTTGCTAGTTAATCATAACATTTCATTGCAAGTTGGCCTATTTTATATCTGTATTGCGAATTGGTTATAAAAGTTTTGCCCCAACGATGAATTAATTAAAGTAATCTATGCAAATGAAAGATGTTCATCAAATGCCTTTTACAATCTCATTGGAAATATTCATAATCATCCTATCTTACAACCATTTAAAAAAAAATATATCTTAAAAGTGAAATACATTACAATTACTGGAAGACAATATTGGTTAGACCTTGGGGTTTTCATAGAAAAGAACTTGATTTTCCGGCTTAAAGAGGTATTTACCGCCATATGTTGAGCGAAATACATCGAGTAACAGGTGAAATTGTAGTGCAACATATAGGATGGCTGGTATGATAGCAAAAAGGCTGATAAAGATAGGTACCCATTTCATTTCTCTATGGTATAGCACGAAGAAGCTGACACTAAAAGTGACCATCATGGCTCCGATAGAGAGAAAAAGTGTTGCTAGACCGAACATCAGTTTCATCGGTAACGCTGCCACGAAATCACGTTCTGCATAACGGGATGTGAGGATGGATAAAAAAGTGAGTATTGAAGCTGATGATAAGAACAAGGATATGGCATCTGCGACTACAAAGGACACAAAGGACAGTTTGCGTTTGAACATTGGGATACCATCGTTTTGATTGTATCCACCTGGAACTGTAAAAGCCGCAGAAAAAACTATCGTGGCAATAAGTGTTGCCACAACCATACATTGACTAGCTGTGTCTTTCATCCATTTTTCACCTTGATTAATAAGATCTTGGTGTTCATTGGTGAATAACTCACGTGGGGTGAAACCATCTTTGTTCTTGCTTACTCTAGAAGAAGGAGGGATCATACGTTCGACTTCCTGCAACACAAAAGAACTAATTTAGTCATAAACTACTTAATGGTTATAATGATATAGAAAATTTTATAGGAGAAACTGGAGAGGAAATTTTCTACCTCAAACCATAATAGTTCTCGTTGCATCCGCAGTGCAGCTCCTGATACATCCTCAAGGTTCTTTTTTCTGGTACTCATTGCTGCTAAATGTAACATATTATTTCCGTCATTATCTTTGAGAGGAGTTACCATATCCTTCATTGAGCCTATCTCAAAAAGTAGGTTGTAGATACCCGCGTGACGATGTTTTACAGCAACGTGAAATATAGTTTGATTGTTATCATTCACCTTCCATATGAGATCAGGACTTTGACGGATGAGCTCAAGTAAAAAGTTAGTATTGCCCACTTCTGCAGCAATAAACATAACCCGAGAAGAGTATGTGGCTCTTATCTTTGTTTCATCACGCATTTTACTAATATGGTGTGAAATGAGTCCTAGTAATCTCTGAGCTTGATCTTCCTTAAGAACAAAACGATTGGTGGTCATCTTTTCGGTTTCATCATGTAATTTCACAATATATTCTGAAATGAGCTTTTGTAGATCCAGAGATTGATCTTTGTCTGTTGTATTCTGTTGCTTGATTAAGCTCTGGGTTTCAACATGCATGTCTACAACATGATTAGATACAATATCTTCTAGTATTTTTCCTGATAGTGTGCCTTTCTTTAACGTCTGGGTTTCTGCAACCAGTTTGTCAAGATGTTTAAAAATGAGTTTTTTTAGCTGTATAGTTTGAACGATCCTTCCAGAACCTGACTTGATCGAATCCCGTGGCCCTCTAAGTATATCACCAATTTCCCTGTTAGGCAGTTTCACAATATCTTCCCAAAGGATTGTCAGTAATGATAGTGCGTCACCTTTTTTCACAGGAGTTTCCGCCTTATTACCGAAGAACGCAACTGAAAGAAGGAAATAAAGCCAAAGTGATATATGACTCGAACAATTGGATCATCTCCAGTGCACGAACTTTAATAACTAATACGGAGTAATCATTATGGCCTTATGGGGAAAGCTTTAACAAAACCTTTACGGTAAAAGTTTGATAAACTGGTAAAAATTCTTCAATAGAATATATATGTGTTTTCATAATAAGGTTACTTTTAAAAATGTAAAGCATCTTAATATAGGAGTTAAACAAATGTACAACACGTTGCACATGTATGTGCCATAGACAACTAGGTGGTGTACGTGTTCGTCCGTGAGCAAAGATTTATGTGGCCCACCACTAGCAACAATTTTATATAATTAATTAAAAAAAAAAAAAAAAAAAAAAAAAAAAAGCTACTGTACTAGCGTAACACTTATATTAGTTAATCAGATAACTGATAAGATGCTATAAGTTTGGTAAATTGGTTAATCAAACAACTTTTAGTTTATCTCGGCAATTAAAAAACGTTAATTTGGGTCAAGGGTTCCTAATACTGTCTTTATAATTTTGTCATTTAATCGTAAAATTTTCAGGTCCCAAAATCCTTTCAATGGGAAAAAACATAAAAGTGTTACCAGCTGAGTTGCATATACGTGTTTATTAAGGTTGCTCAGAGCTTTCTACCCCTAACCGCTTTAAGAAAATGTAGGATTTATATCTTACTTTATATTATGTGATGTAACAATTATATTAGAATTTGATTTATATTTACGCTACAAAAAATAAAATGTCATTTTTACTCACTTTTTTATTTACACTACTAGAATGTGTGTTGAGTTTTATAACTTTTTAGACACTTAATGTGTTAAAATGGGCCAATTTAGAGCCTGTTTCCCTTTGAGTGATGATAATAACTCACCGACTCTTTGAAGAGATTCTGAGACTTAAACATTTTGGTAGAATATTGAAATCTTTGATAAATAGTTAGTTGGTAAAGGTACAAAACAATTGTAATGTTTCACAAAAAGTATATTGATATCATACTAGGAATAGAGGAAAAAGTACAAAATATAATTTTGTCTATCACATGATGACATGTATTCTTTACCCCACGGGTTTCCACTTTGACCTCGCCTATAATATGTTTGGTTTAGCATAGTTCTTACTTAAACATATAATTTGGTTTATGTTTGAGTTTAGTGAGTAGATCATAAACATACTTGTCATTCAATCCCAAGTGTTATTCCACAAACACTTGGATTTAATTCTTTGATTTCTATCAATAAAGAATTTAACGTTGAAAATTATATTTATGTGTTCAAGCTGTTCATTCATATAACAAATTGTTAATGTGGTAAACTCATATCTTAGACATGTTACTTAGTTGATTAATTATTAATAATTAAATAACTTAGTAAATGGGAACAACAAGTGGTATGAGATCGGTTTCATTTATAAAACTTTGTTATAAACCGTTCAAAAGTATTTAAAATCAAGATCCACCATGTCTAATAATGATGTACCTAAGCTCATTGATCCTAAGAGATGTAGTTATTCATCTACTACCCCTAAGATTGAGCTTGATAAGTTTACCAAGTGGAAAAAGAGAATGAAATATTTCCTTTGTGGCATGGAACCCTATCTAATTAAATGTTTAGAAGAGGGTCGTTATAAGCCCAAAACACTAAAGGCCTAGATAAACCCGAGGCCCAATGAAATCTTGAAAAGGTCAGGGCGGTCAATCAGGACCGAAGGCTTAAGAGCATTATTATAGCATGCCTACCGGTTGATATAATGGATTTAGTGATTAACTGTCCTGCTGCAAAGCAGGCATGGACAAACATTATCCTTAGCCATGAAGGCCCTTCAAATACCAGGTTCATAGATCTAAAACTTGAGTATAATACTTTCATGGCCAAAGAGCATGAAAGTCTCTCTCATACCTATATCAAATACAAAACCCTTATGAATGAACTTGTCAATGATGGTTTTGAACTATCTAAACATGAAATCAACTTAGGTTTTGTGAAAAGTCTTCCAATAAAATGGCTTAACTTCAATCAGGGGTTAAAAAATGCAAATCATGTCAAGAATCTTGAACTGGTTGAAATTTATGGGAGATATGTTTATAAGGATAACCTAATGTCTAAAATGTATTCTAGAAATAAAAAGGCCCTGACCACAACACCGATATCAATGGTCTTTTATTCAAATGCTTGTGTTCAAAATTTTCATGATGATTCAGAGAATGAAGTTGATGAAAGAAGTAGTCAAGAATAAATGGATGACTTGAATGGGGTATTCAGTAAAAGAGCTCTATTGTGAACTCAAAAAGATTTATAAAAGGAAATTTTTCAAAGTTCAGTGGAACTAAATCATTTTCAAATAATTGTTTCAAATGTGGAAAACATGGCTACATGGCAAACGATTGTTTTCAAAAAACATCCTCACCCTTATATCCATCACAAAATCAAAACCGTTTTCAGCCTAAGTTGATTACCTCTGGTCAATCCTCTCAACACAATCAAACTGAACCTAAAATTCAAAAAGATTGGACGGCTAAGTACAAAAAGACTAAAGCCAATCTTGCTCTTTTGGAAGCAACCCCTTCAAAACCACAACCTTCTTCATCATCACAATCATATCATGTCAAAAGTAAAGGCCTAGTTGCTCAAACTTATGACTGGAATGATGAGAAAGTATCCTCCGATAATGATGAAAAGGTTGAGTTAGGGGTGTTAATGGGAATGGCTGATGATGAGAAGCTTGCAGTAGAAAATAAACATGCAAGAAATGGTCAATGGGTCAACATTACCAGTAAATACTCTTTTAGGTATGGATGATTGGAAAATTTAGTGCACTTGAGGGATCAGTTCACACCTGGTAATGGGTCAGGAGGTACGGAGTGTACACCCATTAGGTCCCTCACTACCCTGACTTAAATATTGGTTGGGAGTAACTCATCAGAAGGTTTAATCATTCACAGAGTTACTGCTGCTAGTTATAAGTTAGTACTGCTAGAGCAGAGTTAATACTGCTAGTACTAAGTTAGTACTGCTGGAACAAGTTACTGCTGCTAGTTCTAAGTTAGCACTGCTAGAGCAGAGTTAATACTGCTAGTACTAAGTTAGTACTACTGGAGTGCTGTTGGGATAAGTATGTAACTGCTTTGACCTATTCAAGTGGCAGTTAAAACTGCACTTATGACCCCGTTTAATTGGTCATGTAACCACTATTGGCAAAAATGGGGAAAATTATGAGGAGATTAATGGGCCAATTAATCCTCATAATTCTATTTGACTTGCGATGAGTATATTCCTACATATAGGAAAATCAATCAAGCATGAGAGGGTGACAGAACATACGAACTAAATACTTGAAAGCAAAAGGGTTATTGATTTGTGCCTAATTAAATAACAAACATTTGGTCTTATCCCAAGTAGATATTCATGATACCCAGGCATTAGAGTCGAATAGTTTACTTTGGAAAGTGATAACACGATTCCAAGTGATATCCGGTAACCATTCATTGGTACGTAGTTAGATCATTGATTCTCTTCACCCTGTTCTGGGCCTACAACCACCAACAATTAAAGTAAACTATTTTGTAATAATCAATGGTTGCTGCTACTATGAAACACATGGCTTCAAACTTTGCCAAGCTTGATAAGTTTGAAGGGGTAGACTTCAGGAGATGGCAGAAGAAGATGCACTTCTTGATTTCAAGCATGAGTGTGGTGTATGTTCTGAGCACTCCCATTCCTGATGATGGTGATGATGCTACTGTGGAACAGATGAGGAAAAGAAGCAAATGGGAGAATGATGATTACATCTGCAGAGGTTTAGTCCTTAATGGTACGTCTGATTCTCTCTTTGACATTTATCAGAATGTTGAATCTTCCAAAGAACTATGAGATTCCTTGGATGCCAAATATATGGTTGAGGATGCTTCAAGTAAAAAGTTCCGTGTAAGTAATTTCACAAATTACAAAATGACTGATTCAATACTAGTTATGGAACAATATAATGAACTTCTTGGAATACTTGGAAGGTTTACACAACACAAAATGAACATGGATGAGGCTATTTCAGTCTCTTGTATCATTGACAAACTCCCTCCTCTTGGAAAGATTTCAAGCATACCATGAAACATAAGAAGGAAGAACTGACACTTGTTCAGGTGGGCAGTCATCTGCGTATTGAGGAATCCCTCAGGGCACATAATAATGACAAGCCAAAGAGTTGCAATGCTACTGGTGAATCTGTTGTCAATATGGTGGAACATAACAATTCCACCAGGTACAATGACAACAAGGGCAAACATAAACATCATGATAACACAAGGGCTGACCCTAACAAGAAGGCAACACCTACTTGTTGGAAACGTGGCAAAACTGGTCACATTAAAAGGGATTGCAAAGATGTTAAGATTGGTGGTAAAGCCAATGGATCAAGCACTAGTGGTTCAGGGAGTGGTAGTTCTGCTAACTCACTGAAATGTTAGAATATGTTTAATAAATCTTTTCAGGTTTATTATGTTACATATGTTTCTGAATCTAACTGTGTGCAGGATGATGATGTTACGTGGTGGGTTGACTCTGGAGCAACTGTTCATGTGTGCAAAGATAGAAGATGGTTCAAGACTTACGAGTCACTGAGTGATGGTTCTATTCTTCACATGGGAAATGAATCAACAGCCCTGGTGCATGGTCGTGGTTGTGTAGATCTTAGTTTTAGTTATGGAAAGATTATAGCTTTGTTTAATGTTATTCATGTTCCTGATATAAGGAAAAACTTGGTTTCAAGTAGTGTTTTGAATAATCATCGATATAAACAAGTTATTGAATTTGATAAATTTATATTGTCTAAACATGGTATATTTATTGGTTTTGGCTATTTGTGTCATCAAATGTTCAGGCTTAATATTGTCGCTGATATTGTTAATTTAACCTTTATGTCAACCTCTAAACTGAATGACTCTACCCTTTGGCATGCTAGACTTGGCCATGTAAACTATAAAGGATATAATATATGTCCAAAGATGGGTTAATCCTAGCATTTGACATGGACACTGAAAAGTGTAAGACTTGCACGTTGACCAAAATTACTAAGAAACCTTTTCAAGGTGTAAAACGTGAGTCTGAGCTTTTAGAGCTTATACACAGTGACCTGTGTGACTTGCATGCCACTCCCTCTTTGGGGAATAAGAAGTACTTTGTGACATTTATTGATGATGCTTCTAGGTTTTGTTATGTCTATCTGTTATATACTAAGGATAAAGCATTAGATAAATTCAAGGTATTTAAAATTGAAATTGAGTTGCAACCTGGGTCCCTGATCAAAAGATTTAGGACTGATAGGGGAGATGAATACATGGATCATTTGTATTTTCAGTCAGTTTGTATAATTCATGAAACGACTACTCCCTATACTCCTCAGCAAAATGGTATTTCTGAAAGGAAAAACAGGGTACTGAAGGAGATGGTTAACTCCATGTTGTCCTATTCAGGGTTGAGTCAAGGGTTCTAGGGTGAAGCTATGTTAACAGCTTGTTATTTATTAAATAGGGTTCCTAACAAAAGGAACAAAATTACCCCTTATAAACTCTGGACTAAAAAGAAACCCAACCTGAATTATCTCAGGGTATGGGGTTGTAGGGCTGTTGTAAGACTCCCTGATTCAAAATTAAAAACTTTGGTTGAAAGAGGCATTGAATGCATCTTTCTTGGATATGCTGAGCATTCCAAGACATACAGGTTCTGTGTTATTGAACCTAATGAATATGTTTCAATTGACTCAATAATTGAAGCAAGGGATGCACTCTTTGATGAGAAAAGATTCTCATCAGTCCCTAGACTAAGTCGGAGGATTTCAAATGGAACTGATGATATTGGTGTATCTGAGGTCTCTGATGAGGTTGTGGTTCAACAACCTGAACCTGAGCTCAGAAAGAGCAAAAGGACCAGGACTCCAAAGTCATTTAGACATGAGTTTCAATGATACTTAATTAAAGGTACAAGGGATGAGGTCTCTAACTAACACTCCTATTGCTTTATTGTATAGGATAATCCTAAAACATTTGATGAAGCAATGAAGTCCTAGGATGTTGCTTCCTGGAAAGAAGCAATAAATGACGAGATGGACTCCATCATGGGCAACAATACTTGGGTACACCCATCAGGTCCCTAACTACCATGACTCAAATAGTGGTTGGGAGTAACTCATAAGAAGGTTTAATCCTTTACAGAGTTACTGCTGCTAGTTCTAAGTTAGTACTGCTAGAGCAGGGTTAATATTGCTAGTACTAAATTAGTACTGCTGGAACAAGTTACTGCTGCTAGTTCTAAGTTAGTACTGGTAGAGCAGAATTAATATTACTTGTACTACTGGAGTGCTATTGGGATAAGTATGTAACTTCTTTGACCTATTCAAGTGGCAGTTAAAATTGCACTTATGACCACGTTTAATTGGTCATGTAACCACTATTGGCAATAATGGGGAAAATTATGAGGAGATTAATGGGCCGATTAATCCTCATAATTCCATTTGACTTGCGATGAGTATATTCCTATATATAGGAAAATCAATCAAGCATGAGAGGGTGACAGAACATACGAACTAAACACTTGAAAGCTAAAGGGTTATTGATTTGTGCCAAATTTAGTAACAAACTTTTGGTCTTATCCTAAGTAGATATTCGTGATACCCAGGCATTAGGGTTGAATAGTTTACTTTGGAAAGTGATAACATGATTCCAAGTGATATCCGGTAACCATTCATTGGTACGTAGTTAGGTCATTGATTATCTTCACCCTGTTCTGGGCCCATAACCACCAACAGATGATGATGCTGATTGGAAAACTTACTTTGATTATATTAATGTTGACTTGAAATTGGTTAAAGAACAAAGACATAATTTATTTTCTAAATATGATAATCTTGTATTGGAATTAAGTAAGTGTAGAAAAGAATTTTTAGAACTTAAACAAGCTAAGTTACATGCGCTTACACTTCAACATCAAAACACTGAAATTCATAATGAGTATAGAACCCTGAGAGAAGAACTAAAACAAGAAAAAACCATTAATCAAAAATGACTTAATAGCTCTGATAAGGTAAATCAATGAATCAAATTAACAAATCCCGAGTCAAAAGGAAAATATTCTTGGGGTAGATCAACTCACTGAAAGTTCTTCAAAAAAGAAAACTAGTGAGCTTGTCTTTGTTCAAGCAACATTAGAAGATAATCTTGAAGTTAAGCCAACCAAGAAGGATTTGATTGTCAGGCCTACATCTTATGAACAACCTGAAAACTTGGAAAACTTCAACATTGGCCGTATCCTGACCCACAAACCCACTGACTTACCTTCTGACACTCACTCAATTTTTGAGAAAGAAACTAAATCAGTCACTCAGATACCTTTGCCTCCACTAATAAAACTCAGTGGCGCTAAACCAAGTTCAG
This sequence comes from Artemisia argyi, assembly GCA_030686995.1. NCBI lineage: Eukaryota > Viridiplantae > Streptophyta > Magnoliopsida > Asterales > Asteraceae > Artemisia > Artemisia argyi. The sequence continues at coordinate 23,393,023 of CM060687.1, read as the reverse complement.
AGATAAAGCCACAACCTGACTCTAAAACTTCTTCAAGTAAGAATGCTTCAAAGGGTAAGGATATCACTTTAACATCTGATGACAAGTCAACCAAACCTTCAGTTCCTACTAAGGTTGATGAGTTTGAACCTAATGACAAATTCTCAAACCTTATGAAAATAGTTTTAGCACTTGACAAAAAGATAGACTCAGTGACACCTGTTCAGATGGCTAATCATAGCCTTGCAACTTTGGATTTTGGTTTGACAAAGTCCAGGGTTCAAATAGTAATTAACTCAAAGATATTTTGTATTGTATTTCTTTGTTTCCTGTGTGCAGGGACCAATTATGTAGTAGTGTTAAAGTTGTGGACTGAAGATGGATAAGTGAGGAAGCTTTTATGACCCAGCTATATAATGCTCATTATAGATTAGGGTTTTCATAACTTTGCATCATTTATCTCTCTCTGTATTTTTCATCTCTCTAAGTTGAGAAGTTGCTGTGTATGTTTCTTTAATTCTTTCTTTGTATTTTGTATGAACTCAAAAACCAGTAATCACATTTGAAGTGATTGACTGATGTTGTGAATAAAAATAAGTGGGGAGGTTGGTTGAATTCATATCAAAGTTGTTTTTATTGATCTTTGTATACTTTTCCACATGGCATTAGAGCCAGGTTGGCTTTGATACAAAGATCGATTGATTTTAAAAAGGTTTTTGAAATTCAAAATATTTTTGGGGCTTTTCAAAATTAAGACCGGATCTATGTAGATCTTGTGGTTAATCGTATTCTGGGTGGTTGAATCTTGGTAATTGGGGTTCAATTGTTGTTTAATCGAAAAACTCAAATTTTAGGGTTTCTGGAAAATTTAGGGGTTTTTTATTCTTGGCGGTTGTTGGTGATTAACGGGTGTTAATCGGTTGAAATCTTGTTTAGATCGTGTTGATCTATTGATTGATTGTTGGTTCTTCAATTAGGGTTTTCTGTTTCGAACTCTAATTCAGGGGTTTGGTATTTTCTTGATTAAGATTGATATGATTGTCTCTATTGTGTTAGTTATCTTTTGATTTCTAAAACAATTTGATTAATATTGATCTTTTTCTTGATTTTAAGGTTCTTGGTGCTATTCTGCAGTACTGGTTGGTTATTGATCTTCTTGATCAATATTTTTGCTTGGTTTTGAGTATTTGTAACACCTCTCACACCTTTTCTTTTAGGATTTTTTTTAGTCTTTCTAGAATTGTTCTGGCAAAGTGGTAGGTTAAGGGATTGTTTGTGAGGAGTTGTTGGTTATTGGTGGTTATTTGTGTTTGCTGGAGATATAAGGTATATCTGTTTTTTGTTTTTGTCTTTTAGTTTTGTTTCATCAGCATGGTGGGAAAAGATGATGATGAAGCTGGGGGTTCAGGGTTGAACAAACTTGATCAGTTTGACCCATTGTTCTTGCATAGTAATGACACTAGTGGTATTCCTTTAATAAGTTTCAAATTGGAAGGTCCTGAAAACTAAAAAGTTTAGCCAGCTGCAATAAAATTGGCTATACATACTAAGAACAAACTTGGTTTTATAAATGGTACTATTCTTAGGCCTGCTGAGGCAGGTTTTATGCAAGAACAATGGATAGGTGCAATTTTGTGGTTTTGTCTTGGAATCTTGGATGTGTTTCTCAAGATGTGTTTATGGGACAAGTGTTTTCTAAAAATGCTAAAACTGTATGGGATGAATTAGAAGAAACTTATAATAAAGAAGATGGTTCTATAATATTCAATATGCATTATAAGATTCATCCATTCACTCAAAATGGCATACCACTTTCTGAATATTATCTTAAGTTCAATGCATTGTGGAGGCAATATGACTCCCTTGTGGATTTGCCTGACTGCACTTGTGAAGGCTCTGAAAAACTTAAGAAACATAATCAACTTATTAAGTTGATGCAAGTTCTTATGGGACTGGATGAGGTTTATGCTCCAGTCAGGAGTATAATACTCACCTCTGATCCTATCCGAGATGTTAAAAGTGCCTTTGCCACTCTTTCTAAGGATGAGTCTCATAGGAGTACTCCTCCTTCCACTAAAAATAGTAACTCTGCATTTGCATCCAGAACTAATCAATCTAATGAATGGTATGTAAACAAAAGTGGTGGTAATAATAATCAAAATAGGAGACTTAATAGACCTAATTTGATTTGCACTCATTGTAATATGAATGGTCATACTGCTGATAGGTGTTTTGAACTAGTTGGATACCCTGCTGGTTTCAAAAAGAAATCTAATACTTATCAGAACTCTGTGAATAGTAATGTTGTTTTAGGTCAAAGGACTATTCTACTATATCATCTAACTCTTTCACTGATGATCAGTATAAGAAACTGATGGCCTTAATTAATGAAAAATCTGGATCTGGTTGCTTACCTGCAAATGTTGCAGGTATGAATTGTGTTGTTAACTTTTGTTCTTCTAGATTCTTCAATCACAATACGAACATAAGCACTTATAGTTTATGCATAGGTTGGATTGTTGACTCTGCTGCAAGTCAACACATGACTTACACCATTGTGAACATGTTTAATATTGTGGAAGTTTCTAAACTTAACAGGACTGTTGGTCACCCTAATGGAACTAAAGCTGTCGTTACTCTTATTGGAAGTTTAAAACTTATAGATAAAATCATAATTCACAATGTCTTAGTAGTTCCTTGCTACCAAGTCAGTCTATTATCTGTGCACAAACTCAATAAAGAGAATAAGTTTAGGGTGATTTTTGATGAAGATATTTGTATTATTTAGGATTCTGTTCTAAGGACCCAAGTGGGGACTAGTAATCCTAAAGATGGACTGTATTTTCTTAATACAGGTACTAAACTTACTAATAATAATATAGAAGTTTGTTGTTTGTCAAAATGTATTTGGCACAACAGACTTGGTCACCCTGCTGACCAAGTTCTTAATGTTTTAAAACATAAAATTGGTTATAAGATTGATCCTAATGCTGAACCTTGTGAGGTTTGCCATAAGGCTAAGCAAACCAGAGAACCATTTCCTCTAAGTGAGGATAAAACCAATGATATTGGTCAATTGATTCACTTAGATGTATGGGGTCCTTACAAGGTTCAAAGCAGAAAAGGATATAAGTATTTCTTGACTATTGTTGATGACTTCTCAAGAGCTGTTTAGGTTTTCTTGTTAAGGGGGAAATATGAGATTTTCCAAAACATTGTTAGTTTCTATAATTTGATTAGGAATCAGTTTGATAAAATAGTTAAAGTGTTTAGATCTGATAATGGAACTGAATTTATAAATCAAAATATGGATAAGTTCTGTAAAGATAATGGAATTTTACAACAAACTTCATGTGCTTATACCCCTCAACAGAATGGAATAGCTGAGAGAAAACATAGGCATTTGTTAAATGTTTCCAGAGCCCTCATGTTTCAGGGGGGATTCCTTTAACATGTGGACTGAGTGTATTCTAACTGTTGTTTACCTAATTAACATGTTACCCAGTTCTATCTTATGAACTCATGAATAAAAGTGAACCAAACATCTCTCATTTAAAAGTTTTTGGCTGTCTTTGCTTTGCTACAGTCTTAAACAACTCTGATAAGTTCTCTTCTAGGTCTGATAAATCTGTGTTTATTGGTTATTCTTTTGAGTAAAAAGGTTATAAGTTGTTTAGTCTTGAAAGTAAGAATTTTTTTTTCAAGAGATGTTACTTTTTATGAAACAGTGTTTCCTTTGAAAAACAAAACTGAAAACACAAATTTTGAATTTCATTTTCAAAACACAGATAGTTTAAACTTTATCAATCATTACCTAGATGATGAAAACTTGTCAGATGATCCCAATGATGAAAAGAGAGATAAAGAGCCTAAGATAAGTGAAGGTATAGACCACTCATCATTAGGAGGTACTGAAAAACCTGGTAACACTAGTAAGGATGAGGGTGTGCATCCTAGTGCACTAGTAGAAGCCATCAATGATGAGGAGGAAAATGCAACACTTGAGGAAATTGAAAAATTATCTGAGGGTGATGACTATTATAAAGAATTTAATGATCTTTTCGATGTTCCTTCTGTGATTCCAAATAGACAGGATATACTTAAAACTTATGTTAGAAAGTCTTCTAGGAAAACACAGATACCAGTCAAGTTGAGTGATTATGAACTTAATACTAAAGTGAAATATAGTATTGACAAACATGTTAACTATTCCAAGTTAAATGTTGATAACTATAATTTTTCAATAAATTTAAATAAAATCAGTGAACCAAAGACTTATAAAGAAGCTGCTAAAGAAATAAAATGGATAGAAGCTATGAAACTTGAAATAGAAGCTCTTAATAAAAACAATATTTGGATAGTCATTGAACTTCCTAATGATAGAAAAGCTATGGGAGATAAGTAGGTGTTTAAGATTAAATACAAGTCTAATGGTGAAGTTGAAAGATATAAGGCAAGATGGGTTGCTAAAGGGTATAACCAAAAAGAAGGTGTTGACTATGATGAAAAATTTTCTCCAGTTGTTAAAATTGTTACAGTAAGATGTTCGCTTACTGTTGCAGTGCATTATAATTGGCCTATCTTTCAAATGGATGTGAATAATGCTTTTTTATATGGAGAACTTAAGGAAGATGTTTATATGTGTTTACCTGATGGATACTTTGATGAGAATGATACAAGGGTTTGTAAGTTAAACAAATCTTTATATGGTTTAAAACAAGCACCTAGAAAATGGAATGAAAAATTAACTTCTGTTCTTGTTGAAAATGGTTTTGAACAAAGTAAAAATGATTTTTCATTGTTTATCAAAAATAAAAATGGAATTTTCATTGCTTTATTGGTATATGTTGATGACATTGTCATTACAGGAAATAATGTTTAGGCTATTAATGAAGTTAAAAATTTCATGAGTTCAAAATTTTTAATCAAAGATCTGGGTAAACTAAAATATTTCTTGGGTATTGAAGTACTTGAATCTGAAGGAAATTTATATCTTACTCAAGGAAAATATTTTCTTGAGGTTTTGTCTGAGCTTGGTATGTTGGATTGTAAGCCTTGTAACACTCCAATTGAGACTAAGGAGAGTACTGCTAAGCCTAATCAGGTCATAGATGATTTACCCTTAAAAGGGATTAATAACTATCAAAAGTTAGTTGGTAAACTTATTTACCTAACTCATACTAGACCTGATATTAGTTATGCAGTGCATATCCTAAGGTAATTTTTGCATGCACCATTGCAGTCACATTTAAAATTGGCATTTAGAGTACTGAGGTATCTAAAAAATGCACATGGTAAAGGTATTTCTTTTTGTAAAGGAAATGACCTAGATTTGAGTGTGTATGTTGATTATGATTGGGCAAAATGCAAAGTCACTAGAAAGTCAGTGACTGGTTATTGTGTATTTCTGGGTAAATGTCTTGTATCCTGGAAAAGTAGGAAGCAGTCCATGCTCTCTAAATCATCTGCTGAAGCAGAATATAGAGCAATGAATACTGTTACATGTGAAGTCATTTGGATTTAGAAAATTTTAGCTGAGTTGAATATCAAAACATCTTTCCCTGTTCCTATACATTGTGATAATAGTTCTGCTATTCAAATAGCAGCAAATCCAGTTTTCCATGAGAAAACAAAACATTTTGAGATTGAATTGTTTTTCTTAAGGGAAAAGGTTTCTGCTGGAGTGGTTAGAACTGTTAAAGTAAAGTCTATTGATAATGTGGCTGATATCTTTACAAAAGGCTTGAGTGTGCAAGAACACAATAAGTTTTGTGATGAGCTTGGCTTGTTTGATATGTACAAGGCTGAGATTATGGGGGAATGTTCAGAAGGCTAATCATAGCCTTGTAACTTTGGATTTTGGTTTGACGAAGTCCAGGGTTCAAATGATAATTAACTCAAAGTTATTTTGTATTGTATTTCTTTGTTTCATGTGTGCAGGGACCAATTATGTAGCAGTGTTAAAGTTGTGGACTAAAGATGGATAAGTGATGAAGCTTTTGTGACCCAGCTATATAATGCTCATTATAGATTTGGGTTTTCATAACTTTGCATCATTTATCTCTCTCCTGTGTTTTTCATCTCTCTAAGTTGAGAAGTTGCTGTGTTTGTTTCTTTAATTCTTTCTTTGTATTTTGTATGAACTCAAAACCAGTAGTCATATTTGAAGTGATTGACTGATGTTGTGAATAAAAATAAGTGGGGAGGTTGGTTGAATTCATATCAAAGTTGTTTTTATTGATCTTTGTATACTTTTCCACAACACCACCACCCTCAAAGACACATGCTCCTGAATCTAAGGTGACTTAAACTAAAAGTCAAACTAATTCATTTAAATCAGTTAAGACTTAAAAAGCACATCAGAGTCTTCTAAACCTTTTAAAAGATCTATAAAACCTATGAAACCCTATGAATTGTGTGGATTCACGACTCATCTAACTGACTATTGTTATAGAGTCCTTAATTGCAAATATTATCTGGGATTTATCATAACTCATCAAAACATGTTCCACATGTTGTAAAGTGTCTCACAGCACAAACAGATGTATTCTCATGGTGAATCATGTAGAAGACCAAATCACCAAAAACCAAATCCTCAAACACCAAATCCCAAAAATCCTAAACCTGAGCTACCTCCACTTTGCATTTATTATGGAATTAATGATAATCATCCTGATGAATGCTTTGAGTATCCATGATGTGATGTATGTGGAAGTGATGCACACTATACCTCTGAGCATGACACTATCATACAAAGAAGAAAAAAAATGCAACGACTGAGTTTTCTCAGTCTATCCGCTATAGAACCCATTAAGAAATAGGTTCACAAAAAAAACTAACTCATCTTATATTTGCGCAGAAAGACATCAGGGAGCCCATTTAGTACTTGGACAGTGGATGCTCAAGAAGTATGACTGGTGTCAAAAGTTATCTACATAAATATGTGGAACAACTAGGGCCTAGAATGTTATTTGGTGACAATTCATCATGTCTCATGGAAGGGTGTGGTTCCATTAATATGGCATTATAGTTTTTACAAAAGTTGCATTTGTAAATGGTTTGAAATATAATTTAATTAGCATTAGTAAATTATGTTATGCTAAATATATTGTTTAATTTACTAAAAAATAAGGAACCATTTTCAATGAAAATCATGAGTAATGTTAATTGCTCCTAGAAAAAGGGATGGTATGTACTGGACATGTTATCCTCATCAAGGAATGAAGCTTGTTTCTTTGCTAAAGCCTCTAAAAGCATTAATTGGCTTTAGCATAAGAGACTGTCAGACTTAAACTTCAAAAACATCAATCAACTAGCAAAACAAAACCTTGTCCTTGGTTTTCCCTCTCTAGCCTATTCAAATGACAAACCATGCTCATTATGTGAAAAGGGTAAGCATCATATTGATGAGGCGAAAAATGATCCGTTTTTAGGGGGTCATTTAAGCCCGAATCCGACTTTATTTGATCAAATATTGCCCTAAATCGTTCCTTTTGTGATTTTAGGTGTTTGGAGAGTGAATTCTGGAAAAGAGGCTATTTTGGACGTTTTTGGAGCATAAAAGTGAAGAAAACGACAAAGTACCAAAAATCCAAGCTGAAGATACAAGGTGACGGCGTCAAGACTTCCTTCTTGACGGCGTCAGACATGGAGAATAAAATATCGTAGCTGGTGACGGCGTCAGATGGTTAGGTGACGGCGTCAAAGTGGCCAAGAATAAAACACCGAAGGTGGTGACGGCGTCACATAGGCCGTCACAAGTGGATCTAGGGCGTCCGAGGAAGTATATGGCGGCGAGGTGACAGCGTCAGACTTAACTCTTGACGCCGTCAGAACGTTTTTCCTATATATAGTTTTCTAGTTTTTTCATTAAAAGGAGGAGAAGTTTTGGTGAAACCCTAAAGACGATTTTGGTGCCTCTTTTACAGGTTTTTCAAGGGTTCCAAACCCTTGAGACCTTGCATTGTAATTGAGATAAGTATACTCTTAATTCAATCAATATGTCTATGTGTTGGTTGTCTATCTTTTGTTCTTATCTTAATTCTACTATGCTAGGCTAGATTTACTTTGTGTTTGCTTAGATCTAATGAAACCTAGATGTTGATTATGTGTTGATTACTTGTCTATTCTTGTTTTGGATGAATGATATTATATGTTAGGCTTAAGAAAACTGGCAGATCTCCAAATGGAAACATGCTTGAACGTCTTAAGAAACATGAACCGAGGCGTACTAGGTCTTTATTGGTTGTATTTAATGCATGAGCCACTGTTTACAATCCCTATAGTTGTGCTGGGTCATGGTGTAGGAGGAGATAAGAGCTCATAGAGTTGGGGAGTTATGTATGCCACCCCATGAATGGTATTAAGGAATACAATCCGTCATCCATACAAGTGTAACAAGTAATTGACATGTAAAAGATATCTAGGGAGTAATGAAGTCTAAGTAAACACAATCTCTCCAAATACTGCTCACAACCTTAGTATAATTAGTTTATTTTCATTTTTATTATTTTATTTTGATTGCATCTTAGCTTTGGGTTAGTTGAATAGCAACTAATTCCGCCCACTCTTCCAAAACCCGAGATTTTACTTGCTTTCATTAAAATATAAAAACACAAAAATAATCATCTTTCATCTCTAGAACTATTAATTAGGCTTTCTAATCCTAGCGACACTATTCCTAAGCTGAACGATCAATCCCCCGGTACTTGTCACTATACTATACTACAACGATCAGGTACACTGCCTGGTGGGGGTTGTAAGCCTCGCGAGATCCCTCGAGAGGTAAAGCAAGGTGCGATTCCCACGCATCAAGTTTTTGGCGCCGCTGCCGGGGAATTGTCTATCTTTACGTTTATTTCTCATCTTTCGCAAAAGAGTGCGGCGCCATCAAGTTTTTGGCGCCGCCGCCTGGGGAATAGTTATTGTCTAGGTTAGGATTTCTTTTTATTAGGTCTACTTGCTAGATTCCTTTCTAGTAAGATTTTTATTTTTATTTTTAGGTCTTCTTTAGTCTATCTTATTTCTTTGTGTCTTTGTTCGTAAACTGTTTCGATGGATCACAATAACATTGATCGGCTGATTCCTGTTATTCGTGTTTTTCATCGTAGGATGTTCCAATTGCCCGCCCCACTTCCTTTAGCAGAAAATGAGAACCCACCTAACTTCTCACCCAACCACCACTTTCACAATAATTCTGAGCTAGAAGAGTCTGATCATGATGATGACCGTAGGGCTAGCCCTTTTTACTATTCAGACTCCGATGAGGATCTTGATGATGGTGACGTAGTTAATGAGGATAGAATGGAAGAGGAAATAAACCCTCTTAGGTATGTGGACCCTAGAACTAGGATTGAGTGCGATAGTTCATTTAACATGCAATTCCCTTGTAAGATTGGATTTAAGAGCTTTAATGCCTATCTCAACTCATCTCTTCCAATGAACATAATCTCACGTAATGAGTACAATAAAATCATGGTTGATGAGTTGGAATACAAAGGAGAAAACATTGTGGCTAGGGCTATACCATTGCATGTGTTTGTAGGGAGTTTGGTTTATCTTGTTGAGTTCATGGTTATGGAGAATCTAGGAGAATTTATTGATGAAAAATTGACCCAAGTTGTGTTTGGAAAGCCTTTCAAACGGTTGACCAACCTCGATGAAAAACTCATAGAAGGGTTAATTACATTCTCGGGTGGGGATGAAGAATTTGTCTATCAAATGCCCCGCACACACCCTAGGTTCAAGGATTTCTCCATGGAAAAGTGTAGCAGGTATCCGCCTATGGAATTGCTAAGTGAGAATGATAAGAGAAAAGGACTTAAGTACACGCATGAAAAGAATAAAAGATATTATCGCGGGTGCTTAGAGTTAGGAGACGAATATAAGAAAGATGAGGCGACTATTAGATGGCTCACACTTGGTTACGTGAGCATAAGCGATACACGATAACCCACGACTTTGAGTCTAGCTACAAGACTCGTAAATAAAGAAAAGCGCTTCTTGGGAGGCAACCCATGTTTTGTGTGATTTTATTTGTTTGATTGTTATTTGCTTCCGTATGCATGTTTTATTTTTATTGTTGGTTGATCATGTTTCTCAATTAAAATGTGGAAATACTTTATTATGTTGTTTGGCCTAGTCTTAACTTCAACCTAAAGGTATTTTTGCAAAAGATAAGTGTAAGGGGAAACCCCAAATATGTTTTTAAGAAACAACCCGATCATGATTATCCACAATATTTAATGAACATGTATATTCGTATTTGTTAGAGTCAAATGCTTGTATTGAGTCATAATGAAGTTTTGCAGGATTTTCCAGGAAGTAGGACAAAGTTTTTCCAGAAATTTTCCGGAAACTTAACATAAAGATTTCTGCAGGTCCATTCTGACGGCGTCAGGCTATTGCTCTTGACGGCGTCGGGAGTCAAAAATCTGGAAATTTTACCGGTTTTGTTTTTCTAACGGAGTCTTAGGGTTTTTGTGAATTATTAAGTTTTATAATCTCCAGGAAATCTGCAAACTTCATTCCACAAGCATTATATCTTACTTTGTTTTCTAGGATTTAGTAACTTATATAGGATGCCGCCGATTTTACGCGAGGTTGCCTTGTCTACTTTTGTCAGGATTTACAGGTTATTTATGACAAGAAGATGATTTATATTCTGGAAGGGAAGCTTTGATCGTTCATTTTCTTGGAGGAAGACTTAACCTGGCCAACCTATAATCCATACCGAGCGAATCAGGGGAGTATTTGATTTCATTCTCTTTACCTCTTAACTTTTACATTCTTTACTTGAACATTGGGGACAATGTTCATCCTAAGTGTAAGGGGAGGGTAAAAAGATGATACCTTACATATGCACTTTCGCTTGAGTTTGTTTTGTTTGATAGTAGATGTGTAATAAAACTATGAGAAATACTTGTTAGTGTAATTTTAGCGCCAAATTTAAAATTTTTTACAACATTTAGGAGTGAAACTTTAGCCATAGCAAGCGTCTCATGGATAGGAGGTTGTATGACTAGCACATAACCGTATATTCAGAAAAATTTTCCACCCAAAAATGTGAGGTTCGCCTTTAGTTTTGATAGGAAAAGCATTTATTATTGGTGCTTATGAGTGTACCGGTAGCATTTAGATTCTAGAACTTGCGTTAGTGATGCATCCCAAGACCGCTAGTGAGACTACATTCGTGTGGTAGGATTTACTACATGATAAGAGGCATTAGGATCACCCTTGTGTTAAACCCGTATTATGATTACTTGACCATTTAAGTCATATTACTTGGCTAGTTAAGTCAACTAATTTTTCCCACACCCTTTGCGTTGTACTCATTTTTAGTACACGATACCCCTAGTACACCCCTCCGAGCCTATCTTTTCATTTCTAACTTTAAGCATTTTACTTAAAGGAAGAATTTGTTACACCCCACTTAAATGTACACCCAAATCGCCTTAGCCTTCCGTGTATGCGCTCATTTTTAGTGCATTATTGTTATTTGTTAAACCCTAAGTTAACTTTCTAATTGATTACATGGTTGCTAAGTCGAGTCATATCCTTGTACATATTGTTTTGGGACGATTGGGACTCATGGGTAAGTACTTATTTTATGGAGTAATGGGGAAGAACATCATATTATTACCCCCATATGTACGTTAATCTTAAAAGTGCTCCAAGTGTTTTGATTTTCTTAATTCGAGTCATTAGATTAGTTTAATGTAAAGTATTTAAAGATTCAAGTGTAAGGGAAATGTTCATTCCCTATGATGTATTATTTTCGATGGTAGGGTAAGAGTGTATGTCAAAAAAAAAAAAAAAAAAAAAAAAAAAAAAAAAAAAAAAAGAGAAAAAGAAAAAGAGAAAAAAAAAAAAACATACGGACTACCATCTCGTTTCATTCTATGTTCATTTTATGTTTTTGTTATTTTTCATTTATTAGCTTAAGTCGAGTCTAGTCTTGGCTTAGCAACGCCATCTTGTACATGTAATTAACTAAGATTGTTAACTCGCCACCAGTAAAACTTCCTTTATCCAACAAAACCGTGTAATTCATATCTCTACACCTAACGTTATAACCCTTTAAAAGACCTCTTTGATAGTTTATCCTAGGTGCTTACGCCATGTGGTGGAGGTTTGATCCTTTCCCAAGCCTATGGTAATCTATTTTGCTATGACAGGTAGTGAGAGATATCTTCCATTTCCACAATGTTATATTACTTTATTACACCCGAGAGATGTGAGTATCTAAACACTATTTGTGAGGTGCTTGTGTATGACCTCCGTGCTTGTCTATTGGTCTTTAGTGGAACGATTATTTGTTGTAATTACTTTTATATTAGTGTTAAATGACCCCTAACTTGTCTTTTGAAGTAGAATAAAAGCTCATTTGCTTGAGGACAAGCAAATCTCAAGTGTAAGGGTATATGATGAGGCGAAAAATGATCCGTTTTTAGGGGGTCATTTAAGCCCGAATCCGACTTTATTTGATCAAATATTGCCCTAAATCGTTCCTTTTGTGATTTTAGGTGTTTGGAGAGTGAATTCTAGAAAAGAGGCTATTTTGGACGTTTTTGGAGCATAAAAGTGAAGAAAACGACAAAGTACCAAAAATCCAAGCTGAAGATACAAGGTGACGGCGTAAAGACTTCCTTCTTGACGGCGTCAGACATGGAGAATAAAATATCGTAGCTGGTGACGGCATCAGATGGTTAGGTGACGGCGTCAAAGTGGCCAAGAATAAAACACCGAAGGTGGTGACGGCGTCACATAGGCCGTCACAAGTGGATCTAGGGCGTCCGAGGAAGTATATGGCGGCGAGGTGACGGCGTCAGACTTAACTCTTGACGCCGTCAGAACGTTTTTCCTATATATAGTTTTCTAGTTTTTTCATTAAAAGGAGGAGAAGTTTTGGTGAAACCCTAAAGACGATTTTGGTGCCTCTTTTACAGGTTTTTCAAGGGTTCCAAACCCTTGAGACCTTGCATTGTAATTGAGATAAGTATACTCTTAATTCAATCAATATGTCTATGTGTTGGTTGTCTATCTTTTGTTCTTATCTTAATTCTACTATGCTAGGCTAGATTTACTTTGTGTTTGCTTAGATCTAATGAAACCTAGATGTTGATTATGTGTTGATTACTTGTCTATTCTTGTTTTGGATGAATGATATTATATGTTAGGCTTAAGAAAACTGGCAGATCTCCAAATGGTAACATGCTTGAACGTCTTAAGAAACATGAACCGAGGCGTACTAGGTCTTTATTGGTTGTATTTAATGCATGAGCCACTGTTTACAATCCCTATAGTTGTGCTGGGTCATGGTGTAGGAGGAGATAAGAGCTCATAGAGTTGGGGAGTTATGTATGCCACCCCACGAATGGTATTAAGGAATACAATCCGTCATCCATACAAGTGTAACAAGTAATTGACATGTAAAAGATATCTAGGGAGTAATGAAGTCTAAGTAAACACAATCTCTCCAAATACTGCTCATAACCTTAGTATAATTAGTTTATTTTCATTTTTATTATTTTATTTTGATTGCATCTTAGCTTTGGGTTAGTTGAATAGCAACTAATTCCGCCCACTCTTCCAAAACCCGAGATTTTACTTGCTTTCATTAAAATATAAAAACACAAAAATAATCATCTTTCATCTCTAGAACTATTAATTAGGCTTTCTAATCCTAGCGACACTATTCCTAAGCTGAACGATCAATCCCCCGGTACTTGTCACTATACTATACTACAACGATCAGGTACACTGCCTGGTGGGGGTTGTAAGCCTCGCGAGATCCCTCGAGAGGTAAAGCAAGGTGCGATTCCCACGCATCACATATTTTTGGGTAAAAGGGTTTCTTCACCCCGGTATGTAAACACCCATAAAATCCCATTAACATCATTTCCTCCATAATACCAATAGTAGGTATTCTACCAAGTAAATTTTTGCTTTTCTTTCTTATGCATTGCATGTGATGACTCACTAGACCTACTCACGTATCCTCTCAAGCCAAATATTCTTACAACCATAACACAAGAACTCCTAATCTAAGATCACAACAACACCATAATAAGTAATCTATCATCACAATACACTAAACCTACCACAATACCAAAACAAACCCTAATTGAGTCCTATGTGTTTATAAACCCTAATGGCTTATCTAAACTAGTTTGAAAGTATTCAAGGCTTATATAGGAGTTACATTAGGAACTTTAGGATATCTTAGACTCCCTAAACCTTAGTAAAACCCTTTAGAATCATAGGTACAAGTCTCTTAAGCACAAAACCCTAATTAGGTCTTCAAGTCCCAAAACTAGGTTAAACCTTCCCAAACCTTTACCATAAGTTACCACCACTTAGTGTAAGCCTCCTAAGACTTAATCTTAGTCACTAAGCACCCATATGAACCTAATCCAGACACTAAACCTTAAGTTAAACCCTAATCTCTCACTAAGCAAGATTAGGTCTAAACTAAAACTAAACTGGTTAAAACCTAAACATAAGCACCTCAAGCACCTAGCCTAGCACCTTGGTCACCTAAGCACACACCCTAGCACCTCTATAGTTTCTTACAAGTAGGTGGATCACCTACTTGTGGCCTTGTTGAGCCGCGGCACCACCACAACCAAACACCTCCTTCTAGGCTACCATAGCTTGAAGCACTCATTATTTTAGCTTAGATTAGTCACCTAGTAGCAGTAGATAGTCATTCCCCCTCCTCAAGCCACCACACCACCCCATGCTTACTCATCAAACCATACGAGCCCTATAAATAGCTCGTACCCCCTCTATATCAAACCATCCCATTCACTTCTCTTCACCTCATATAATCTGGTCCTAGTAGTAGTATTGGAGCCCTTGTAGTCCTAGAAGTCGAGTATCATAAGCCTAGAAGCCAATCATTTTTCCACCTAGAAACCTTAAAACTCTCGTTCACCCATTTCTGGTCAAGTAAGCCTTACATACTTGTTTTAATAGCTTTATTATAGTACTAGGATAGTTATAGGATGCCTAGGAACCCTTGATTAAGCCTTGATCATTTTCTTTTAGAGCTTTTGATTTTAAAACCATAATTATAGACTACTTGCTAAAAACATGCTATAATACCTTAACTTAAGCTATAAGTTAGTTTAGGCAACTTAGATAAGCTAATATTAGTAAACCATAAGCTAGGAAACTCTTTTGTTTCATAAAAATATAGTCTGCATGGAATTAGGACTAGTTTTGCAAAGTTTTCCATGCATAGGGGTATATATGGTAACTTTCTGAAAATATTAAGTCTAGGGATTATTTTTGACATTTCTTAGAAGTATTAGGTATAAGGACCCTTTTTGCAAAGTTACATAACCTTAGGATAAAAGTTATAAAAGTTATAAACCTATAAGGACTAGTTTTGCAAATATTATAAAGTCTAGGGTATAAATGGTAAATTCTAAAAACTAATAAGTCTAAGGGTCATTTTTTTCATTTTCATAAAATATATAAGTATATGGACTAATTGTGTAAACTCTAGATAGTTAGAAATCTATAAATATATAAGTTTAGGGTAGAAAGTGTAAATATGTGAAACTTAAAGGTTATTAAGTAAAGTATTATCCTAAAAACAAAAGCATGACACAATATTAGGGAGCTTCATGTGAGGGGTTTCATTTGGGTATTCGTTTTGACGAGTTTGCTGGGTTTACGAGTTAAAGTGCCATGTCTCCTCAAACGTATACTACATGACCTCTGAATTATGATGGCCCGAACGATGTTATGTTATAACTAAATCTAAAATACTTAACTCAATAGTAGGGAGTTTCGTGTGAGGAGTTATATACTTCTGAATTATGATGGCCCGAATGGTATTATGTTGGGGAGCTTCATGTGAGGAGATATACTTCTGGATGACGATGGCCCGAACGGTGTTAGGTTATTAACAAAGAAACCCTAGGAGTAATTACTTAAGAAACTTAAAACAACTAAGGAACTTAACCACACAAACACACCTACAAAACCCTCAGGACACGTGAGTAAGGTCATCTAGTTTCCGAGTCACTTTTCACATCAATCACATCATCCTTAAAGCCCAGGTGAGTTTTCATAGCCTCACTTTTAAATGCTTTACAACCCCTGTGAGGGGGTTACATGCTTACTTTTTCTTTAAACCGAATACAAGTCTTTTTCTTTGGTTGTTGCACGAGTGTTACTTTCTGCCAATATTACATAACTAAAATTCATGAGCCATAATCACTTGCGAGTGAACGCGAGTATAGTTGATAGATTTATTGGAGTTTGACAACTCCCGTTGATTTGCCTCAGCCGGGCTACCAATAAGTACTATACTTGAAATCTCACAAGGTTTAACTTTGGCAAGTTAACCTTATCTTCGTCCCCTCATGGTTTGGTCTGCAGACCCCATGACCCGGACTATTAACATGCGGTTTCATGAGCTTAGTGCAATAACTCTTTTCACATGATAATTGTATATGCATTGCAATTATCAAAAACCTTACATTTTTCCTGGAAGGGTTTAATATCTAAACCCTAGGGAAACTTGTATTCACACTACACATAAACCTATGACTCTCACTCAACACCTAGTGTTGACTTTTAGGCATGTATCCTAGGTATATAGCTGTTACGGATCTATGACACAAGGCGGCACTGAACTTGGAGGACTTTCAACCCCGTTATCATTCAAAACATAACATTTCACAACTTAGATTCACGGGACCTCTTCTTAATAAAACTCTGATAATTAAATAAATGATAACTCATTTTATAAAAACGTCTCTTTTTGAGTCGTTTTCTATTACTGTAACTGTGATTCCATAAGGTAATACCCCAGATCTAAATCCTCTGCGATCTGTCAAAAATGGGGGTGTTACACGGTAAAATACTAAAGGAGTAAAATTTGTTGAAGGCTTGGTTATTGAACAACCAGAACATGGAATCTTTTTCTTAGATGCATTCAACGAGCCTGCCTTCTAAAGAGTTTTGATGTTGGGATTTTTGCCAATAAAACTCAAGTCTTCTATAAGATCAAGGCTCTGTAAAACATAGTCCTTGAAACTAATAGTTTTGTGGAAATACTTGACAAGCACCTGAGCCTAAAAGAAGATAAGCACATGTTCACTAATAAAAAAAGCCAAACTGGAAATGCTGGGATGGGAAGAAGTGTATTACTTGGATAGATATTGTAATTTGCTTAACTTCAAATAGTATCTATCAGTTTATGTCTCATCAGTTCTCCAATATTTTATTTTCATTAAGTTATAAGAAGTAGTTATATTTGCCCACTTACACTAAAAAACATTTAGGTTGATTTACTATACACAAATAGGATAAGATTGTTGGGCCAATTCACATCCTATTTCCCCTATTAATAGGTTTAAACGAAAAAACAACCTAAGTGATCTACAATCCCGGAATGTTTAAACATTCATGGAGTCATTTTCAAATTTTCTTTGAAGTCTGAAGATAAAGAATCAAGACGGAATGCAGAGCATGAAGATAAGGACCAAGATAAGGATGATGTAGTTAGTAAGTGATGACAATAACTCACCGACTCCTTAAAGATCTCTACACACTGAAGAGATTCTAATACTTAATAATTTTGGTAAGATGTTTAAGTCTTTGATAAATAGGCGGGAAATATTTTGAAGGTATAAGTGCAAAGCACTATCACAAATCAAAATCTTACTTTAGTTAATAAAGGTACAAAACAATTATCACTGTTCTACAAAAAGTATATTGGTGTCGTACCAGGAATAGAAGCAAAAGTACAAGATGTAGTTTTGCCTATCATATAATGACACGTATTCTTTACCCCATGGGTTTCCACTTTGACCTCGCTTATAAATAGAGTGTTGTAAAGAAGGAAAATGCGTCTCTTGTATTAAAAGTTTTACAACACTTTCAAGAGTTCATTTTCCTTCTCAAAATAGAAATGATTCCAAGATTTGATAATCTGTTTGGTTTAGCATAGTTGTTACTCAACATATACTTAGGTTTATATTTGAGTTTAGTGAGAAGATCACACACATAATTGTCATTCAATCTCAAGTGTTATTACGCAAACATTTCGATAGAATTCTTTGATTTATATCAATAAAGAATCTAATGTTGAAAATTATATTTGTGTGTTTAAATAGGTGATTCATATAACAAAGTGATAATGTAGTAAACTCATATCTTAGACATGTTACTCAGTTGATTAACTTATTAATAGTTAAATAAATTAGTAAGTGTGAACAACATAAAATTAGTTATATTAATAAGAAGGCAAAAAATATAAAAAACAAAAGATTTTTCACACTTATAATTGTATAAAAAAATCACACTTTTAGTTGTGAAGAAATTTTAATTTTCCCCGCACCAAATTGTGTAGAAATAAATTGTAACATTCAATGTGAAAAAATTGGGTGTTACAATCGATTTCGATAATTTTAAAGTGTGAAGAAATTTTAGATTTCACAAGTGTGAACTTTTTTATGATATAATTATAAGTGTGCAAAATCGTTTATCTTTTTGAAATTTTGCATGCTTATATTTGTAACCGATTTTTATACATTATTAAGCGTTAATAAGCCCATAAAATTTTACATATTTTTTAAAAGTGTGTGAAAATGACTTTTGTAGTGTTATTTAAATCAATATATAAAAAGCTAATATCTCAACTGAATTCCAAACCAAGATTTTAACATCAATCAAATTCCTACAAGACATAATATCACCCAAAAACCACATATCCCTTCAACTAACTTTAAAATCGTTTAACTTGCACTACAAAAAAAATATTCAAACGTACACACTTTACTTTCCTTAATTTTAAAAAATATGTAAAATTTTATTAGGTTATTAACACTTAAGAATGTGTTGAAATTCTCCACACTCTTTAGTGTGTGAATTAGCTATAACACCAAATTTGCCCGCACTAGAAGAAGTGTAGAGTAATTGAGTGTTACAATTGCTTTCTACACTTATAAGTGTGGAGAAGTGGAGAAATTTAGAACTCTGCACACTTATAAGTGTGGAGTAATTGAACTTTTCTTTAATACAATTATAAGTCTGAAAAATCTTTTGTTGTACAAGAAAATTTCACACTTATTGATGTAATCATCATGAAGTGTTATTAAACTAATACAATTTTACATATTTTACTAAATTGTGGAAAAAAAAGTATGCATATATGACTTTATTTTGTAGTTCAAAAGTGTCAGAAAAGTGCTCTGCATGGATGCAATGAAATGTTGATGCCTAAGTAAGGATGTTTACCTGACTTGATGGTTCTCTTTATGATTCTAGAATCTGTATTCGAAGATTTATTTTCACGGAATGCTTCAGGCTTTCGAGATAAAAGTCCAAGTAAATTATTGCCCCTCCTCCCAAGCTCCGGATTCTTTTTCACTATTTGTATTGCAATATCTGCAAAATATATGAAAATTAGTTAATTAGGTTGGTCAAATTAAAAAAAAAAAAAAAAAAAAAGTTCACAACTGACATAACTACATAAGTTAAATTATAACCCTCCAAAATAAACAACCAATCTCTAGTAAGAGTACCAAAATTCCAACATCTAAGTGGAAGTAAATGCTTACCAAACATGTCACTCTCCACACATTTCTCAAGAAGCGAAGTACGTCTCTGATGGGTCCAACCATCATTAAGCAAGCTTTTTGATCTTTCATAAAGATACCTCGCGACATCCTCATTTCCAAATAACACAGCTGCATACAGTGGCATCATGTCTCCCCCACCACCAGGAATCGTGTCCAAGGTCGGGTTCCTTTCCATCATAATCTTAACAGTTTCAATGTTTCCGGCTGCAGCTGCTAAATAGAGGGCGGTGCTATGATTGTTGTTTACAAGTTCCAAGTCCTTTTCTTTCATTTTTCCCACCATATTTCTGACAAACTTGCCCACCTTTTCTTTGGGACCTTTTGCGGATGCCGCGATATGAAGTGCGGTTTCACCATTTTCGGTGATACGACATGTTAACAAATGCAATTCTTGGTAATAATCCACAATGGCTTCAACGGCTTTCCAATCACATGTTATCGATGCTTCGTATAGAGAGAGATAAATTTCCCGATATTTTCTTCTCTCTTTGCGGTATTTTTCTCTCGTTTGTTGTACTAGTTATAATGCAAATAGTTAGTATTGAATTTGATCTAACATTTGAATATTTTTTTTGGAGCAAATTGCATAAATAGTTCATGTGATATGTTAAAATTGCAGGATCCGTCTCTACCATTTCAAAAGTGCGAGCCCCTGTGAAGGGCTTTTGGTGTGGTTATAATCTCTGCTTCAAAGTTAAATGACTAAATTAGCTCTTGTCTTTTTTTCTCTTAAATTTACACATGAATTTCAGTTTTTCTTTCAAGAAAAAATTATAGAACATCAAGAACACTACTAACACACCATAAACTAAATCTGACAAATGTTTGATTTGTAGTGTTCTTTATGTTCTGTTATTTTTAAGAAAATGATAACTTGAAATTAAAATGTAAATTTAAGAGAAAGACGACAAAGGCATTCAACGAGGCAGGGACCAAAACCAAACCAAAAAATATCAACAGGGGTGCTTGCACATTCTAATTGGTAGGGGCAATTTAAACATACCACATGGACGATTTATGCAATTTACTAATATAAAATTCTAGACATATGACAAGATCAAATCAGAAAATTAAAAAAGATATATTTGTAAAAACATGCCTTAAGTGATAGTTGGATAGAGATATGTTTATACATGTTTTCGGTCCTGTATTTTACATCTTGAAATAAATGCCCTTTTGTTAAATCCAGATCAGTTTGGATTGACCAAATTTGGATTTGTCTATGAATGCCATCACATTTACTTTTACATTTATTAAAACTAAAATTTGGTCTGAGTAAAGATTCAAATATGCATCTTTGCCATTTTCACGTGCTATTTCTAAGAGAAATGAAATTTAATAATGCAATATTAATTGTGGTGATAAATATCAGTAACTGAATAAAGGATTAATGTATAGAAACAATTACCGCTAAGCAGATCTCGAAGGAATCGATTCTGGGATACTTGGTTCGATATAGCTTGTGACCCATGCTCATGAGGATGGTTCGAGGGAACCGACTGGATTTCATGCGACATCTGCAACATTACTAATAGTAAGTATTTAAACCAATTTTTTCACATTCACTATGACTCTACTAAAGATAACAACTGATAATGAATACCTTTTCTTAAGCGGAGATTTATAGTGAGAGAGATAATATTGTAATGTGCAAGTGGAAAACTGATCAATGTATACATATCACATTTATATACAAATTACTTAGGTGCGGTTTAGTTGTAATTTTTTTTTCCAATTTTATAGTTTCTAAATTCTTCGAGAAGAGAATTGAATGACTTTTCTTCTCTAAAGAAGAGTTCAGAATTTTGAAAATCCTTTTAGTTGGAGTTACATTTTTCATTTTTAAATGATAAAAAGATTACCTCAAATTGTGACGGTGTCGGGCGACAGTGTGCGGTGGAGGATGAAAAGAGAGATTAGGGGTAAAATGATGTATGTGTTTATTTTTTTTAAGTTGAGAAAAAAATAAGAGAAAAAATGACAATAGTAAAATGGGATTTTTAATTTCTTAGTTAAAATATAGAAATAAGAATCTCATTTTTTTTTAAATTGTTAGAAAAAAGTATGACTTAACGTATTTTCAATTATTTTCATTTTTAAATGAAAATTTTCCTAGAAAAATAGGATATTTTTCACCAACTAAATGCACATTTAATTTTCTAACTCAACGTCAACGTCTATAGAAGATTAGGTATAGGTCATTTATTGTTTTCAAATTATGCGTATATGTAGTTCTACAGTTCAATTTTATATGTATCAACTCAAATAATTGTAACTTCTTCTAATTGCATTTTTTAATCAAAGTAAATTATATTTTATTAAAGAGGAAGTGATCACTGCTGCAGCTTCTTTGGCTTTTTTTTTTAATTTTTTTTTTTTTTTTTTTTTTGCTTGCTATACACCTCCGCCACAAATGATCTTGTATACCCCCCCCCCCCCCCAATTCAAATATGGAGAACGGATATGGAAACAAACATGGATTTGTGAATAGGATGTCAAATTTGGAAGAAGAAATAGGCCAAAGAAGCTGCTGCAGCAGTGATCATTTCTCCTTTATTAAATATGGGTACTGTTTTAGTAGATATATTTATTTTTGGCACAAGGATTATGTGAGCTTATCGGAGCTTGAGTTTTTAAAATAAGTAGTTGGCTGATAAAATAAGTCATGTTTTCACATAGGAAAATAAGTCATAAGCCGCTATAAGCCTAAGCCTATAGAAAATGGCTTATAGGGGCTTATGACTAGTTAAGTTACTTAAATACTCTTAAAATTATAATTAATTATCATGTAAAAACCGAAAATATATGTGAATTTAATTTGATTTATTTTTATGCGATTTTACATTAATAAGATTCAGCTCCAACTAATTCACCAAACAACTTTATAAAAATATAATCTTCAACTTTCGGCTTAAAATATAAGCCCGACCGCCAAACATAAGAACGGTTCCAAGTTCAATAAGTAGGAAGCTCGTTTTTTGTGTCGGATAATTAACTTTACTAATGCACTACAAGAGAGTTACTTTTAGGAAAGAAAAAGAAAAAGAAAACTGTCAGAAAAGTAAAGTGAAGGGCATATACTTGAATTTAATTTTAAGTAATGGGTTTGAACTTTGAACGACTATGTTGCAGATGTGGCAACAAATCCATTAGGCATTAATTATGTTGTATAAATAGCACTAGGAAGGTCGATGGCTGTGCAAAAGCACGGCCCATAATGATCCAAAATACATTTTATTTAGTTCATCAAAGATACTAATCTCGTTTAGTAACAAAATTGGTCATATAACAGATTTAAATTACTTCTTGCAAAGGTAACTGAAGGAAACAAAAATTAAAAGCAAATGCTTTTGGGTGGGGTGCCTTGCCATGAAAGAGCAAACTTAACATATACACATCCGTTGATGCCTTACTTTTCTTTTTAGTCATGACTCATGCGCCTTGTCTTCTTTGAATGTAAATACATGCTATTCTAAATAATTTCTAATACTGTAGATGTCGACATGTTGTGTACAGTGTCTAAATACATATTTCGATCGATCTACGTTACCTTTTCTAAACAAATGCTAAATATGTAATTTGTTTTTAATATTTTTACATAAACTTATACAGAGTCTTCTTCACTGGTTCCGGTTCCTTATGTATTTCTAAGGTGGTTCCTTACAAAAATGCTACATCGCTTGTAACTGAAAAAAATTTCCAAGTTGATTCCCAGGCACCACCTAGGTCCGCCTCTGGAGCTAGCCGGTGAATCTCTGAAATCTGTATAAGGTATTTTTAACATATTTAGCATATTTTTTCTATAAGTCACTAATTGCAGACCCCATATTTTTGCAACTTTCTTTGATATCTACTAATCTAAGGAGAAATAAATCTGTTTATTTATAGTCTTATAGATTAAGTTGGTGTTTGGTATTGCTTATTTATTTTTAGTTAAAATAAACAAGTTTTTGATATGCATGCTTATTTATTTGAGGTAAAATTAATATTAGCTAGGTTTTTTACTTTCATATTATATGTATTTGATAGATTGATTTGAATGAACTTTTGAAACAAAATGTTATTTTCATAACCCAAGTGCTTATATTTAAGTAGCTTATAAGTACTTGTTTAAAAGCAGACAATAATAAGCAATCCAAAGTTTGAATACTATAATAAGATTCTCATCCCTTTTGTTGGTAATTCAGTCATGTTTTGATCACAACAAACTAACCATGTGAACTAACCCTGTTTAGACCCAAGCTTAACTTGTTTATTTTCCCATCGTTTCGGGAATTGCGACCGCTAATTTTGTTTATATAATTTCTTATGTCCCAGAAAAATGGAATTTGTATCTGCAATCGTTGGTCCTGTTGTGAAAGTTTTGGTGGGTCATATTACGCAAAAGCTGAGATACCTCACTTCATACGCTAGACATGTTGAGGACATGAAAAACATAATGCGGTTATTGGAAGGTCAAAGTGAGGATATCAAAGCGCACATGGAAGAAAACAATTTAAGCAATCGAAAGATACCTGCTCGTGTACCGGGGTGGTTGGAAGATGTTAAAAATATCAAGGAAGATGTCGACAATATTTCAAGTAACGACATTCGATGCTTTAATGTCAAAAAGAAGTATCTAGCAGGAAGAAACGCATTGAGGGTAACCAAGGATATCGAAGGTCTGATTATAGATGGTTCTGACATCATCTGGAGTGATGCTCAAATACCTCTTGGAAGAGTCAATTCCAAACGCCTGGCATCAACATCAACATCAGGTGGTAATACCCAGAATGTGTTCAACTCAAGAGTAAAGACGTTCAATGTTGCATTGAACCTCCTTCAACAAGCTGATGATGATAAGACTCAAGTAATAGCCTTGTGTGGAAAGGGTGGTGTGGGGAAAACCACGCTCATGAAACAGCTGAAAGAAGCTGCACATGATAACAAGATGTTTAATTGGATTGTGGATGTAGTTATTGGGAAAACTCCCAACTTATTTGCCATTCAGAGGTCCATAGCAGCACACATCAGCGAATCTCTAACTGAAACTGATGAAGCACTAAGGGCAATTTATCTCTCTAAAAGATTTAAAGGATTTGCAGAGCGTAAAGAAAAGATTCTGGTAATATTAGACGATGTGTGGAAGGAAATTGAACTTGAAGATATCGGATTATCGAATCCTTTGCCAAATGGGGTCAAGTTGTTGCTCACATCAAGCAATGAAAATATTTGCCAGCAGATTGCAATTGATACTGATTCTGATTTTTATGTAGTTAGAGTTGATGTCTTGGAGGAAGGGGAAGCACGGGATTTATTTTCTAGAATCGCATGGATTTCAGCCGAACATGATCCTGATCTCTATCATATAGGATGTGATATTGTCAGAAAATGTGAATGTTTGCCCCTTGCCATCAAACTCATTGCTGCAACTCTTAAATTTCAAAAGGATTTTGTATGGAGGCGTACACTCATGCGTTTGAAGAACAATGATCTTGATACAAACGTGCAAAAAATAATTAAGATAAGTTACGAGAGTTTAGTGCATGATGATAAAGTGATTTTTCTGCTTTGTGGCATGTTCCCCAGGGACTCTAATATCCCGATAGAAGATCTCACAAGATATGCATGGGGATTAAAACTTTTAGAACAAGTATCTACTATGGAAGCTGCTAGAGACAGCATAGAAACTAGTGTGAGCAACCTTAAAAATGCCTACTTGTTGATGGATGGAGATAGTCATCACAGTGATTTTGTGAAATTGCATGATCTTGTGAGTGCATTTGTGGTAAATACTGTTTCTAAAGGTGGTGAGGAGGGATGCTGGATCATTCACCACGATGATTTCTCAAAGTTGGGTGAAGCTAATAACATGAGCCAGTCTACTTGCAAGCAAATTTCATTAACATGCAAGGGCATTTCTGAGTTTCCTAGTGAATTTAAGTTTCCAAACCTTACGGTTTTGAAACTTATGCAAGGAGATGTAAGGTTCCCTCAAGACTTTTATGTAGGAATGGAAAAGCTTCAAGTTATAGCATTTGAGAAGTTGAAGTATCCATTAGTTCCCACATCTTTTCAGTTCTCCCCCAACCTTCGAACTCTTTGTCTCGAAGAATGCTTCTTGATATTTGATTTAACTTGTATTGGAAATCTTTTGAATCTGGAAGTGCTTAGCTTTGCTAACTCTGGCGTTACAATCCTACCTTCCACATTCAGAAATTTGAAGAAGCTAAGACTACTGGATGTAACAGGTTGTTGCAATCTTGTTATAGATGACGGTGTCTTGAAAAGCTTGGTGAAGCTTGAAGAGCTTTATATGATACCTTATGATGAAAAAGTATGCTGCTTCACATACAACAACAGTAGAGAATTTGCAGAACGTTCAGAGAACCTTAAAAGATTCAAGCTCTCAGTGGGATGTTCTTTTACAGAAGTTAGAGAACACGTGCAGACATATAAAGTTGACATGGACTCATATGAAAACAGCTTGAAGCTGGTCACCAACAGAGAAGAACTACTGAAATCTAAAATCAACGAGCTGTTTAAGATCACAGATGCACTATATCTACAAGTGAATGATATGAATACTCTTGAAGATGTTGTGGATCCCCCGCATCCTCAACATCCTCCTCAAAACTCTTCGTTTTACACTATAAGACTCCTTGTAGTTTCACAATGTGCAGAGTTGAAATACCTTTTCACACCGAGTGTTGCAACAAATTTGTCAAAGCTCGAGTATCTGGATATTTCTGGATGCCCAAATATAGAAGCACTCATACATACTGAGAATGAAGGATTAGATATAATCATGTTTTCCAACTTAAAGTATCTCAGGTTGGCTAAGCTGCCAAAGTTATTGCATTTCTGCAATAACGTTGATGTAGTTGAGCTGCCACATCTCATGGAGTTGCAACTTGAAGGCCTTCCAAAATTTACAAGCATTTATCCTGATAGTGCAACATCTTTTGAGTCTAGTAATATATCCCCCATGCAATCTTTCCTGAACGAAGAGGTAAGTATATGCTTTGCATTAATATACTGATATTAACAATCTTTTCAACTAAGCTGGAGAACAAATATTTTTTTACTTTGCAGGAAGCCACTCCTAAGCTGGAGAAGTTGTTTGTCAAGGATTGTGATTCCATTGAAGTCTTGTTCAACATGGATTTTGGTGAAATCGAGCATCTTAGCAGCGGTTTGAGAAGCATCAAAGTGGATGGATGCAATAGTCTCGTGAAGCTTTTTTCAAGCAATCCGTTTCCTTTCTTCAATAATTTACAAGAGCTTGAAGTTAGAAGGTGTCGTTCCATTCAAGTGTTATTTGAAATTGACTCGGGACGTGCTAGTAGATATGAAGAGCAGGTTTGTAGCAGCAGTTTGGGACGCATAATATATCGAATAATATATCAAAAATCATTTAGATTTCTTAAAAAAATTATATATATTTTTTTGGTTGCAGTTATAAGTGGTTGATATATGCAGATTAACAATCTTCAACTAAAAGTGTTTTAATAACAATCTTTTTTTACAGGATGCGACTCCTAAGCTGGAGAAGTTGTTTGTTTCTGACATGGAGAATTTGAAGGAGATATGGCCTCCTCAGTTTAGTAGTAGTAAACTGTGTCTATTGAGAGAGCTTATGGTCGAGGGTTGTGATTCCATTGAAGTCTTGTTCAACATGGATTTTGGTGAAATCGAGCATCGTAGCAGCGGTTTGAGAAGCATCAAAGTGGATGGATGCAATAGTCTCGTGAAGCTTTTTTCAAGCAATCCGTTTCCTTTCTTCAATAATTTACAAGAGCTTGAAGTTAGAAGGTGTCGTTCCATTCAAGTGTTATTTGAAATTGACTCGGGACGTGCTAGTAGATATGAAGAGCAGGTTTGTAGCAGCAGTTTGGCGCATAATATATCGAATAATATATCAAAAATCATTTAGATTTCTTAAAAAAATTATAATTTTTTTTTTTGGTTGCAGTTATAAGTGGTTGATATATGCAGATTAACAATCTTCAACTAAAAGTGTTTTAATAACAATCTTTTTTTACAGGATGCGACTCCTAAGCTGGAGAAGTTGTTTGTTTCTGACATGGAGAATTTGAAGGAGATATGGCTTCCTCAGTTTAGTAGTATTAAACTGTGTCTATTGAGAGAGCTTATGGTCGAGGGTTGTGATTCCATTGAAGTCTTGTTCAACATGGATTTTCATGAAGTTGAGCAACTTAGCAGCAGCTTGAGAAGCATTCAAGTGAAGAGATGTGATAGACTTGTGAAGCTTTTTTCATGCAATCCGTTTCCTTTCTTCAATAATTTACAAGAGCTCACAGTTAGAAGTTGTCGTTCCATTAAAGTGTTATTTGACATTGACTCGGGATGTACCAGTAATATTGGAGAGCAGGTTTGTACCAGCAGCTTGAGAAGCATTGTAGTGGAAGAATGTGATAGGCTCGTGAATCTTCTCCCAAGAAATCCAATGCCGTTATTCAATCATCTAGAAGAGCTTGAAGTTAGAAGGTGTGGTTCCATTCAAGTGCTATTTGACATTGACTCAGGACGTACCGGTGATATTGGAGAGCAGGTTTGTACCAGCAGCTTGAGAAGCATTGTAGTGGAAGAATGTGATAGGCTTGTGAATCTGTTCCCAATAAATCCAATGCCATTATTCAATCATCTAGAAGAGCTTAGAGTTACATGGTGTGCTTCTGTTGAAGTGATATTCGACATTGACATGGGATGTGTTGGTGAAATGGATAAAGTTAGCAGCAGCAGGTTGAGAAGCATTCGTTTGGACAAATTAGGGAAGCTTAGAGAGGTGTGGAGGATAAAAGATGCTGGAAATAACTTGATTCATGGATTTGAAACTGTTGAAAGAATACATGTTGAAAGTTGTGAGAGGTTTAAAAATTTAATCACACCTGCCACAACAAATTTGGATTTGAGAGCACTCAAAGAAGTTGAAATTGTGCGGTGCGGCAGAGAAAGAGAGAGAAAGAATGAATTGGTTGACAAAGAGAAAGAGGTACAACTTAATAAATGATTTCCATTTTTGTTTTCATCCTTTTGTGACCTCTACTTGAATGTTATTTATTCTTTTTAAAATAAATAAAAAATAATATTGGGTTTTTTATTATTTTTAAAATAAATAGAAAAATAAAACTGTATTAGAACTAAAATTGAGGACATTTTGATAGAACCATTAATATTGTTGCCAACTATTTCTAACCTTCTTCTATCTCATATCCAGATGTTTCTTCTTGAATAAATTATAATTAAAAAAAAAAAAATTGTTGCAGTTATATTCATATTTTCTCAATAGGAATTATTACTAAATATATCATTTGTGGTTGTGATATGCAGATTTCTAAAATTGCATTCCCGTTACCCTCTTTTAATCACCTTCATAAACTTCATTTGCTGAGCCATGAAGATGTGGAGGTGGTTTTTGAGATAACGAGTCCAATTAGTAGAGAATCACCTCACAATACCCAGCAACAACTGATCATACTCCCCAATCTTGAAGAATTAGATTTATCGTATTTGGAGAGGATGAGTCATGTGTGGAAGTGCAATTGGAATGAATTAATTCTTCAAAAACAACCGTCAGAGTCCTCATTCCATAACCTCTCAACCATTACAATGTACAAGTGCAACAGCATCAAGTACTTGTTTTCACCATTCATGGCGAAACTTCTTTCCATCCTTAAGAAAATTTTTATATGGGAATGTGATGGTATTGAAGAGGTTGTTTCAAACAGAGATGATGAAGATGCGTCTATAAATTCCCACACAACCACCACTTTCTTCCCTCATTTAGACAGTCTTAAACTGGACAAGCTCAAAAATTTCAAGTGTATTGGTGGTGCTGCCAATGGTATATCTAGTGACATTCATGACCAACATAAGGTATGTTTCCTATATATTCAGTGATTAAAATAAAGGTTGGTTAATTTTGTGAATTATATATTTAATTTTTTTTTAATTATTATTATTATTATTTTTTTCAGTTACCTCAAGCTTCTTGGTCCTTATGCCAATACGCTAGAAAGATAAGTATATTAGATTGTGATGCGTTGTCAAGTGTGATTCCATGGTATGCTGTAGGACAAATGCAAATTGATAAGAAGGTGATGCTCAAACTACCAAAACTAAATATCTTGAAAATTCAAGGGTGCAACCTTTTGGAACATATATTCACATTTTCCATTCTTGAAAGCCTCACGCAACTCGAAGAGTTAGTGGTAATGGATTGCAAGGAAATGAAAGTCATTGTTATGGAAGAAAATGGAGAGCAGACAACGACATCTGTTGTGGTAGGCTTTCCTCATTTGAAGTCCCTTAAACTAGTCAATCTACCAAACTTTGTGGGTTTCTTCTTGGGGAAGAATGAATTCACATGGCCAGCATTGGAAAAGGTCGTGATTGATGAATGCCCACAAATAACGGTGTTCACTTATGGTCAATCTACAGCTCCGGAAATTAAGTTCATAAATACAAGCTTAGGCAAACATAGTGTTGAATGCGGCCTTAACTTTCATGTGACGACCACATCGCATCAGGTATTACTTTTATTTTAAATAAAAAAGAAAAAACCTTCCCATGTCAGTTTCTTTTCTAGTATTAGAGTCAATTAACCTTATTGATAAGTGTAATCTTCATCAAAATTACAGCGTAGTTATTGGATCGAAAGTAATATGATTAGCAAATATCAACGGTTTGGTTATGTATGTGATCCCCAAAGCCCAACGGTTTTACAATCATGTAGAGCCTTTTGGCTTATTTTACTCGCATATGAAGTTTTTTTTATCATTGAACCAACTGATATGTACAATTATCCATGACATAAGCTTGTGTATGTGTGGTTTTATTTATTTATTTATTTATTTTAATTTATTTTTTACCTTGTAGGCCCGATTACCAAGTTCTGAGAGTTCAATCTTGTACCACCCTACTACTATGAAACGGTTGCCTTGGTCTCATCATAATTTGATCGAAGCGGATATGGATAATAACCCCCGTGGTGGACAGACTCTTTTTTTATCTGATGAAGTGTCACAACTGCAAAAGCTTGAAACTCTTCATTGTAAATGGTTGGGCGTTGAGGAGATATTTGATTCACAAACTGATGCTGAAATTCCAAACTTGAGACAAGTGGACTTGGAGTGGTTATCTAGTCTCAAGTATATATGGAAGAGTAAGCAGTGGACAATATTAAAGTTTCCAAACCTAACAAGACTGTCAATTCAATATTGCAATAGTTTAGAATATGTATTTACATGTCCCATGTTTGGTAGTCTATTGCAACTCCAGGAACTACATATAAATTGGTGCAACAGTATGAAGGTAATTGTGAAGGGAGAAGAAGAAGAAGAATGTGATGCCATAGTGAATGCTACTGTGGTGTTTCCTTGTCTAAAGTCCTTAAAACTTGAACATCTTGAAAGTCTCAAGGGATTTTGCTTAGGAAAGGAAGCTTTTAAATTTCCATCATTGGATACCTTGGAAATTAAGTATTGTCGAAAAATGAGGGTTTTCACCAAGGGAGATTTGTCCGCTCCAATGCTACACGCAATTAGTAAAGGGGGTAGGAAGTATAATATCCAAAACAGGCTACTCAACTCTTTCTTTTAACCACCTGAGGGACTAAAACTGTAAAAGTTCTTGTTCTTACGCTTCACAACTCCTTCACTTTTGAAACGCTCAGAAAAACTCAATCCAACGAATCTCATCTCGATTCGCGTGCAGAATCAGGATCTCAGGCCAACCGCCACGGCTACGGGCACCTGTTTTCACTCAAACACGTGATCTGTTTTCAGGCAAGCTGTTAAGTTTTTGTTTATATTTGCATAATGAACTCAATTTATATAGGATTAAAGGTAATTAGGAAATTTGAATTTGAAGTTATTAATTAAAGGTGTATGTTTTAGTCTAATTGATTCATGTGTTTGTCTATTTATTATTGTAAGTTTAAACTGTATTAGATTTATTGATGTTAGCTAAACGTTTTTATATAGTTTAATTTGGATATTGCAATGTGGTAAGTGCGATGTTTTTAGTTTATTGGAGCACTTCTGGTGTTGTTCATAAGCTAGAACCTGTGTTTTTATTGGCTACATAACTACATATGTGTTTGAAGGTAGTAATTGTAAAATCTTGTTTTGATCATTGAATATCACAATTTGGTAAAGGGTGGAAAAGTGTCCCTTTATTCTTTTAGGGATAATTTCTTGCTTTTAGAGTGGGAATGGAATGACCTTTCGTTACAGGATATAGGCTTCAAACTTCATTTATGGTAATCAAACCTTTTCCTAGTACCAGATACAAGATAAACGAAACAGGGGAGGAGGGACTTAATGAATTAAGTCGACTAAATGCAAAGAAAACGTGTAGTTTGCACCTGCTTTAGTGTCCTACTAGTTATAATGCCCGCGCACGCGCGGGTTTTTAAATTTTTTTTGAATCATATATTTTTATTTATTAAAAAACAAATAATTTAATCTTTGTTTTGTTTGATTTATGATGTTTAATTATAGTTTTTTATTATTAAAAATAATTATTTAAAAATTTTAATCCTATTATTAATTGCATCTTATCTATATTTTTTGTATTTATCTTCTACTTGTGTTATGGATAAATATAAAATGTTACCTAATAAGAAAATAATCTTTTTTTTTAAATAAAATTATTACTAAATAAGGTATGAATGCATTTTTTTGAAATGGAAAATTCCCAATAAAGGTTTTGTTTTATTATATAAAAGATATTATGGAGTGTTCTGTGCCAACCTCATCTACTGACTTGATTATACTCCGTAGTAAACTAGTGAATCAAGGTGTAATTAACAAGAGATCAACATCAAAAGGAACAGTCAACTTCCTTATCTTAGAAATATTCCAGTT
Organism: Artemisia argyi; assembly: GCA_030686995.1. Taxonomy (NCBI): domain Eukaryota; kingdom Viridiplantae; phylum Streptophyta; class Magnoliopsida; order Asterales; family Asteraceae; genus Artemisia; species Artemisia argyi. The sequence continues at coordinate 23,360,568 of CM060687.1, read as the reverse complement.
ATATTATTAGACTTGAAATCTTAGAGACGTATTTAAAGGTATAAATTTATGACTATGTCACATTAATTGATGATAGAGATCAAATTGTAATTTTACTTGAATTATAATTATGTGGGAAATATGACTTTGAACTATACAGTAATTTCCCTGAAAATTTTTGTATCGTCATGTTCCTGACGGGTACTTTTTTGAGTTTTTTCGTCTCTCATATTTACAAAATGTGTGCTTTTGCAGGAACTTCTATAGAGCTTGCAACTGGTGGTCTTCATAATGCTATGCCTAAATTCTTGGGAAGTATGTGCATAAAAATTTGTTTTAGACAAGCAGATTCTGTACATTCTGTTGTTCCAAAGGAGTTTGAGAGAGGTATGAACATGCCCAAACAGCAGTTATCATCCACATTTGTCACAGTAACCAATTTAAACGTAACAAGAAAATGGGGGCATCTGCTGAACAAGTGGGAAGAGTTGCTAAAAGTATGAGATATGTGCGGTGTTATCATTTTGTGTTGGTGCACAATAGTTATTGTTCTTATGCTTCACAACTCCTTCATTTTTGAAACGCTGATTCAGAACCAACTCAGGCCAACCGCCACGGCTACAGGCACCGGAATGTTCTCTCAAACACGTGATCTGTTTTCAGGCATGTTGTTTGGTTTATGTTTGTATTTGCGTAGTGAACTCAATTTATATAGGATTAAAGGTAATTAGGAATTTTGAATTTGAAGTTATTAATTTAGGGTTTTGTTATAGCCTGCTTGAGTTGTGTGTGTGTATTAGATTAATTGGTGTTACCTGAATGTTTTTATATAGTTTAATTTGGATATTGCAATGTGGGTTAATCCGTGTTACTGATTCATATATTTTGAATTCTATTAGATTCATGTTCTAATAAAATGATGCGTAATGTGTCTTGGTGTTGTTCATAAGCTATAACCTGTGTTTTTATTGGCTACTGATTTACATATGTGTTTGAAAGTAGTAACTGTAAAATCTTGTTTTGATCATTGAATATCACAATTTGGTAAAGGGTGGAAAAGTGTGCCTTTACTCTTTTAGGAATAATTTCTTGCTTTTAGAGTTGGAATGGAATGACCTTTCGTTACAAGTTATAGGCTTCAAACTTCACTTATGGTAATCAAACCTTTTACTAGTAGCAGATACAAGATAAATGAAATAGGGGACGAGGGGATAACGAATTAAGTCGACTATGATGCAGGAGCATCCCATGCCTCGAATCATTTGGTTGCATACTTGCATATCTCGAGTTTTAATCAAGTTATTTTGTTTCCTTATATGTTTATTTAATATGTTTTTAATAATAGAATGGATAGGAATTATATTCCTACTCAATTCTCGTTCCTAGAAGATACGGATTTTGTGGGTCGGGTTTTATTTTGTTGGCTATAAAGTAAGGCTTTGACAGTGCAAGTTTTCAGTTTTTGTGATAATAAATCAAGAACCCTTTGGGTGACTTTTCTTATTGGTGTTTTGTTTCTCTTGTTCTTTGGCCATTGACTATAGATCCGCATCAGACTAACTGCAAAGAAAACGTGTAGTTAGCACCTGCTTTAGCGTCCTATATTAGGGAATGTTGTGTGCCAACCTCAACTACTAGTGAATCAAGGTGTGATTAAGAAGAGATCAACATCAAAATGCTTGATGACACTAAAATCATCAACATTTCTGGTATCTTTTGGCACATGAAAAAGTGGGTACTCCAAACTTTGTATTGAACACAAAATCAAGTAAAAAGATACCATTTGAAATATCCATGTGAGTATGTGACTAAGAATGAGGCGACATTGGTATAACAAGATGGCTAGAGCCCTCTTATTTATAGAGAATATATGGAGACAGAGGAACAACTTTCTCCTAACAATGTAGAGCTTAATCAATCACTAGGTACGAGCGAACATGTATTTATCCAAAATGGATAGATGTGTCACCCACATGAGTCCTACTAAAAAAACTCATGAAACCCAAAGTTCGAGCCCGGTTCACTAATCCAAACTATTGGCGTTTTACATGGGGCTACTTATCAGTCACACAAAGATTGCCTACTGATTTTATTAAACGCTTGAACTAAACTACCTGCAGCGAATAATACTTAATTAATTTCATGGCATGTAATTCAAGAAACACAAAACGAGTTGCATTATTGGCGTAGAAGATCGCAGTCTCAAAATTGTGTCGTCAATTAATAACATAGTTTAAACTTTTTCATTAAGAATCCAAGTAGATTCAAATACGAAACGCTCTATTATGACCAGATGAATAATGATATACATTAGAGTACTAGAAATGCACAAGTTGGCATGTAAGCATCTACAATATTATGCGTTTGATAAAATTATTATATTTATATCCCACATAGGTGAAACTTCCCACCTGATGGTTATGATCAAACGTAATCCCATCTCTGTTTCTATAGGATCATATCCACAATAGGTGGCAATTTCAAGCAATTAACTTATAAGCGGGTCTTGGTTTTTTGGGGTCCAATGTCTCAAATCAAGTTTAGCTAAAAGAGGAACACATCAAGTGGGTCGAATGGGTCAAACAGGTTGAAAGTCACGTCAAGTTTTAGTAGGTTCCCAGTCGGACCTAACCACCTGTTTGAACCTGTTACATTTTGACACTCTTATGGACCTTAATCCGATTTGACACTCTTACGAAGCAAATTGATTTTGATCCGTTTCAACCTGACCATTTTGACTCACCATCTCAAATCTCCCTGCACCTTTTATATCATCGCATGCTTGCAATAAAACAAAACGAATTTTATGATTTCTGTTATTGTAGATATGCTGAAATGCCCAAGGAAGAAAAGAACAAGATTTCTCATCGCAGAAGAGCTCTTGCACCGGTAGAATCCCACTTTGCTGAGGCTGGTTATGTATTCGAAACCTAAGATAGAAATTTATATCTATTGGTGCAAAACGCTTTAGATTCATATTGTACTTCTAAACAAGATATTATAGCTGGGAGTTTTTGGTTGTGATTTTCTCACTTCACATTGCTTTTTTCCCAAGGAGGCATCCACTTTGTATTTTGGGTTGAAAAACTGATTGTTGCAAATACAGGATGGTGCAAAAGCCACCTTTATGTGACTGAATGTTTGACCGCATTAACAATGTGTCAATTAGTGAGTTTTTTTTGGTAAGGCTCGTAAGGGTGACACTGCTATCCATGTTGGATAATTCTGGTGACTCGCCTTCGTTAGTACAAAGTTGTGACTTTGTCTCTTGATACCTTCACTAGGAGTATAGGCAACAAATAAGGCTCAAATCACCAATACATCATGTAACCGAAAACATGACATCATTTTAAACACAAGTTACCCTCTTACAATGTACTATATAACAAAAGAAGAATTCATTTCTTTAACCTATGTGGGATATAAGGTTGGATTGGTTTTTATCTAATAATAATTATCTGCACTAGTTCTTATGTTCATTATAGAGTTTGTAGTTTGGAGCTACTCTGAAAGTCAATGCCAAAGTTTTGATACATTTATCAAGTGACAACGCAATTTTATTTGGAGATCTTCTATGGGGTACAAATTTTATCACGGATTTCAAATGGGTGTAGTATCATATTTTTCGTTCTTTTTTTGATTGAAAATTTGGCGATAATGCAACTCGTTTTGTGTTTCATGAATTTCATGGCATGAAGTTAATTAGAGATTCAACGCAGCAAATAGTTTAGTTTAAGCGTTTTACATGTTAAATATACAGTTCTTTTCATATCATACAATTAGGAAATTTTTGTGTGAGTAATTAAGTTCCCTTTGTGAGACATCAATAGTTTGGATAAGTGAACTGTACTCGACATGTGTGAAGTTCGGTGATTTGTTTAGTAGGATATGTGTGGGATGAACGCACGTACACTGACACAGCTATCCGTTTTAGATACCGTTTTAGAAATGAACATTTGGTAGGACAAAGTTGTCACTTTTTATTCGATAGAAATGAAGGCAAGCAAGAGGGACTCGAATCACCTGTTTTGTAATATAGTCACCTCAATTGATAGTTCATTTGTCGTAACATGTCACTGCAAAGGGCGTTTGATATTGTACGGTAGGGGCATAGGGAATTTCGTCTGGAGTGGTGAAATATGCATGAACACAACAGCGAAGTGTTTTTCTTTTGGGACATGAATGTGCATGAATCACCAGGTTAGTGTTGATTTTTGATTTTTTAAATTCTTAAAAAAAAAACCTCCTGAAAAATCAAAATTGATAATGTTGATGTAATTGTGTTTTTGTTTTATTATGTAGATAGAGTAAAGGTTAGTAAATATTTCTCCAAAAGGTTTAAATCATGTGGTACACCTTTTTTGAATGCCGATTGACCCTTTACTTGAAGCATCAACAAAAAGTTTGTAAATAAAAGGTTTGGAGTGCCCATTTCATAAGTGATAGGATTTTAAAAGCTAAGAATGTATATTAAATTTTCACAGTACACAAAACAATCAAGTTTTTGATGTTTGAACTAATCTGTAATCTTCATTAACCATGTACTTGAAGACATAACACTATTCTCAACAAGTATGATACTCATTCACTATACTATATAAACAAGCAAGATCTCACTTCTTTAACCAAATACATTCTTAGAAGTTTGTAAGGTAGTTGAAAATAACTTGAAATGACTTTATCAAATACATGATAACGTACATACCTACATATTGACTCATGCTACATGTTATCTGTGGAGAAAATTTAGAAGTTTGTCGCTCCGCAGTCGGTTAATAAACAACTCAAATGTTATCTAAGAAAATAAAAGCTTGATTATGCAATATATACTAATATAATGAAATTCAACAAAATGTTACTGTCTATGAAAATGTAATTAAGTATTGGGTTTTGTTAACTCGTGGCCACTGGGCAATTGTTTAGCTAAATATATAAGGAATGTTGGAGTTGATTAATATTAAAATGATTATTAATTACGGTAATTTAGAGACCAATAAATGTTCACTAAATACTTTTTTTGATTTACAAAGAAATTTTGTCTTCATTAACTACGCTCAATCATGTTAGTCATTAGCAAAATGAAACACAAACATATCGGATATGTTATGGGCCTGCAGTTATTGTATGGGCCAAGATTTATATCCTGTTATGAAGGATATTTTTATTTCATTATATTTTATTTTATTTTATTTTTTATTTTTTTTGAAATTATAGATAAATCACAAAACGTACAAAGCCTTAAACACACTACATGGATGATCCTCATGAGTGTTAAGAGACCTTAATTAGGATTAGTTTGAACGGTACTCTCTCGATATCTTAACTAGAAATGTAAACGACAAAGAGGGCTCAAATCACCACCAATGTTGTACCTTTTGCATGATTGAACTCTAGAATGCTGAGCTTAACTCGATATATACCTTACATGGAGGGGCATGCCTTAGTTCATTTATGTAGCATGTTATCGCAGAATCAACATGGCATTGTACGGTAGGGGTTATGTAAGTTCAAGTGGATTGGTGTAACATCTAGAGATCAAAAAGAACAACAACGACTATTGGATGAACATTACTATATATTTTAGTTGCATCAACATGTATGGACAATCTTTGAAACAAAAAGGCTTAGAGTACCATTTTTTCAAGTGACAATAGATAATATTAAATTTCTCTTTTAGTGATACACATATTGAAAAAAAAAGTGAAGGATAATACCGAGGTTCCAATACACATTATTTGTAATCGAAAACATGGCACTATTTCATTACACGTATGATCTACATACACTTTAGTATATATCCAAGCAAAATTTCACTTATTTCACCAATGTGGGACTATGGATATAAGGTTGAATCGACTTTAATCGAATAATACTAACAGTCCATGCTAGTTAAGTTATAGGTTCATTATAGAGCGTTTGTATTAGATGATAAATAAGGCCCAAGCCCGGCATGTGGGGTTGGGTCTATTAGAGTTTTATTATGTATTACCTCTATATATATCGTATCAATAAAATGTATTGCCTACTAGGGGTGGCAATTTCTGACCCGAAACGAAACCCGACCTGAAACCGACACGAAAATTAACAGGTTCGGGTTGAGCTAAATAGATTGTGGGTCAGGTTTGGGTCGACATATCTAACCCGTTTATTAAACAGGTCAGGTTCGGGTTGGGAATAAAATAAACGGGTCGACCCGCCAACCCGTTTAAGTCTTTTTTCTTAATTAAAAATTATTTATACTCCCTCCGTCCCAAAATAACTGTCCTCATTTGACTTTTCAAAGTCGTAATTTCTCAACTTTGATCATTAATATTTTTTGATGTGTTATACAATAATTGATGAAAATTATATGAATGGATTGGTTTTTAAATGTTTTTTTCATTGGTACAATTTTCATCAAATATTATATAATACATACAAAAATATTAAAGATCAAAGTTGAGACATTAAGACTTTCAAAAGTCAAATGAGGACAATAATTTTGGGACGGAGGGAGTATTTAATTATACGGGTTAAATGGGCTAAACAGGTCGACCCACTAACCCGTTTAACCCATTTAACTGGTGTAATGTGCTAACTTTTATATATAAAACGGATTAAATGGGTCAACTCGAAACCCGTTTAACATATTCAACCCATGTAACCTATTTAACCTGTCAACCTAAGTATATATACGGGTTAAATGGGTCAGGTTCGGGTTACGTGTAAACAGGTTAGGGTTGACATAGCTGACCCGATGATTTAAATGGGTCAGGTTCACGTTGGGGTTTTCTGACCCGCCAACCTGACAACCCGAACCCGCCAACCCGAACCCGACCCGAATTGCCACCCTATTGCTTACAGGGTTTTCAATGTAAACATACGGTCTTACATGGTATCAGAGGGTAACGATCCTCTAAATCCCTAAAAATTATTCTTGTCAGGTCGACTATTGATTCCTCTTAAACAGCTCGACAATACTTGTTTGTTCTTGTTAGAGACAATCGTTGGTTCCTTGTAGAATCAGTTGTCTAAGTTGGATACTATACGTTTGAATCTCCAAAGTCAGATTGTTTGAATCTCCAAAGTCAGTTTGCTGGTTGGTTCTGTTTGATATTCCAAATTCAGATTGTTTGCAACCCTAAGTCCCCTCGTTTGAAACCCTAACTCGACACTATGACTGGCTCTACTACCCCTCCTCCTCCCCCTCCTACTCTCATTTTGTCTGACAAACTTATGGCCCTTAACAATCTGTCTACTCGCGTACCAGTTGTGCTCGATGTAGATGAGATGAACTATGCATCCTGGACCTACTTTTTCCAAAACTTGGTTCGTGGCTATCACCTGTTGGATCATATAACCAGTCCTCCTACTAATGCAGCTGAATCAAGCTCCAACCCTCCTCCCACTGATGAATGGATTGCTCTTGACACCATCATACTGTCGTGGATTTTCTCCACGTCATCTAAAACCCTACAACAATGTCTGGTGGTCGAAAACCCTAAAACGGCGAAGGAAGCATGGGATATTCTTTCGTTGATCTTCAATGATAACAAACGTTCTCGTTCGATAGCATTGAAGGCGGAGTTAAGGTCCATGAATCTCGGTGATCTTTCCATTGATGCTTACTTCCGCAAAATTGAAAACATCGATGTTGTGCTTTCTAGTCTTGGTTCTCCAATAAGTGATGATGATGTGGTTAACATTGCACTCGACGGGTTACCGGACAAATATCAACATGTGTCCGACATAATTATTTACCGTGAACCTTTTCCCGATCTTAAAACAGTTCGGTCCATGCTAACGACAACCGAGATGCGTTTGAAATCACATGCAACTCAACCCTCTATTGATGCTACTCCGTCCTCTCCTATGATTTTATTGGCCAATGCTAGTGACAACTCTCAACGGTCCAATACTATACTGGATAAGATATACAAACCATGCAACAACTTTTCTAGCGGTTGGTGTCGGTTTGGGGTGAAGTGCAAGTTCCTTCATGATGGGGTATATGGTAATCCTAATACACGACCTTCTACTGCCTCTAATACCACTTGCAACACTTTATCACAACCTGACCTATTGACCCTACAAAATCTCTTGGCCAAACTTGGGTGTAGTAGGAATACCAATGTTGCTAATTCTATAGTCAACTTAGGTTCTGTTTCACAATCGCAACAACAACCTGTTGCACTTCACACGTATACGGGCCAAACTCCACCAGGTTTCTCTAATCCTGGCGTGGTTTTAAACACGGGTCAACCCACTATAGCGACTGGTTTTTGGTGATTAGGGTTTTTAGGGATTTAGAGGATCGTTACCCTCTGATACCATGTAAGACCATATGTTTACATTGAAAACCTCATAGGCAATACATTTTATTGATACGATATATATAGAGGCAATACATAATGAAACTCTAATAGACCCAACCCCACATGCCGTGCTTGAGCGTTATTTATCATCTAATACTCCCTCGTGTGAACTGGTCATCTGACCAACTGAACCCCCTGGACCAAACTGACCTGCCATTAAACCGGTCAGGCCTGTGAACCCCCTTGACATGAAAACACTTTTTGCCCAGATTCTAAAATTTTCTTACATACAATTCATACATTAGCAATGAATTATAACAATAGTCTAAATCTTCAATTAATATTATTAGAAAGTTCTATGCATTAAAAACAGACTTTGGCCATCTTTAAACTGAGTGACCCGTTTGACCCATTTCCATTTAGAGAATACTGATTTGACCCATTGTACATGTTTGAGATATTGTCATCCCAAAACCTATTCCTAGTAAATTGGTCAACATTGCCACCTATAACAAGATGATCATATACAAATAGATGAACGGGCAGGATTACGTTTGATCATAACCATCAGGTTGGAAGACAGGGTCCCATCGAAAGTCATCTGGTCAGCTTGTAGAAACAATTTCCCCCTGAATGCGTAAGTATTTTGCTAAATTATTTGTAATACCATTTGATGTGTGATTAGCAATATGTCACATGTGTAAAAGACAAAGTGGATAAGTTAACGCATACCACCATACCCAGGGGTGAAGCTAGTAGGGTGACTAGTGAGTGCTAGGACACCTCTAATTAACTCAGTTTATTCATTAATTATTCGGTACAATAACTAGTTTCTTAATAATTTTGCATTTAGCCCCTTTAATCATATAAATATGCTGATTAAAGTTCAAAAACAAACAACTTGAACAATCAATTACAACAATAAAATGAATTTACTTGTCAAAATATGTTTTTCTAAATTTAATTTATTATTTTATTAATTATTGTGTTAGGTTGAATCATGGTTTGAAAAAGACCATAGATACATCATTTAGTGATATTTTCCACTATAGCTTTTACGTCAAGTTCGGCCCCCTTTTACTTAAAATCTTGACTCCGCCTCTGGTCATACCGGTAGTGACGAAGCCAGGATCATGGATTAAACATGTGGGTGGGCCTAAAATCAAATTAGCATTTAACTAGGAGAGCGTCGTTACTATATTCGAGTTCTAATTTTTTATTTCGAACACATGGCTCCTACACAAGATGACATGCACACTAACTCAATATTGAAAACAAGTGAGAAAAAATAATATAGTAAGTTAATAACCAGAAAATTGATATTATTCGTCCATCTTCAAACAAATTACTGTACGTGCAAGTAAAAATTTTAAGTCAACAAACCCAAAATGAATGATAAAAGGTGATAATCTTAAAACTGGACTAAAGATGAAACAATATACACATTTATATATGAAAGACAAGATATGAATATTGAAAATATTTTATATAATAAGCATTTAAAATTCTAATTAATGAAAGGTTGTAAGTATAAGTGTATAACAGTGTGATACACATGAAAGACAAACTAATCTATAGTAATATGGGTCGATGGCATCATTTGTAGAATGCTTTACAAATTCATTTAAATAGTAAATGATACGCCTGGGCTCGAGCCCATGACCTATTTAGGTCTTAGGGTTTTACTCTTATAAATACACTTGTAATCCTTTGTTAAACTGACATTACAAATAGAACTGTTGAGGGCACGACCTACAACTTTAGGATAAGCCTTTTCCTTAGCCCATATAGTCGAGGCTCGTTTTGAGGCAACTGAAAAGAAGGAGAAAAAGCATATAATTGATGAATATATTGGTATTGATGTGGTTAATAACGCGATAGATGATGTTTTCGATATTGGTGTTTTCATTGAGAGCTCTCGTTGAGAGGGTTTTTGATTAAGGTTCCAATTAAAAAAAAAAAGAAAAATACTGTTCATCGCCACTGTTCATCGAAGGTATTGTTCACCAGAGCACTGTTCATCGAGGGTACTGTTCATCGTACTGTTCATTTGGTACTGTTCATCGTGGTACTATTCATCAAGAAAAAATCTTTTTTGACTTATTAATCGCTTGAGTATTATTCATGGCATCCGGCGGCAGCGATCGGAACGTGGAATACGCACTCTCTAAGCTCTTGCAAATGGGTACGGTGGCTGAATATGAGAGTGAGTTTGTGGTACTTGCAAATCAAGTAACAAGGATCTCTGAATCTTTACTTATATCGTTTTATATCTCCGGACTTAAACTTGATCTACAATGTTTACTCTTACTGTCAAATCCCAAAACTTTAGAAGAAGCTTTTTCATTGACCCGTGCGGCGGAAACACGCTTCGCAAACCTAGATATTTGGGAATTTTTGAGGTCCAATCCTTTAACTTTGGGAGAAGACTTCTTCAAAGCTCGTATCACCGAAGTTCGTTTTGAGACAGTTGCAAGGGAAGAGAAAGAGCATATCGTTGAAAAGAAAATAGATGTCATTCTACCATTAGAGGGTGAATTTGCTTCACCTAAGGCGGTTGAAGAGTCATTTAATGTTGATGAGTATATTGGAGTTGAAAAGGTTGTGGGTGGTGGCGAAGTGCTTAAGGTTGTCGAGGATGAGTTGAGTAGAGTGATATCGACACTTAAGGATGGAGGTGGTGAATTTGATAATCGTTTGGATGAAATAAATTTGAATATAAGCGAGGAATTAGTGGACTCTCAATCTGCATATTTTTCGTATCACCTTGAGGGCAAGGTGATTTTTGAAGGAGTGGAGAGTGTTATGGCATGTGTAGCGGAAGACGGAAGAATGATGTTGTGTTATGTCCAAGGCAAAGGAATACGAAAGAAGGAAAAGGTGAAGGCTGCAATTCAAAGAAGATTATGGGATCCCGGATTACGCCAATGTTGCAGGAGGACGGACTGCACAAACGACTTAAAGAAGTCCAAACGTACGGCCTAAAGATTATGTCATATAATCTATCTTTATTTACATGTCTTTGTTTAGGATTATTTTCATGTTTCTTTAGGAAAGTCAAATAAGAATGTTTTAAGACTACACCTTGAGGGCAAGGTGGTTTTGAAGGAGTGAGGAATGATACGCCTGGGCTCGAGCCCATGGCCTATTTAGGTCTTAGGGTTTTACTCTTATAAATACACTTGTAATCCTTTGTTATAATCAATCAAGTTTTTAGTCAATAATATTCTAGTTTTCCAATCTTTTTCTTAAGGAGCCCGCACCCGCTTGAAGTGGTGCCTTATCCCGATACAACCCCTAACCGGGTCGTATCAGTAAAGTAAAATATTTATGAAGGTTGATTACCAAACAAGTTTGTTCAAGTTGATAAGCAATTTATTTTTAGCTGATGTACACAATATAAGGTTTCAGCTTTTGATGTATTTAAGCTTCCCCTCATGGACATTTTTGTTGGTTTGTTCATGGTAACTACGTTTGTTTAGTTTTTTCATGGTCAACTTTGTTTTTGATTTTTGAAAGTCGCCATCTTTTATTTTTGCTTTTCGATTTCCAGATCAACTATTACTCTTTTATTTTAGTTTTTAAAAGTTGCCATCTTTTATTTTAGTTCTCAGAAAGTTGTTCTACCGCTCGTGTATTACACGGGTTATTAGCTAGTATCTCATATTACAAGAAAGTGATTGGGGCATGCAATTTGTAGTGTCCTAAAACAGAATTTTGCCCGAATTGGTGCGACTGTTTTGAGGATAGAACAATCAATTCAAGAATATACACTTGAATCTGACGAATTTGAATTGGTCTTCATGAGGGATTTTGCAGCCATATATATAGCACATAAAAGGGTATCAACAACTCTTCAAAATACCGTTATATGGTATAATTGTCAAAATTAAATGTTGCCTCAGTTTGTTAGTCAACACCATGAGTTTACTTTTGTAAATGAATTGTAATTGTTATTCATCACGATAGATTACAATTGTATGACATGGTTACACATTGTATCCTCCTATTATACTAATATTACATATCTGACTAATATGCCCTGGCAAGCTAAGGCCGGGAAACGACGTGCAACTTGAACCATATACTCACAAATTGTTGTGAGGACAGAGGCTTGGTAAAAACATCAGCGATTTGATCCTTAGTAGAAATGAGCTCAACCGAGAGTTTCTTCTTCGCTACCTTTTCTCTGACAAAGTGAAAATCTACCTCTATATGCTTTGTGCGAGCATGAAACACAGGATTGGCTGTCAAGTACGTAGCTCCTAGGTTATCACACCATAAAACAAGAACTGTAGCCATAGGAACTCAAAAATTAGGGTTTGATTGGCAACAAAGTTGTGGCTGCTGCTAGGGTTAACGGCCGCAGATGGCTCTGACCCCAAGTTATCTTTTGTAAATGGAATTGTAATTGTTATTCATCACGATAGATTACAATTGTATATATAGAAGAAATAGTTACACATTGTATCATCCTATTATACTAATATTATATATGTGGCTAATACAATGAAAAACCTGATTTAAGTTACTAAAAAATAATTCCATGTTTTTCAATTTGAGTCCAAGAGCCCCCTAAGGCTCATCTTTTGACCATTTAATTGTATCTACTAGTAAGCTTAATTAATCCTAATTAAGCCTAAAACCACCCACTAAGCCCACTTTAGACTTCAATTACTATTTGTTAGTCATTGGTAGGGGTGTCCAAAAAGTTGACCCGACCCGATTAAGCCTATTTGGGTCAGGTTACTCGGGCTAACCCGAGTGACCCGTATACTAAGTAGGGTCGGGTATCAGGTTGAAAATGTTTGGCTAACTCGGGTTCGGGTCGACCAGATTAATCCAAATAAAGGCTTTTTATTTTTTTAATATATGTTTTATATATTATCTATTTAAAATAGTACAAATATGCAATTTTATTACCAACTTACTCATATTCGGGTTGACCGGAACCCGATGGCCCCGACCTGAATTGACCTGAACCCGACTAACCCAAGTTCAAATAGGGTCGGGTTTGGGTATGTTATTTTTTGTCTTGACCCGACTTTGACCAGAACCCGACCAACTCGACCCGATTAATACCCTTTAAGAGGATCTCTAAATCTGATCACACACTGTGAAAGGTGTTTAGACCTTTATAAAGTGTATATATATGATACTTTGAGTGAATATGATTAAGTATGCGGAATCTACTTAACCACACTTAGAAGGTTTATTTGAAATGGAACAGTGATGCTTTTATGTAACAAAGAACAATGAAAGTATTTTTTCAAACGGATTCAATATTATTCAAAATAATACAAGTGATCTTCACTATCACTAGGGTTACAAAAAAACCTTGAATCTTATGTTTTGTTCTATAAGTCTAAGTGTATGAATTGCAAGTCTGTCTATATCTAATTCATATCTAAGATCTTCCTTTTATAGTCCAAGGAAAGATCTTTTACAATCTATAAGACTTATCTAACCACTAGCTCTAGCTTATGACTTATCTTCATTTTAGCTAGATGATGACTTATCTTGTCAGTCATTAAGATACAACATGTATCTAAGATTACAACTTGTTTAGAGTGTTCAATTTGATGACTACAAGGAAGATATTATCTAGTGACTTTTATGCACATAATATCTTTGTACATGTATCAGTAGAATACGTAGTACTTATCTACACAGCAGCAGGATGAGTCATAGTAGCAGTAGAATCGATCAGCAGTAACATCTATTAGCAGGAACATCTATCAGTAGGAACACACTTGTGTTTATCAGCAGGAACAAGCTTTGAGCTTTATCAGCAGGAACATACTTGATGTATTTCCTTGAGCCTTTATGCTGATTCTTCTTATTATTTAATTCCCAACAATCCTCCCCTAAACATGTGAATTAAATTCAAACATGTTTCTCTGAATTAAATGAGGACTTTGTGAAGATCTTTCAAACACTTCATTGTCAGACTGTTGATCTGAACTTTCTTCTCTTTTGAGTGATTGAATGTTTTTCTCTGTAACTCATCTGCTTTCTGTTCTTTGCTCCAATCTTGGACTAAAAAATGGTGCAATTTTCATGAATGAAGAATTATAAGAGGCAATGATGCTGTGTATCTTGGATGCTTGCTCCAAGAAGTAGAAATCATCTTTTAGCATGTCTTTGGAAGTGATGAACAAACGTAGTGAACTGAATTTGAAACCTTTCACCTTTTGATCTAGATAGAACTTTCTCCTATCAGCTCTGTTCTTCTTCTTTATCAGTAGAAACCATGTCATCATCTTGTATACTCTTATCTTTCCTTCTTTTTATTTGGTTAATCTTCCTTCTGTAGGATTTGATAACCTCCCTTGAGATATCTTTTTCTTTTGAGCAATTTCCTCCCCTGTTTGGAAGAACTATCACAATCATATCATATCACCATCATCTGATCTAGCAATTTCCATGTTTTCAGACAATTTGTACATGAAGCCATCAATTCCTCAAGAGTTTAAATGCTGCCCTCATCACTTCTAGGTGTGTAACCTCTTATGAGAGGTAAATCATGGGGCTTTTGACTCATAATCCATCATTTGATGATTTGTTGAGCCTCTTTGAAAATCCTTTTTAAGAAACTTTTGACTTTAGCAGTATGAATATGATTTTATGATTAAAAATCATACTGCTTCTAACCATTTTGAAGGGATTTAAGTGTGGTAACAGACACTTAATCAAAATTTCGGTTTAAAGCAACCTCTGGTTGTGTAAGAACCAATGTTTTTAGTTATATATAACTGCCTGTGTACAGATAAACCTATTCAAAAGGCTTTCTTTACAGGGTTTCCAGCTCGTGGCATTTGTTACCTCTAACACAAGTGTTAGATTCACTTTTGCTCGCTGTTCTTTCTATCAGATATCCTTAGATTAGTCATATTATACTTGAGAGTATAAAATGATAGAAAGTGAGTTGTATCAGTTATTTACTGATCAACTAAATCATCAATTCAATGTGAAACAACATAATAAGGTTTCAAAAAAGAAGTTTTAAGGAGTTTTGAAGTCCCAACCTCTTTCTATCATGAACCTATTATATCAGCAGCAATGATCAGCATTCAGCAGCAATGATCAGTAATCTATTGCTCACAGATTTCACTTGAAATAGCCTTTGAGCTCAAATATTCATACCTGAAATTGTTAGTCTAAAACCAAATGAACAAAGTACAAAGTACTTGTCTCAGATTAGAATTATGCATAGAACTAACTGTATGAATAACTTTAAATTGGTAATAGTAGTTTTAGATGACAAAGTTAGAAGCATTATCAAAAAGTTATGTACAAAAACACATTATATTGAAAAATTTAAAGATTAAGCATTCCAATACTTGCTACTAAGTACTGAAATCCTCCAACATCAAAAGCTTTTGTAAGAAGATCTGCAAAGTTTTGTTCTGAAGCAATTTTCATTACTTGAATTAACCTCTTTTCATTGCAATCTCTAATAAAATGATGTCTAATTTCAATGTGTTTTGTTTTAGAATGTTGCACTGAATTTTTAATAATGCAAATTGTACTACTATTATCAATATGAATAATGGTGTGTAAGAAATTGTACCCATAGTCAAGAAGTTGGTTTTGAAGCCATAGAACTTGACCACAACAATTTGCAGCAGCTACATATTCAGCTTTAGTTGTTGAAGTATCCACCATTGTCTGCTTCTTACACTGCCATGAAATAAGTCTACGCCCAAGGAATTGACATCCTCCAGTTGTTGACTTTCTGTCTAAGCTAGCACTAGCATAATCACTATCTGAATATGCTACCAAGTCAAAAGGTGATTCCCTAGAATACCATAGACCCAACCTAGGTTGACCCTTGAGATATCTAAAAATCCTCTTGACTGCTGTTAAATGAGAAACCTTAGGAGTTACTTGATATCTTGTACAAGCACAAACAGATAACATAATATGAGGTCTTGATGATGTGAGATACATCAAAGAACCTATCATTGATCTGTATGTGTGTACATCTACACGGATTCCTTCTAAATCCTTAAGAAGTGGCTTATCAGTGTCCATTGGTGTGCTTGCTATTTTGCAATCAGCAAATTGAAACTTCCTAAGAATCTCTGCAACATATTTGTCTTGACTAATAAAGATTCCTTCCCTTGATTGTTTAACCTGCAGACCCAAAAAGAATGTAAGTTCCCCCATGGAACTCATCTAAAACTTATTATACATAAGCTTCTCAAACTCCAAACACATCTCCTTCCTTGTAGATCCAAAGATGATATCATCCACATATACTTGAACTAGCAAAAGATCCTTCTTATGCTTCTTGATGAAAAGTATCTGATCTATCTTGCCTCTTTGAAATCCATTTAAAATTAAGTAGGAAGCCAGTGTTTCATACCAAGCTCTTGGTTCCTGATGTAGGCCATATAGAGCTTTAACAACCTTGTACACTTTGTTTGGATGGTCAGGATAAATAAAACAAGGAGGTTGAGAGACATACACCTCCTCTTCAATAGTAACATATAAGAAAGCACTCTTCACATCCATTTGATAAACTGTGAAGCCCATAAATGAAGCATAAGCCAAAAAGAGTCTAATGGCTTCAATCCTTGCTACTGGAGCAAAAACCTCTTCATAGTCTATCCCTTCTTCTTGTGTGTACCCTTGAGCTACTAATCTAGCTTTATTTCTTATCACTATGCCCCTTTCATCCCTTTTATTCCTAAAAACCCATCTAGTGCCAATTACCCTTACACCTCTATGTAAATCAACTAGCACCCATACCTTTTGAATCTTAAACTGAAGAAGCTTATCTTGCATTGCCTTCAACCAGCTTGAATCATCTATGGCTTTATGAATATTCTTTGGTTCATCTTGTGAGAGAAAACATACAAATAAGCAAGAGTTTGAAAACTCATGATGTTTTGAAGCATAAAGGGCATCAAGAAGCCCTTGTGATCTGAAGACATCAATTGTTGTCTTGTCTTCACTCCTGATTGTACATCTCCAATCACATTGTCCAGGGAGTGAACTTTGTGAATCTTTGTGTGTGGAGAAGAAAGAACTTGATAGTTAGGTGGAAGATTGTTGAAATTCACCTCTTCTTCTAAGAGATTTGCTTGTGTTTCTTCTGATAGACCATCAACAGAAACATTTTGCTTATCAGCGGGAACAAATTGCTTATCAGAGGTAACTTTTTGCTCAGCAGTGGGAACAACTTGCTTATCAGTGGAAACAGTTGTGTTACTGCGGACTTGAAACTCTTGTTCCTCAGTTCCATCTTCTTTGAATTTACCTTTAACATCTTTTAATAAGGTTGAATCCACACTTGAACTAGTCCATATCACATAATCTTGATTTGTCTCTTTTTCAAATCCTGCTTGATTTGCTGCATCATCAGTTTGTGAACATGTAAATTCATTAGTTTCTGCAACAAAAGGCACATAATTCATTGATTTGGATAGAGATTCAAGATCAAATAGCCATTTGGGACCTTGACCTTCTACATTGGATTTATTTTCTAAAATTCCACATGCAGATTTACTTCTACTCTTCTAGTTCTTATGTTGTATACTCTAAATGATTTGCTATTGAGAGAATATCCAACTAAGAATCCTTCATCTGCTTTACCATCAAATTTTCCTAAATGGTCTAAGGTATTTAGAATTGTCACATGACATCCAAAAGGTCTAAGAAAACCTATTTCAGGTGTTCTACCTCTAAATAGTTCATATGATGTCTTATTGTGAGGCTGACTAAAACTCTATTTTGAACATAGCAAGCAGTGTTGACTGCTTCTGCCCAAAAAGTTATAGGCAACTTAGAGTCAGCTAACATAGTTCTAGCATCTTCTATTAGTGTTCTATTCTTTCTTTCAGCAACTCCATTTTGTTGTGGAGTTCTTGCAACACTAAACTCTCTTTTAATACCTTTTTCTTTGCAGAAATCATCCATAACTCTATTTTTAAATTCTGTCCCATTATCACATCTAATGTCTTTTACTCTTTTGCTTACTAGGTTTTCTATCTCCGTAATGAAAGTCTTAAGGATGCTAGAAGTTTCATCCTTAGTACCTAAAAAGAAAACCCATGTAAATCTACTATAGTCATCAGTAATAACTAGACAATATCTCTTATGCAACAAACCTCTAACATTTGTAGGACCAAATAAGTCCATATGAAGCATAAACAATGATTGATTAATAGAGTTAAAAATTTTGGGCTTACAAGTGGCTTTATGTTGTTTGCCTTTAAGACAAGCAACACATGTTTGATCATTTACAAATCGTTTTTGAGTTACACCTCTTACCAAACCATCTTTGACAATCTTATTTATGGCTTTGAAGTTAATATGACCAAGCCTCCTATGCCATTTCATAGATTCATCCAATGAGGCCTTTGCAACAAGACAAGTAAGATCCTCTTTAGGAACAATCTTCTTCATATCAACACTGTACATGTTGCCTTTTCTTGGAATTCTAAGAAGTGCTTGACTTGCATCAGGCATCTTAAAATCAGAAGAAAATACAAGACATTCAGTGTCAGTAAAAAGAACTTTGTTCTTTTTATCACACATTTGTGAGACACTAAAAAGATTATACTTAAGCTCTTGCACATAGTATACATCTTCAAAATCAAATTTACCTGTTTTAATAGTACCTTTACCAGTAATTTTTCCTCCAATTCCTTCTCCAAAGGTAAAATAGCCTCCATCTATTGTGTAGAACCATAGAGGGGGGTGAATACGGTTTCTTCGGCTTTTAGGACGTTTAAAAATCTTTAAGCCGAGAGGAACACCAAGTGGTCTAGAAAAGAGCTATGTCACGATTCACCATTTCAGGTCATTTCCCAAAACTTTGACATTTTACTATTCACAAATCACTATTCATCAAAACACTATTCATCGTTTTACTATTCATCATTTTCAAGGTCAGTTTGATATTCTGAGAAACATTTGGGAAATTTACTATTCACTAAACACTATTCATTCCCGGAAAAGTTTTCACTATTCACTTGCATTACTCATTTCATCGTAAATTTAGTTTACGGGTATTCAAATTCGCGTAACCGGATTGGTTTAGGTGCGAATTCATTTCATTAGTGCTAAGGACACTGCATACGGACTAGAGACAGTCTGCATATCATCATAACAGCATTTTCATGTTATACCACTCTTAGGATTTTCAAATTTATATATATGATACATTTAACGTTTTACGTATAAGTATTTATAATAAACGTTAACACCCGGTTTATATACGACGAATATATCTAAATATTCCCACAATGGTCCCGACATATTTTTATATCCATTTTATCATCATAAAAGTTATAATATTCATTTACCCAGTATTTTGAAAATTTATTTTATTAAGCTTATGAATATTACGACGGTTTTCGTGAAAACTAAACAATAATCACCCGAACACTCAATAATTGTACCCAACATATTTTTAACATTTTTACAATTTTAATTAGACCCAGATAACTTCATGAACATTTATTTCCATCAAACCCGGTACCCGATTTTTATTAATAACTCAAAACCCTACACTAATATACACTAAATCACCTCAAATTTCTAATTAAATCACAAGTACCCTGTAACAATTCGCATTTTCAGGTTAACTTTTATTCCCGAAAATTTTACTATTCACTTTTTACTATTCACTTTTACTATTCACATCAAAAATTTTTATTTCATATTCTCGTAAGTTAAACTATTTTAACGATAATTCGAGAGTTTGACGCTCGTCGGATCATTTCTGCAAAAATCACAAAGCCGTGTCCGAGATTTACTTTTAGGTTTAAACGTCATTCCAGCATCCCGATATGTCCATAAAACATTATAAACAATAGAAATATGATTTTCTCTCATTTTAGGACAATTCCAAAAGTTTTGGAATTTTACGTTTTTCAGTTCAGCGTTTTACGCGAATTACGCGTTTTAGACCCGTGTTTCCAGTTTTTAGCAGGGTTTTAGCACCCGATAGAACCTAACACTCATTTTATATTTTATTATGGAGTATATTGATAAGTTCTAGCATATTTATAAGTTTCATATTTTTAGGATACCCGGTTTTACGTTTCGTGACTTAACAACTTACGGTTAGCAATTTACGGAGTCAAAACTAGCTACATACTTAGGATATTATCATCCAAAGACCATGACTACTCATCTAGTCACCCTTATCCCTTATGAACCGCCACTAGGGGGGGGGGATTCACACTTGTGGCATCATCTCATGACTTTAGCCATTAGATCATACTTATTTACAACTTTGTCACCAAGTTTAGGCACTTTCCTAACACTTTCCTAACCTTCTCATCCTAGCCTATATAAATAACTCATTCATGACTTAGAAAACTCATTCTTCTTCCTTTCTCATCAATAAAAATGCCACACCCTTTAATCCTAGCACCATGATCCTTTGATCTTCAATATACAAGTTACACTACAAAGTTCAAGGTCTTAGTATTCTCTACCTAGTTCTTAAGTTTGTTTGGTGATTCCATGGTTGAATTAGGAGCTACACAAGGTTACTAGGGCTGAATTTAAATGGTTTTCACAAGGGTTAGATCAAGGCTAGCAAGGGTTACAAGAGTTATGGTGAAGGGTTTACAAGCTTAGGTTTAGTGTCCTAGTTCCATACTTGACTTCCTTTCTTTAGAAAGCCAAAGGTTGTAAGAAATCCTATTACACTTTCTTGCTCAATATCATTTTCATGCTTATTATGTTTCTTTCATGCTATATATGGTCTTTGTATTGTGTTCATGATGTTTAAAAATGGATAAAACGAGTATTGGTATACATATGTTAACTTATGACAAGTAAACAAGCAAACTAGTGATTTTTATGGAGAACCACGACCAAAATAGTATAACTATGATATTTGAAACTTACTTACTGTTATAAAGGACTTCAAAAGGAAAACATAGCAATTTGAATCACCCAAAACGAGTACACGAGTCAAAAGTTATGGCCATAAGAAGTTAGCGACACCAAAACGCCGAAACTGCCCATAACCTACTGTTTTGCATTCTGCCAATTTGAAAGTCACCCTTCTGGTCCGATTCATCAAAAAGTTAAAACACGAAAGTTGTCCGGAACGACGTTTTCGTTCAGGAACAAAGAAGCTCGAGCCCTGAAAACGCTTTCCGAGTGATAATTTCTTCAAATTCTTAACAGCCCATTTTTAGACCAAAGTTACTATATAATGATTATATTTAGATGAGACCAAGAGGTCTAATGACCTAAAGCCGAGACCACA
This sequence comes from Artemisia argyi, assembly GCA_030686995.1. Taxonomy (NCBI): domain Eukaryota; kingdom Viridiplantae; phylum Streptophyta; class Magnoliopsida; order Asterales; family Asteraceae; genus Artemisia; species Artemisia argyi. The sequence goes on along the minus strand of CM060687.1, from coordinate 23,339,052 downwards.
ACCATGGATAAAGCCAAGGTTGAGTCTCAAGACCATGGTAACAATGACCAAGGTCACGGAAAGGCCACGGCTAAAGACCATATAACTTTTAAAGATCAAAACTTATATATATGTTATCAAATACTACAATAGTAGGGAGCCTCATGTGAGGAGTTTATTAAGTAAGCCGTCGAGATGAGTTGTGGATTTACGAATTAAAGTGTCCTGGCTCCTCGAACGTTTACTCCATGACTTCTGAATTATGTCGGCCCGAACGGTAGTAAGAGATTTACAACCTATACATGTTTCATAAACCATTTATATTCAAAGACTTACACTATATACTAAGTACTACATCATGAACATTATGCAAGACATATATAGGCAATTCTTCGTATTCTTAGACGTTACTCCAAACCTAAGTCGCAACGTTCTATTATAGGCTGCTCTTAGAGACTTTTGCGATTCGACTACCACTTTCATTTCTCATTACATAGACTTAAGGTGAGTCATAGCCCCTACTTTTTCATACTTGTTTTAATTCTTTGGGGGGAATACATGCACAACTACTTGCTTACTTGTACAAATACTCAAAACATTTATACTTGATTGTTTTATACTTGATTGTTTTATACTTGATTGTCTTATACTTGATCGCATTATACTTGATGTCATATATACATCATTGCATTGTACTTGATTGTGAGACTTCCAATGGCTCCAGATTAAGTTGCTGGATGACCATTGAGACTTCCGGTGGCTCCAAATTAAGTTGTTGGATGACCATTGAGGCTATTGATACATCCTAACATTTGCGAATGTTGGATACATCATAAACGTGAGGTCTTCAGAGTTGAAGAGTAGACTCACGACTAATTGCTTAATTGTTTTGATGAACTTATACATGTCTTAATCATACTATATTGTAGCAGTGGGTTGTGAACACACAGGTTACAAGTCTCTTATGGCGGGACTTGTAACTGAGTGGATTCATGATGCCTTTGCTGTGTGAACATTCTTTTAAGGCTTTTCAACTATTTTAAGACAAACTCTATGAACTCACCAACCATTGTGTTGACACTTTAGCATGTTTATCTCAGGTTAGTAAGGCGATAGCTAGTGCGTGGAACTTAGAGTCAAGCTGCATATTCTGAAGACTTACGCTTTTATCATTTACCATTCAAAACTTTGTATACATTTATGTATCATACTTTGGAATCTTAAGTTTGTAACTCGGAATTTATTAATCGAATGGTAACTTTTCAAAACGTCTCATTTAGAGTTCGTTTTCTATACCTTGTACTTTGTATTATGAAGTAGCACCCCTATGACACAGTCTTCCGCTGCGGTATTTTGGGGGTGTTACATACCCCTACCCCCCTCCTTGTTCACCCCTAACCGGCCACATGAACACCCCTTAACCTCATGCATTAACTTCCTATTACTAAAATAATAAACCTCTAAAACTAATACTTGAACTAAAACCAAAATCATTTTCATAACATTTTTAGAATACAAAGTTTTCATCCTCTTCTTTCTTCCTCTCTACCTCACGACCCAACACCAAAATACATGATCAAGTGGAGTTTTTCAAAAGTTTAAAGCATCAAAGTTATTCCCTTTGTTAGTCTAATCAAGATTCTTGCATCATAAACACAAGTAATCCAAGGTTTCTAATCATCTCATCACCTAGAATTTCAAAGTGAGTATTCAAATTTATTTTCATGTTTTTTTCTAATTAACACATGTATCTTATAGTATTCATGCTTAATTTCATTCTCAAACTAGTTATACCACTTTATTTTTGTAGACTTTTGAAACATACAAACCCTAGATTTGGTTTTAGGTGTTCCTTTGTTAAATTAACTTGATTACTAGTCATTAGGAACCCATGGCACCCTAAGAAGATGTATGGTAGGATTAGATTAGTTTTGTGAAGTTTGCAAGAGTTTTGGTTGAGGGTGGAACTAGTTTTGAACCTTGGAAATGGATTTCTAACAAGTAAATATACCTACTGTCCCATCTTGTTAAATTCTGGAAAATCAGTAAACATAAAGTAAACTTTGGCAAAATTTTTAGAAAATACTTTCAAAAACGAATCCGTAGGCGAAAGAACGGATTAAAAAGAGTTTATAACGAAGAAGTTATGGTTTTTGCAAGTTTGTTGACGAAAAGTATTTTTCTGAAAATTACATGCTGTTGGACGTTTTTCGTCGGACAAAAAGAGGCTTTAGACGTAACCCGGAGGAGCCGAGCTTTCCAAAATATATTACTACATACTAAGACGTAACCGTGGATATAAAGAACAAGTAAAACGGACTTATAACGACAAAGATATTCACGTTTGAATATCGGCAAAACTCATTTCATTTTGACAGCTTTTAGAAATATTGACGCAAAAACTACGTAGTAACTCTAGATTTCTAAAATAATAACCAAGTACCCAATTTTATAACTAATGAAGTATTAGTTATTACAAGTATATTTTTATCACTACAAGGCGTTATTTCAAGGATTTCAACCCGAGGATTTCAACACTAACATTGATTCATACGATATATATATAAGTGTATATATTGCAACTAGCTTTATTTTTCTAATAGCCATATTTTTCCTAAGTCTTGGAATATATATTTTTGATAATAACAAGTGTTTTTCCAAAGAGTAGAGTGGTATAGGAACATGTGCATGGACATTCATAACATCATTTGGTGATCTAAATTAGATCGTTCATCATTCATATTAGGTTGCGGCAGTTAACCGTTCATTGTTGTTCACTTCACTTCATTTCAGTATCATCAGTTAAGGTGAGTTTTCATAGCCCCGTTTTCAATTACTTATTTGATTTCAAATCCCACGGGGGAGAATACATTGCATCAATTACTTTTGTACATGCCCAAGTATTACAAATTCCTTACATTGCTTAAGTTGCCTTGCTATCACGTCACGACAAGTCCCCTTTATTTCGTGGACCGTTAATTAAAGTACGAGCGAGAGTGAGTGAATAGATCTATTGAGGGTGTTAGCAATAGAAGTGACGATCATTATTGTATCAACGAGTCTTGTAATAATGTTGTAATAGTCTTGTAGTTTAGTTAAGGGTAAACGGGCTTGATTTAATCTAACATTGTATTAGTTTATGTCTAGTCCATTACATAAGCCCAAGCCCGGCCCATCTCTTTATCTTAACTATATAAACCTCCAAATGCTACCATTTGGAGGTGGTGCTTCTATGTTATTTTCTCTCATTGTATTCTCCTCTCCTAATCTAATATATCTCACTTTCTCTCTCTAGAAGTTGCCATCTTTCTTATCTCTTCATCTCTCTATTTATCTTTCTATAATCTTATTAATATGTGTGAAATGATATAAGTTTTGGGATCCAACAAGTGGTATCAAGAGCCATAAGATGATTTAGAAGTGTTTTTCTTATCAAAAATCGTGTCTTTATTGTTAAAAAAATCACATCTTTAAATTTTTTGGCATCTCGTTTCCTGTTATTTCCAGCTTAGTTGGTACTCATTCAAATATATTAAAGTTTATACAGTTTCATATTGTGTTTCTTTTGAACTTATTTAGTCAAACCCGTTGCTTTTTTTTATACATGCTTTACTATTTGTTTATTTCTGTCTTTATAGTAGTTTTTGTCCAATTAATATAATCTTTTTAGAGCTCATTTTTCTAAACAGTTTTTGTCCAAAAAGTTATCTCTTTTATCATTTTTCTGCTTATTCAGTCCAAAAAGTCCAAAACAGATTCTTGTCCTACTTATCTGTACTTTTTCTAGGTCGGAAAACTGATCAAAACGTGGCCAGAAAAAGGCTAGTCGGAAAAGTTGTCAGAAAAAGACGTCGGAAAAGTGGTCGGAAAAGTCAAAAACTCTGTTTCTGCAAATCTTATGCAACAAACCCTCAAGCTACGCATAACAAGCAAAGTCTACGCACAACACCTCATCCTACGCATAACTTCTAGCTTGAAAAGTTAGTAAGTTCATTTACGTAAAAGTCTTACGCGTATAACCAAGCTTTACGCTTAAGATTTTACGCAAAAGAGCTTTACGCTTAACATCTACGCAAAAGATTTTACGCATAAGATCTCTACGCTTAAAGTTTACGAACAACTTCTACGCATAAAAGATTATAAAAAAAAAAAAAAACGAGACCAGATTCTGATAACAAACCCATCTTTACCTCATTGACCCTTAAACAAACAACTAATCACAAACTACAAATCCTATCCTATAACCCATCCCACCCACTCGTCAAACGAATAACCTGTCAACAACATACCATTTCCTAATCCTAAATTAGACACAATCGAAACAAAACAAGTCGAAACAATACAAACCCATCACTACTTTCACAACTCTTACAAGCTTACACCTCTTTCTTTTCATATCCAAAAAAAAAAAAAAAAAAAAAAAAAAGAAAAAAAAAGAAAAACAGGACAAAACATAACCGTTTCATCTTTCTTTATATTCGTTAAATAACTCTAACGAAAACAAGAACATCATCGAACCTACCTTAGACCTTTAATTAGATCTTGAAGCTTGTCCCTTGTGTGATTCGACTGAGAAGGAGAAAGAAATATGGTTTGTTGTTGATTCGGATATAATTTGTAAAGGGAGTGACGAATTTTTATATGTGATTTAGTTTGGGAGTAGGTTTATCACTCGGTTGTATCAAGAAATCAAGGATAGACTTTGTTTTTTCTTCGGTTCAAGAACTGCAGTTGCAAGTGTGGAATAGAAAGATTGAGTGTCTGTGTTTTTGGGTTAGATCTAAGTTGGTGGCGTTTGATTTATGAATCAGTTGTGGTGAGAGAAAAAGGTAAAGTGTGACTGCGTTTTTTAGTTTGAGAAATATTAGGGTAGAAGTGAGTGTATTAGTGGTTGTCTTATAGCTAAAGATTAGGGTTAAGCTTAGATGGATTGGGCTTTATTCTGATTTCGGGCTACTACTCCTTATTTGACTAAAATTTTTGGGGCTGCACAATAGTATTGTGTATTGTCTATTGTTTCGGACTTTTCATTGGTATAAGTATTTTGGAGCTGAATCTGCTTATCCGAATTATTTTATAAGGTGTGAATATTAGTGGTTCATTTTGGGTTGAATTTCGAAATATAATTTTTGGTTCACGATTGTTAATTCAAGCTTCGATAATCCGACTCTGAGAGTTATTTTGGGATTAAAAATTTCAAGCTCGTTGAACATAACTACCGTGCTAGTTATTGTTTAAACTCGTTACGACAAAATCACTTCTTTATCGTCTACAAGATACGTATTCATTTCACACGTTCAAAATGTCTTTTCTCAAAAATTTCTTTCCATCAATGGATATGGAACCTCTTGTTCAATTTTTTGCTCCATATCCTAAGACTGAGCAGACGATGACTGAGACTGAGCAAATATTCACTGAGACTGAGAAGCCGTTAACTGATAATGAACAAGACGTTGATGAAAATGAGCTACCAGATTACGTAAAATATCTTGACCTGAGATTTCCATTCACACTCGTTGAGCATATGAAACGACCACCTTTGACTGTAAAAGCACAGAGTGTTGAAGAATCATGTGAACATAAGTCAGAAGAACCTGAAAATGAAGAACCTTCCTATGACTCCGACACACCAAAAGAGAAGTTGACTATGCAAGAAACACAAGCTGAGACTGTTGAACCTAGTTATGATCTCTTTGCACCAACTGATACGAATCTTCCAGACTCACCCTTTTCCCCATATTCTGAGAATGTGAAGCATAAACAGTTGGAAGAGAAACTTGCCTACAAGGCTAGGTTTGATGAAGCAATGTTGAGACAAAAGCAGCAAGCACTTGATGTTCTAGCTGAAATGTTTCCAACTGACTTTACTCGGAATCAACGTACACTGGCAAATGAATATGCTATGAGTACACAGACAGGGATTCTGATAAGGGAATATGTTGGAAATCCGATGGGTCAGTTTGTAAGTCAGAATGTAGTTGATCAAAATGGGAATGATTGCTTTATGACTTCGATTCAGAAACCTACATCTGAAATTCACAACAGTGATATTGTTAGAAATTACAATGTCAATGCAATGACAAAGGTTGAAAAGATCCAGTTCTTGTTGATGCTAGCCAATAAAGAAAAGTCAGGAATACCGTTGACAGCTGAGGAAAATGACAATTCAGCAGATCTTAATGAAACCTACAACTTTATGGCAAATCAACAGGCAACAACATCAAACAGTGATTTTGATCTTCCTCCTACTTATGATTCAGATCCATTCCATGAGGTACCAAATTATGGTAATGATGCTAATCCATTTGCTCATGAGAAGCTACATTATGTGCCACCTGAACCTAATTATGATACATATGTGGGGGAACAAGTTAATAGCAATGTTAACTATGAAACTCCATACATGGATCCTAATGGAGTTCAAGTTGCACAAAATGGTGCTAATGATGAGGAAACACGTGCTTTGTTTGAATCATTATTGAATAATTGTCGTATTCAAATTGAGAATGTGAAAAAGGTCAATCGCGATGTTAAGGCCACGAATGTTAAATTGACCGCTGAGCTTGAGAGTTACAAGGAAAACGTTAAAGCTTTTGAGTTTCATAACAAAAGATTGTCTGAATTAGAAACTGGTTATCAAAATTCCGTTTCAAGGGAAAAACAATTGCAACTCAAGTTTGATACACTTAATGTTAATTCTTTCAAGAAGATAAAATCTTTAAACGCGGAAATTTCTGATTTGCAAAACCAACTTTCTAAACATAAATCAGCTTATACCAATCTTGAAAAAGAAATGGATGAGTTGAAAAAGGACTTTGCAAAGAAAGAAGACAAACTTTTGGAAGAAATCGTAGAGTCAGAACACATGATTGCACATTTAGAAGAATTAGTGGTTAAGTCGGGTCAGTCAAGTCAAACAATGAATATGATTGCTAATCAAACTAATCCGATTTACCACACAAAACATAAAATGGCTCTAGGGAACAAAACTCCTTGTAATCTCAAGAAAGCTCACCAAACATGATCCTCCCGTCGTTCGGGATTCTGTGCAAACGATGGAACTTGTCGAAGAGAGCATTACTAAAATGAAACAAAAGGATTTGAAACCCATTGATTACAACAAATTGAACAAACTTTTGGGAATTACTTTTGTTTCACAAACAGAACCATCTATGTTTTCCATAAAACGACCATTCGCAAAATTCTTTTCTAAAAAGACAGTCGTTTCCAAATCTCTTTCAAAAATGGAACAAATGTCTTCTAACAACACTTTTAATACAAGTGAGGCTAGAGACATTCTCGATGATGTTAAAAAGAGAATTAAAGAACATCAAAATATTGTTGAATCTAAAACTACTATCAGTATTAACAACTGGCATTCTAGTTTTCATATCGAACAGAAAAAGGTGTTTGAAAACGAAATTACTATCCCACTGAATAACATCAGTGCGAGGGTAATCCATTTTGAAAACGCTTTCTTAAAAGAAACGGCCGACTTTGTCAAGGACCACAAATCCCTGATAAACGAAGCTAATGATACTCGTGAAAACATGAATGTTTTGGAAAAGTTAAATGATTCTCTCTTCAAAGCCGTTATGACTACTGATATAATGTCCATCATTTTACAAACATATTCGGCTGAGGACGATGAAAGACTGCGAGCTGAGACATCTGAAATTGTTTCAAAATATGAAAATGCTCTTGTAAAACTTGAAAAAGAAAACATGTCATTTTTTAAACAACTTGATCGAAAATCAGAGGAATGCAAGTATGACAAATTGTCGTATGAGCATGCCTACAAGGACATGAAAGAGCAAAATGATCTTTTGAGAGCTCAGCTAGAAAGTATTAAAGGGAAGGGTGTGGATACTAAGTTTGCAAAACTATCGACTTCGGAGAAACCAAATGTTTCAAAAACAGTTGAAAAACCAAAAATGTCAATTTCACGGTTTGCTCCAAAAGTTGATGAGAAAAAGGTTTTGACAAAACCAGTCACTCCACAACCCTTGCCCAAGCAAAAGGAAATTGAAAAGATTGTTCATAAACAAAAATTGGTTGTTGAAAGAAACACAAATGTGAGTGCACCTAGCACTTCTAGGAATAGAACACCAAATGTGGCCACAGAAACTGTAAAGGAATCTGTTGGTTCTAATGACATGGTCCACAATCACCATCTAGAAGAAGCTAGGAAAAGGGCACAACTTCGAAAAGACGGAATTTTAGGCGCAAAACCTAGTGTGATGAATTCTACGAGATTCCAAAGCACTGCTAGTAGTAGTAAACCATTACCTAGGAACAATCAACAAAACACTAGGGAGTGGCTTGCATCTAAGAGTAGTTGCGAAAAAGAGAATGTTAGGCACGTAGATCAAAACACCATGAATCCAAAGTCTTCTTCGAATAAAAATCAATCGCCAAATGACTGTAGTGACAACGTTAAGGTTGCAGTTTTAAACAAGAATGTTGAATTTGTCTGTCCTACATGTAAAAAATGTATTTTTTCAGCTAATCATGATGCATGTGTTGCACAATATATCAAGAAAGAAAATGCACGTGCTAAGGTACAATCCACTAAGAAACCGAATAGAAACAAACCCGTTGATGAGAAGCAAAAGGCTAAGAAACCTAATAGGTGGATCTCTACAGGACGTAGTTTTTCTCAAAATGAGACTTCCTCTGCATCTGAAAAGAAAACAACTCCTAGATCTTGCCTTAGGTGGACTCCCATGGGAAAAGTTTTTAACACAGTTGGTCTTAGATGGATTCCCACGGGGAAGATTTTCGATGCTTACACCAAGACAAATAATAGTGAAAATCATCAGGATAAGGAAGTAGAAATCACTACAACCGTTGATAGTGAACACCCCCAATGTGAGGAAACATGCACTTCTAACACTGTTATTTGTGAGAATTCTTCTTCTGTGGATGCAGGTACTTGTGAAAGTGTTGAGGGTTCATACACCCAATGTGGTAAAGAAGAACTTTACGCCAACATCGCATGTGGAAATCCTTTTCTAATTCCACTCGTAACTCCACTTTTACTTGTCAAACCTTAATTTTTCTTTCTTTGTTCAAATCTTTTCTTTGTAAATATTTTTGAAAAACAAAATACAAAAATATAAAATTTTCAAAAATCCAAAAACAATATAAAATCAAAAATCCAAAAATATTCTTCTCACGACATGTCTCTTGTATAATCGATTTTCTGTACGTTTCTAGAAATGTCATTCAACAATGATACGGATATGTACAGATGCTTGAGCGAAAGTTCTCGAAAATGTTTTCTAAAACATGTCGCTTCTCAAAATTTTCTTCAAATGGCTTTCGTATACCTCAGTACGAAACCCGGTCTAAAATGATGACTTCTTAGTATTTCAGCTAAGAACTCGTTCTTCATAGAATGGAAAGTGCTTAACCAAAACAAGGTTTTAAATATCTTTCGAGCACTTATCCAAAGAAACAAAAATACTATTTCATCATGAGCACCACATTTTCAAGATTTTTCAAATAGACTTTCGAAATCCATCAAAATCGGTGCTCATCATCAAAATGACTTGTGTACACCTTATAGTGCACAACTCAAGTTTTCAAAGAAAGGAAAGTGCTACGCAAAAATGATTTTCATCAACAAAGTGCACTTATCCTAAAATTGGACACTGTTGTACGCCTCAGTGCGACATTCCTAGTCAAACAAAGAGAAGTCTTTGTTTTTCAAAAAACCTTGCTGCAAAATTCAACAAATCTGAAACTTCTTTCTCTTTCAGAATTTTGCTTCGAGAAGACTCCTTCCCTCTAAACTTTAAAAGTTTAACATTTCTCAAAAACATATGCGAGTTTTGAGGGGGAGTTATTTCAAAAACAAAAATGTTCCGATTTCATGCAAAAACAAATCTGTCTATCTCTCCAAAAAGCTTTTTCTTAATCAGTTGATATAAAAAAAATCACGATATGATATTTTTGAGGGGGAGAAGACATGATTAAAATGTGATCAAAGATGTTTAAAGATTGTGACAGAATCTCAAAAGAGCTCGACTCAGATATTACCAATGAATTGACGAAGCTTAAAATGTCATTAATTGAAAAGACTTGTCCTGGACGGGTAATAATTTCAAGCTAGTCTAACTAGTGATGTAAGCGTGTCTCGAATAGGACTTGTTTGAGTAGAATGTACCATATTGAGAGACTTTCTTTGGACTTGACCAGGACGGGTAATAATTTTAAGCTAGTCTAACTAGTGATGTAAGCGTGTCTCGAATCGGTCATGTTCACTGAAAGTGGATCAATTCAAAAAGTGCAAACTCCTTCCGCATGTGCAAATTTCTTAAAAATCCATGAGCACATGTGAAGGGGGAGTCCTTTAAAATGAAATCAAAACTCTCAAAGTGTTAACAAAATATGTTTCATTATCATAAACACTTTGAGAAGATTTTCAAATGAATGGTTTTATGGCAACAATAGGATAGTCATGAAGATATAAGGTGACTAAGGTTAGGAATAACCGTCCTATGATCCGCCAGAGCCGGAGGGATCTACCCAAGGACAATTCCAATAGTTAGAATTAGAAGTCCTTAGGTATGATTGAAAAAAAAAAGGAGAAAATGAGAAAGGAGAAAGAAGGGGTTGAAGAATTAAAAAGAAAAGTTATGAAAAGGGTGAAAAGAAATAGCCCTCCATATGTTCAACCTTAGGGCAGACACCGGGTTCAATTCATATGCTACTGGTTGTTACTAAGGTGACACCGGTATTGAAGACAAAGACGTCATGGACCCAGTGACACACTGCACTAAACCTTCTTAACCACTCAAGTTCTCTTAAAAGAGCTTGTTTTATTCTCACGGGGAACCAGTGTAATCTATCAATCTGTCTCTTAGAGATGGTTGATATTGAAACAGGAGACCTCTCCCTAATCTCCGCATAGGAAACCAAATGTGCACTTATCGAGTCTAGAGCCCCGAGATTCATCAAAAGATCTCATAGGAACACATGATATTTCTACACTGGTTGTTCATCATTAAGGACACCAGATGTAAACTTAAGAGTCCTACGCAGATCTTAGCAATCTGCCGAGAACGTTTATGAGAGGATTTACTTATGTATTTCTCAATGATTGAACGGAAACTCCTGCCAGGGTCAACATCAAACAGCCTTGACAGCAGGTCACTTCGGTAATTCTTTATGGGTTACGCTTAGTGTTCGCGGTGGTTTCAAACGGTCTACAGTCGTGGAGTGATCCCCAGCGACTCACCCAGTCATTGAGCTACTTAGTAGGTCTTGTAAGCTCCCTCGGGAGTATCTGACATGGGAACGGCCTTGGTAAGGGTTAGAAGGAGTCTTCACACTATGCTGTTGACGATCTCTAATTCGAACCTGTAAGTACCGGTTGATTTATTGCTAACTGTTTACTTGCAGCATCATATCACCTCCATGACGATAGATTCCACATGCTCATACTTACGTCACTAAGTCAATGAAAGCTCCCTCAAAGATCTAAGCAACACAAAGTTCAAAGAAAGATTCTACGCCAATAAGAAGAATCTACAAAGTAAAGAGACAAAGATCAAAGTGAAAGAAAGGGAACTGCTAAGGTAAAGACATTTGAGCATGTTGGAATGGCGGACAACCACCACAGACACAGAAGTGACGAAAGGCAGATGACACCACATCACAATAGAACAAAGATCGAAGAAAAGTCAGTCATCAAAGATCACAAAGCATGAAGGAACAAAGACTAAAGACTATTCTACAAAGACTCAAAGTTTAAGACAACAAGTTTCAAAGTTCAAAGATCAAGATCACAAAGAGAGATCTCAATGATCACCCCTTAGGGGGAGATTGTTAGCAATAGAAGTGTTGATCATCAATGGAATCAAAGAGAGATCTCAATGATCGCCCCTTAGGGGGAGATTGTTAGCAATAGAAGTGACGATCATTATTGTATCAACGAGTCTTGTAATAATGTTGTAATAGTCTTGTAGTTTAGTTAAGGGTAAACGGGCTTGGTTTAATCTAACATTGTATTAGTTTATGTCTAGTCCATTACATAAGCCCAAGCCCGGCCCATCTCTTTATCTTAACTATATAAACCTCCAAATGCTACCATTTGGAGGTGGTGCTTCTATGTTATTTTCTCTCATTGTATTCTCCTCTCCTAATCTAATATATCTCACTTTCTCTCTCTAGAAGTTGCCATCTTTCTTATCTCTTCATCTCTCTATTTATCTTTCTTATAATCTTATTAATATGTGTGAAATGATATAAGTTTTGGGATCCAACAGAGGGTGACTCCTCCATTCGTGTTTGGGTTGCTCCAACGGAATTACGAATGCATTTCATTTCTGAATTATTAGAGTGCCTGATAAACACTCATTTGGGGCAAAGTTTAGTACGTCTAGCTTCGGGGTCATGAGCTTAAGAGACAATGTAGCATTTTTGACATATTGTCACTTTACTTTATACTTGTGGTGATTGTACATACAATTTAACTTATAAACCTATGATTATTCACCAACATTCGTGTTGACCGTTTTCGCAATGTATTTTCAGGTAACTAAGGCATCATCATATTACATGCATGGAGTCACATTAGGGTGTGCCAGGGATGACACACTACATTTTGGATTTTTCATGCACTTGTTTAAATTATCGTTTGACATTTCCTAAACTTGTTTTCTGTAAACGTTTCAACCTTTGGGACCTATGTTTTGTAGCACTGGATGCTTTTAAATAAATCAAACGATATGTATTTTCCAAACGACACTTTAGGTCATTCAATATTTCCTTGTTATGGTGCTATGACAGTTACACCCCCAGGCATTCCATTCCGCTGCAAGTCAGGTAAATTGGGGGTGTGACAAGCTACCACTATCACAAGTACAATCCAAAGTATATAAAGCGAGTAAAAGACACCATGATATATACTGGTTCTGGATGGGGGTTTAGACCATCCGTACATCCAGTTGCGAATCCACGACATGATACTATTCAACTAGTATAATCCTTTCGGTGGACTATAAACCGTTACAATTCACTCCACCAATATTCAACAATATTGATGCTCACAAAGAAGGAGTTACTCCCACGGTATTCCGCCCTCGAAAACCACCCTAAAGAATCTCATGATTCGACTTAACCTATGGGTCACCAAGACCACTACCAAAACTTCCCACGGAAGTATCAAACCCCAACTAGATCCCCAATGATCTAGGCTTGGTCACAAAGACACAAGACTTCCCTTACAAATAGAATGAATGAATGAATATTTGTTCAACCAAGTCCTAACCTAACCTAGAGACTCGATTGTAATAGAAAGGGTAAAGATAAGAAAACCCTCGACACAATCACAAGAGTGGATTAGGTTCTTGTGATTCTTCCCTTGCAAAGAAGATGTGTTCCATCAATAGATGTTAGTGTGAAAGATTAAGAACACAAGAGATAGAATTAGAGGATTAGAGAGAAAGAATGTAGAGAGAAAGAATAATGGCAAGGGGTGAGGAATACAAGAGGCAAGGTTGGTATTTATAGGCCAAGAACCCAAACTTGGGAAAATTTACCGAGGCCGGCGCGTCAACGCACGGGCAGCACGCCAGGAGTCTGTAAATGTTTCCCAAGTGTTGGGTGTTTGGATCTTATAAATAGCTATCATTTCTAAACCCCCAATTGTACTTCACACTAAACCTTAACAATAATCAGTCTAAGGTTTACCAACTCAAATAGCCAATTTGGAAAATCATTTGTGAAGTGTTTATAAGAAAACCAAATACCAAGGGTAGAAGAGTAGAAAGGGTAGTTTGGTAGGGGTAGAAATGGTATTCATCACATGGCATAATAGAGAAGAGAATATGTCATGGGATATTCCTCAAAGGAAGGGTTAAGATGTAACTATGGTTAGGTTAAAGGTTTAGAGGTTAACCATGGTTAGGTATAGAAAATGAACCATGGTTAGGTTAAAGGATTTACCCAAGGGAATGTTCCATCCTTGGTGTGGTTAAGAGTTAACCATGGTTGGGTGTAGAGAAGTAACCATAGTTGGGTTAGGTTGTATGTTGAGAGCTAACCATGGTTGGAAGAGGTGAACCATGGTTGGGTTAGAAAAGGGGATATTCCAAAGGTATATTCCTTTGCTTGGGGGAAAGGATAAATAGAGGGTTGAGATGAGTTTGGCTTGAAATAGATGGTTAAGATGTGTTGTAAGAGATTGGATGGTTGAGATGGTTTTGGTTTGAAATGAATAGATGAGATCAAAGGAGCCTTTTGCTTGGGGAGGAAGTGTGATCCAATGGTTTAGATTGGTTTGGGTTTGAAATGGATGATTGTGATTAAACACATGTGTTGGAATAAAGAGAAGATTGGATGGATGGTTGAGATGTGTTTAATTTGAATTGGATGATTGAGATTGAAGACGTGTAAGGAATATAAGAGATGTGTAAGAGATGTGATGTTGTAAGGAAATGAATGGTTGAGATGGGTTGGATTTGAATTGAATGGCTAGGATCAAAAGTGTGGGAGACAAGAGTACACTTTTGTGTAAGTGGTGTAAGGGAATGTTGGTAAAGGATATTTGGGAAGGATTGTGGGAGATTTGGTGGTATTGGGTTTGATGGTTTTGGGTTAAGTGGTATTTTGAAGAAGAAGATAATTAAGAAAAGTAATTAAGAAGAAAATAATCTAATTGTCATTAAGAGGAAAAGGTTTAGACAATTAAGATTATAAGTTGAGAAAATCAAAATAACACGTAATTGGTGTTTGGATCTTATAAATACCTATCCTTGCTAAACCCCAAATTGTACTTCACACTAAACCTTATCATTAATCAATCTAAGGTTTACCAACTCAAATAGCCAATTTGGAAAATCATTTGTGAAGTGTTTATAAGAAAACCAAATACCAAGGGTAGAAGAGTAGAAATGATAGTTTGGTAGGGGTAGAAATGGTATTCCTCACATGGCATAATAGAGAAGAGAATATACCATGGGATATTCCTCAAGGGAAGGATTAAGGTGTAACTATGGTTAGGTTAAAGGTTAACCATGGTTAGGTATAGAAAATGAACCATGGTTAGGTTAAAGGGTTTACCCAAGGGAATGTTCCATCCTTGGTGTGATTAAGAGTTAACCATGGTTGGGTGTAGAGAAGTAACCATAGTTGGGTTAGGTTGTATGTTGAGAGCTAACCATGGTTGGAAGAGGTGAACCATGGTTGGGTTAGAAAAGGGGATATTCCAAAGGTATATTCCTTTGCTTGGGGGGAAAGGATAAATGGAGGGTTGAGATGAGTTTGGTTTGAAATATATGGTTAAGATGTGTTGTAAGAGATTGGATGGTTGAGATGGTTTTGGTTTGAAATGAATGGATGAGATCAAAGGAGCCTTTTGCTTGGTGAGGAAGTGTTATCCAATGGTTGAGATTGGTTTGGGTTTGAAATGGATGGTTGTGATTAAACACATGTGTTGGAATAAAGAGAAGATTGGATGGATGGTAGAGATGTGTTTAATTTGAATTGGATGGTTGAGATTGATGATGTGTAAGGAATATAAGAGATGTGTAAGAGATGTGATGTTGTAAGGAAATGAATGGTTGAGATGGGTTGGATTTGAATTGAATGGCTAGGATCAAAAGTGTGGGAGACAAGAGTACACTTTTGTGTAAGTGGTGCAAGAGAATGTTGGTAAAGGATATTTTGGAAGGATTGTGGGAGATTTGGTGGTATTGGGTTTGATGGTTTTGGGTTAAGTGGTATTTTGATGAAGAAGATAATTAAGAAAAGTAATTAAGTAGAAAATAATCTAATTGTCATTAAGAGGAAAAGGTTTAGACAATTAAGATTATAAGCTGAGAAAATCATAAGTTACTTATTAGCTCAAGTAACACAACGTCGAGAATCCATAGTTTCATATCTCGTGACTTTCCACGACTCGACGTTCTCAACTAATACCTTGGTTCAAACAAGTTAAGTGCTTTGCCTTAGTGTAAAGCATAACCCAAGTGGGAAAGGATGCGTTTACGCAAAGTGACCTTTGACTTAGTTTGACCAATAAGGGAGTAAACCCGTTACGTAATTAGAGAAGACGTAAGCACGGGATATGAGCATATGGATGCTTTCACATGATGTTACGTGAAATATATAAGCTCCCTAAGTTTACAAAATCCTTGGCTAGAGGCGATAGCTAGAAAACATGAGTTGGCGTTTTCCTGTAAATGGGTGCTTTAAAAGTTGGATCTCTCTAATCCCAAAACTCGTTTCGAGTTTTCTCAATCAAGCACATAACATATTCATACCTGTATTGAAAGATCCACATTTGTCGGGTAAGGGGAAAGCCGACTTTCAAAATTCATCCCGATTATCACAGACGCCTGGCACGTTACCCACGCGTTGACGCGTGGGTGGCGCGCCAGCAGTAGATGTGTGATTCGGGGAATTTTGGCTAACGTTTGTTATTTTATGTGTTTCGATGGTTTATTTGTCATCATTAAAATATAAAGAGATCTTGATCATGTTGCCTCAACAATCTCGCCCTTTTTGATGATGACAAATAAAAACTGAAAGCAAATAAAATTACAAAACTTAGCGAAGACAAAGCGCGCCTTTGGTGTAGCTTGCGTCTTGATCTTTGCCTTGTAATTTGGTGAAGCTTTTAACATTTCTTGAATGGTCTTCACGCTCTTGCTTTCTTTCTCCCCCTTTTGTCTAATCAAAAAGGTGGGACTTCCATTTGAAATGGGAAAGTAGCTTGTTCCAATAGCACCCGAACGTGCTCCCCCTTGAACATAGCTCCCCCTTGATCGTTGCTCCCCCTTGTTTTAAGGCGGGGATCCATGGGTTAAGAGCCTCACCTTTGCGGTGGCCTAGCTACATAAAAACACCACAACATGCAACAAACAAGAAAGTCCTCACATGTGGAAGTTCCAAAAATGGGTTAGGTTACCATTTGGAGGCTTGCAACACAGGTTAGTCCACAAAAATAATGCATGTACTTAATCGTCACACAATCATAGATAAGTTCTAGCATTTATGAATTAAACATGGTGAGATAAACATAGTCATTGGCACAACATAACATGCCAAGCATACGAGGCAAATATCCATACACACATAGAGTCTAAGAGTTAATGATGCAACATGTCCATAAAACAAAGTATTAGGAGATCATAAGCTTCAAAGCACACAAGTTGATCAAAGGTCCTTGCATGACATGTAAGTGGCCCATCGGGTGACGAAGTTCTTTAAAACACCAAACTTTGACCGACTCTCATGATGTTGGCGCTTGGTAGCTTGATAGGTCTTGTAGGCAAGCCGTTCATGAGTTGGTAGGGCGGCCACATCATCAATTACCTCATCATCACTAATGGGGACTTCTGAAGCATTCCATGCCCGTTCATCAAACATCTCATTGACCATAAGTTCCATTCGTCCTATTGGATCCATAGAGGCTTGTTGAGATGTGGAGGCGGCATTAGCCGGAAGCTCAAGGTCGACATCAGCACGATCAAGACTATTTGCATTGAAGTTGGCAAATAGTGGAACAACCATCTCACAGTTAGGCCAATCTTGGGCATGGTCGGGGCGTTCAACTTTGACGTGTTCAAATAGTGTGGTGAGGTGTCGAGCATAAGGAATCATTCTTGAGTTGCCCTAAAGTTTGTCCATTCTTTTGGCCATAAAGTAGGCAAAGTTGAATGGTGTTCCGGTCTCAATGCAATAGAGCATGTAACCTACAACAATGGAGACATTTCCTCTCGCTCCCAACTTTACAAACACATTGGAATTCAAAACATGTTCCCATGCATTGAGCGTGTCACGAAGGTTTGATTGAGCCCAATAAGAGTCTGCCTCGTCATTGCAATGGTATTGAGGCTTGAAGATTGTATTTTGAACTTCTGCTGCATCGATTCTATTATCTTCTGATGAATGATAGATACGGTATTTTCTGAACTCTCTTGTTTCCGTAGCATCAGTGTAGATCTTTATGCCGGTAGAGTTGATACCAAGAACATTACCAAGCTTCTCCAATTTCCATGTATAGTTATGCCCATACATTTGAAAATTGAAGGTGAGATCAATGGGGTTGAAGTGATAAAAGGCATAGAATTCTTGTATGCGTCGGGGATAGATGTCGGGGGGTAGTAAAGCAAATGATAAGCAACCCGCATTGGTAAAATGTTGTCGAAGACCACTCAATCGGATGAAGTCAAGGTCACAATGACGACCCTCATGATAATTGCGTTTTTCAAAAGGTTTGTAGTTATCGACACCTCGAGCACAACAAACCTTTTTCATGTATTGCTTGGTGTCTCGCCTTTCACCCATTGTTCCTATCAAAATAACACGTAATGTGTTTATATATATATATATATATATATATATATATATATATATATATATATATATATATATATATATATATATATATATATATATAATCGAAGATAGAAATGAAGAAAATAACAGCATGTCTGGCGCGTTGCCCGCGCGTCGACGCGTTGGCAGCGCGCCAGCTTCGTAAAAATATTTGGGTTTCCCTCGAAAATTCAAGATTTTGAAAATTTTTGAAAAGAAAGAGTGAATTAGTTGCATATAGACTCTTAATAAATCGAAAAACACAAAACCCCTTTGATTAACTCACCCGAAAAATCATATTTTTCAATTTTGTTGTAAAATCAAAAAAAATTGCCATAGTTTCCCTTGTAATTGGCACTTTTCCCATATATGATAAATCAATTTTAAGATCAAATGAAAGATTTCTAGGATACCCTATATATATATATATATATATATATATATATATCTCAAAATAATAGGCAAATTCAATAATAATCACAATAATGGAACAATGGAGATCAAGACTCACCAAGATTTTCAAAGAAGGAAGAAGGTGTAGGACTGTGTTTATGATTGAATATTGTGA
Organism: Artemisia argyi; assembly: GCA_030686995.1. NCBI lineage: Eukaryota > Viridiplantae > Streptophyta > Magnoliopsida > Asterales > Asteraceae > Artemisia > Artemisia argyi. The sequence continues at coordinate 23,320,172 of CM060687.1, read as the reverse complement.
TTCGGGAGGTCGGTTACAATGGAAGTAAATGAACTTCATGGTTAGTGAGAGAAAGTAAAGAGTAAAGGGAAAAACTATGTGTTTATTGATAATGAAAGAGTAAATTACACAAAGAGTCTCACCCCTCCATGGAAGTATGGAGGGGGTATTAATAGGTCAACAAACACACAACTTTACAGTAATGACACTTCTAGTCCATGTGTTTGTGCCTTTCAAGATAGCTAATGTAATCCCGTAAATGTCGTTCCATTTACGTGTTAGGATTATAAACTTTGATCCTAACAATCTTCCCCCAATGGGGGGACATAAGGGATTACTTACAACATTTCCTACAAGTACAAATAAAATAAAGAAAGGTCTTCATTAGCTCTTCAAATGCTGAGGATGACTACAATTGACGCTCTTTGTCTTCATCTTGTACCTCGGCTTGAAAAACTTTATCTTCACTTGTAGGCAAATGATGTAATATGCATGAAATGGATTAACTTCCCCCCAATTCATGCTGCATGTCTTTAGCAGCTTTTTCGTACTCTTCTTTTTGGCGAATTTTCTGAATCAGCTTCCCCCCAAACTGACAACCGTCTTTAGCAGATTCAAAACTTTGATGTAGTCCACATGTCTTCTAACTATTGAAGTTTTAAGTACGCAGCGGAATTTGTAGATGACACAGTAAACCACACTAAGCAGATCTGACAAACACTTAATCACAGTTATACTCAATGCGGAAGTTCCGTTCGGGGGTAACATGCAAGAAATCAGCAAGATCTTCTCACATATGAAGGCTACTTCACACTTCACAACCCGCGAGAGTTGAAACGATTGCACCAAAATCACAAAACTGAATCACTGATCATCTCTGCGGACGTCTCTCCGGTAGTAATAAAATTGTAAGCTCGATCACGTGAGTCTATTATGCGTCCTTGATGTGCACATTTCTTCCCCCTAAATGCAGATTCTCGTGGAAAATGAGTGTTTTCGCAAAGAAGTCAAGAAAAGTCAAAGAAAGCAAAGAACACCCACTCTCTCTTCCCCCACGATGTCTTCGCGGAATCGGAAGCATACACACTATGTTTATGATGGAAACGGAGGCAGTGTAACCCCATTTGTCTAATTAACCGAATATGTGTGAAGTATCATTAATAGCCCGTGAGAATCAACTGCTGATAAACATCTCTACTCTTTTATACTCCTCTCAGCTAACTCTTTACCGACCCCATTATCATTCTGACGGCTTTTTGTAGTGACTACTAATGGAGAAAACCTAGTATGACGAACTTGAGACTGAAGTAAAATAACCCGAACTTGTGACTTAAACTTGCACTATTGTCTGACTAAGAACCAATACTGAGAATTTCAATAAAGGTAGAATCATATACCCATCCAACCATCCTTAATTGTATATGAACTTCTCTCGAATTATCCACATCTTTTGGTGACACTTGAGCACTACAACGTAACTCCTTTAAAGTGATAGCTATACACTGTGAGCACAACAACGTAACTCCTTACATCAGGTATAACTAGACAACTCAAGTCTTTGTCATTCGTACAGATAAAAGCTCGAACAAGGATCTCGAAGAATCATGCATCCAACCAACCCCGATATCTTCAGATACTAAGTACACGCGCCCGTGATATCCCACTTCAACCTCAAATAAATAATAAAGAATAAACTCCGTAGTCACATCTTGCGGTTACGTGCTCAAAAACTAGCCATATTGACGTTTGAAATGAATCTTGATAATGGTTCCCGATCTTGTCAAAAATGTATCCCCGTGAAAAATTTAATAATCCAAAATACCACTCATTTTACCAATATTAAAAAAATTGTATCCAATATTTTTCATAGATTAAAAAAACATTTGGATAACAATTTTTCTTAATATGAGAATATTGCGTCCAATTCATCACAATTCAGTTGACAGACAAACAAGATAGCCCGATCCATTATACACCGATCAATCTAGTCCATGATTGCACAAGGCCCATTAATCGGATAACAAAAAATAACCCAAACCAATACAAATTAATATACCCGATCCAACTCTTTTCAATAGACGGTTAATAAGAACTTCCACTTCACACACTCTACAACCCTAAAACATAAACATCAAACAATCCACCCCTTTTCTTTATTTTGTTCTCGTTAGCAGATCAAAACCTCACCTCAACAACTACAAACACCCCCCCCCCCCTCAATCACATCTAACTCCTTATCTCATCTAACTCCTTATCTATTAATCAAAACACAATCACATACCCTTGAACCGTTAATCACTTTTATCCACGAAGGAGTCATAATATTGCAACCCCACTGATCATCTGATGAAACCAATGAACAAGTCACAAGATTTCAGCTTCAAGATCTTATAGAAAAGGCCTCGGGTAGGTATTATTAAATCGTATGATTGTGGTTTTCTTTGAACGAATCGTAGACAGATGATAGCATAATTGTTATCGTCTTTCTTTGTATTCGGATATGAAACGAGGCTATGCTTCGAAAGTAGATCGATGAGGAGTTGGTTCTATTTCGTGGTGTGAATATCTTTAAGGTTCTGAACAGTCTCATATGAGATACGAAATAGACGAGACTGAGATCTTTGATACGATTTCATTTATGTACGAGTCATGTTATAGTTCGTGGGATGAGGTGGGTTGTTTTTGTAGCAGTGAGATGGTGATCAGATTAATTAGTTATGGGTTCGGTTGTTGGTGAGTGGTTTGGAAATGATAGTTAGTTATGGCATTTTAGAGTCAATGGTCTTGGTCAACTTTCTGCTACATCTTATATTCTGTTTTTTTTTTCTTTTAACCAGTTTACGCATAACTTTATGCGTAGATTTGTAGAAATCTTACGCGTAGAAAACTTTTGCGTAGACATGCTTTACGCGTAAACGTATCTTTTGCGTAGACCTTAGATTTTGCGTAAGTATTACGCGTAAGACTAGGGTTTTACGCCTAAGATGAACCTTACGCATAACTTGTCCAAGTTATGCGTAGAAAATTGAAGTTTCGCGTAGAAAGAGGGTTTTCTGCATAAACATGAGCGTAAACAGATTTCCGGCCTACTTTTCCGATCAGATTCCGGCTAAAAAATTATGTCTAATATTACAGGCACCAGTTTCCGATGTGTTTCTGACCCATATTCAGACCATGATATCTTACCTCTTTTTGGTTCAAACCAGTCACGAGGAAGTAAAAGTCAACATATTATATTTGGACATAGAAAAGTCACCACAAAAATACATGTTAAACTGATAAAGAAAGTTGTGGACCATTTTTGGACTGTTTGACCATTTTGATACTCAGATCTAGTAAAAAATAAACTGTTACCACAATAACCACATAGGAAATAAAAAAAATTGTTTGGCCAGGTGATATTAATGGTAAAGACAGTTGCAAAAAACAGATTCGAACAAAAAGGAAATACAATTTTGACAAGATAACATCACAATAAATCAACCAAAAACTAAAACCAAGGCTCTGATGCCACTTGTAGGACCGTGTTTATGATTGAATATTGTGATTCGGGAGGTCGGTTACAATGGAAGTAAATGAACTTCATGGTTAGTGAGAGAAAGTAAAGAGTAAAGGGAAAAACTATGTGTTTATTGATAATGAAAGAGTAAATTACACAAAGAGTCTCACCCCTCCATGGAAGTATGGAGGGGGTATTAATAGGTCAACAAACACACAACTTTACAATAATGACACTTCTAGTCCATGTGTTTGTGCCTTTCAAGATAGCTAATGTAATCCCGTAAATGTCGTTCCATTTACGTGTTAGGATTATAAACTTTGATCCTAACACGTAAATGGAACGACATTTACGTGTTTGTGTGTGTGTGGGCGTGTGTTTGTGTGTGTGTTGGGCGGTCAAAAGAAGAAGAAGAAACGAAAAGAAAACAAAAATAAACTTTATAAAGTGGGGGCCCATAAAATCTAATATGGTCCAATGAGATTTGGGTAAGATCGTTTGGAAGCAAGGATAAGGAAGGATGGACTTGCAATTTCATTTATTACCAAGTATGAAATAATCAAAAATAAATCATGGTTTACAAAATACATTTGTAGTTTTGAGTACAACTCATTTTGGAAATTAGTTGGAATAAACACTTTATTCCCGATGTTCTATCATTCCGAGGCCTGATCTAAGATAATTAAATGTTTCACGTTTTAAAGATTTGGTTAAGATATCGGCAACGTTGTCTTCGGATGCAACTTTATCTAGGAGGATATTCCCTTTTTTAACATTATCACGAAGTATGTGGTGTCGAATTTCGATGTGCTTGGTACGAGAGTGATGAGCGGGATTTTTGCTTAAGTCGATAGCACCTTTGTTGTCACACAATACAAGAACATCTTGTAAGTGGATGTTGTAGTCACTAAACATTTGCTTCATCCACAAAGCTTGTTGACAGGCCCTTCCAGCTGCAACATATTCAGCCTCAGTAGTGGATATTGCTAAAGCAGTTTGTTTTTGACAAGACCATTGTGTTAGACATTCTCCTACAAAGGTGCATACGCCACTAGTACTTTTTCTATCAACGTAGTCGCCGGCGTGATCGGAGTCGGTATAGATACTAATACTAATTTCAATGCCCGAGACTTTTGGATACCAAACACCTAGATAAGGTGTGCTTTTTAAGTATCTAAAAATCCGTACTACGGCATTCATGTGAGATTCCTTGGGGTTTTCTTGAAATCGTGCACATAAAGATACACTAAACATGATGTCGGGTCTACTAGAGGTTAGGTGTAGTAGACAACCTATCATACATCGATATTTAGAACTATCAACCAAAATTCCTTCCTTGTCCAGGGTGAGTTTTAGATCGGTTGCCATTGGCTTTTTGATGGACTTAACATTTTCAAGATCAAATTTTCTAAGAGACTCTCTTAAATATTTTGATTATGAGATGAATGTGCCATTGTCACTTTGTATGACTTGTAAGTTAAGTATGAACTTAAGATCTCCTAGGACATTCATATTAAATTTATCATGCATACTCTTGATGAGCTCGTCATGCAATGCTTGGCATGTAGATCCAAAGACAATATCATCTTCAAATATTTGAATGACTATTTGATGCTTGTCTTTTATCTTGAAGAATAACGACTTATTCTTCATGCCTCTTGCATATTTATTTTCAACAAGAAAAGATATTACACTATTATGCCATAAATGATTTTCTAGTTCAAGTTCATGCAAGACCTTCTTTATTTTGAAAACATGATTAGGTTTTTGGAAGTTAGTAAATCCCGGTGGTTGGGTAACATATATTTCACTATTGATGGCTCTATTAAAAGCATTTTTGACATCCATTTGTTTAAGTTTAATCATGCTACTACATGCATATGCAAGAAGAATGCGTAAAGACTCTATTTGTGCAATCGGGGCAAAAATATGATTAATAGGTTTTTCAACTTGATCAAAATCATTTATTACTAATTTAGCTTGATTTTCACAAATTGTTCCATTTTCATGCAAGGTGCTACTAAAGGCCCATTTTAATTCTAGGGGGATGCAAGCATTAGGTAATGGGACTAATTCCCAAGCATCGTTACATGTGAGTTGATCTATCTCAATATGCATTGCCATGAACCAATTTTCGTTACTAATGGCTTCCTCAAAACATTTTGGCTCTATAGTTGATATGAATGCAAATGTATTGTTTTCAGCTTGTGCAATAAAATCATTCTCTAAGTCATTGTCAACGTTATGATATATTATTTCAACTAAAATAGTGTGATTAGAATTTTGACTTTGATCATTATTTTCTCCTAGTTTATCTTCTAATGACGGGCATGTTTCTTCGTCAAAACATACATCAAGTGTCTCAATGATTTTAGAGGTCTTCTTATTATAAACTTTATACTCCTTTGATGTATGTGAATATCCTAAAAAGATTCCATTGTACATTTTAGATATTATGCATTTACAACCAAATATTTTAAAATATCCTAATGATGGCCTTTTCTTCCTAAGAATCTCATAAGGTGTTTTATTGCTTGTTTTAGTGATTGATGTTCTATTCATAATGAAGGATGCGGTTTCAATAGCTTGACATCAAAACTTTCGTGAGATAGATTGATCGTTAAGCATAATACAACACATTTCTTGTAAGCGCCGAATCTTTCTTTCAACAACCCCATTAGCTTGAGGAAAGTCAAAAGATCGAAAATTATGTAAAATTCCATTTTTATTGCAAAAATCTTCAAATTGCATATTTTTATAAAAATTCCCACCAAGACTCGTTTGAATAGATGTAATGCAACAACCATGTAGACTTTGTAGGCTTTTACTTAAGTTTTTTAACTTTTCGAAAACTTCATTTTTAGATTTCAAAAATTTTATCCATGTATACCTTGAGAAGTCATCAATAGCAACCAAAGTATAGAAGTTTCCTTCATAGCTTTGAGTGGTTGATGAACCGAATAAGCCTAAGTGAACTAATTCTAAGACTCTTGTACTTGAGATGTTATCATTATTAAATTTTTGACTTGCATGGACTTGATTTCCTAATTTACATACATTGCAAGAATGATAAACATAATCTAGCTTAGGCAAATTTCTAACTAGTGCTTTAGAAATTAATTTAAGAATTACCTTCATGCTAGCATGTCCTAATCTTTTATGCCAAAAGTGTAGAATCATTACTATCAACACTAACGGAGGGTTTAAATGCCTTTTCAATGTGTAGATCACAAGCATTGTTTGTCATACACATGTGTTCTTGGCATACCTACAAAACAAACATGAGACTCAAACTCTCGGTCCTCATTTTCTTATGGGTCCATTGAGGTTAGCATAGAATACTTCCATGTTATACATTCTTGGATCTTGGAGTAAGTTACAAAGTATCTTAAGTCCAAATTCAGAGAATATTTTCCGAGGAGTGTCTTGAGAAGAAGGCTTAGAATTATTTGGTCTTAGAGGCCTTTTGTTTGAGTAAAATTTTTCTTTCCTATTAAACCTCCTTTTCTTTTGAGGAGAGTGTTGACTATGATACTTGTTTTTTGAATAAGTCTTATGTGTTTTGAATGTATCATACTTACTATGAGCGATGGGTTTGTAAAATTGTTTCATCTCATTAACACTCAAGATTGGTACTTGAATACCATATGAACAAGAAACATGTGGTTGAGATACTCTAGATATAGGATTAAGACAAGATAAATTCTCATTAACTTTAGTGTCTATCTTTGGTTTCTCTAAGCTTTCAAGTTTTTCAAGATCTTCCTTTATTTGATATGAAGCTTTATTTTCTATGTTTAAGCTATTTTTCTTGAATTTTGAAAAACTCATAGCTTCATCTTGAAGTTTAGACACATCATTGTTCAAAGAGTCAACCACATGTGTAAGTTTTTCACAACTTAAGCATGGTTCAATCACCTCTTTGGCTTTGATCTTCTTAATTTCAAGTTCAAGCTCATTTGCTCTACTAGATAACTTATTCGTCTCTTGTTGTACAATGTGTTTTTCTCGAAGTAGAGCTTTTATTTCTTTAATCCAATTATTATTAATTCTTATTAATTCAAAATTATCTTTTCTAATTTATTAGCATCTAGTGTTTTGTTTGAACTAAAGGGATCTAGATGTACCTTTGGAGACTCTAAAGTCATGAAGCATGATTCATTCCTTTCTTTGTCATCTTCGTCATTGCTATAACTCCAGGTATCTTCAAATCCAGTCATTGGATCCTTTATGCATAGATCTTCAAATGTATTCACCACAAAGAGCACATGGTTCTCTTGAGCCATGGATTTATACTCAACTTTACCAAAAATCTTTGTTAGGATTTTAGATTTTTGGGAAAAAAAATTTGACTTAAAACGTCTTCTCGAGAAGGTTTTAACACTTAAAAAACTTGAGTATTCCGCTCTGAAACCAATTGTAGAACTGTAGAGGGGGGTGAATACGGTTTCTTCGGCTTTTAGGACGTTTAAAAATCTTTAAGCCGAGAGGAACACCAAGTGGTCTAGAAAAGAGCTACCACTATCACAAGCACAATCCAAAGTATATAAAGCGAGTAAAAGACACCACGATATATACTGGTTCCGGATGGGGGGTTTAGACCATCCGTACGTCCAGTTGCGAATCCACGACACGATACTATTCAACTAGTATAATCCTTTCGGTGGACTATAAACCGTTACAATTCACTCCACCAATATTCAACAATATTGATGCTCACAAAGAATGAGTTACTCCCACGGTATTCCGCCCTCGGAAACCACCCTAAAAATCTCGTGATTCGACTTAACCTATGGGTCACCAAGACCACTACCAAAACTTCCTACGGAAGTAGCAAACCCCAACTAGATCCCCAATGATCTAGGCTTGGTCACCAAGACACAAGACTTCCCTTACAAATAGAATGAATGAATGAATATTTGTTCAACCAATTCCTAACCTACCCTAGAGACTCAATTGTAATAGAAAGGGTAAAGATAAGAAAACCCTCGACACAATCACAAGAGTGGATTAGGTTCTTGTGATTCTTCCCTTGCAAAGAAGATGTGTTCCTTCAATAGATGTTAGTGTGAAAGATTAAGAACACAAGAGATAGAATTAGAGGATTAGAGAGAAAGAATGTAGAGAGAAAGAATAATGGCAAGGGGTGAGGAATACAAGAGGCAAGGTTGGTATTTATAGGCCAAGAACACAAACTTGGGAAACATTACCGAGGCCGGCGCGTCAAAGCGCGGGCAGCGCGCCAGGAGTCTGTAAATGTTTCCCAAGTGTTGGGTGTTTGGATCTTATAAATACCTATCCTTGCTAAACCTCCAATTATACTTCACACTAAACCTTGACATTAATCAATCTAAGGTTTACCAACTCAAATAGCCAATTTGGAAAATCATTTGTGAAGTGTTTATAAGAAAACCAAATACCAAGGGTAGAAGAGTAGAAAGGGTAGTTTGGTAGGGGTAGAAATGGTATTCCTCACATGGCATAATAGAGAAGAGAATATGCCATGGGATATTCCTCAAGGGAAGGGTTAAAGTGTAACTATGGTTAGGTTAAAGGTTTAGAGGTTAACCATGGTTAGGTATAGAAAATGAACCATGGTTAGGTTAAAGGGTTTACCCAAGGGAATGTTCCATCCTTGGTGTGGTTAAGAGTTAACCATGGTTGGGTGTAGAGAAGTAACCATAGTTGGGTTAGGTTGTATGTTGAGAGCTAACCATGGTTGGAAGAGGTGAACCATGGTTGGATTAGAAAAAGGGATATTCCAAAGGTATATTCCTTTGCTTGGGGGGAAAGGATAAATGGAGGGTTGAGATGAGTTTGGTTTGAAATAGATGGTTAAGATGTGTTGTAAGAGATTGGATGGTTGAGATGGTTTTGGTTTAAAATGAATGGATGAGATCAAAGGAGCCTTTTGCTTGGGGAGGAAGTGTGATCCAATGGTTGAGAATGGTTTCGGTTTGAAATGGATGGTTGTGATTACACACATGTGTTGGAATAAAGAGAAGATTTGATGGATGGTTGAGATGTGTTTAATTTGAATTGGATGGTTGAGATTGAGGATGTGTAAGGAATATAAGAGATGTGTAAGAGATGTGATGTTGTAAGGAAATGAATGGTTGAGATGGGTTGGATTTGAATTGAATGGATTGGGTCAAAAGTGTGGGAGACAAGAGTACACTTTTGTGTAAGTGGTGTAAGGGAATGTTGGTAAAGGATATTTGGGAAGGATTTTGGGAGATTTGGTGGTATTGCGTTTGATGGTTTTGGGTTAAGTGGTATTTTGATGAAGAAGATAATTAAGAAAAGTAATTAAGAAGAAAATAATCTAATTGTCATTAAGAGGAAAAGGTTTAGACAATTAAGATTATAAGTTGAGCAAATCTTAAGTTACTTATTAGCTCAAGTAACTCAACGTCGAGAATCCATAGTTTCATATCTTGTGACTTTCCACGACTCAACGTTCTCAACTAATACCTTGGTTCAAACAAGTTAAGTGCTTTGCCTTAGTGTAAAGCATAACCCAAGTGGGAAAGGATGCGTTTACGCAAAGTGACCTTTGACTTAGTTTGACCAATAAGGGAGTAAACCCGTTACGTAATTAGAGAAGACGTAAGCACGGGATACGAGCATATGGATGCTTTCACATGATGTTACGTGAAATTATAAGCTCCCTAAGTTTACAAAAGCCTTGGCTAGAGGCGATAGGTGGAAAACATGAGTTGGCGTTTTCCCGCAAATGGGTGCTTTAAAAGTTGGATCTCTCTAATCCCAAAACTCGTTTCGAGTGTTCTCAATTAAGCACATAACATATTCATACCTGTATTGAAAGATCCATATTTGTCGGGTAAGGGGAAATCCGACTTTCAAAATTCGTCCCGATTATCACAGACGCCTGGCGCGTTACCCACGCATTGACGCGTGGGTGGCGCGCCAGCAGCAGATGTGTGATTCGTGGAATTTTGGCAAACGTTTGTTATTTTATGTGTTTCGATGGTTTATTTGACATCATTAAAATATAAAGAGATCTTGATCATGTTGCCTCAACATATTGATTGAAAATTTGAGAGATAAGACTTGTTGCATGTCATGTGCCTTGAACATCCACTATCTGAGAATCCTTGATCTTCAGCATCTGCTGATGAATGTCCCTGCACATAAATAAAGGAATTAGTTTTGTTTTGGGATCCAAACCATTACTGACTTGGATCCGCCTCTTGCATCAATGAAATGTATTCTTTTGAGAATAGTTGATGCAACATTGGATTTAAGAATCCAACATGCTAAGGCCTTAACAGCATTTGCCCTGTTTCCCTTAGCAGTGGTATGAACTTTTTGGCTATCAGCAGAAACTGATGGCTTTGCAGTTGTATTCTTTGGTTTCCAAACTTGTTTTTGGACTACTGCTTTTGTTAGAATGGGCCTATTAACAACTTTTGATGCATGTTTGAAAGTTGTTTTTGCACCCTTAACTGTTGTTTTTGGGTAAACAGTCAGATACGGTCTATCAGCGGGAACTGATTGGCTATCCGCAGGAACTGCTTTTGGACCAGACCTAAATGAAGCTGTTTTGGGAGTTTTTCTAGTAAAGTTAGAGTAACTTTTAGGTGTTTGCCTTTTTAGATTCACCCTATTGTTTGTATACCCAAATACCCATTTGTTACAGAAAGCTGCAAGATGGTCAAAACTACCACATGTGTAACAAGCTTTGTTATAAAAGACAAAATCATCTCTTTGTTGGAGAGACTTGAGGCTATACCAATTCCTTTGGTTGCCTCTGGGCTTGTTTATGGTTCTATATTGTTCACAATATCTTACTGGTTGCCTAACATGTTTAACATTGTTTTTAGGCTTTTCAGTATTATGTTTGACTATCCTAGGAACACTTGTTCCTGCTTTCTTAACCACTTCAGTTTTAGACATAACCTGTTTAACTTTATTATCATCAGATGTTAAGTCCTCAATGATTGGACCATCTGACTTTCAACAAGAACACACCTTGTCCTCAAGAAGTGAAGTTTTACTTAAACTTTCACTTACTTTTAAAGGTTTATTAACAACTACATTAGTTTTTGGTTGAACTCCATATTTTTATTCAGGTAGTTGAAATTCAGGTAAGCCTGTGTGTTCTAGGTCAATTCCTGGGGGAGCAGGAATACCTCTATATGGTGGAGGAACAGATTTGTATCCAACACCAGACTTAGCTTTATTTATTACTTGACATTCAATTAGCCGCTCAACCTTATCTTGCAATCTTAGAAGTCTAAGTGTAAAGTCCATTTGAAGCAAATTACAAACAAAATCACAAAGAAAAGATAGACTACGAGAAAGCTACAAAATAAAAAGAAAAAAATCTCACTTGATAGGAATCTAATGAGTAGACCAAATAAAAAGAAATCCTAACCTAGACAATAACTATTCCCCGGGCTGCGGCGCCAAAAACTTGATGCGTGGGAATTGCACCAGGCTTTACCTCTCGAGGGATCTCGAGAAGCTTACAACCCCCACCAGGCAGTGTACCTGATCGTTGTAGTATAGTATAGTGACAAGTACCGGAGGATTGATCGTTCAACTCAGGAATAATGTCGCTAGGATTAGAAAACCTAAGAACTAGGTCTAGAGGTGAGGGATGATTCTGTTTGTATTTTTTTATATTTTATAAAAGCAATTAAAATCTCAGTTTTTTTTTGGAAGAGGGGCAGAATTAGTTGCTAGTTAACTAACCCAATAACTAAAGATGCAATCAAAGTAAAATAACAAAAATGAAAATAAACTAATTACTAATGTGGAGTGAACAATATATGGAGAATTGTGTTTACTTACTTTTACAGGTTAATTACTTGTTACAGTTGCGTGGATGACGGGTTGTATTCCTTAATACCATTCATGGGGTGGCGTACTTACTTCCCCAATCATATAAGCTCCTACTTCACTCCTATGTCGAGCCGGCTAAGAAGCTCCTAACATAGGATCACTAGAATTCGCTCATTCATTAAATTCAACCATAAAAACCTAGTACACATCGGTTCATGTTTCTTAAGACGTTCAAGCAAGTTACACAATGGAGATCTGCCAGTTTTCTTATGCCTAACATTGAAATCATTCATCCATTACAACTATAAACAAGCAATCAACCTATAATCAACATCTAGGTTTCATTACATCTAAGCAAACACACAAAAGATCTAGCCTAGCATGTTAAAATCAAGACAAGTGTAAGATATATTCAAACAACACATAGACATATTGAATGAATTGAAGGAAAACTTATCTCAATTGAACATGAAAGGTTTCAAGGGGTGAAAACCCCTGAAAGTACTGTTACAAACGACCTAGGGTTTATTAGGTTCGGCCCTAGAATTCTCCACACAAGTTCATCTCTTAATAAATGAATTTAGAAAAGTATATATAGATTTTGTGAGGTGACGGCGTCAAGAGGAAAAATCTGACGCCGTCATCTCGCCGCCAATAAAGTTCTCGGACTGCCTAGATCCAAAGCTGACGCCGTCATGTATAATCTTGTTTCAGGCCGTCACCAAATTTACTTTTGTCGCCCTTGGCTTGACGCCGTCACGTTTCTACTGGACCGTCACCAACTTGTGCTCTGGACGCCGTCATGAAATCCTTCTTGACGCCGTCAGGTACACTTCCCAGCAAGGAAAATCAAGACTTTGCCGTTTTCTTCACCTTTATGCTCCAAAAACGTCCAAAATGCTTCCTTTTCTAGAATTCACTCCCAAAGTACCTAAAATCACAAAAGGAACGATTTAGGGCAATATTTGATCAAATAAATTCCAATTCCGGCTTAAATGACCCCCTAAAAACGGTTCATTTTTCGCCTCATCATATACCCTTACACTTGAGATTTGCTTGTCCTCAAGCAAATGCGCTTTTATTCTAATCAAAATACAAGTTAGGGGTCATTTAACACTAATATAAAAGTAATTACAACAAATAATCGTTCCACTAAAGACCAAAGACAAGCACGGAGGTCATACACTAGCACCTCACAAATAGTGCTTAGATACTCACATCTCTCGGGTGTAATAAAGTAAATATCACAATATGGAAATGGAAAACATCTCTCACTACCTGTCATAGCAAAATAGATTACCATAGGCTTGGGAAAGGATCAAACCTCCACCATATGGCGTAAGCACCTAGGATAAACTATCAAAGAGGTCTTTTAAAAGGGTTATAACGTTTGGTGTAGGGATATGGAATACACGGTTTTGTTGGATAAAGGCAATCTTTACTGGTGGCGAGTTAATCATCTTGGTTAATTACATGTACAATATGGCATTGCTAAGCCAAGACTAGACTCGACTTAAGCTAATCAATCAAAAATAACAAAAACATAAAAGAAGCATAGAATGAAATGGGATGGTAGTCCGCATGTTTCTTTTTTTTTTTTTTTTTTTTTTTTTTTTTTTTTTTTTTTTTTTGCATACACTTTTGCCCTACCATCCAAAATAATACATCATAGGGAATGAACATTCCCCTTACACTTGAATTTTTACATACTTTACAGTCAACTATGCTAATGACTCGAATCAAGATAATCAAAACACTTGGAGTACTTTTAAGATTAACGTACATATGGGGGTAATAATATGATGTTCTTCCCCATTACTCCATAACATAAGTACTTTACCCATGAGTCCCAATCGTCCCAAAACAATATGTACAAGGATATGACTCGACTTAGCAACCATGTAATCAATTAGATAATTAACTAAGGGTTTAAACATGTAACAATAATGCACTAAAGATGAGTGCATACACGGAAGGCTAAGGCGATTTGGTTGTACATTTAAGTGGGGTGTAACAAATTCTTCCTTTAAGTAAGATGCTTAAAGTTAGAAACGAAAAGATAGGCTCGGAGGGGTGTACTAGGGGTTTCGTGTACTAAAAATGAGTACTGGTATGTGCTAATTCACATACCATTTTATGGCCAAATACCGACCCAAATTTACTAAATGAGCTAACAAATGCCAAGGAAACATGTGTATTTATGTTTGTGATTATGCAGGCACGGATTTGTCACAAAAAGACGAAAAGTCAAGTAAAAACCAGAAAAAACGGGCATGAGAGTGAAAGACGGTCAGAAAGTCAAAGCTGGGATTCAAAAGTCAATATTAATCCTTCATTTATTCAAGATTTGCAAGTTCAGTCCTTGGAAGATATTTTTGCAAAAGTGACATTTTGAGCCCTTGAAGTTTTAGCAAATTACACAAATAGTCCTTGGATTCTTTTAATACATATTGTGAAAAAAAATTCAAAATTCCTGGTCCAAACAATTCATAAGCCCAAGTCCACAATTTAAAAGCCCAAACCCACACCACAAAAAATATTACCCGACCCACACTCACCCTTGGTCAATACTTACCCACGGGTCAAACCATATAAACAAACACAACCTTTTCCCCAATTTTTACCCGTACCTTTCTTCCCCAATCCCACATAAACCCTAATCTTACTTTACCCATAATTACCTATCTCCACAATAATTACCCATCAATTAAATGTTCTAGAAGGTGTCTCACGTGCTCAGTGAGTGTCAGAGAGAAAATGTTGAGTATGATGGAGTCACGTGGACACTTGTCAGCTCACTATTGGTTGATACACGTCAATTCAATCATTGGATTCTGCTGACAAGTCAGAGAATGTAGCACAAGAGAAGGGGGGACAGATTGAAGCATATTAGTGGACAAGCCACGTCTCAGATTATCATCCAAGGGCTGTTATGAGATCAAAGTAACACAAAATCGATCCAAGGGCTATAAGATGAAGTAAAGAAGCAAAAAGAGTTGTGGATTGCCAGCATGGATTCTCACCCCAACCCTTCACTCCTCGGTTATAAATAAGCCCTTATTTTAGCTCATTGTGTGTAATTTTTAGTGTAGGAAAATGCTGTTGAAATTTCGTTGTAACTAGTTTTAGCTATTGTAATCTTTCAATTAGTTTTTAATAAAAAGTATCTCAGTTCAGTGTTATAATTTTAGCTTAATAAATTTTTCTTATTGCTTAATTTGTTTTTGAATCTGTCTTAATATAGCTTCTTATTCAGTTTATTCTAATTTCTTTTCTCCATTTTCATTTAAACTCTATCTCATTTACAGATAAATATAAATAAATAGAAATCAGAAAAAAATAAGAAAAAAAAAGTTTATATAATCATTAGTATAGCTTATCATAGAGCTTATTTTCATTTTTATATACTCCATTCTAGCTGATTAGCTTTTAGTGGAGTATTATTGAGTCTAAGAAGAAGATCCTTAGTTGCTGTGGTGATTTTGGATAGACTGAGACAGAAAGTGATGAACTCAGCCTATCTTAGAGATAGGCTTCTGTGAACTCCCTCTGTTCTTGCTGAGGGAGAGGTTTTGGTAATTCCTGTTTAATCTCTATTGTTAGAATCTGATTTGGATCTTTAATTGTAGTAGCTGTACTGTTTCATTGAAATTATTTGAGATTTTGTAGTTAGTTAATATTCAGTTAGAGATTTATTGATAAGTAGTTTGTATCTGTTTGTGGAATCTGTATCAGCATTATAATTCTTAGTACTGTTTCATTTGGATTTTAATTGATGCTTAGCTGTTAGGTATAGTAGCTTTAGCTGTTATATTGTTGTTATTAAATATATTGGAATTGATATTGTCTGAATTGGTGGAATTTGTGGTGTGAAATTGCTTAGTAGATCTGACTTGCTTGTGGATTTTCATATTTAACATATTGAGATCTGTGAGGAAACACAACTGATTGAACTTGTGACTTGTGGTCAGCTGATGGTGTTCATTGTTAGAAACTTGTAAATGAATTGAACTGAGTTATAGAGATTTGTTGATTGAGTTGGTTTGAAACTGAGTTGAGTAGTAGAGTTTGGATCTGTCTTTTATAGATAATTGATTGTTGTTTGATATATATGTAACTTGAGTACACATTAGATTAGACTAGTGTAAAAATAGTATTTAGCTCATTAAAATAGTAGGTATCTTTGTAGTAGTCAAATAAAAGTTCATTACATATAAACAGATAGAATTAGTGGTAATTTGTTAGTATAATTGAGTTTAAAAGTTGTAATATAACTAAAGTTAGCTTACAGCAGAATAAAACTAGCTTATCACAATTAATTAGAATTAGGATTTAGCTGATAGAGTTGAATTTAGTCAAATTTACAGCATTACAATAAGTAAACTGTTGCATTTGGATTTAGTTTGAGGTCTGCTGAACTAGTATAATTTTGGAGTAGTTTAGAAATAGTTTAGATACTATAATTGCTTGATCTAGTGTCTTTGTATTGCCTTTGATCTTTTGCCTCTTTAGCTGGTTCATTTGAGCTTATCTTTAACTGCTTATTGAACCTGTAAAATAGCTTGAGTGACACAGGGGACTGTTTGGAATAGTAGGACTGCTATTTTGTTTCTAGGCTATTGATTGAGATTTGAGATTTGTTTCTGAGTAATATTTGAATATTTTTGGTTTCTGTATCATTGATTCATTTCTGGGATTGTGTTTGCTTAATTCTGCTTATATAAGATCTTATAGCTTGAGCTTATTGCATACATTTTGAGCATCTGTGGATATTTGTGTTTACACTTGATCTTATCTTGCATTCACTGAGTATACTACATCATTTTTAGTCAATGTAATAAGTTTCATTGAGTTTTGTTCACAAGTGCTTATAAATAAGCACTTGTGATAAGCAGATTTACCAAAATAAGCAGTTTTCCTTTTCATTTTCACTTCAAATTTTTATTCTGAGTTCTTTTTAATATTTTAGATTTTCTGGAATTTTTCCAGATTTTTCTAAGCCTTTTTAGTATTTTTCTCAAATTTATTTTGATTTTATTCATTTTTAAATCATTTTTAAATACCAAAAATCAATAAAAAATCAGAAAAAGCTTTGAAAAATACAAAAATATTTTTAGAAATTCTTTTATAATATTTTAGAATTTTTAGAATTTAATTTTCATTTTTCCACTTAATTTTTCTATTTTTCTCTATTTTTAATTCATTTAAAATTCCAAAAATCAATTTTAATTCATAGAAAATAAAAGAAAAGTCAAAAAAATAATTTTCTTCTTCTGAAAATTCATTTTATTAGTTTAAGATTTTTAGAAAATATTTTCAAGTTTGTAGAATCATTTTTTCATTAAACGTTACGTTTTAAATTTTGCGGTTGCATTTCCGTTTTTACGTTTTTCATTTTGGTGCATAATTAGCTTGTACTCTTTGCATATCTCATAATTGTTTGTGATTACTTGAATATCTCGATTGCTATTTTCACTATTTCACTTTTCAATTCACGGTTTCACGAATCGATATTCTCGATTCCATTCGCCTTCACTGGGAAACGACTCGGGTGATCCGTATTTTACGCGGATCACTTCGATACTATACTATTATATTATATAATTGGTTTTCACACGAATCAAGTACAACGCTAAGGGTGTGGGAAAAATTAGTTGACTTAACTAGCCAAGTATTATGACTTAAATGGTCAAGTAATTATGATACGGGTTTAACAGAAGGGTGATCCTAATGCCTCTTATCATGTAGTAAATCCTACTACACGAATGTAGTCTCACTAGCGGTCTCGGGATGCATCACTAACGCAAGTTCTAGAATCTAAATGCTACCGGTACACACATAAGCACTAATAATAAATGCTTTTCCTATCAAATCTAAAGGCGAACCTCACATATTTGGGTGGAAAATTTTTTAAGTGGTACGGTTTTGTGCTAGTCATACAATCTCCTATCCATGAAACGCTTGCTAAGGCTAAATTTTGAATTTGATGCTAAAATTACACAAACAAGTATTTCTCATAGTTTTATTACACACCTACCATCAAACAAACAAACTCAAGTGCAAGTATATCCTATAAGGTATCATCATTTACCCTCCCCTTACACTTAGGATGAACATTGTCCCCAATGTTCAATTAAAGAATGTAAAAGTGAAATAGGTAAAAGAATGAAATCAAATACTCCCCTGATTCGCTCGGTATGGATAGTATGGTAATAAGGTTAGATCTTCCTCCAAGAAAATGAACAATCAAAGCTTCCCTTCCAGAATATAAATCATCTTCTTGTCAAACATAACCTGTTAAACCTGAGAAAATAAACAAGGCAACCTTCGCGTAAAATCGGCGGCAATCTATATATACTAACAAATCCTAGAAAGCAATGTAAGATATAATGCTTGTGGAATGAATGTTTGCAGATTCCCTGGAGTTTATAAAACTAAAGATTCAACAAAAACTTTAAGACTCCATTAGAAAAACAAAACTAGCAAAATTTCCAGATTTTTACACATGACGCCGTCAGGAATTTCTTCCTGACGCCGTCCGAAGTGACCTGCAGAAATTCTTACATCAAGTTTCCGGAAAATTTCTGGAAAACTTATGTCCTACTTCCTGGAAAATCCTGCAAAACATCATTATGACTCGATACAAGCATTTGACTCTAACAAATACGAATATACATGTCCATTTAATATTGTGGAGAATCATGATCGTTTTTGTTTCTTAAAAACATATTTGGGGTTTCCCCTTACACTTATCTTTTGTGAAATACCTTTATATGTAATTAAGACAAAGTTAAAAACAAAATAAAGCATTTTCACAAGTTTATTTGAA
Organism: Artemisia argyi; assembly: GCA_030686995.1. Taxonomy (NCBI): domain Eukaryota; kingdom Viridiplantae; phylum Streptophyta; class Magnoliopsida; order Asterales; family Asteraceae; genus Artemisia; species Artemisia argyi. Next base: position 23,301,054 of record CM060687.1, on the reverse strand, counting down.
ACATGATCTACCAACAATACAAACAAAGCATGCATACGGAAACAAATAACAATCAAACAAATAAAAATCACACAAAACATGGGTTGCCTCCCAAGAAGCGATTGTTTTTGTTCGAGTCACGAGCCTGACTCTACCCTTATTTAACAGAAATAGGGGAGGTTTTCCCTACACTTAGGATTAAGTGTGGGTGGAAGTAGCGATACACACCCTTAGGGTGGAAATATGCCACGTGAGGAAAAAGTGGTGGATGAATTATATGCTCAAAGGGGTGTGCTCCTATCATCATAACCTTACCAAATTCAATCGGGTTCATGGGTGGATTAAGATTTTCTCCTAGAAAGGGATCATTTTCTGTCAACTTCAAGAGACTACTAGTTGGGGATCCATCTTGACCTAATAAACCCGGTTTAAACCCATAATGTTTCTTGTGATCAATCATAAATGGGTGATGTAAGCTTGTAAGGTCATTTTCCACTCCTATATTGGCTTCCTCTCTACAAGGCTTAGAGTCCACTACCTTTATCCTAAGACTACCCGGACTATATGGTTTGATGGGTGGATCGGGACCTATTCCAATTCCTAAATTTTCATCCAAGGATGGAAGATTAGGTAACGGTTTTGGTTGAGGCTCCGGTTCATCAAAACTAGGATCTTCCTTAGGAATAAAAGATAGGTCATCACTACAAGTGTTAAAACCTATATTCTCTAGTTGTGATTGGTCCAAGGTTTCTACCTCTATTGGGATTCCTATAGTCTCTTCTACTTCTTCCGGGTAAGTCACGGGTGGTGTGGGTGCCTCAAATGATGGTAGGACTTGTGGGGTATTTGGCGGGCTTGGATTTTCTACTTTATCATCCATCTTATCAAGATCACCTATATCCTTAACATGTGTTTCATTATAATCCAACCCTAAAATTTTCCCAAGTATCTCAAGTGCTTCTCTAGGCATCTTAACTTCTATATCCGAATCATAAGGATCATCCTCAATATTATGACTGCTATATTCAAATTGCCCAAAAGATTCATCATGTGTATCTTGAGATTCATCATCATTGATCATAAAACCTAGGTCTTTTTGATCAAAGTGATCATGTTCGGCTACATCCTCCATCACATCAAGGTCACCTATGTGTTCATCCTGTATTATGGTAGTGCCTAACCATGACATGCAGCTAGGTGGCTCATACAAAACTATCCTAGGTGAAGGCTCATACGGAGCATAGGTTTCACTAAGTGAAGCATTTTGAACTCTTTGGTGTCTTAGCCGCTCAACCTTATCTTGCAATCTTAGAAGTCTAAGTGTAAAGTTCATTTGAAGCAAATTACAAACAAAATCACAAAGAAAAGATAGACTACGAGAAAGCTACAAAATAAAAAGAAAAAAATCTCACTTGATAGGAATCTAATGAGTAGACATAATAAAAAGAAATCCTAACCTAGACAATAACTATTCCCCAGGCTGCGGCGCCAAAAACTTGATGCGTGGGAATTGCACCAGGCTTTACCTCTCGAGGGATCTCGAGAAGCTTACAACCCCCACCAGGCAGTGTACCTGATCGTTGTAGTATAGTATAGTGACAAGTACCGGGGGATTGATCGTTCAACTCAGGAATAGTGTCGCTAGGATTAGAAAACTTGAGAACTAGGTCTAGAGGTGAGGGATGATTCTTTTTGTATTTTTTAATAATTTATAAAAGCAATTAAAATCTCGGTTTTTTTTTTTTTTTTTTTTTTGAAGAGGGGCGGAATTAATTGCTAGTCAACTAACCCAATAACTAAAGATGCAATCAAAGTAAAATAACAAAAATGAAAATAAACTAATTACTAATGTGGAGTGAACAATATATGGAGAATTGTGTTTACTTAGATTTCACTACTCCCTAGATATCTTTTACAGGTTAATTACTTGTTACAGTTGCGTGGATGACGGGTTGTAGTCCTTAATACCATTCATGGGGTGGCGTACTTACTTCCCCAATCCTATAAGCTCCTACTTCACTCCTATGTCGAGCCGGCTAAGAAGCTCCTAACATGGGATCACTAGAATTCGCTCATGCATTAAATACAACCATAAAAACCTAGTACACATCGGTTCATGTTTCTTAAGATGTTCAAGCAAGTTACACAATGGAGATCTGCCAGTTTTCTTAAGCCTAACATTGAAATCATTCATCCATTACAACTATAAACAAGTAATCAACCTATAATCAACATCTAGGTTTCATTACATCTAAGCAAACACACAAAAGATCTAGCCTAGCATGTTAAAATCAAGACAAGTGTAAGATATATTCAAACAACATATAGACATATTGAATGAATTGAAGGAAAACTTATCTCAATTGAACATGAAAGGTTTCAAGGGGTGAAAACCCCTGAAAGTACTGTTACAAACGACCTAGGGTTTATTAGGTTCGGCCCTAGAATTCTCCACACAAGTTCCTCTCTTAATAAATGAATTTAGAAAAGTATATATAGATTTTGTGAGGTGACGGCGTCAAGAGGAAAAATCTGACGCCGTCATCTCGCCGCCAATAAAGTTCTCGGACTGCCTAGATCCAAAGCTGACGCCGTCATGTATAATCTTGTTTCAGGCCGTCACCAAATTTACTTTTGTCGCCCTAGGCTTGACGCCGTCACGTTTCTACTGGACCGTCACCAACTTGTGCTCTAGACGCCGTCATTAAATCCTTCTTGGCGCCGTCAGGTACTGTTCCCAGCAAGGAAAATCAAGACTTTGCCGTTTTCTTCACTTTTATGCTCCAAAAACGTCCAAAATGCTTCCTTTTCCAGAATTCACTCCCAAAGTACCTAAAATCACAAAAGGAATGATTTAAGGCAATATTTGATCAAATAAATTCCAATTCCAGCTTAAATGACCCCCTAAAAACTGTTCATTTTTCGCCTCATCAATTGGTTAAGTTATGAGTTGTATTGATTAGCTCTGTCCTTTGATTCTCGTAACGTTTGGTTAAGGTTTCTAAACTTTTAAGAGCAGAACAATTATTTGAACAAACATTATCAGATTGTACCTTTGTAGAGAAAGCCATAAGAGCTGTCTGAGAAGAAGCTTCTTCTTCATCAGCTGTAAAGCTCCAATCAAATCCTAATCCATCAATAGCTACCATAGCCTTTGTATTGGTTGATTCCCCTGTTTTGGACTTGCTTCCAAAACCTCTATTCTTTCTATCTTGCTACCTTGGCCTTCTACATTCTCTTGAGAAGTGCCCCAACATATGACAGTTATAGCATTCTATCTTTGACTTGTCAAAATCAGCAGTATCATTGCTGCTGATTGTGAGCTTTTCCCCATCCTCTGATAGAATTTCTTAGCCCTCATGCTAAGAAGAGAAATTTGCCATTTCAGGTCCATCTCTTCTAAATCATCATCATTGATTTCTAGGAGATCTTCATGAGTGAGCATGGACCCATCATTCTGACTTGTGAAAAAGGCACAGCAATCCTTTTCATTCAATATACCAGTGGTACTGCTTGATGAACTAGCAATACCAATTTCATCATTAACTTTCACATCCTTAACTGGATTTAAACCACTAGGAGGATGACATAAATGCCATGTTCCCAGTATATGAATTAGAGTCACCAGTTTTCTTTACTTCTTGTTCCACAATTTTAAAGTTGCTATACAAATCCATAAGGTCCATAGTGTCTATGACTGGTTTATTCTTCCAGACAACAACATGCATAGCCCACTCTTCAGGTAAGCTTCTCAGAAATTTTGAATTTAAATCTTCTTGAGGTATTTCAACCTCAAGAACAGCCAATTGGCTCACAATTTTTTGTAGCCTTGTAAACATGCGGTCAAGAGATTCATTAATGGTTGATGAGAAGTTTTCAAACTATTGCTTAAGAAGAGTTTTCTGGGTCTTCTTGGTGGCTTCATTCCCATCATATCTTCCAACAATTGCCTCAAATAATGACTTGGCATCTTTGAACTTGCTGAAGTTTATAAGTTGATCATTTGGAATGGTCATCATCAGCATGCTTCTGGCCTTGAGGTCATTCTTCTTCTTTATTCTTTCATCTGCAGTTGAAGGGATAGTTTTAAGAGTTGTTATTTCCTTACCTTCAACTGTTGATGAAGTGGTTGTGGGTTTGAAAGAGTTTCCTTCTTCAATGATTTCCCAGAGAGTGTAATCCTGCACCTGGAAAAACTGTTCTATTCTTAACCTCCACAATTCAAACTCATTCTGTTTGAGAACTGGCAACTTTGCAGCAACATTCGTTTGAACACACTCCATGTCCATTTCTTCATCTTCTTCTTCTAAATCAAAGATATCAACTTGCTCTGATACCAACTGAGAGGATCTCTAAATCTGATCACACATTGTGAAAGGTGTTTAGACCTTTATAAAGTGTATATATATGATACTTTGAGTGAATATGATTAAGTATGCGGAATCTACTTAACCACACTTAGAAGGTTTATTTGAAATGGAACAGTGATGCTTTTATGTAACAAAGTACAATGAAAGTATTTTTTCAAACGATTCAATATTATTCAAAATAATACAAGTGATCTTCACTATAACTAGGGTTACAAAAAAACCTTGAATCTTATGTTTTGTTCTATAAGACTAAGTGTATGAATTGCAAGTCTGTCTATATCTAATTCATATCTAAGATCTTCCTTTTATAGTCCAAGGAAAGATCTTTTACAATCTATAAGACTTATCTAACCACTAGCTCTAGCTTATGACTTATCTTCATTTTAGCTAGATGATGACTTATCTTGTCAGTCATTAAGATACAACATGTATCTAATATTACAACTTATTTAGAGTGTTCAATTTGATGACTACAAGGAAGATATTATCTAGTAACTTTTATGCACATAATATCTTTGTACACGTATCAGTAGAATATGTAGTACTTATCTACACAGCAGCAGGATGAGTCATAGTAGCAGTAGAATCGATCAGCAGTAACATCTATCAGCAGGAACATCTATCAGCAGGAACACACTTGTGTTTATCAACAGGAACATGCTTTGAGCTTTATCAGCAGGAACATACTTGATGTATTTCCTTGAGCTTTTATGCTGATTCTTCTGATTATTTAATTCCCAACACCCCTCACTGGTGGAAAGTCATTATAAAGATATAAGTTTCATTATGGCTCCTATGTGGGATTGAGGTGAGATCTATGACAAACTACTAATATCTAAAGAACAAATCACAAGATATAAACCATCCATCCTCTTTTCATCCAATGGTATAGATTAAATCAATAAATAACAAAGGAAGGCATAAATGTAATTATGTAAAAACCCATTTCCACCTTTTTTTAAAAGTGACATATCTTGCAAACGGTAAATCTTCAAGCTACGAAAAATATACCGTTGCGATGAGAATTAAATTATCTTTCGATAGATATGCACTAGTATATACTTTCGACCATTTTTTTTTCAAAATTTTTGTTCAGGAAAATCACACGTGATTTATAAAAATCACACGTGATTTGTAAAAATCACATGGTTTTTTTTTTTTTTTTTTAGTCTGGTTTTCCGACTCGGCATTGCGAGCCGACTAAAATCACATGTGATTCGGGTGTAAATCACATGTGATTCTATTTTAATCTAAAAAGTAGCAAATCACACGTTATTCTATTTTTTTTATTGAGATTCGTGTGTAAATCACATGTGATGCGTGTGTAAATCACAAGTGATTTAATCATCGTAGACATTATACAAACAAATATTAACGTCATAACTTTTGTTTTTGGTTTTTCACATTCTGGTTTGGTCAAAACTAACAAAAAAATGAAATAAAGAAAACACAAAATTTAAATTGAACAACAAAAGAGTGCATTCATTCAGAATCCGAACATCTCAAAGTACACATGTGTTCACTTTAATATGATCCAAAACAAGCTAAATACATAAAACTAACTACAAGAAGTCTAGTTTAAAAAAATAATAAAAAAAAATAAAAAAAAATTACTAATGTAAATGTTAATAATAAAATATTTTTTTTATTAAATCACATGTGATATATATATATATATATATATATATATATATATATATATATATATATATATATATATATATATATATATATATATATATATATATTTTAATTCGTGTGTAAATCACATGTGATTCTAGTGTAAATCATATGTAATTCTGTTTTAATCTAGAAAGTGATTCCGTTATTATTGTGATTCGTGTGTAAATCACATATGATTCGTGTGTAAATCACATGTGATTCGCGTGTAAATCACATGTTTTTTTATACACAGATACTAACATGCTATCAAATAAGATACTAACATGCTATCAAATACACAGATTCCATATAAACACTATAAAGTATAAACTTTTATACATTACCTAAATAATAAAAACAAAACACCTAAAACAACCAAACTTAAAATAACATATATCAAGCTTTGCTAAACTTTTATACACAAATAAGAAGTAAATCACACGGGATTCGTGTGTAAATCACATGTGATTCGTGTGTAAATCACATGTGATTCGTGTGTACACCACATGTGATTTACCTTGAAAATAATTTGAGGTACATAACCCCTGATACTTGATTGCCATTAGGATTTGGTTGGAATTATTACATTCACTAAAGTTCATGCAAAATTAGTATAAATATTTAGATTAGGTCTATATCCTAAAAACCTTAAAAGGCTCAAATTTTTTAAAGAGAACTTACCATATTGTCTACATTCTATTTTCATGTCTTCCAATATATCTTCAGAATCTGCATCGTTTACGAGTTCCTTTTCGGTTACTGCTTGTGTAAGGGATAGAACTTTGGTGGGAGTTGTGTTGATCTGAGCCTCTGTCAAAGAATAAGGAATCTCGACCACATATATGCGATTATGACCTCCGATCCTAGTAGCAGAACCTGGTTTTAAACCAACAACAGCCAAGTTCAAATTGGAATTAGGTTCACTTTGACCTAGTTAATCTGAGAGCTCGAAACCAATAAGTCATTGCAATATGATATGTAAAAGCCTATAAAGAGACTAAAAACACTTTTCATTCGAGAGCATTGAATGAAGCATACAAAGATATGACGCACAACGTCGCTTGTTCGTTTACTTTCATTGAAATGTCTACAATCATAACCAACCTTGGAAGAAGCATGTATATGAATATAGCTTTAAATACTTTGTATTAGCTATAAACAAATTCAGAAGCCGATAACAAAAACATCTTCTAAAGAGATAAAACCCATTGAACTGCATCTGCTAGTTTGCCTATCAATCATCAATGGGCCTTTTGTGTCGTAATAAGCCCTCTATTGCAACATCTCTAATTGACCCACATTGATGTGTTGATGACACTTGACAGTAAGGTTTGAGTAGAACATTTGATTGGAAAATGCTTTATCCTCCTAAAAGTTCCTCCTAGTTCATCCTCCTAATGATTAGAGCTCAACATTTAGCTGCACGTTCTCGCTCTTCAAATTATCCAATGATTTTGCCACATCTCATGATAATAACGTTATGAGGATAAGTAGGAGGAAATTCTAAGAGGATATAGCACTCCTCTATGTGATTATAAAACCTAGCATAACAGATCTCTAAAAAATATGTTCCCTAAACCATACAGTAGTCCTTTTAGTCTTTTTAACATTTTTTTATGCCTTGCAGTACAAATTGATGTTTGCTTACAAAAATAAGCCTATACAGGTACAAACACTTCATCCGTACATTTTCTGATCTTTTTTAACTAGCCTATGACAAATGACACCACTTTAGCACATAACTAGTAAGATTGATATAACACGGTTAACACCACATCATAATCCTGGTTCAGGACTTGCATCAAATAGTTAATCTCACGAACTTGGCCAAAGCTACGGAGTAATAATTTATGTGGGTTGACTTGAACAACCACAATCCCACAAACTTTCACACGTATACCTTCCTAATGTCTCGACACATACACGACATTATTTCCATTGACTCGAACAACCACGTTCCCTAATCCCTATAAAGCTTAAATGCACGGTAATTAAAACCATTAACAACCAAATTTCTTAACCTATAATCACTATACACATACCTTTCCTAATCTCTCGATAAATAAGTACAATCTGCTCATCAAACAGTTGGCGGGCATGACAAATTCTCACAGACTTTCACATAACAGACTAAAACCAACTTACACTACACCAAATAAGCAACTTTTCATCAAACAGTTGGTGTGCATAACAAATTATCAGAAATATAAATAGATCCCATCTTACATTACACAAAATGAATCACAGTAAACAATTCTAAAACATATAAAGGCATCTACCTTTGTGTGTGAAATTGAAGACTCAGTGGGTGGGTTTGGTGTAGAAATACCGATCCTTGGAAACTTCTTAACCACTTCTCAGTCTCCTTCAACAACATCGTGCAGCTCGTCATAAGCGACGCCTTTCATTGAAACTCATCAAAATCCGGCGCATGATCTGACGCGCCACCGCATGCTGCCGTTATCGTGGCCATGATTTTCACATAGTTAGGAGACGAGTTTTGTGTGTGTTTTATGAGAGAATTGAAGAGTCAGGTAAATGAGAAGAGATGAGTGAAGAAAGGTAAATGAGAGGAGAATAAAATTACAAAATTTCCTTGTGATAAATGCGAATGTTTAATATAGGCCGTAGGATGAAAAAAAAGATCAATGGTTGAGATGAAATGGTTTGATCTTTAGATAATTTCTGTTCTGCATTGAACTTTCCTCATGTGGGATTAGTTTTTACATGTTCCAACTATACCCCACATTTTTCTATTCAAGCACCAATAAATTGTCTTATTGGTGTTTGTGGAAGGGCATTTTTAGTGGATGATTGCTTTTGTCATAAAAAAATCTAGTCATATGGTTGGTTTTTTGTTGTATTTTGTTTTGGAAAAGGAAAGAAAAGAATTAGAGAGAAAATTAAAAAATAATCATATCTTTTCACTCTTCTTTTCTTTCTAGGTAATCCAGACGGTCATCTTGAGAAGTTGAATTTTAGACTTAATTTCATTCCATATCTTTTCTTTTCTTTCTAACTTGGTAACACAAAACTAAAAATCAACTTTTTTTTTTCCTCTCTTCATTATATCTTCATTTCTCTTCTTTCCATTTTACACCCGAGAACAATCATTTCTTTGGCTTTTGGTTGTGATGTTGCCTTGGCCTTCGGTTTGTTTCTTCTTCTTGTATCGTTTTGGTTTTCTATGGTTATAAAGTTGCTTACTTTTATGAAACTTCTTGATTAACTGTATGCAAACAGATGGTGATGTGGCATATGAACCTAACCAAAAAATCATCAAGCCAATAAAAGCAATTAGCATAATGACAAATAATTCCATTTGTGGGCTCAAACACCCCCCTTTAATTTCCTCAATTAGCCCATCAATCACAACTCAGTTAGTTGAAATGTACACCTTCACCAATGTACTCGTGCCAACAAACCTATACCTTTTTCTCCAACTCAATGTACTCCTTTCATGACACAATGCACAAGTCAATAAACCATAACTATTTTTCACTTTAAACATTGGTTACTCTTGAAAAAAGTTACACTTTGACACATGATGGAAGCTTGCTTACAAAGTCAAGAGAGCCAATGAGAATGCATGTGATTTCCACATTGTCATTATTTGGTTGCAGTCCAAAAGACATGTTTTGTGTTTTTGTATAATGTGCATTTGACATTGTACTATGTTGTTTATTAAGTTGCATTTCTTTAACAAGAAAGGTGTTATATTTGCTCCAACAACTGATTTCTTCTCCATCTACTATTGTTTATAGGCATTATAGGCAATTAATTTAAGATTGTTGTGAAAGACTATAAGGAGCAATGAAAGAGACAAACTCTAGATTAATTGTTCTTCCTTTTTGTTTGGGATGTTTGTCTCAATCAACTACAAAGAGTAAATCAAATAAAGTTGCAACCAATATGGTGTTGGATGAAGAAAAGTCATCAATGGTGGAAATCAAGAAATCTTGGAGTTATGTTGCTCCAAGTAGATCTAACATCTCCAAAGCTATGGAAAAGTTAATCAGAGTTACATTAAAAAGCTTTGCTAATGTATTTGGTAAGTGTATTCTTTATTTTATTCTTTAGAAGCTCTACAAATATCAAATGCTTTATGACTTCCATATAGATATTAACTTTTGAGGAAATCATACATACATTACAATGTAGGCAATTTCCTACATTTTCTTTGAAAAAAGTTATAAAATGTATAGTTCAACTCCTGTGGTAAGTCCCTGATACATGTTTTCCCCCTGTCTCTACCCTTTTTTTCATAGGAAATGTAGGGAATTGCCTACATTGTAATGTAGGTATGATTTCCCCTTAACTTTTTTACAAAACCAAAAGGCCTTTGGTCCAATGTTATCTGTGAGACGATTATCTCCCCGACCAAAAGGTTGTAAGTTCAAATCATGTGAAAGACGAAAGTGAGATTGTTGGTTATTTAAGAATGTTATATTACTATTATATATGTATCTAAGTTTGCCTCTCAAAAAAATATTTGCAAAGTTTAGAAGGATATGACATTTCTTGTATCAACTTTTGAATGTCATATATATAGTTGCATGTAACAAAGTCGAACTTTATTGTCTTTCAGTTTACAAAGGTTTTGAGGATATCGAGATAGAAACCGAACTGGAAATAGGATATCCAACTGACGTGAAGCATGTCACGCACATAGGCTACGATGGATCAACAACTAGAAATCCTGACAAAATTTTGGATCATCTCCAACCATCAACAACACTACCTCTTCCTTCAGTTTCTCTGAAACAATTTAAGCTTGCGATGGCCGCACAAGCTGAGTGCCGAAACCTCTAAAGTTTTTTATGCTTTTAAACGTAGTTAATGGTTCAATTCGATACAAAATATAAAATTAGTTTGGTTTTGTGGTGAAATGTGTACTGTTTTTGGGGTGTTAATTTGATGATGATCTAGTTGAGATTGTTTCATTTTGTACATATTTGTAACTTTTTACGAGCACTGGCTTGATGCTAATTACTAATATATTTTTTTTTTAGAAAGGCGCTAATTACTAATATTGTTTAGCATTATTTATTGCTTATATGTCACGCATTACGTGTTGTTCTCACGCAATTCATTTCTTTTGGCTACGAGGCCGGTTGCCACAAGTATGGACGTAACTTGACAAGTTTATCAAAGAGAGACCAAAATGTAATCCGTCTACTATAGGGGAACTTACGCTTTTTATTACATTTGTATTGCCTAGTACTACAAAGGATTAGCCTTAGAGAGTACTCGTTGCAAAAAATTCTAGGGGGTTCGTAACCCCCTCGGTCACCACTAAACTGCAAAACTGCTAGTGGAGCAGCTTTTCATGATATGTCGATAGTATTGTTTAGAACACTAGTTTAAACTACTTACATTATCGTAAATTACATAACAAGTATATGTTACATCTACATATGAACACTCGAACATGTCCTCATTATCTGGGCTTGGTCCTTGGGGAAAGGTTAGTCGGCACCCAAAAGGTTGCACGAGGTCAGGGTTTCCCGTTGATTTAAACCTTTCGGAGACATCTACATGTGAACACTCTAACGTGTATAGATAAAGTGGAAATAAGCATTTTGTCAATTACCTTAATTAGAAAAATGATAAGTACTTCTAACTAATTTGGTAAATCAACCCGAAATAGCAAAATAATAAATAACGTGTCGTGAGATTACAGCATTGTAATTTATCATGATTTGTGCATGAGTCATCTATTCACATGATTAAATTCATTTTTATCATTTGAGCAATCACTATGTCTTCTTTTGTAGTCTACAAACATGTCGTAACAAACTTCTTTTCTCATTTAATTTTTCACAAAATTGGAAATATATTACGGAGTACATAAGATAAATTAATGTAGGAATGGAAAAATCCTACCATTTGTACAATTCTAGACAAAGAAATTTTTGTTTGAAATTTCATGTGATAAATGTATGTCGCAATTAACACGTGATTGGCAATTTCATGTGATAAATGTGTGTCGCAATTTTTGTTTGAAATTTCATGTGACAATAGCATCCAACGTATAAGAAGCCAAAGAAAAGGTAATAGAAGTTGGTCACTACTTTATGTCACCTAATTTATAATTTACTTTAACAAACGAGATTTGCAACGACCGGCCGCAACCTAGTAGTTAGTAGTCTAAAAAGGGTTTCCCGTTCTTATACGTGTTCTTTTTATTTTACAAATCTTTTTTTTTTTTTTTTTTTTTTTTTTTTTCACATGCAAGATAACACTTTCATTACTTTTCCCTAATTAGTTTTAAATCATTGAAAAACATAAATTTATGTTCCGATTATTCGTTTAGTTTCATCATATAAATGTTCAATCGCTACAAATTACTACAATTTTTATAATTTCGAAGTTCATCAAAATTATGGTTTCATTGACTTTAAGTCAAAACAAAATTAATATGAGAGTAAATTAAAAAAGTTATTCTTGTGATTTGGCCAAATGCAGGTTTAGTTATCATCCTTTCGAAAATGCACCCATCGTATCTTTGAGGAACTTACAAGTGCACATTTGGTCTTTGGATAAAGTTAAGTTACTAAATTACCCTTTTCGTCTTCCCTTTCACTTTGGTTCTTATGAGTGTAATTTAGTCATTCAATTTTAATCAAGGACTAAGAGTACACTTGTAAGTTCCTCATAAGAATGAATAGTGTACTTTCAAAAAGATGAGGATTAAACCTGCAATTTGGTGTGTGTGTTGGGGGGGGGGGGGGGGGGGGGGGGGGATTGCCATTTAGGGTGTGTTTTTTTTTATTATTATTTTTTTAAGTTTTACTAGCCCTCTTACTCTTACCAGTAAGAGGTGGGCAAACGTTTTGCAGTTTATTTTTTCTTTTAAGTCAAACCCAGTTAGACATATAACATCTTACTCAGTAAGAGGTGAGGGACTTGTCTTACTGCCTCTTACTCGATAAGAGAGATTGAAGACTCGTGTTAATATAATATATTTGATGGTTTATTAACTATGTTATATTTATGATAAAAAGTCTTATTTAATATTTACACAAGTTACTTAAATAAATTGCAGAAACGAGCATTTAAAATCATTCGAACAATTATACAAAAACAAATAACATTATTTCGTTTAGATTTAGACGTTCTAGCCACCTCTTACTAGTAAGATGTAGTAGTCAAATTCAGACCTAAAACATCTAAATGAAACAAACACACCTTACTCTTGATATGAAAATTATTGGGGCAATTTCATATATAACCCAACTTAAATCACATAATTTTATATTTCCCTAACACATGCTTTAAAAGCATTGTACATGCACACTAAAAAGTTGTGTTTTAGATAAATATGATTTTTTGATATTTAAGTTGGGTAAATATAAAATTATCCCAAAATTATTTAGTAGGCATGAATAGAAAAACTCTACTAATTAGATGTAAGTAATGAATTCAACTCAACTAATTACGATACCAAAAGTAGCAAGTTACAACACAGGACTCATCATCACACCTATAAAACACCCACTAAAAAAAACTCACCCACCACTCCAAGTGGGACCACCCCCATTTCCAAACCCTTCCCCCACCGTCAACCACCATAAGCCACCATCACGCGCCACCACAAACCCGCGCGTGAACACCCCAACCACCACCATGTCCATCATTCCATCACTACTGATCACTTCACTCTTCATTTCATCATTCACATGCAACAGTAACCCTGATCATGATCATTTCAATGGAGCAGTGTTCAATGTGATGTCAAAATTTAATGGAAAAAAGAAGGCGGTGTTGTTGAGTGATTTAAAGGCTCATGATAGTATTCATCACCTTCATGTTATGGCTGTTGATATTGGTTTAGGCGGTATCGGTCGGCCTAATGCGGTTGGGTATATTTACGCGCTTTTTGGAGCGTTTTAGCGTTTAGAATATAATGCCTATTTGAATTGCTAATAAAATAAGTGTTTTAGGTTTTAACGTCGTTTTAGGGTTTATAGTTGCATATATATACTTTTATAAGATAGCGGTAGCAAGAAGCAGTAGTAGGCGGTAGCAGTAGGTGTTTGTTTTGATAAAGCGTTTGGTAACATAGCTGTATAGTCAGGGGCGGAGACAAGGAGGGGTCACAAAGGGGAAGTGACCCCTATAAAATGATAAATACTTCTACATGTGAACACTCTAACGTGTACAGATAAAGTGGAAATAAGCATTGCGTCAATTACCTTAATTAGAAAAATGATAAATACTTCTAACTAATTTGGTAAATCAACCCGAAATAGCAAAATAATTAATAACATGTCGTGAGATTACAGCATTGTAATTTATCATGATTTGTGCATGAGTCATCTATTCACATGTGAATTAAATTCATTGTTATCATTTGAGCAATACAAACATGTCGTAACAAACTTCTTTTCTCATTTAATTTTTCACAAAATAGGAAATATATCACATAAGATTGAATTAGTAGGAATGGAAAAATCCTACCATTTGTACAATTCTAGAAAAAGAAATTTTCGTTTGAAATTTCATGTGATAAATGGATGTCGCAATAAATGATTTGACAATGGCATCCAACGTATAAGAAGCCATAGAAAAGGGGTTAGAAGTTGGTCACTACTTTATGTCACCTAATTTATAAATTTACTTTAACAAATATGAAGTAAAGACTTAAAGTGAACTAGCAAAGACATAAAAGTAAACTAACACAATAAGTAATGTTTAATTTTAAATGAATTAAAATATGTATTTGGAAATATACATTTTCTTTTTTATTTACTTGAGTTTCCGACTCGACATTGTAAAAACGATTACCTTTTTGAAAATATACATTTAATTAAATAGCAAAGAGATGTGATCCCATAGAATGTGAGGAAAAACCCGTCTAAAAAGTCTGGGAAGGGTCTCTCATACTTACACAGGTACTCATCACTTTCTCATACTTTTGTATCCTTCTCTTATCACAGGTAATTTCACACTTTCATTACTTTTCCCCGATTTGAATTTTAAATAATTGAAAAACATAAAATTATGTTTCGATTTTCGTTTAGTTTCATCATATAAATGTTCAGTTAACAATTTTCATGAATTTGAAAATTTGAAGTTCATCAAAATTAGGTTTTTGTTGACTTTGAGTCAAAACAAAATTAGTATGACAATTATTTAATAGACATGAATATGAAAATTCGAGTCTCAAATTAATATGATAAAGGTTTTTAGAAACTATATTTTTTATAGAAAATCTTTAAACAATATTCTAAAAAAATGTAAAATAAATGGTAAACAATATTCGCGCACGAACTCCCTGCTTTGCACGGTTATCATCATGCTAGTGATACTAAAAGTAAGCATACCAAAAGTAGCAAGTTACAACACTTGAAGGACTCATCATCACACCTACAAAAACCCACTTAAAAAAAGCTCACCCACCACTCCAAGTGGGACCACCCCCGGTTCCAAACCCTCCCCCACCGTCAACCACCATAAACCACCGTCACGCGCCACCACAAACCCGCGCGTGAACACCCCAACCACCACCATGTCCATCATCCCATCACTACTGATCACTTCACTCTTCATTTCATCACTCACATGCAACAGTAACCCTGATCATGATCATTTCAACGGAGCAGTGTTCAATGTGATGTCAAAATTTAATGGAAAAAAGAAAGAGGTGTTGTTGAGTGATTTGAAGGCTCATGATAGTATTCGTCACCTTCATGTTATGGCTGTTGATATTGGTTTAGGCGGTATCGGTCGGGCTAATGCGGTTGGGTATATTTACGCGCTTTTTGGAGCGTTTTAGCGTTTAGAATATAATGAGTGTTTGAATTGCTAATAAAATAAGTGTTTTAGGTTTTAACGTCGTTTTAGGGTTTATGATTACGTATATACTTTTATAAGATAAGCGTTGAAGTAGTAGGTGTTTGTTTTGATAAAGCGTTTGGAAACATAGGTGTATAGTCAGTGGCGGAGACAAGGAGGGGTCACAAAGGGCAAGTGACCCCTAAAAAAACATTAGTGTAAATTTTCTAAAATGTCTGGCTTTTTTTGTAATTTGCCCCTCCTAAAAGCCAATTTGTAGTGTAGTTTCTAAAAATTATTAAAGTGTGTCCCCTCGAGCAAAATTTTCTGGCTCCACCCCTGTGTATAGTCATAATTAGTAAGTGGAGACGCTAGTTGCTTGTAAGTGTTAGAAAAAGTAGCATTTTGATTTGGAGCGTTTAGAAAAATTAGCACGTTGCTAGTTGCTTGTTTCCAAATTAGCATTTTGTGCAAAACGCTTGTTACCAAACATACACTTTATAATTACATATATGCTTTTATAAAAATTAGCTATTGTTTTACACCATGATTTAAATCATTTTTTTCCACCATGATTTTGTTAGTTGAATGTTAAATGCCGACCAAATGTTGTGAGTAGAGTATGAGTGAGCACTTGTGTAAAGTATTTTGTTGATTTGGTGATTAAAGTCTATAAAATCATGTCAGCATGTTTAACAAAATTGATACTTGACAGAATCGCCAAATTGATACTAGAAGCTCTGTGTTAGGTATTAAAATGGAGCATTAACATCTGTAAGAGAATGTGTTTGGTGTGGTGTTTGTGTGCCTATTGCTTCTGCAAGTATGTGATATGAAAACCTAATTTTTACAGGCTTTACTATGCCAAAATTGGAATTGGAACACCATCAAGGGATTACTATGTCCAAGTGGATACCGGAAGTGATATAATGTGGATCAATTGCGCACATTGCCAAACGTGCCTAAAGAAAGGCTATCATGGGGTATCTGTTTCTTAATTTTCATGATTTCTCGCTTGTTTCATCTGTAAATGAACCGTATCGCTTTGTCATATACGATTCTATGTATTTGACATGTTTCACACCATTTTACATTTGACAGCTGGATCTTACACTATACAATCCAAATGAATCATTAACTAGTGCAAGAGTGACATGCGATCAAAAGTTTTGCAGAGACATCAATCAGGGTACAGTTGGTGGTTGCAGGCCTAATGTATCTTGTATGTTTACCGAGAATTATGAAGATGGTAGTGGCAGTCTTGGGTACTTGATCAGGGATGTTGTCCAATATGACAGTGTATCGGGTGACTTGGAAACTAAGTTGGCAAATGGAAGCGTCATTTTTGGGTACATCTGAACTGTAAAAACTAAAATTCCAATAACTGATGTTTGTATTAGCTTCACCCATCAAACTTACTTCATTTATACTATTAATGTTTTCCATTAGGTGTGGTGCTAGCCAATCTGGCAACCTACTCAATTCTGAAGACGCTCTTGATGGGATTATTGGTTTTGGAAAGTCAAATGCATCTGTCATATCACAACTGGCTTCTTACGGGAAAGTGAAAAAGATGTTTGCACATTGTTTAGATGGTGAAAATGGTGGCGGAATTTTTGCAATTGGGCATGTTGTGCAGCCAAAAGTTAATTCAACCCGCTTGATTCAAGACCAGTCAGTAATGATTCTTCTCTTTTCAAATTACTGTATATTTGCTTTGTTGATGATTATTCATGGCGTCTTATTAAATGACATTGACTTTTTTTCACATAATGGTTGTTTTTGGATTCTGATGTGCTAATCAATGGTAATATATGCGTGTGTAATCATTTTGGATCACAAACATTGAATATGAAAACGGTAGATAAAAATGTTATAGGTTGTATTGACAGGCAATCAGATCAAATTTATAGTTACCCCTTAAAATCGGACATATAAGTAACGCTTCTTGCTCTTGAATTTTGTAGGCCTATTACTCTGTCAATATGACTGGAATTAAAGTTGGTACAGAGTATCTGAATCTTACAACAGATCCATATGGAAGAACGAAGAAGACAAAAACTGTAATAGATAGTGGTACAACATTGGCATATCTCCCAGAGGTGATATACAAGCCACTGGTGAAGAAGGTAACATTTTTTTATCTTTTTGATACATTTTTCTAGCTTTTTTTTAATTGGATAGTATCACTTTTTTGGAAGTTGTATCCTCTCTGTGTTTTTTAAAATCAATTCGTTCTCTGTAGATAGTGGCAGGACATTCGGATACGAAATTACGTCTTCTTCAAGACCAGTATACATGCTTTGAATACTCTGGAAGGTAACTATTTGTTAAATATAGTTTAAGCTAAACGGTGTTTGTAAATCTTGAGGCTTTCATTAACCTCCATTTTTAGTTTAAAGCAATAATGACGATCTCTTTATCTTGTAATGAATGAGAAAGGGTGATTTTTATTTGTTAACTTTTTACCCGTCTGCTTTGTGCTTATATTAGTTATATATTCCCATAATCTTACAAAAGTTACAAGTAGAAAGGGCACTAAGTATTTGACGCTATGCTTGCAGTGTTGATGATGTATTTCCTGCAGTGACATTCTATTTTGAAAATTCACTTTTCTTGAAGGTTTATCCTCGTGATTATTTATTTCCACTTGTAAGTATATTCTGTCTTCCGATTCCTTTTTAGCTTGATTATCTATTATATTTAAGGATTTTAACTACTTTAAAGATGCATTTGCCGTTTCACTCTGGCTGAGTAGATCCTAAATGGCTAAATTAACTGGATTTTGTGGTAAACCATAAGGGTTAAGCCCTTTGATACTAAATACAAGTAGACAAAAGATTATTTTCTTCAGCTCATAATATTAATATCCCACTAAGGTTTACCACTGGGTCATAATCTTGCAGGACGACTTTTTGTGTTTTGGCTGGCAAAACAATGGCAGGGATTCCTTAAGCTCAAAGGACGGAATTATATTGGGAGGTAACTCCTGGTCCATTTTGATATTAAATAAACAGGAATATAAATGCTCTATTTTCATATCTTAAAAAATCGAATAACTGATTCATTCCCTTTTTTCTTTATTTTGCAGATTTGGTACTCTCGAATAAGCTGGTCTTGTATGATCTTGAAAACCAGACAATTGGATGGACCGAGTATAATTGTGAGTCTTATGTTTCAAATAAGCTAGTTCTTGTGAATTAATATTGTTTTGGTGAAATTATCTAGAGGTATGGGCGTGTTGGATACCACCGGGTCATGTGGGTCAGTCAAAACGGATACATTGTAAATGGATTGGGTTGGGATGGCACAAAACACTTTTAGTCCACAGTTTTCTGTATAAACAATTTATGTTAAAGTTAAATATGATTAACTGATCAAAAAACGATGCTATTAAATTATTCTAGCTTATATCAGAGAGTTATGTACGAGGTTATATACAATATTAATACCCTTTGTGCAATAACTGAATCTGATTTAGCCCATTTGACCCGTTAAAGATAAGCGATAAACCAAATCGGCTCAATTATTAGTAAATGGTCGAAATTGTCATATCAAAGATCTCTCAGAAATTTATATTTTTATTTTCTTTTTCTATTTCAGGCTCTTCAAGCATTGCACTTAAGGACGAAATTACTGGAATGGTACATTTGGTTGGCTCTCATATGATATCATCTGCTTGCAATCTCATTGTACACAAGGATATAATATTCTTGTTACTGATTGTTCTAATGAACCTTACAAATTTATAGTTCTTACTGAATAATCAAGTTCGGAATACATTAAGCACTAAACAAAATATAATCCTAGAAACCAAAAATACAGTTTTAGGAACCCCAGTTATAATTCTTACTCGCATTGGTAGTACCAAGTGGAAGGGTTCAATGCATACATGGAATGAGAGTATTTAAAAGACATTTTCTGTAGAGGCTCCAACGGCGAACCATTGCTAACCACACAGTCATTGTGACCCAACACCCTGAAAACCCTTGGGTTAACTAGACCTTGAGAGAAGTTCCCACATTTGACATGAATATTACTGGGCATGTTGGACACGTGTTTTGAACTTCCACTGTGTACGTTGGTGGCTTGTTGAACCCGGTTTGTGTCTACTTTAGGCTTGGACCATTCTTTTCACACCTTTCTCCATTTATAGCATAACCTGCACATATGAACATGCATATATAAGTTGAAGTACGCTTATTGTATGTGTGTAAAATCGATTACCTGTGTGAAGTAGAAGGGATAGTAAGAGAGGAGCCCAGAAGAGAAGAATGGTTAGTTTGCTAAGCCATATGTGGTTATAAACGGAGTACACAAAAATATCTTCAAAACCATTAAACATGCCTAAGGGAAATCGATTATCACAAACACTCCAACTCCCTGTTTTCGAAGAGTAACTCTCTATTTGAATGAAAGAACCACCATCAACATCATCATAACCATCAAAATCATCATCAGTTATAAGTCCAGCATTTACAACTTTGTAGTGGGGTGATTTTGTAGGATCAAAAACCAATTTAATACCACCATCAATAATAGATGTAGGGGGTTTGCCGATACGATTAAAAGAGTAACAAAAATATCCAAGTTGACAATTTGGAGTATCATGCATATATGAACTTATGAGTTTGTGGATTGGCTCTATGCATAAACAAGCCCTAAACTTGATGCACACATGAACTTATGGAAACGGCGTAAACCTTATAGCACTTAAATCGTGATTTAGGTTGCGCAATTACTCGTACACATGCTTACACTCTCATTTCTTGTTCATTGATCATATCACGAAAGCCTGGCTCATATATGCATCACGGATTATAAAAATCCACCAATACTGATACTATTTAACCATAGCTACACTTCGCTTGTAAGATGATAATGTGAATTTGAATCTTATAACCATTTAAACTCCTACATACAAAGATCTCACACTAAAGTACCGTTTGTACCTAACTCAATTGCCTAACTCAGTCGTATTCCCACCAATTTTCAATTAAGTCCCGGCTATTCTACTCGAAACAGTCCAAGAATTCAACCACCATTCAGAATTGTTGGTGGAAACTTAAAATAGGACCGAGGGAGTGCTAAAAATTATGAAACCAAGAATTACCGTTGTCAGCTTAAAAGAAATCAAATAAAAAGAAAAACAAAAACAAAGTACTAGTGGCGGTAGCTGGTAGTAATAATAACAATAATAAATTAATAATTGTGGCAATTGTGGGCTTAACTTGTGGTTCTTTCTCGTTCACCTACATAGTAATAATAACAATAATAAATTAATAATTAAAAACAAAAAATCACAAAATCATTAAACCTGAATAGATTGAATGAATTAATTACTTACCTGAGACATGATGATGATTAAGGGATTTGAGTGGTGCCTTCGCTATCGAATGGAAGAGATGAACAGAAAGATGATGATGATAAGTGAGATTGGATATTTATTGGTTGCCGGAAAATATGGCTAGGGTTGCACACGGTGGTTTTGTAGGTGATGAAATGAATATTTGATTACGGAGTACTAGTATTGAAAAGAAAGTATCAAAATCCAAATACATGAACAGACTATTATGCCTTTAACTAAAATCAAAATCAAACGGAAAGTAACAGGGTTGACCAACGGATTACAGTCAAAAGGACGCAATCGGCCTCAAAATCCCAAGTTTTGGACGCATGACTACTAAAATCCAAACTTAGGGTGCCCTGTGATATTTTGGAAAAGTTTAGGGACCAACGGTGTTTTTTGTCCAAATATTATTACTTAGAGATTATTTGGTTTTTTATTTTCTCTAAATTTCTAGTTAAGTCACCATTATGTTTGTGGTCTGTAACCCTATAAATAAGTGACCATTATTTTGGCATCTGACTTTCAAAATAAGTGACCATCACGTTTTGGTCTCTAACTTTATAACTTGGTGACCACCTTAGCTAAGTTGTTTGTTACTAATTTTGCATAATGTCTTGAACTCGAAGAACACTCATATAATGGTCGAGACCAGATTTAATGGTTATCAATGAAAAATTGGTCACTGTAAGCACTTTTTCTTGTGGTGATCTTAATCTGACTCATTCAAACACGGTCAAATATTTAGGTCATTAAGTGTGTTTGTCTATTTGTTCTCCTTCAATGACGGTTAGAGGCTGAAACATTTTATTACCTCTTAATGTCTTTTAACTCTTTTTTATTTCTTCCTTGTTTACTTTAGTTTTTATATTCTTTGAGATTCAGAATCAAAATCTCTTAGTAAACAACAACCTCTTTGTTTACTGCATTAATAAAGATGCAAGGAAATAATTATATCTCAAACGTAAGATAGAACGTCATCTTATGGGTCAAGTATTCGTCAGAAGCATATGTAATCCTCCTATAAATAGATCCATTTGGAATCATATTCATGATATCTCTCTTATAATGTCTGAACAAAAAGCTCCAAGCCACTCAGCCAATTTAAGGTCTGGCTCTTCTACAACTAATAACACCAACACTAGAGGGCGATCCGTTCAATATCAGTTAAACCCGAAAGCCAAATCAATTTCAGATGTAGATCCACGTGCAAAGAAGTCGAATGTTGATTCGATTAAAGAAGATGAAACCCATGCCAAAGCACCATCGAGAAGTGATCTTGTCAAGTCTGACAGCAACTGATCATTGTGTGTTTTCAAATTTCATTGTCATGATCATGTCGTTGTTTCTGCATCTTAAATGTATGTTATGCCTTTTTTTTTTTTTTGTAACTTAATGTTTGTTTATGAAAACCTTGTGTAATTTTTATTTCTGATCAATAAGTTTGTACTCTTTTGGATCGAAACTAACTATGATTGTGTCTACTAGCTAGTAGGAAAAATTAAATCATATTCTTTGATAATAAAATGTAATACAAATTAAGGTAACTAAACACATTAATGTTCTTATGTTTTTGTAAGTCTTCTTCATGACTATTTATGTATTATAATGACAATATTCAGAAACAGAATTGAACAAATTTTGACAAACAAATTTCTTCGTTGTTCCAAATAGTTGTAAGACATTTTAGTAATCAATCCGGTTATCATTTAATTTGAATTATATGTTCTACCAAATATTCAACTTATTTATCAATAACAGAAGCCGCAACGTCATCAGTTAACTTGACTCCGCAATCCGCATATTGATCTGTTCACACCTGCAAACATATGGTTAAAGCAGAGACCTCCTCTCAACAGCTGGTTTGTTGCGAAACGATGAGCAGGGATGACATTGTGAACATATAAGGCTTCACCTCTAAGGGTGTGCGTGGTTAGTAGTGGGGAAAATGAAAGGGAAAGAGAAAGACAATGCAAATGAATGAGTGATGGTGGTTATCAATCCCTTATCTCCAATTTACTCTATAATCAAGGGCGGAGCTTTAGCAAGACAAAGAAGGGTGCCTGCCCCCCTTAAATATGGCCCATTAGTATACAATTGTTTGTATTTCATGTGTTAAAAAAAAATATGTTTTGAGTTTTGCCCTCCCAAAAAGTTATAAGCCCAATGAAAATGTGGCCTGCCCAAATCCCAAGTATAAAGTATCGTTTAGTACATATACGAGTCCCCATCCCCATCCAATTCAATTCACGAAAATATTTGCAAAAAAAACCCCAAATCAAGTGCTAAGTGCTAATTGAACATCAAGATATGTGCAAAGCACTCTTCCCAGTACCCTTCTCAAGTCACCATCATCAAGATCAAAAGGTGATTTTTTTTTTTTTTTTTTTTTTTTATTCTTTTTCTTTATTCTTGTAAAATAGTGATATAATATAACATAATATCTTTTTCCCCAAAGTTGATTTTGGTTTCTAATTGTTCAATTATTTAAGTTGAGATTAATAGATTATGATTGTTAGAGGTTATGTACTTTAGAAATTATGAGTCACATATCCAGAATACTAGAATAGGTTATTAGGTTTCAATATATATTTGCAATTTGCAAATTAGTCAAATGTTGATGTGCAGAGAGCTAATGAGTCAAATGTTTGACCAATAAAATACATTTAAGGTTATGTACTAATGTTGTCAATTACTTCATGCTTAATTTATAAATTTGTTAGTTGCCTATTTGCCTAGTTAAGTAGTTATTAATTAAATTTTAAATGAGTTTAAATTTTTACTACGTATTTTTTTGGAGAAGCAACAATTTTATAGGAACCCCAAAAGGAAACAACATACAAAATAAATGGACTAAATTTCACCATTCGTCCCTAAACTTGTCGCAATTCGCGCGTTTCGTCCTTAAACTTTTTTTTTGACATTTTCGTCCCTGAACTCTGCATTTTTCGCGCGGTTGGTCCCTAAACTCTCATTTTGGCTAACCATGGTCAATTTGCTGGTTCGAGACCTTGTGAAGTTACTAAAATGCCCTTTCTTTTTATCTTAATTTACAAACACAAATAAATGTGTTAAATAACAATGCAAATGGAGTAACTGTTGTGCTCATGAAATGATCTTGTACATATGCCAATCAAATTCTATATGTGGGTATGGTTCCTTTTACCAATTGTAATTTGTTGTATATATCTATGTTGTGATATATGATACTATTAAACATGGATATACAAATCATAGTTAAATCTTTGGTACTCATTTAATCTCTTCAGTATCTTCTGATTAATAAGATGGATTCTAAACAAGAACTCTTCATACTTTGTTGAGTGGATTCCCAACAACGTGAAATCAACTGTTTGGGACATTCCACCAACTGGTCTCAAAATGGCTTCTACTTTCATTGGTAACTCAACATCCATTCAAGAGATGTTCAGGCGTGTCAGTGAGCAGTTTACTCCTATGTTCAGGAGAAAGGCTTTCTTGCATTGGTACACTGGTGAAAACGGTTTAGTTTATGAACAATTTTACAAGAAAGCAAAGTTATTTACTGGAAGGTTATGGGTGTAATTTGTTTTTGGATTATAACTATTACTTGTTATTGTGCTTATGCCTTTTTTTGAATGAATTTTGTTTCTTGAAAAAAAAATAACGTTATAGATACCAGTACTAACGTTAAAGATACAGGTACTAACTTGCGAACAAGCAGTATCAACTTGGTATCTCTTAAAACTTCAACTCATATGTCAACTGGATGCTCAATATTTCAGCTTTTATGAGATGTGGGGAGTACGAGAGCGATTTTGTTTACCAATTTGTAGCTTTCATTAGAATAGACTCTACCCAGTCCGAGGTTGGGGAGGAGGGGCTAGATGCATGGAAATCATTGTACCCTTTTGACTTGGCCAATGTTATCAGGACACTACTTGATTGCTTACCAAATGTTAGAATACCCTTCTATGATGATAAACAAAAAAGTTTACTCCAGTCAACCCGAGTATAAATGGCTGGAACTTCATCCAGTCAACCTGGGCAAGGATGCCGTTTGGCTAATCTATGACAAGTTAATTAACTGTAATTGTAACACCCCCAAAATTTGGTACAGCGGAAGACTCAACAAGCTTTCGGGGTGCTACGGGGATTGGTATCCAACACAAGACATAAAAGAACGAGATAAAGTAAACAAGAGAAAAACACAACCAAACGGGGTTTTAAAGTTTACATTTATCCCAAATTCATTCAGAGTCAGGCCCAAAAGAAATAAACATAGGTCCAAAATTAAATATCAGAGTTTTAGAAAAATAGATCCATAAACCAGATGCCATAGCCAAGCCTTCCAATCCATGCATCAAAATCATCACTTAATTACCTGAGAAAATGTGCTAAAAGTCAGCTTTCGCTGGTGAGATCATAGGTTTAAATTCATAATTCAATATAGTGGACATATACGCAAAACGCTTGCTAGCTAGACTAGGGATTCACTAAAAACATGCGGATACCCTCCGCTCCAACATAATACACGGATACCCTCCGTAACAAACCTGCGGATACCCTCCGCTACAACATAGATATTCGGGTACCCCCCGCAATATCAAAAATACTCGGATAACCTCCGAAGTATTAATAACCTATATGTGCACACTATAGTATCTAAATAAGCCAACCTTGAATAGTACACACGAAACTATGTGACTAAAGTTGACAATACATCAATATCTAAATAAGCCAACCTTGAATAGTACACACGAAACTATGTGACTAAAGTTGACAATACATCCTAGTCTATACGCATAGCAAGTTTTAGAAAGAATATAAAAGCGATAATAGTCCACATAAAATGATTTGCACGTTTCTCACCCCATATATTGAAAACATAGTTCAAGAGTAAAAAGTGGGGCTATGACTCACCTCAAGTCTAGAAATCAGCAATAAGAAATAGGTAGAAGTAAGACGTATAGTAACTCGAAAGACGGCAACTACGGACTCGGTACGACCTAACAATATCAACTCGTTCAGAAATCATTTCCTCAAAATCAAATATTCCCAAACCCGAACGTATTCCATTTTACCTCCGAAAATCCATTTCTCGTATAAATCTCGTATTAGTTTGGAGTTTGGCGTTTGGTATCCATACGGGTGGTGGGTCGACACAACTCAAACCAAGAAGTCACAACAAAAGGATAATAAAATAATCTATATGTCCAATATTAGTCCAATATATTATTTAAATAAATCATCGAAGTTTATCAAATCCGTCGATTTGGTAATCCCCCACCTTTATTTACTTAATATACCATTCTAAGATTATACCCAAATCCTAGGTCCACATTGCACATAAAGTACTATATGGTATATATCAAAGTCTAATAAATTCACTAATTATACCGTTAAGCTTACCAAATTCGTCAATTTGGCAATCTCACGAGATACTTAGTAACTTATTATTCTCGTACACATACCACAACCTATGGGCGTCGTAGGATATGATGCCCATTAATATACTCAATTTAAACAACTAAATAGCTCTTATTTAACCCGTCGATTAAATAAGTTACGTAGTTATCGAAAGTGAGTGTATTAATTGTCATATATCCGTGACAACACGAACGTCACAAATAATATAATCCACTTGGACTCAAGTGACCACAACCTCGCATAACTCGATAGTTTTCCTCAATTATTTAACAGAGATTATTTTATTTAATATTTATTCAACGTCAAGATTTCCTCGTTATTCATAATATTTAATCATAATAACGCTCCTAATAATATTACACTACTCTCATAGTATCATATTTATAGTCACGTTATTGTTATAATATTACTCGTGATCTTGTTATTATTAATATACGCATTTATATATTTATATATACGTTATTAACGTCTATATATTTATATAAACGTTTATATTACCAATAATATTATTACGAGTTTTATTATTTGCGTTTAATTATAAATTTTTATCGAATCATACGAAATGGTCACATGTCCGAGTCATTACTCTCGGCTCATTGTCCAAATCCAAAATAGAAATAATAATCAAGTCAACTCAAGTAATCAATCTCCGTCCAACAATTCCCAAAACACGTGCTACAACAATAGGGTCCGACTACGGCACTCGACTAACCTATCTCCGTCAATCTAAGTGACCGTCTCACAATCGGTCCCCAATACCACTTTTCGTCAACAACTCCACAAAATATTATATTCATCACCTTCGCGGCTCCAAAGTAATGACAACAATCTCAACATATTAATAACAATAACAAAATACCACAACATCAACAATTATAGCAACAAAAAGAATAACAACTAAAATATTCATCAACAAACCCCGAGTCGAGAGACTCGTTTGGGTCTCGGCTACACCACAAGCCACGAGAACCCAACCCCAAAGACCATTTAGGCCTCGGCTAGGCTCAACCGAGCAATAACAAATCAACCAAACGGACCCCTTTGGGTCACGGTACCACAAACAAACAACCAGGTCCAAGTATAACCAATAATCAGCAAAACTCAAAAGTATACCAAGCCGTGAGCATAGGCTCACGGTTTCACTTCGACATCACACCCAAAAATCATAAAACCCGGATAGCAAACTCATTTTTATAAATAAAACATCATTTCCCATCAATTTATTTAGAAACCCATCAAAATAACCCGTGTATACACGGATTGAAACTCACGTCGTGGCACTCCCGGTACCAAATCGTCGTTACTTACCTTTTTACAACTTCAAACTCGTAAATATTTTAAAAACCAAGAAATATTAGAGATGGTGAGGGTGTGTACGGCGGCGTAGCTTAAATCAACGAGGTGATTTGGGTGTTTTGGGCGCGCGTGATGTACACTAATAGAAAGAGGATGAAGAGAGGGTTAAGATGGTGGTGGTGGTGTGAGCGTGGGAGTGGCGGTGGTGTGGCAGTGAAGGCGGCGGCTAGGGTTTTCACAAGAAATAAGAGAGAGAGAAAGATGAGGATGAAGGTTGTGTTTGTTTTGTGTGTGATACCAGGGACCAAACCACAAGGACCATTTGTAGTTTATTTTTTTATTTATTTATTTTTTCTTTCCTTCTTTCTTTTTAACTAATAATAATAATGATAATAATACTAATAATAATAATAAGGATGAAAGTATTATTATTATGTTTAGGGCAATGTGGCTAGGTGTAAAATACACAGACCAAAACCCGTAACTCGTTTCAAATCGTTTGATATCTCACGAGACGTTCCATAAATAAACATATATAATCGAATCCGTAAACTCAAGACATAAAATTTTTGTTAGGTTATCTAGTGCCGGAGTCAACGTAGTGCCAAACGGGAATTTCAAAATAAATCACCACGTATATATATTCATATCGAATCATTAAAGAAAATCCCAAATTTCATAAAGATTTTAAATATAATCAACCACGATATAGGTCTTACAAGTTCGTTACGAATAAAATTTCAAATATAAATTTATAAACGAACTTTTAACGTAATGCGGGTTTTCAAAATGGCTCCCTAATTTGCCAGTTGTCACATCCTCCCAGCCTCAGAAGAAACCCGTCCCGGGTTTCTCTCGGAACAATCCATCTACGAAGTGAAAAGCTTCGGATATCTCTTTTGGAACTCGTCCTCACGTTCCCACGTAAATTCCGGTCCATGTCGGGAATTCCAATGAACCTTGATGAGTGGAATGCGACTTCGCTTGAGTCGCTTAATCTCACGATCCAAAATCTCAATCGGCTCTTCCACAAAGTTCAATTTCTCATCAACACGAATATCTTTCATCGGTATAACCGGCATCTCATCAGAAAGACACTTCTTCAAATTACTAACATGAAACACATCGTGAACTTTACTCAATTCATGTGGTAATTCCAACCTATAAGCCACGGGCCCAATTCTTTCCAAAATAAGAAATGGCCCAATGTAGCGGGGGTTGAGTTTCCCACGTTTCCCGAAACATATCACACCTTTCCAAGGCGAGACTTTCAGCATCACTTTGTCTCCAACCTGGAACTCTAGGGGTTTACGTCTCTGATCGGCGTAACTTTTCTGCCTATCTCTAGTTGCCTATAATCGATCACGAATTTGAGTCACTTTCTCAATAGTCTCTAATATAAGCTCGGGGCCTGTGAGTTGGCTATCTCCAACTTCAGCCCAACCAATAGGCGAACGGCATTTTCGACCATATAAAGCTTCAAATGGTGCAGTTTTAAGACTTGTGTGGTAGCTATTGTTATAGGAAAACTCCGCAAGGGGTAGATACTTCTCCCATACTTTACCAAAGTCTATTATGCATGCACGAAGCATATCTTCCAAAGTCTGAATAGTCCTCTCACTTTGACCATCGGTTTGGGGGTGATATGCAGTACTCATATCAAGTCTCGTCCCCAAAGCGGTTTGAAGTGATCGCTACAAAGCTGACGTGAAGCGGCTGTCGCAATCAGAAATAATCAATATCGGAACTCCATGACGAGAAATAATTTCCTTCACATACAACCTCGCAAGTTTGTCGACACTATCATCTTCACTAATCACCAGGAAATGAGCAGACTTAGTCAATCGATCCACAATTACCCATATAGCGTCACAACCGCTAGCTGTCTTTCGTAATTTGGTAATAAAGTCCATCGTAATCCGCTCCCATTCCAAACTGGGAGTTCTGGCTGCGTCAATAATCCTGACGGTCTTTGATGTTTGGCTTTAACCTTAGAACATGTCAAGCACTTACTAACATACAACGCTATATCTGCCTTCATGTTTGGCCACCAATATAACTTTTTCAAATCCTGGTACATCTTGGCAGACCCAGGATGAATAGAGTACCTTGACTTATGCCACTCATGCATAATCAACTCTCGAATTCCTCCATACATTGGTACCCAAATCCGATCTCCAAAACATAATACTCCATCAAAACGTTTAACAAATCCTTTCTCATTTTCAGCCATCCCAAATATGTTCTCAGCAGGTCGGTTTTCTGCTTTCAATGCTTTCGTTTGAGCTTCAAATATTTGAGACGGTAATGGCGATACGATAGTCATTCCCAATGACCTAACTCGTAACGGTGGTATCCTCTCCTTTCGACTAAGAGCATCAGCAACAACGTTTGCCTTACCAGGATGATAACGGATTTCGCAATCATAATCGCTTAGCAACTCAATCCAATGTCGTTGTCTCATGTTGAGCTCTTTTTGATTCAAGATGTGTTGTAGGCTTTTGTGATCCGTGTATACAACACTTTTGGTACCATTCAGATAATGTCTCCATATCCTTAAGGCAAAAACCACAGCACCTAACTCCAAATCATGGGTGGTGTAATTCTTCTCGTGCTTCTTGAGCTGTCGGGAAGCATAAGCTATTACCTTCTCTCGTTGCATTAACACGGCTCCCAAACCTTTATGCGAAGCGTCACAATAGACGACAAAGTCCTCACTACCTTCAAGTAACGCTAAGATAGGAGCACTACACAACATTTCCTTGAGTAATTGAAATGCTTCCTCTTCTTTATCTCCCCATTCGTATTTAACACTCTTTTGAGTCAATTTGGTCAACGGTTTTGCTATCTTCGAAAATCCCTCAATGAATCTTTGGTAGTAACCGGCTAAACCCAAAAATTGACGAACTTCTGTTGGGGTTGTCGGTGCAGCCCAATCTTTAATAGCTTCAATCTTAGCAGGATTTACATGAACTCCTTGACTATCAATCACATGACCCAAAAATTGTACCGTCGGAATCCAAAATTCACATTTGGAGAACTTGGCATACAGTTTCTCTTTCCTGAGCAATTCTAAGATAAGCCTTAGATGCTCCTCATGCTCCTTTTCACTCTTTGAATAAATTAGAATATCGTCGATGAACACAATCACAAACTTATCTAAGTAAGGCTTACACACCCGATTCATGAGATCCATGAATACAGCCGGTGCGTTAGTCAACCCAAACGGCATCACTCGAAACTCGTAATGCCCGTAACGGGTTTTGAAAGCCGTTTTCGGAATATCTTCCTCGCGAACTCTAAGTTGATGATACCCCGATCTCAGATCGATCTTCGAATATACACTCGATCCTTGGAGCTGATCGAACAAGTCGTCGATCCTTGGTAACGGGTATCTATTCTTCACCGTTAACTTGTTCAGCTCTCGATAATCAATACACATACGAAATGATCCATCCTTCTTCTTCACAAATAAAACTGGGGCTCCCCCAAGGTGAAGAACTTGGTCGTATAAATCCTTTTTCGGCTAACTCCGCTAATTGTTTTGACAACTCTTCCAGTTCAGTGGGTGCAAGTCGATAAGGTGCTCGTGCCACAGGTGCAGCACCAGGTATCAACTCAATCTGAAACTCCACTTGTCTAGTAGGCGGGATTCCCGGCAAATCATCGGGAAATACATCAAGAAAATCATGAACTATAGGCACATCTCCAATGCACCTTTCCTTCTTCTCCTTCCCTCCTTTCTCAGAAATTTGAGCTAAGAAAAGGCAACATCCTTTTTCCATTAACTTTGGTAACTTAGTGCAAGAAATGACTGCTAATCGGGATGGGCTCCTCAAACCTTTTCGATCTCCTTGTATATTTAGAATTTCCTTTCCGTAAGGCACACGCACGATCTTCTCATCGCAAAGTATGTGTGCGCGATACTTCGACAACCAATCCATACCAATGATGACATCGAAACTTCCTAACGTGACGGGTAGAAGATCTATGTTGAAAGGGTGATTCAAGAAATTTAACGTGCAACCGCGAATGATAGTCTTAATCCTTTCTATGTTTCCATTAGCTAACTCTACATCATACCCAATTCCTAAGGCCATCGGGGGTTTCTCTAGTAAGGGTGCAAACGTAGTGGACACAAAGTTTCTATCGGCACCAGTATCAAGTAGTATGGAAGCATAACGATTATTGAGAAGGAACGTACCAGTAACGACGTTCGGATCTTCTCCTCTCTCGTTCCTGAGTGCATACACTCTCCCATGAGCAGCTCCTGCTTCCACACGTTGGTCCTCATTGTCTTGACGTCCACGGTTTCCTCCAGCTCCACGATTTCCATGATTGTTCCCATTACCACCCGATCCTTGATTTCCTCGGTTCCACGATCCTCTACACTCACTCCTATAGTGTCCTTTCTTTCCGCACCCAAAACAAGTAACATCCGCCTTACTTCTCACTTCAGGAGTAGCTTGAACCATAGCAAGAGGTCGAGCCCTACCATCCTTAGATGTATGTCCTTTCTTTGAGCAATTCTGACATATTACACTACACCATCCAGAATGATTCTGGTGGCAACGACCACACTTGGGTGAATCACCGTTTTAGTTCCTCTTATCTCCATTTCCAATGGCATAAGCCTTAGCAATAGCTTGTCGCTTGTTTCTGTGATCCTTACCTTTAGAGTGATGGTCTCTCTTTCTCTTTCCATTCTTATCCTTATCAGCTCCTTCCAATTCCAACGAATCCATTAATTGTTGAGCGATTGTGATGGCCTCATGGATATTTGCAGGTCTAGCAGCAATCACATCATTCCTTGTAGCCACAGGAAACCCATCGGTATACCGCTCAATCTTTTGAGTCTCAGTTCTAACCATATCTGGGCAAAGCAAGGCAAATTCCTGGTAACGACGATTGTAAGTCGCCATATCAGTACCCTTCACTTTGTGATTCCAAAACTCAATCTCCAGCTTCTTAACCTCATTCCTTGGGCAGTAAGTCTGAATCAGCAAAGACTTAAATTGCTCCCAAGTCATAGCATAAGCTACATCACTCCCAACAGAATTTCGGTAATTGTTCCACCAAGTTAAAGCTTCATCCTTGAAAGTAAAAGAAGCAATTTTTACCTTCGCATTCTCCGCACAGTTGCTGACATTGAACACTGACTCAGTCTTCTCTATCCACCTGACCAAGTAGACCACTCCTTCAGTTCCACCAAACTCAATAGGTCCACAAATTCGAAACTCCTTGTAGTTACATCCATTAGCACGAACAGGTGGAAATGTTCCAGCAGAGTTATTGGAATGATTTGAATCAGCTAGTAGCTCAGCAACTTGTTGTTCCACAAGTTGATTGATCATTGCTTGATCCACAGTGGTGCATTAGGTGGAACATGATCATTGTCTCCCTGAACATCAACATTTTGAGTCCTGTTGTTGCGGTTAGTCGTATCCAGGTTATCAGGAGTAGGGGTTTCAACATTTCGAGTAGGACGGCGTCCTCGGCGACCAGGGGTAGTCACTGCAGGACCAGTTCTGGTAGCTCTAACAGGGTTTCGGTGTAGGGCCATTGATCAACATACTACCAACACGATATCAACCACGCAATTTGAAACACAATTCTCCATGTACGCCAAAAACCATAGAATATCATACGAAATCACCATCATCCATACAAGTAGCGATCAATACATCATTCCATACTACCAAAAGACATAATAGATACCAATCGTTCCATACGAGACGAACGTACAATCCGAATATCATGACATAAGAGATATAATAACTTGCTCTCCTAACCAAGTACTCCCTGGCTTATAGCAACATAAAAACACAATTCCAAATCGATCTAGCCACAATGCTGGCGTAGACTTCTCAACTCTGATCTCAAACTATCCAATTCTTTCCAACTTCGTGTTCCTCTGCCACAGCTTGCGATCTGCCTCGCGAGCCGTGAGGAAACCTCTTTGCAGACTCTCTATCTGCTCATGTATCTCATCATACCTCTCCTAATCTCTGTCATCCTACCCACGATAGTAGTCAAATCAACTCTTAACTCAGCAATAACCATCTCAATTCGATAAGCCATCTGCGAGATCCTCTTGCCCTGTGCGATAATCCAAGTCCAAATCCTACCAGTCTCACCCAAATCTGCAACTCAGCAGATATCTCAGATGGCGCGTCCGACGCTACGGGACTACCAGGTGGTGAATCAAACAAAAACGGATGATCAGGTGAAACCGGCTCTAACGGATGTATCAGGGAATCGGGCTCCGCAGAATGAGCTGAATGTGCTGGCGAACCATCATCATCAGGCATCTCCTCCTCCTGAGGATCATCCTCCTCCTCATCCTGAGGGTCATCATTCTCTTCCTCATCTTGAGGGTCATCATCCTCCTGCTCACCCTCGTACTCCTCGTCGAAGGCATACTCTATCAATCGTCGTCTCCGAACAGGTGAACCACGAGGCGATAAAGTCGGTGACTTAGGGCAACAATGGGAAGACGGAGTAGTAGTGGCTAAACACATGACCATCTCGTATATGGGTCATCAGGGGCCATAGTGATCTGTGCCGGGCGACGCGTGCTAGCATAAACATCCTCAATAACATCGTACGAATAGGAGGTCATAGTTTGTGACAACGGCGTAGGGTAGGTGTAAGTGTTTCAAAACAAGTAAACCGCAAAACTCAAAATACCGTATAAAAAATCATCATATAATTTCAATCATATAATCTCAATAAAGAATTTCAAATACCGCATTACTAAAACATTTATAAAACAATTAAGCCACATAATTCCTTAAAACGCCATCATATCACTTAATCAATATATCCCATTTTCTCAAATCATCTCAAATATCTCATTTCAAATCATTATCTCATAATACCTCAAAATAATCGAAGATGCTTCGGCTTGGCGGGCTAGCGGGCAATGGTCGAGGATCGTTTTCTATAAAATCGGTTATAGTTTAGGTGTTTATTTACCTAGTTCTCTATAACATTGGCTCTGATACCAATCTGTAACACCCCCAAAATTTGGTACAGCGGAAGACTCAACAAGCTTTCGGGGTGCTACGGGGATTGGTATCCAACACAAGACATAAAAGAACGAGATAAAGTAAACAAGAGAAAAACACAACCAAACGGGGTTTTAAAGTTTACATTTATCCCAAATTCATTCAGAGTCAGGCCCAAAAGAAATAAACATAGGTCCAAAATTAAATATCAGAGCTTTAGAAAAATAGATCCATAAACCAGGTGCCATAGCCAAGCCTTCCAATCCATGCATCAAAATCATCACTTAATTACCTGAGAAAACGTGCTAAAAGTCAGCTTTCGCTGGTGAGACTATAGGTTTAAATTCATAATTCAATATAGTGGACATATACGCAAAACGCTTGCTAGCTAGACTAGGGATTCACTAAAAACCTGCGGATACCCTCCGCTACAACATAGATATTCGGGTACCCCCCGCAATATCATAAATACTCGGATAACCTCCAAAGTATTAATAACCTATATGTGCACACTATAGTATCTAAATAAGCCAACCTTGAATAGTACACATGAAACTATGTGACTAAAGTTGACAATACATCAGTATCTAAATAAGCCAACCTTGAATAGTACACACGAAACTATGTGACTAAAGTTGACAATACATCCTAGTCCATACGCATAGCAAGTTTTAGAAAGAATATAAAAGCGATAATAGTCCACATAAAATGATTTGCACGTTTCTCACCCCATATATTGAAAACATAGTTCAAGAGTAAAAAGTGGGGCTATGACTCACCTCAAGTCCAGAAATCAGCAATAAGAAATCGGTAGAAGTAAGACGTATAGTAACTCGAAAGACGGCAACTACGGACTCGGCACGACCTAACAATATCAACTCGTTCAGAAATCATTTCCTCAAAATCAAATATTCCCAAACCCGAACGTATTCCATTTTACTTCCGAAAATCCATTTCTCGTATAAATCTCGTATTAGTTTGGAGTTTGGCGTTTGGTATCCATACGGGTGGTGGGTCGACACAACTCAAACCAAGAAGTCACAACAAAAGGATAATAAAATAATCTATATGTCCAATATTAGTCCAATATATTATTTAAATAAATCATCGAAGTTTATCAAATCCGTCGATTTGGTAATCCCCCACCTTTATTTACTTAATATACCATTCTAAGATTATACCCAAATCCTAGGTCCACATTGCACATAAAGTACTATATGGTATATATCAAAGTCTAATAAATTCATTAATTATACCGTTAAGCTTACCAAATTAGTCAATTTGGCAATCTCACGAGATACTTAGTAACTTATTATTCTCGTACACATACCACAACCTATGGGCGTCGTAGGATATGATGCCCATTTATATACTCAATTTAAACAACTAAATAGCTCTTATTTAACCCGTCGATTAAATAAGTTACGTAGTTATCGAAAGTGAGTGTATTAATTGTCATATATCTGTGACAACACGAACGTCACAAATAATATAATCCACTTGGACTCAAGTGACCACGACCCCGCATAACTCGATAGTTTTCCTCAATTATTTAAAAGAGATTATTTTATTTAATATTTATTCAACGTCAAGATTTCCTCGTTATTCATAATATTTAATCATAATAACGCTCCTAATAATATTATACTACTCTCATAGTATAATATTTATAGTCACGTTATTGTTATAATATTACTCGTGATCTTGTTATTATTAATATACGCATTTATATATTTATATATACGTTATTCACGTCTATATATTTATATAAACGTTTATATTACCAATAATATTATTACGAGTTTTATTATTTGCGTTTAATTATAAATTTTTATCGAGTCATACGAAATGGTCACATGTCCGAGTCATTACTCTCGGCTCATTGTCCAAGTCCAAAATAGAAATAATAATCAAGTCAACTCAAGTAATCAATCTCCGTCCAACAATTCCCAAAACACGTGCTACAACAATAGGGTCCGACTACGGCACCCGACTAACCTATCTCCGTCAATCTAAGTGACCGTCTCACAATCGGTCCCCAATACCACTTTTCGTCAACAACTCCACAAAATATTATATTCATCACCTTCGCGGCTCCAAAGTAATGACAACAATCTCAACATATTAATAACAATAACAAAATACCACAACATCAACAATTATAGCAACAAAAAGAATAACAACTAAAATATTCATCAACAAACCCCGAGTCGAGAGACTCGTTTGGGTCTCGGCTACACCACAAGCCACGAGAACCCAACCCCAAAGACCATTTAGGCCTCGGCTAGACTCAATCGAGCCATAACAAATCAACCAAACGGACCCCTTTGGGTCGCGGTACCACAAACAAACTACCAGGTCCAAGTATAGCCAATAATCAGCAAAACTCAAAAGTATACCAAGCCGTGAGCATAGGCTCACGGTTTCACTTCGACATCACACCCAAAAATCATAAAACCCGGATACCAAACTCATTTTTATAAATAAAACATCATTTCCCATCAATTTATTGCGAAACCCATCAAAGTAACCCGTGTATACACGGATTGAAACTCACGTCGTGGCACTCCCGGTACCAAATCATCGTTACTTACCTTTTTACAACTTCAAACTCGTAAATCTTTTAAAAACCAAGAAATATTAGAGATGGTGAGGGTGTGTATGGCGGCGTAGCTTAAATCAACGAGGTGATTTGGGTGTTTTGGGTGCGCGTGATGTACACTAATAGAAAGAGGATGAAGAGAGGGTTAAGATGGTGGTGGTGGTGTGAGCGTGGGAGTGGCGGTGGTGTGGCAGTGAAGGCGGCGGCTAGGGTTTTCACAAGAAATAAGAGAGAGAGAAAGATGAGGATGAAGGTTGTGTTTGTTTTGTGTGTGATACCAGGGACCAAACCACAAGGACCATTTGTAGTTTATTTATTTATTTATTTTTTCTTTCCTTCTTTCTTTTTAACTAATAATAATAATGATAATAATACTAATAATAATAATAAGGATGAAAGTATTATTATTATGTTTAGGGCAAGGTGGCTAGGTGTAAAATACACGGACCAAAACCCGTAACTTGTTTCAAATCGTTTAATATCTCACGAGACGTTTCATAAATAAACATATATAGTCGAATCAGTAAACTCAAGACATAAAATTTTTGTTAGGTTATCTAGTGCCGGAGTCAACGTAGTGCCAAACGGGAATTTCAAAATAAATCACCACGTATATATATTCATATCGAATCATTAAAGAAAATCCCAAATTTCATAAAGATTTTAAATATAATCAACCACGATATAGGTCTTACAAGTTCGTTACGAATAAAATTTCAAATATAAATTTATAAACGAACTTTTAACGTAATGCGGGTTTTCAAAATGGCTCCCTAATTTGCCAGTTGTCACGGTAATAATTGATTTCATATATGAACTTAAACCCTTCTTCTAATACTTTCCTAAACTGCAATGAAAAATTGCACTTGGGTCATGGGATTACAAGTTAATACTCATATTAGTAAGATGTGAATGCCCTTTAGGTGTGTTGTAGTTCAGTATTTTGAAACGTAATTATATAGTTGTAGAATTAACATTTCGACATTCCTGAAGCTGTATTTCCCGACACGAGAATTGGAATTGTTATTGCATAAAGTACGCTTATAAGGATGACCAGGAAAGATGCCCATTTTAAAACAAACTAAAAAATTACAAGCGCAGTATAACAGCAAAAACAAACCAAGATGTCAAGCAAATTTATGTGATCAAAGCAAGCTACATAAAAGCAAAAGTGGAAGAGGAAAAGGAAGTGTATGAGTATGGCAAGGCATTCAAATCATGCAGTTATCAAAACTGTTAAAAATGCAATTTTTTGAGAAGATACAGTTGACATACATTTGAAAATCATATGTTTGGAAACACCTGTTTTGATTATCTTTTCCTTAAAATATAGTAACGAACAAGGTTTTGAAACCCGGGTCGACCCGGCCGGGTTAACCGGTTCGACCGGTTCGAGTCGAAAAAACAGGTCAAAACAACCTGGGTTTCTAAAACCGGGTTAACCGGTTTGACCCGCCGGGTTTTGAGTGACCCGGGTCAACCCGGTTCTCGAAACCCGGCCGGGTTTCATTTTTTCAAAATATTTTAATAAAAACCCGGGTTGACCCGGTGGTCGACCCGGCGGTCGAACCGGTTGACCCGGTCAAAAAAATAAAAAAATAATAAATTGAAAACCGGGTTGACCCGGCGGTCCAACCAGTCGAACCGTTTGACCCGGTGCCCGGTGACTCCCCCGGGTCGATTTCGAACCCGATTTTCAAAACATTGGTAATGAATACTTGACAAGAGTTTCCATAACAAGAGGTTTGGTTGGTTGGTTGCCTGAAGACAGTAAAGGCTGCGTATGATTGGCAGTATACAACTCTCTTCCATTTGCTATAATAGAATAATCACTGCTTGGAAACCTTGTTCTCTCATTTATTTTATTCTTCATATTTGTACTTTTAAACCATAAACCATAAACCACTAACCAACTATGCCTCCCTAGCTAGTGTAAGAATCCACGAGTGCAAGTCAAGGATGGCCAGTCACATGGATAATGGATGTAGATTTGCACGTGCGTATGAGAGCCAAGCACAAATTAAGACTTTTTAAGTATTTAACTGTAATAGATCGTTCAGTTTCAAAATAACTCTCGATTGAGGGTCAGTATCGCGTGATGGTTGTGAACATGGGTCGATATTGATCACTTAATGGCTGTGAACATGTTTGTTATTTGTGTTTGTAAATTAAGATAAAAAGAAAAGGCATTTTAGTAACTTCACAAGGTGTGGAACCAGCTAATTGACCATGGTTAGCCAAAATGAGAGTTTAGGGACCAACCGCGCGAAAAATGCAGAGTTCAGGGATGAAAATGCCAAAAAAAAAAAAAAAGTTTAGGAATGAAACACGCGAATTGCGACAAGTTTAGGGACAAATGGTGAAATTTAGTCAAATAAATGACATCCCACCTTAAATAATCAAACTAATTAAAAAAAGGATGAGACCCAAAGAAACAAATACATACACAATGATCAAACAGGACATTATCCAACCAATCCGAACAGACCCTTGAAACATTGAATCATGGTACCAAAAGGGTATGTTTGGTAAAATTAACTGTAAGCTATAAACCGTAAGCTTTAAGCTGTTAACATGAGCTACAAGCTGTATTTTTTTTTTTTTTTTTTTTTTTTTTTTTTTTTTTTTTTTAATAAAAGTGTTTGGTAAGTTAGCTATTAAATGTAAATATAAGATGTAAAATGACATAAAATGACATATTTATAATTGTGAACAAATGTTTTGAGGGTATATTAGTAATTTAAAGTTTTAACATCTCCAAGATGTTTAAAAAGCTTCATGAATTAGCTTTTCATTTAGGAGCTATTTGTTTGAAATAAAAGCTTAAAGTTAATGTATCAAAACGGGAGCTATTTATTTTAGAGGAGATTATTTTTTAACAAAAAACTAATAGCTCTCCCAAAAAGCCTCTACCAAAAGTCCATATATTAGCAACATACTTTCACCATTTTACACACCTAGGTACCAAACTTAATATATTACAAATATAGTTATTAAAACCGGCTAATTTTGACGATATAGTAAATATAACCAGCTGATTTCCAAGTAGATAAATATATATATTTTTTTTATCTTAAACTTTTTTTCCATCTCATTTTTTTTCCAGTCCATTTTATATCATTTTCCTACTGGTAATAGATACCAACCCAACAACAACACAACAAAAATTTCTTGATGCAGATTAACTAACAATCTTTGGAATTGTTTTAGACGGATTCCATCATGGTCGAACGTTCAGAAGAAATTTCCGAACCAAATCCCTAACACAATTGTTAAAAACAGACATTTATTCTCAAATCCCCAAATTTTATTTATAAACCCGAAATTTTTGAATTGCCCAAATTTGTAACAAGATTGTACATATAATATATTTAATTATTTACCTCATTAATTGATAATACTGATAGAGTTACAAAGATGTTCATGGAGTTATTTTAGTCGAGTAGCAACTCTGGCGTCAGATTCATATTAAACGCAATACCTTCGATCTCAATTCGAGGGTTTGTTTCAGAACTTTAATGGGCCTTTGGTTACTTTGATCATGTGAAGGGCGGCGACTTCTATTGTTGTAGGGATTTTGGTTTGCTATTGTTGTAGTTGAAAAACTGGATGATTTCAAATGAGGATCGTGATTGGATTTATGGTTACTGAATAAGTGGTAAGTTTGATTTTTTTTAAGGATTTAGGTTTGTCATCGTGACTAGATTTATGATTACATTGTGTTTGTGTGTGGTCCCTGTGTATGTTAAAAAAGAGTGATATGTTGAAGATAAATTATAAATGGGAAAGTTTAACATAATGCATCTCTAATTGGCTTAAATGATCATCTTGGTCGAATGAGGGATTGGTGTTGGTGTTTATTTTCTGTGTGTTTGATAAATGATAAATCCGATCAAAACACCATCATCTTTTTAGTCTTGTCAGAAAAGTTGCTGGAGCAGATTGTGGTTGCCAGAAAATTTGTCGGAGAAAATGGTGGTTGCGAATCTTGAGGTGGAGTTGTAGTGGTGATGCCATATAAGCTAACACAAAGCATAAATATGCCAGATAAGCTAACAAAAAAAATGTCAAATAAGCTATTTTACCAGTTTATCAGCTATTTTACCAGTTTATCAGGTAATCGGTTACTAAATTGGTAACATTTGAACATTTTCAAAGTATTCAATACCTAACTTGGTAATAAAATAACTATATTACCTAACTTAGTAACCTGTTGAAAGTACGTTATTAATATATGAACTTAACCCAATAAAACAAAGGGTTGTGTTAACCCAACCCTCTATATGGGAGGGTGTGGAAACAAATAGGCCACTGTTTGTCAGTGTGCAGTTTTTGTGTTTTTTTTACTGTTTTTGTCAGTTTTGTCCTTTTTTTTTTTATTTTTTTTTATTTATTTATTTTTTTTTAAGTTAAAGTAATAACTTTCTTTTTTTTGTCTATGTTTTGTTTTGTCCAGTCCAAGTGTGCAGATTCAACACCAAAGCAAAGTTAAAACCATAGTCCATATGCAGATTCCACACAATCACAAAAGTGAAACACAAAGTTAAAAGTGCAGATTCCACACAACACAGATTTCGTCATCGCCTTTTAGGCTAAGATTTGAAAACGTTATCGAAAAAAAAAGTAGATTTTTAGTTAGGCTCGGATTTGAAGGTTGCGCAAGTGATAAAAATATCACTTCGCCATCCATTCGGGTTTTAGAAACCATTCGTCATCGCCTTATAAGCAAAAGTGAAACACAAAGTTAAAACCATTGTCCAAGTGCAGATTCCACACAAACACAAGGGTTATAACCAAATAGGGAGGGCCTAGATATCACAGATTGTTAACACAATCCCAATCCACAAAAGCAGATATCCACAATCACATCCAATCCACAAAAGCAGATTCCCACAATTACAAATTGATACAAATGTCGCAAAACAGTAAGATTCCCAAACTGCATGCCTGTAAAAAACAAACAAGCCCAACAGTAAGATTCCCAAGCTATAGCTTTGCTGACTATAAACAAAGCTCAATCACATAACCACAAAGACTACAAGCATATCAACACAGAACCACCAACCATAATCCACCAAGACTACAACCATATCAACACAAAGACACCAACCATATCAACACAGAACCACAACCATATCAACACAGAACAACCACATAACTACAAAGACCCAACACAGAACCACCAACCATAATCCACCAACACATAATCAACCACCAACCATAATCCACCATCACAATACCAACCCACCACAGAATCACCAACCATAATCCACCATCAAGAAGTACACTCTAAGGTCTAGAGAGGGCTTGGATAACATTATAGGGAAGGTTGGGAACAATATCAACAAATGTCGAGTTCACAATTTTACACAACTCAGGTAAAGGCTCAGATTATAACAAAACTGCTTTTCATATTTGGTTGCAACATCAAATGTTGCAAAATCAAAAAAATTTTTTTGCCTTTCATTTGGAAATGCCATGCCAAAATCAAGCTTTTCTTTATAAAATCATCATTGCCAATATCAAGTTTCTTTATAAAATCAACATTGCCAATATCAAGTTTCTTTATAAGCCTTTTCTGTGGGGAATGGGGTAGGCTAGAGCAGGTATTCATACCACTCAAAGGTGGTAGATCAAGGTGTTAACCTACCCACATATTCACCACAGAACCACCCACAACATATAATCCACAACATATGTGATATCCCCGCCCCCCCCCCCCTAAATGGTCATACAACAGATGTATCAAACAATCCATCACAACGTATCCACCATCACATAATAACCAACCCAGAACCACCAACCCACCCAAATCATCACAAAGTATCAACCATCACATAATAACCAACCCAGAACCACCAACCCACCCAAATCATCACAAAGTATCATAAATCACATAATAACCAACCCAGAACCACCAACCCACCCAAATCATCATAAAGTATCATAAATCACATAATAACCCACCCAGAACCACCAACGTATCTACCATCAACATAATAACCAACCCAGAACCATCAACATAATAACCAACCCAGAACCACCAACCCACCAAAATCATCAACATAATAACCCACCCAGAACCACCAACATAATAACCAACCCAGAACCATCAACATAATAACCAACCCAGAACCACCAACCCACCCAAATCATCAACATAATAACCCACCCAGAACCACCAACATAATAACCAACCCAGAACCATCAACATAATAACCAACCCAAAACCATCAACATAATAACTAACCTAGAACCACCAACCCACCTAAATCATCAACATAATAACCAACCCAGAACCACCAACCCACCCAAATCATCAACATAATAACCCACCTAGAACCAACAACATAATAACCAACCCAGAACCACCAACCCACCCAAATCATCACAAAGTATCATAAATCACATAATACCCACCCAGAACCACCAACGTATCACATAATATCCCACCACAGAAACACCAACCCAAACCCTAATTTTTAAAAAATTAGGCGTTTCAAAAAAAACTTATAGACCGGCTCAATTAGAACGAGAATCTTATAATTAACAATGTTTAATTGTAATAAATCAAGTTAATTTTGAAAACCCCCAAAAAAATTTTGAAACCCTAATTTTTTTTAAACCATAAAAACAACAGATCTATCAAACAAATCATCACAAAGTATCATAAATCCCATAATAACCCACCCAGAACCACCAACGTATCACATAATATCCCACCACAGAAACACCAACCCAAACCCTAATTTTTAAAAAATTAGGCGTTTCAAAAAAAACTTATAGATCGGCTCAATTTGTACGAGAATCTTATAATTAACAATGTTTAATTGTAATAAATCAAGTTAATTTTGAAAACCCCCAAAAAAATTTTGAAACCCTAATATTTTTTAAACCATAAAAACAATAGATCTATCAAACAAATCATCACAAAGTATCATAAATCACATAATAACCCACCCAGAACCACCAACCCACCCAACGTATCACATAATATCCCACCACAAATCCAGTGAGACAACAGAAAACAGAGAAAGAAAAGATAGATAAGTATATCAAGAAACAACATAATCACCCATCACATAATATCACTATCAGTATATCACAAATCCTTCACAACCCAAAAATTTCTAGATCTAATAAAGAGAGAGAAAAGAGAGAGAGATAAATGCGTTTCACACACACATGTGTGAG
This sequence comes from Artemisia argyi, assembly GCA_030686995.1. Lineage (NCBI taxonomy): Eukaryota > Viridiplantae > Streptophyta > Magnoliopsida > Asterales > Asteraceae > Artemisia > Artemisia argyi. The sequence continues at coordinate 23,256,405 of CM060687.1, read as the reverse complement.
AAAAGAGAGAGAGAAAACGTTTTTATACACGGGGTATAATAACGCGTTTTTTGCGTATTTATTCCTTTTTTTTTTTTTTTTTTTTTTTTTTTTTTTTTTTTTAAGTATAGTTAAAAAAAGTTAAAAAAAAAATGTAAAGTTTAGTTAAAAAAAAATTGTAGAGTTAAAAAAAAATGTAAAGTTAAAAAAAAAAATGTAAAGTTAAAAAGAATGTTATGTTTGTAAATGTTAAAAAAATGTAAAGTTGTAAAAAAATTGTTATGTTTGTAAATGTTAAAAAGTTATTAAAATGTTAAAAAGTTTTAAAAAAATGTTATACAAATGTTAAAAAGTTGTAAATTTTTTGATGTATTTTCAGACGTTCGGTTCTGACGAGCAACTAACGGCTTGGGTGCAAAATATAGCTCGTGGGCTCGGTTTTGTCATTGTTAAAGGCAGAACCAAAATAGAAAAGGGTTATTTGTACGAAATAAATTACAGGTGTTCAAAGAGTGGGATTTATAAACCCGAAGGTGCTAGAAAACGGAAAACCAGTACCTCTAAAACAAATTGTCCATTCAAATTGGTGGCAAAATATCGTGGAACAAAAAATAATTGGATTTTGAGGGTGAAGGATGATACGCATAATCATGATTTGCTAGAGTCGTTGCATGGTATACCATATGCAATGCGATTAAAGGATGATGAGTTCGGTTTGGTCAAAGAATTGACAGATTACACCGTACGACCACGTATTATACTTTCGACAATACAGGGTCGTAATCCGGACAACGTGTCTAGCGTTAGAACTATATATAACGCACGAAATAAGATCCAGAGAAACAGAGTAGGTGATAGAACTCCAATTCAAATCCTTTACTCGCATTTGCAAGAATCAGGGTATACATGGTACCCGAGGGTAAATGAGCATACAAACGAGCTTGAGGAGCTATTTTTTGTGCACCCCACGTCGTATGCTATATAGTGTACATTCCCTGAAATCATGTTGATGGACTCCACATACAATACCACTATGTTTAAATTGCCGTTGTTGGAAATTGTTGGAGTAACTTCAACAAATAAAACATTTTCAATGGCATATAGCTTTTTAAACAATGAACAAGGGCATAAATTTCAATGGGTATTGCAGCGTGTGAAGGATGTCATAGACGAACGATATTACCCACGTGTTATCGTCACTGACAGAGATTTAGCGTTGGTTGGCGCATGCGAAGCGGAATTTCCTGACGCTCACCATTTACTCTGTCGATGGCATATACAGCAAAATCTACTTAAGTTTTGCAAAAATAAATTCAGTGACCCAAAAGAGTATGAGTCCGTTAAACACCGATGGGATTGGATGGTTAAAGCTCCGACATTCGAGTCGTTCAGGCAACATTATCAACGCCTACAACATCAATTGGTCAACCATCCGGGTACTTAATTATTAATTAATTGTTTTTAATTATTTTAATAAAAAAGCACCCAAATGACCTTTTATTAATTCATTGTTTTTTTGCGGATATCGCTGAGTATCTGCACGTGGCTGCGACTACGCACCCAAGTTTGTCTCGTATATTACCGACCAATATCGCTCTTACGGCCAGGCAACAACGTGCAGAGTTGAGGCTCACCACGCGTTGTTGAAATTATATTTGGACGGCACACAATCCAAATTAGACAGGTTGTTATGGTCAATCGATAAGATTCTCATTTCGCAAGAAACTGGGATAAAAGAGAGTTTTAATAGAAGCATGAACGAGAAACTAAATCATTGTAATGTTGATCTATTTGAAGAATTGTGGTATAAAGTTTCCAAACATGCTTTCATTCTCATGTACAGAGAACTCCAACTGTCGATCACACCAGACAAATGTAGCCATAAGTTGCTGTCAATTCACGGACTACCATGCTTTCACATCATGCAATACTATGTATATCATGGTAAGTATATTAAATTTATAACTATCATATTGTTTCCCCCATTATTATCAGTAATTTACATAAGTCGCTTTTACTGAATTCAGGACGCCCCATTCCACTGGATGAGATTCCTATTTTTTGGAGAACCCTATCTGTTCCGTGGCCTGTTATCAATAGGCCTTCGCCTGAAGATGGCTCTTCCAGTGAAGCTGGTGATGATGATGATGATGATGATACTTCGTTTAACGATGGCGTGCAACAATTCAAGAATATTTTTAGCAAATCAACGTCGTTTGTCAAGAAAAATATGTTAACGAAGTTGAGAGAGATATTCCAACCTGAATTTGTTGACACCCGTGAACCAGTTATTTTGTTTAAATTAGTAATAACATTATTGATTGCTGATGTAAATTATTATGCAAATTCTTTGGTCAGATGAGCCAATGAAATCCTTTCTGGTGCCGATGTAATAGAGGATTTATTGTAGAATGGAAATCCTGGCAAGATGGTAGTCGTGGGCGACTGTTTTATGCATGTCCTCTTTCAGTGGTAAATAATCATACGTTTGCTTAGTTATGTAAATAATTTGTTTGTTAAAAATACATTTCTTATTATTTTCTTAACATGTAACAGCCAGGTACAAAAGACTATGGGTGTCGATACTTCGCGTGGAAAGATGAATTTGAAGCAGAGCACTTTAATCAACCCTCTTCTTCAACGCATTGCTCAAACTGCGTTGCTACAAAAAATGAGAACAAGTTGTTGAAGGCAAGAATAAAGGCGCTGGAGATGGAGTTAGAAATGGCAAGGAATCCTGAGGATCATGCTTGTCAGTCAAGTGCCCGGCTCCATGATCTTTTAAATGAGATGAATAATCTTCATATGTCGTAGATGTTGTTGTTTTTAAATAATATGTATAACGTTGTCGTTTAATTTAATAATAACAGTTGTTGTTGCAGTTATTTAATGTGGTAATATTTAACGTGATATCATACAAAACATTATACATATACGTTGTTGCAGTTATTTAACGTAATAATATTTAACGTGCTATTATACAAAATATTATACATATACAAAACATAATTAAACACAAATATACCAAATATTATACATATACATTACATTATTATACATATACATATACTCCTTTCTATTAAAAAAAAAAAAAAAAAAAAAAAAACCACAAAACGACAAAAAAGGGAAAAAAATAAAAAAAAACACAAAGTACCCTACATTGTAGGGAGGGCTTGGATAACAAATATAGGGAGGGCGTGGATATCACCACCCTAAAACAAATTACCCACATTGTCACATGGTACCAAACATATATGCCAAGTTTACCAATAACCCTTAAAAAACTTTTACTAACAAATTACTATAGTTTGTTACATGATTAGGTTGTTGGATAAACCCCGATTGTGAGCTTAAAATTCATTAGGTTAATAGCTTGGATTGTGTTTCTTATTGCCTAAAGATGTTTCCACTATAAATAGACATGCATTTTTATGTAATCATGAATCATAGCAATCAATAACTAGCAATCAATAACAGAACTCTTTTACAATTTTACATGACAAAAGAGCCTTTAGGTAGGCATCACAAAAACTTTGTTATCTTTCAATCATTGGCTACTCGCTAGTTATCAGGAGGGATCCAATTAAATGTATTTATTGTCGCTTTATATTTTTGGTTTTACTCATATTTTTGGTTCAACTCATAATACATTCACAAAACTTTGTTTTTATAATTGGGGATCATTGTCATGATCAACAATAGTTGATCACCAAATTGCCACTCCAGACCTTGAAAAAATATTCATAAAGAGGGAGGAACTTGTTAGAAGATAGGTTAATGCCAAAGCCTAAAGGCTAAGGGACCAATAAGTTTATGTTTTTATCAGCTGATTCTCTAAGTTATGTTCTATTATAAATAGATATAAAATCTCATTATATAATCACATAAAAACACCATCAATAATATCTCTTTACTATCTTACATGGTATCCGAGCTTTTGATAAGATCCACCTTCAAAATTTGCTATCCTCTGGTTATCAGCTACTCGCTGGTAATCCGAAGAGATCCCAATCATTTTCACTTTAAAAAAAAAAAATAGGATTTTATTTTTCGTATTCAATGCATAAACCTTAAACCCTTGCCGTCAAAACACACAAAATATGTTGAGTTGCCTTCAATCAACCATAATTTTTTCTTTCTCATCAAATTGTTTTCATTGTTAAAGATAATTGTCATTGACCACCAAATTGTTGCTCCCTCCTAAAGCCAACGCAAGCTATGACATTAAGAAATAGCAAACGTCATAAAAAATGGAGGAAACCGCGAAGCAATATACAATTAACTCACCAAATACAAGTCCATCCCCATGCAAATGAATAATAAAGAAGAGGAGAAAATTAAAAGAATAAGGTGATTCAACATTATATCTATTTTGTACATCCAGAAACCTTTCGTTCAAACTGTAGAGGAGTGTTAATGATAGGTTACAGCTCACGCCTAAAGGCCCAGGAACTATTTGGTTTAGAATTTTGTTAACTTATTTTCCAAGTGATGTTCTATTATAAATAGACATTAAATCTCATTATGTAATCACAAAAAAACACAATCAATACTATCTGTATTTGCTATCTTTAGAATTATGTTGCAACATACAACTATGTATCCGTTTAAACAGACTACAAAGAATACGATAGAAAAGAAGAAGAAGAAGAACAAGCAAATTCCAACATTTGTTCTAGTTTATCCGTCCGGAAGCCTACCATTCAAGCAGCAGGAGACTGTTAGATTATTAAGTGATAGGCTGAAGTCCAATTTTGAGTTTAAAGTCTATTAGGTTCGGGATTTAGATTATGTTGCCTATTACTTAAGATATGTTTCTATTATATATATAGACACACATCTCTAGGATTTGAATCATAGCACAATCATTGACAGAACTCGAGTAAAGTCCAAAATACATCCCTGTGGTTTGTCTATTTTCCCACGATACATCCCGGTGGTTGTATTTGGCACACAAACATCCCTCCGTTAGTAAAGTTAGTCACCACGCATCCCTGTGGATGAATGGTGCAGATATTTCCCCGTTAAGTGCTACACGTGCTAGTCACGTGAAGGGTGTTTTGGTCTTTTTTTAGTCCCAACTATCCTACACCCCATTTTAATACCCAAAGTCCACTCGTAAGTCATTTTATAACCTAATTAAACTATCCCCAAATTCAAATACCCATAACCATGTTCCAACATAGGATTTGTGCTTGTGGGTTACCAACAATTATTCGCACTTCATGGAGACCAACAAATCTGGGACGACGCTTTCATTGTTGTCCAAAACTTGTAAATATTGAATAACTTGATTTTATATTTTAATTATCAATTTGTAAATTTAACTTTTTTTAAAATTTTTTTGAAGGAACCAAATTATGGGTTTCAAGACTGGGCGGATCCACCAATGTGTTCAAGATCTGTGATGATTATTCATGGATTATTAAAAAACATGAATGAGTTTCAAGAATCGTCAAGAGAAAATGCTTTAAAAATAAGAAGATTAAAGTTCCTGTTAGGATTTAGTTGGTTCTTCTTTATTATGTATGTGATGATGAACTGAAATGCAGTAATGTAATCTTTCAAGTGTATGTCAATGTAATATTTTGTTCTTAAGAATTAAGTGTGTTAGGTTTTCATGTCATTGCACTGTCTTCTTTTTATCAGTAGTTTCTGTTGGGTCTGTTAAAACCCAAACTCCTTAATCTAGGATTTTAACATAAAATATCCTAAGTGTTTGATAACCGAGAACACCAAACAAGTCACTGCATGCATAGTCGTTCTGTGAGTCATCCTCAAGTTGCTCAGGGCGAATCTATGAAGAAAGGTTCACCATTCAGTGAGGCGGTTCTTAGTGAATAATACCTGAGCCAAAGAAGAAGATGATGGACTCAGTGAGGGATGACCATAATTCACTGAGTCCCATGACTCCTCACCAACTAAAAACACTGAGTGAACAAAGACTGAAGATAAGAAGACAGAAGTAAAGGCGGGATTAGGCGGGATAAGTTTGAATGGATAAGGGAAGGTCCTTATCATGCAAAGGTCAACTTTCCCTGAATGAGTATAATACCAAGACATGTGTCAACACTGAAGACCAGAAAGCATCCCTGCACTTTACTCCTTATAGTCATTTGTAACAGAGACAAAATACGTATGTATTTTGTCCAATGTAGGCTGATGTAATTTGTCTTGTAGTCTTTGTCTATTAGGTATGTGTTAGAATCTACCTGTGTATAAATAGAGAATAAGTGGGAGAGGTAAAGATTACGTTTTTGCACTTAATGCTTAGACATTCACAAACCAAATCGTTACTCACTCCAAAGAACAACACAATTCCTGAGATTGCTCAGCTAGATCTTAGTTGTTACTCAAACTTAGTTTGAGTTTAGTGAGGTGTATACCATACTTGTCATTTCAATCCCAAGTGAGGTGTAAACCTCCCCAAGGTACATACAACCATATATATATGGACTCGATCGTAGATCTTTCTTGTTTTTAGAAAAATCATATCGTAACATATCTTAACCCAGTATATCATCTCAATTTCATCAAATTACACATCGATTCAATCAGGTATATCATCTTAATCTAATTTTCCCTAATTCATTTCATTTTCCCTAAATCATTTCATTACTTATTTACTCCTATCATATTCAATCCAATAATCCATCAAACCAGCATAAATCCATCGAACCAAACCAATTTATACCAGTGATTCTTCAAACAAAAAAATTGAATTATAGTTTGCACATTTCCAACAACCTCATTCCTTACAATTCCTTACTTTCCCAACTTGCACACCAAGTGTTCGATATATTGCCTCAACCAAACAAAACCTCTTTATCTTGATCCTTTGACCGTCTTGGTCAAAGAATCAAAATATGAGTTTGTTTTAGGGTTCTTGGACTTTCTCAGTCCTTGAAACAGGGTTTATCTTTTTGGGCTACATCCATGGAGGCGAGTGTTTATTCTTCAGGGGGTGTTTGGCCATGTCCATTTAGAGGTTTCCATTGTTGCCCAGATGGAATGGCGGGGTCCAAGGGGTTTCCTCGGTTGGTTGCGCATATTAAGCGTCTCCATTTGTCATCAGACGATCGGAGGGGGGCCTTGCGAGAGGTGCTTCCCATGGATTGTGAATTGTTTGTTTCTGTTGGGGAGGCTTTAAAGGTCTCGGATCAGTGGTTGGTTTGGTTCAAGCGGGTTGTGGGAGAGGTGGAGGAGTTTATAGTAGGGATCACTAGGCCGTATGTTAAGAGGGGAGTGGTACCTTTGGGTGGGGTGGTGGTGGATGAGGTTCTCCTTGACCGTGTGCTCTCGCTACCTATAATGACTGTTAAGAGCATCCCTCATACTTGTCGCATGGCATTTTCTCATGCTCTAGCTGGTGCTTTGGGTAAGGTGGCGGCTATGCCAACGTCTATTGAGGCGTGGGCAAACTTTTGTTGTTACCACGTTGCACGTTGCGTGTTATCAGACCTTCTAACCTTCAGGAGCGCAGGTCTGGTAATAGGAAGTCTTTGTAATGCCATATTATTCAAAGGGCGTTGGAAGCTTGGAGTGGGGATGGTTTTAATGAACTTATTTTGTCACTATTTGCCCAACCCTTAAGGGTGGTCTCGGGAAAGGATGAGCTGGTATCTGGGTCCGATAGCTCAACGGTGTGTGCCAATGTTAAACAATGTTTGAGGAAAGTTGCGGACTGGCATTTCACTGCTGCTGTTAAGGTATTATGTTCTTCAGGGGTTGCACCTTTAGGTACGGATACTTTGACAGCGTTGTTGGCTAAGCATCCTATATTGCCCCCTCCGGTTATGCCTGTTTCCTTGCTCTCCGAGCCCCCTCTTGTTGTGGATGTTGATAGCGTTCGTGGGTGCATTCAATCCTTCCCAAAAGGGACTTCTTGTGGGCGGGACGGATTGAGAGCCCAACACATTTTAGATGCATTTTGTGGAGAGGGGTCAGTGATTGCCGCCGGGGTACTCAAGGCTATCTGTGTGGTGGTTAATTTATTGTTGGGGGGAGGTGTCCTAAGGTTTTGGCGGAGTTTGTTGCTTCGGCGCCCCTCACGCCGTTGCTCAAACCAGACAATGGGATTAGGCCTATTGCCGTAGGCGTATTTTGGAGGAGGCGTGTCTCGAAGGTGGCTATGAGGGGTGTCAGGAAGAAGATGTCCAAATACCTTTGTGACTTTCAGTTTGGGGTGGGAGTCTCGAGAGGGGCAGAGGCTGTGCTTCATAGCGCGAATAGATTTTTAAATGAGTTTCACTCGGATGGGTCATTGGCTATGCTTACTATTGATTTCTCTAATGCCTTCAACTTGGTCGATCGAACTACCCTCCTACATGAGGTTCGGACTCGATGCCCGTCTATTTCCCTATGGGTAGATTTTTTATATGGTCAGTCGGCGAGGTTATATGTGGGTGATGACCTTATTTGGTCCACCACTGGGGTTCAGCAGGGGGACCCTTTAGAGCCTCTCATTTTTGCTTTAGTTTTGCACCCATTGGTTCACCGGATCAGGGATTGTTGCAAACTTCTTTTTCATGCTTGGTATTTGGATGATGGTACTATTATCGGTGACACTAAAGAGGTAGCTAAAGCCTTAGATATAATCAGGGCTGAGGGGCCTCGCCTGGGCCTTGAACTCAACATCAACAAAACAGAAGTTTTTTGGCCGTCATGCAATGGGGTGAAGGTGCAGGATGGGTTGTTCCCCCACGGGATTGGGAGACCGTCGCTGGGTGTGAAACTCCTTAGAGGTGCTGTTAGCCAGGATGCTGGGTTTATTAGTAGTTTGGCGATGAAAAGGGAATCTCGTGCTGTGGAACTTATGAGTCATCTCCCAAGTCTACGGGACCCTCAATCCGAGCTCCTGTTGCTCCGCTCATGTATGGGCATTGCAAAGATGTTGTTCGGTCTTAGAACGTGCCAACCTATGTATATAGGGGAAGCTGTTTCTATTTTTGACAATGGCCTTCGGAGGGCGATAGAGGCTATTGTGGTTTGTTGTGGTCCTTTTTTTTAGGGATTTGCAATGGAGGCTAGCATCACTTCCGACTCAGTTTGGTGGGTTTGGTTTATGTTCTGCTGAGGATGTATCTACTTATGCTTTTGTGGCCTCGAGGGCGCAATCTTGGAGTTTGCAGGACCACATTCTTCAAGGATGTGTTATTGATGGGGTTGACTCCAATGTTCTGAAAGGCTCAAGGCGCACTAAGGCGCAAAGAGGGTCAAAGAGCCTCGAGTCGAGGCGCAAACCAAGGCGCGGGATTCATAAATATGAGGCGCACTATACATTTAGTTTTTTTTTATAACATATGTGACAACTTATGCAGCTTAAATAACACAAAAATATCAATATTCAATGCATAATGCCACTTAATAGTTATTACATCTAACAAAGCTTGCATTTAAACCCAAAATATCAAGCAAGCAACATATCAGAATCCATGAAATACCCTAAATCCCTGAATATACATTACAATATATGAGTTTATGACTTATAAAATTTAACAAATTACCATGTATCTCTATCAACTATCATCAGCAAAAAATCTAGACTTAACACTAAAGAAACAACATTTGTATCTGTTAATAAGCTACTATTCTTAGACACTAGATTACAAAAAATATATATTTCTTTGTTGATTGTGTGTTTTAGTTATTTTCTAAAATATTAGGGTCATTAGATATTTTATAACTTAAAGGGCCCAATGTATATAACATGTAAGCCCAAAATGTATCTTACTATTAAGAAAAGAAAGGCCAAAACCCCGTTACATCTTCTAGGCGCAAAAATCCCCAAGGCGCAAAAGCGCAAAAATCCCTAAGGTGCAAAGATTTTTATGGGATTCATGCATGTCGTGAGCCTCGATCTGAAAAAATCCCAAAGGCTAGAGCCTCGTGGGATTTAGGGAGTAGGAGGCGTGCTTTTTAAAACATTGGTTGACTCTGATTATGGGTATGCGATGGATCGCTTGCGCATGTCCCTTCCTGATTTCGATCTTAGCGGTTTCTCTAATAAGCACACCGCCCCCCCTAAAACCCAGAATGTTCTGGCGTGTGCTCTATTTAGTGAAATCGTCAAGAGTTTGGGAGTGAAGTTCGATTTATCCCCTCGCCAAAAAGCGGTGTTTGAATGTCTCCGTGCTCCTCATGCTCAGAATTTCTTGACTGTCACCCCCATCGATGGGCTAGGCCAACATATGTCAGCCCTGGAGTACCGGACTATCCTTAAGTACCGGCTAATGATCTCCCTGTTTCTAGCTGATGAGCCTTGCCCAGTCTGCCACAAGGCTTGTTTGGATTCTTTTGGCGAGCATGCGGTCCATTGCAAGGAGTTACCTGGTTTCAAATATAGGCATGATTTGGTCAGGGATGTTCTGTTTGATGTTATTAAGAGAGCAGGTATTTCTTCTAAAAAAGAGGCCCCCGTGAACTTTTTGACGGATCCGCTTGACGGGAGGTCTACTTTACGGCCAGCTGATATACTTGTGTTTGGGTGGGCTGGGGGGAAGCATGCTTGTGTGGATCTTACTGGAGTGTCCCCTCTTGTTGGGCTCAGGGACAACGGTTTTGTTGCTGGACAAGCTGCGTTGAAAGCGGAATCGAGCAAAGTGGCTAAACACGAGAAAGCTTGCTTAGAGAATCAACACGTGTTTATCTCTTTTGCTTTTGATACATTTGGTTTCCTAGCTCCGGAAGCAATGAAGAGTTCAACAGGTTGTGCAAAGCAATTTTGCGACACTCAAGAAACAAAACTTCATTTTTATAAAGAAATAAACATTGAAAAACTTTGTGTCTTATTTTTTTACGTTTATTTACTTTTGATAATTAATCAATACTTCGCTACATCATGGAACTTGGTTAGATTAACTTTGTAGTTAACCGTAACCAAGTAAAAGGGTCCAACAAGTGGTATCAAACAAAAGAGTGCTTCAAAATCTTTTTCAGACAAAAGAGTGCTCAAAGTTTTTAAAATCAAGATCCCACCATGGCTGATAGCGATGTACCCCAGATAGTTGATAAAAAGGGATGTGGCTATTCAGCTATTGCTCCTAAACTAGAAGCTGGTAAATTTAGCAAGTGGAAAAAGCGTATGCTTTGCTACTTGACTGGTATGGAACCATACTACATCACATGCATCAATGAAGGTCCCTTTGTCACTAAGAATGCTCAAGGTTTGCCTAAACCTGAAGCACAATGGACTCCTGATGAGAGGAGGGTGGTCAATCAGGACCAACGCCTAAAAAGCATCATTATATCATGTCTCCCTAACGATACAATGAAATCAGTCATTAACTGTCCTACAGCCAAACAAACCTGGCTTGACTTGGTTCATAGCTTTGAAGGTCCCTCAGATACCAAGGAAAACAGGATCATGGACCTGAAACTTGAGTATAACACTTTCAGAGCTAAAGAATCTGAAAGCCTCTCTCAGACCTATACCCGATACAAAACCTTGCTCAATGAGCTCTCAAATGATGGTGTAGTACTGTCTAAGCATGAAATTAACGTTGGCTTTGTCAACAGTCTCCCTGAGAAGTGGTTAAACTTCTCTCAGGGTCTTAGGAATGTTAATCACATTCAGAATCTTGAGCTCCCTCAAATACATGGGAAGTTTGTCTATGAAGACAACCTAATCGCAAAGCGATATCCTGAAAAGGCTCAAGAAACCAAAAAGGCCCTGACTGTTTCACCCATATCCACTGCCTTCTACTCTAATGGTGTTGTGCAGGATTTTCAAGATGATTCTGATTATGAGGTTGATGTGAGAACCAGCGAAGAGTATCTCAGTGATCTTCAAGTTGAATTTCAAGAAAGAGCTCTTTTAGCAAACTCAAAATGTTTTATTAAAAGAAACAAGACCATTTTTCAAAAAGCTAAGGCTAATGAATCCACTGAATGTTTCAACTGTGGCAAAAGGGGTCACTTTGCTAAAGACTGTTTTTCAAAAACAACCTCAGACCCTTCATACAAACCTTCTGGTAGTAGTTCTTCTTCAGGAACTAGCAAGTTTCAACCAAAAATGCTTCATTCCACTCAACATTTTCAAAATTCAAATATTCAAAAGGACTTTGAAGCTAAGTATAGAAAAGCTAAAGCTAAACTTGCTCTCCTTGAGACAACTCCCTCAGTACCCCAGGCTGCACCTTCCAAACCTGTTCAGGGCAAAAACAAGGTACTTGTTGCTGAAGCCTATGATTGGGACAAGGAAGATGTCTCCTCTGATGAAGAAGTAAGGGTCAGTGCACTGATGGCACTTTCAGATGATAACAAGCTGGCTGTTGGAAAAAGCCATGCTAGAAATGGAGAATGGGTCAACATCACCATGAAAAAGGTAAACATTTTGTTATCTATGGATGATGATGCTGATTGGCAATCCTATTTAAACTACTTAAATTTGGATCTTAAGTTCATTGAAGAGCAAAGATAAAATTTGTTTTCAAAATTCAATAAGTTAATTTTTGAGTTAAATAAGTGTAGAGATGAATTACTTGTTTTAAAACAAGCAAAGCTTGAGGCTGTTACACTTCAAATTCAAAACACTGAACTAGTAAAACAAAATCAAGCTCTTCAGGATGAGCTTAAGAAAGAAAAGGCTGTGATATATAAGTGGACTCAAAAAAACTCTAGGGTTTTTGACTCAGTGAGTCTCACACCAAGCAATAAGAAAGTTATTATTGGTGAAGATCAAAACACTGAGTCCTCAAGTGAGAATCATGGTGAAAAGGCATTTCTGTCTTTAGGCATATCCTTTAACAAGGAAATGGCACCAAAACCCAGTGACTCGATTGAAAGAGTCAACCCAGATAGCAAACTACCAAACTTTAACACTAGTAAAATATTGGAACTTGAAAGTCAGGCCAACAAAAATATGCTTGGTGTCACTGATGAATTTAGTTCTCCTGAGTCCATTAATGAGTCTGAACCTGTATCCCAGAATCCACTCCCACCACTAAAAGTTCTTCAGGGAGCTAAACCTAGCTCTGAGCTAACGCCCTTGGTGTATACTCAACATTCTCCAAGAGAGAAGGCTGGTTTAGGAAGAACTATCTTGAAAAGACCACTCACTAAAGTCTCATTTCCCAAAGATGACTCCACAACCTCAGTCTCAAATGAGGCTATCACTGACAGCCCTAACTCCAAATATGATCAGTTGGCTGAACTTGTTAGGAAGTTGAGTGAAAAGATTGAATCATTTGAGAAAAACCCTCAACCTTTGGAAAAGGAAATTAAACCAACTTCCTCAAGTTCCACCAAATCTAAGGCCACATCTAAACCAAAACTGAGATGTTAATTGTGTAATTATACCACACATACCACTGATGACTGTTATAGAATCCTTTTTTGCATGATATGTAAAAAGGAAGATCACAGAACCTCTGATCATCTAACTTACACAGTCTCATCAGGTGCTGTATCCTATCACAATACTCAGTCTCTTGACTATGCCTCAGGCTCTAAACAGATAAGGCAAAAAGCTAAACCTTTTTCACCTTGCATCCACTGTGGATTCAATGATCATCTCCCTGATGAGTGTTTGATGTATCCATGTTGTGATATCTGTGGAGATCCTACTCATGATAGTTCATGACATGAACATGTCATTCAGTCCAGAAGAGGCATCACCAAGCCAACCCAACAAACTACCTCTTCTCCCAGATGCAAAATCTGTTGAAGCAATATTCACACCACCACTAATCATGGATCAATCTCTGAGTTTAAAAAGGCCATTGAAGCCAAACTCACCAGAAAGTGGGTTCACATGAAAAACTAACTCAGTTTACATTTTTGCAGAGATATGCCAGAGATCCTGTTTGGCATCTTGATAGTGGATGTTCAAGAAGCATGACTGGCGTGAAGGAATATCTGCACAAATATGTAAAAGAACCAGGACCTAAAGTGGTATTTGCTGATAACTCATCTTGTCTCACTGAAGGTTATGGTTCAGTAAACTGTAGTGGAATAGTTTTTACTAGAATAGCTTATGTTAATGGTCTTAAATAGTGTTAGTCAACTATGTGATGCTAAATACATAGTTCAGTTTGATGATAAGCAAGGTACTATCTTCAATGCAAACAAAGAAGTTGTTCTTATTGCACCAAGAAGACATGATGTCTATGTTTTGGATATGTCCTTATTCACTCAAAATGGAACATGCCTTTTTGCTAAAGCCACTGAAACCCTCAATTGGCTTTGGTATAAAAGACTTTCCCACCTGAATTTCAAAAACATAAACAACCTGGCCAAACAAAACAAAGTCCTTTGCTTACCATCACTTGTGTTCTCTAAAGATAAACCCTGCCATGCATGTGAAAAAGGTAAACATCATAGGGCATCCTTTAAAACCAAACAAAATTCCTCTATCACCAACTGCCTGCACCTACTTCACATGGATCTTTTTGGACCCATCAGTCAAATGTCAATCCACCGTGAGAAGTACACTCTGGTCATTGTAGATGAATACTCAAGATACACTTGGGTCTATTTTTTGACCAAAAAGAGTCAGGCTGCTGAAACAATCATGTCCTTTATCAGGAAGATTGAAAACCAAAATGACATCAGGGTCAAACAAATCAGGACTGATAATGGGACTGAATTAAAAAACAATGAACTTGAAAGTTTCTGTGATGAGAAGGGTATATCTCAAAACTTTTCCTCTCCTTACACCCCTGATCAAAATGGAGTTGCTGAAAGAAAGAACAGAAACCTCATTGAGGCTGCTAGAACAATGCTTAATGGACCTGCTCTCTCCAAACACTTTTGGACTGAGGCAGTAAGAACAACCTGTTATACACAAAACAGGTCCATTATTGTTAAGAGACATAGCAAAACTCCCTATGAGTTATTTAAAGGAAGAATTCCTGACATCAGCTATTTCCATGTGTTTGGGTGTCCTGTGTTTATCCATAATCATAAGGATCATCTTGGAAAGTTTGATGCAAAAGCTAATGATAAGTACTTTCTAGGGTATTCCCTTGTCTCAAAAGCCTTCAGGGTGTTCAACACAAGGAGACAACAGACTGAGGAAACCTTCCATGTCACATATGATGAGAGTACTGAAGCTGTCAGATTTTCTAATTCCTTAGTGGAAGAAATTGGTATTGATTACTCATCAAGATATCCTCCTGATGAATATCACCCTGAGAGTAATCTCTCCACACAATACCAAGCTGATGCAGATGTCTCATATTACATCAATCCTCAAAACTTACCTCAACCTACCATCAGTGAGTTCATAGAAACTCAACGAGTCTCCAATGAGATTACCACCACTGAACCAATTGTTCAGAATATCACAATTCAAGCTGATCACACTGAGGAAACTGAAAATCTCAATCTTGAGGAATCTCAGTCTCCTTTATCTGGACCCACCCCACCTATACATCAGGCTTCTACAAGTTCCTACTCCTATCCAAGACCTCAGGATAGTTGGAGTAAGTCCAAATCAATAGAACTTGTTAACATCATTGGTGAGCCCATTGAAGGCATGCTTACAAGAAGCATGGCTGCTAAACTCAATGTCTCTATGTTGACTTTCTCTCAGAGATAGAGCCTAAATATGTTAAAGAAGCTTTTAAATATGAGAGTTGGGTTCAGGCGATGAGAGATGAACTAGAACAGTTTGATAGAAATGATGTCATGACCCTAGTTGAATGCCCTCATGGTGTGTTTATCATTGGAATGAAATGGGTCTTCAAAAATAAGACTGATGAGTCTGGAACCGTAATAAAAAACAAGGCAAGACTTGTTGCAAAAGGATATAATCAACAAGAAGGTATTGATTATGAGGAAACATTTGCACCAGTTGCTAGAATGGAAGCCATCAGGATCTTTCTTGCATATGCAACATACATGAACTTTAAATTCTACCAAATGGATGTAAAAAGTGCATTCCTGAATGATAACATTAAAGAAGATGTATATGTGCAACAACCTCCTGGCTTTGAAAGTAGTGAATTTCCTAACCATGTCTACAAGCTAAACAAAGCCCTCTATGGACTAAAACAAGCACCCAGGGCATGGTATGAAACTCTTTCAGCCTTCCTAATCCAAAACAAGTTTGTCAGAGGCAAAATTGACAATACATTGTTCATCTATAGGACAAAAGAGGATGTGATTTTGGTCCAAGTGTATGTGGATGACATCATATTTGGCTCAACAAGCTACAAACTTTGTAAACAATTTGAAAAACTGATGACAAAGAAGTTTGAAATGAGTATGATGGGTGAATTCACTTACTTTTTTGGACTACAAATCAAACAAACTGAAAAAGGCACTTCCATCAGTCAAGAAAAGTACATTAGGAACTTACTGAAAAAGTATGACCTTAGTGACTGTGCCTCAGTGAAAACACCAATGATACCTCTTAACAACCTAGGTCCTAACGTTGTTGGAAAACCAGTTAATCCTACTCTATTTAGAGGTATGATTGGGTCACTGATGTATCTTCTTGCCTCAAGGCCTGATATTCAATTCTTAGTCTGTTTATGTGCAAGATATCAGTCTGACCCAAAAGAATCTCATCTCACTGCTGTCAAAAGGATTCTGAGATATCTGAAAGGCACTTCCAGTCTTGGACTTTATTATCCCAAATGTTCAGGGTTTGATCTTAAAGGATACTCAGACTCTGATTATGCAGGATGCAACATGGACAGAAAAAGTACTTCAGGCTCCTGCCAATTTCTTGGAGGAAAGTTAGTCTGTTGGAGTGCTAAAAAGCAACAATCTGTTGTAATATCCTCAGCAGAAGCTGAATATGTTGCTGCTGCAGGCTACTGTGAAAATGTGTTATGGATGAAAAGTCAGCTCCGTGACTATGATAATCTTTTGTGACAACACAAGTGTAATAGCTTTTTAAAACAACCCTGTGCTTCATCAAAGAACAAAACACATTGATATCCGATATCATTTCATCAGGGATCATATCAT
The DNA here is from genome assembly GCA_030686995.1 of Artemisia argyi. Lineage (NCBI taxonomy): Eukaryota > Viridiplantae > Streptophyta > Magnoliopsida > Asterales > Asteraceae > Artemisia > Artemisia argyi. Next base: position 23,239,506 of record CM060687.1, on the reverse strand, counting down.
GAAAGGTGATATTGAATTACACTTCATTCCCACTGAGTATCAGTTAGCCGATATCTTCACAAAACCCTTGGATGAACCTACTTTCACCAGACAGAAAGCAGAACTAGGCATGTTAGACATTGATAATCGGGTCACTGATTGAAATATCCTAATATGGTGTATATTCTTTATCCTATCCCTGATAATCAACCATCCTCAGTAAAACCCTTCAACAACACCAAAAACCCATTCACAAGGAGTTTCTCACATAGTGAAAGACCCACTTAATACCCAAACCAAAATATTCACACTGAATGAATTCTCATTCAGGGGGGCTCATAACATTTACTGATGCAATTCAATGCATAACTAAATGCTCTAAGTATCTAGTTAGTAAATGTCCTAGGTTGGTAACTGAATTTTCTATTTAATATAGGAATATATATCTCTGCCTCACTGGCATCCACACCTTGAGCCCCCACTTACTTACCAATATCCCACTAGGCATTAACTGCCTTCCCTCACAAATAATATCTCTTGATATTTCTATGACATCATGCCAGCAAAAGTGCACTTTATGCCGGCTCCTTGCACTGTTCACCTCGACAGTTGCACAAAACTTGGGAAAGTGGAGTGGTGGCATTTAATGCGGAACCCAAAATGGTTATTCATTTTGATTTTCAAAATCCGTAACCAATGGTATTCCTCACCCTCTATAAATACCCCTTTCAAAACACACAAAACACACACACAAAATTTTCTTAAAGAAACTCTGCAAAAATTTATCCTTTGCAAAGCTGTGTGTAATCTTTTTTTAAAAAAAAAAGGCTTTTTCAAATCATTCTTTCTTGGTTAAGAAGATGTTGATATAAATAATGCCTAAAAACATTATTAACATATATCGATATCTCTATGTTTTGATAATCACAAAACGTAAACTCATTGAACTACAAATTATGACGTAAACAAGTATTTAGTCGTAAATATTTGCTTTAACATCCATATCACTTAAGGTATGAATAAACAAAGTGTCTAATGCATTTTATGATCAAATGAATTTTTATTTTTACAAACCTTACATTTTATTAAAGTGGGACAAACATTTTTAAACTTATACAAAACATTTTTGTATTTATAAGAAATGTTTTATTCAAAATAAATATTTTGAATTCAAATTTCAACCCAAAAAGCGGCTACATTCTTCAGGAAAAACCTCCCCCACAAAAAGACAAAAAATCTGAAAAAAAATATTTTTTTCTTAGGCGGCCCCCTTAATTATACTAGGCGGTCCCCTTAATTATTAAGGGGACCGACAACCAATTAAGGGGACCGGCCACGCTCCCAAACAGTTTTTTCTCCCTATAAATACTGGTTCATCCCACAGAATTTTCTCACCTTTTGCACACAAATTTTCAGTCCCAATCCCTTTAAAACATCCTTCTAAATCCTTTGATCATAAGATTATAAGTCTTTGTTTCAAGTGATCAAATCCTTCACCACTCAAAGTGCAAGAGAAGAAACCTCCCTATCATAAAGCCAAAGATATATTAAGATCTAGTTAGTGTTTATATAATGTTGTGAGTTATGTATATGTAATAAGTAGATCAAGATGATCTTACTTAGTAGTGAGTTTATGTGTGAGTAAGAAGTAGTGGGAAGAAGTAGTAGTGTGGAGAAGTCATGAAGTTGTGAAGAAGTAGATGTGTGAATATGTAGTGGAGTATAGAAGAAGTTGTGGAGTAGTGAAGAAGTCGTGAAGTCGTGAAGCCATGAAGAAGTCGTGAAGCCGTGAAGCCATGAAGAAGTCATGAAGTCGTGTAGAAGTTGTGTAGTGATTGAAGTAGTGTTGTGAGATTGGTTCTAGCTACTATTAGAACTCGACATTTAGCTTAGTGTCGTTAACTGGTGTAAGCAAAAGTTGTGTACGGTTTTCTCCGCCAAAAGGGAGCTTGTTTAGTTGTGAAGAAAACTCTCAAGTACGTGACTCGGGGAGTGGAGTAGGGCAAGGAAGGTGTCCTTGTAGCCGAACCACTATAAATCATCGTGTCCGGTTTGCATTTCCTTTCTCTTATCTCTTTTCATTTATTCTTGCATTTATCGCTTTACATCTATGCTTGCCTACATGTCTTAGTTGTTGCTTATATAGTTGTGATGATTGATTGTGTTGTACATAGAAGTTAATATTGTGATTGTGTGTATAATTATATGATATGGTCAAATAGATTATTATTCACACTTCTCATATTATGTTTAACTTGATAGATAATTTGATACAAAACGTTTTAAGATTTTAAAAGAAAAACGTATTCACACAAAGACCGACCAAAGCTCCATTCATAAAACTAAGCTTTTTCCAAAAGCATACGTATATAATTGATCATATTGATTATATGGTGTTTTCATACTAAACTCTAATTAAAGGTTTTCCAAACAAACAATTGAATAAATTCGAATCAACATTTTGAAACAAAGTTTTTATAAAATGAAAAAGAGGGGAAAACTATTCAACCCCCCCCCCCCCTTTCTAGTTTTCCACAGAAGATTTGCAACAAGAAATCCTTCCTGTTTGCAATCTCCTTGATAACAATATCATTCACTTCGCGAACAGAAAACGAGTTGGACTCAACTTGTGGATCATCTGGTGAGTGATATTCTGCCATTAAAATTTGAAAATCTTTTTTGACCTAAAATGGCAGATAACCAAGGAATCGAGCTTGCAGCTCAATGGGCAAAATCGACTCTGGCTGATGTAATTTTCAAAACCAACAATGTTGTAGGCAACTTTTACTACCCAACCAATGTCCCTGCCTACAAGGAAATCATAAAGTTTTTGTATAACTGCCCTTTGAAAACCGCCTTCACCTCCACACCCTACTTCCAGTACCACAACTTCCTCAGGGAGTTTTGGGGTACTGCTTAAGCCTATGACCCGACACCCTCCACTGATGAGAACGAACTCAGGCCCCTCAAGGAATTTCTAATCAGTTTCTTTGTTTTAAATGGGAAAAGGAAATTTGTCCTAGATTTCAAAACTTTTTGCTCTGTAACAGGACTTGATTAAAACAATCAAATTTATGTTGCACACCCTGACCCAAAAAATGTTAAATCAGGGTTAGAAAAAATTGCTTTGGATAAGACCCCTGTCACCATGAACTCCTTTCCCATGGCTTGGAAGATCCTGTTCACTTTTGTGATTCAGGTTCTCGGTGGGAACCATTCATCCACTGAGCAGATTAACTCTGTTCAGATGATGATGACTTATTGCCTGATGACAGGGGTCACTGTTGACATTGGAGAGATCATTTATGGTGATCTTGTAACTAAGCTACTGAATAAGACTAGGTTACACTATGTGTCGTATCCTAGGTTTATTTCATGTGCTCTTCAAAGGTTACTGGGTTGTGACTACACTCAGGACGTTCAATTAAGCTCTTTACCAGCCGTCCTGTGTTCTTCCAATTTTTCAAAAGACCCATCCTCAGTCTCTAATATTGAATTGACGGCCCATATGGTTTCCATAAACAACCGGAGGGATTTAGTGTACCCACCTTCCCCTCCTAAGAGGACAGGGAAGTCTCAGTCTGTGCCAAAGACCAAACCAAAGGCACAGGGCCCTAGGGCTTCAGGGACACATGCTTCTAAGCCAAAAGGAAACCCAAGACAGATACTGCCACCCATGGCCAGGTTCCACCACCCTCAGGGACAACGAAGGGCACTGACAAATCATAGTCAGGGTCCTTGGTCCACACGACTGCTCCCAAAGATCTAGAGGGAAACATACAACCCGCTAATAGGGGAGCGCCTTCCACCTTTCCCGTTCACATCTCTGGTACATCACAACCAAGGTCTCAGGGAGTAGCGGCCACTAAATCTTTGACAGGCTAGCACCAACCTGTTGGAACGGGGGGCCTTAAAATTTCACATGTTTCTGGTGATTTCACTGACACTAACCAATCAGTGGATGAAGAAACAACTGGGGAGAAAGACTCAAGGGGACAGAAACCACCCACTAATATAGAACCATCACCCCCCCATGGAGATACGCATACCTCACAAACTGACTCTAAGGACCAGGCAGACAAATCTCAGTCTACTGGATTAGAGGGGTCAGGGAGTGACCAAAACCAAGGCGATTCTTCATATGAAGAGGATCCGACTAACCCCTTTTTGCAGATAGACTCAATGGCCACCTTTCAGGCTGTTCTTGACTCTGATGATGATGAGAGCAAAGCCAGTGAGGAAGAATTTTATGAAGCTGGTGATGATATGGACACTGATGCCACTGCCACTGAACAATCCCATCAGTCTCCCTTTGATCCACAAGAGGAAGAAACCAAATCTCAGGATGATGAACCTGAGGCTTCCTCTCCTGAAAGACTGGCTAAGTATGATGATTCCAAGCCCCTTACTGAAAGAAAGCTAATGAAATTTTTGAGCAAGGCCTGTAACATCATTTAAAGAGGAATCATTGATGATGTGTTCGACATGCACACTTAGCATGCCGTTCACTACTTCAATCTCAAAGACTCTATTGAAGCTTTTCATGATAATACCTTGGAACAGCAGGCTGATGTTTCATTTTCACTGATAGCTCTTAATGGTCATCTCAACAAGTTCAATGACTCGCTCAGCCAAATCACCAAGAGCGTGTACATCATTCAGGAGTCTATAAGAGATGACCCCGAGCTCAACAGGAAAATACTTCAGGCTGCTCAGACCTACAAGCAGAACTCTGCCCAAGTCACTGAGCTGATAGATATGCTGAAGTCTGCTAATCTTCAGGGTCTTCAATCTTCAGTGACTTCCATTTGTTCATCTTTGAGTCTCATAGAGAAAAATTTGGCTGCGTGGGCTAAGTCTTCCAACTCCTTGGCCTGGAATCTTGGACCAAGGATGTCTGCCATTGAATCTTCTCAGGCTTCCCTGGATACTAAGGCATCTACGATTTAGAAGGATACCTCTGACTTTAAGATCATGCTCACTGAACTCTACCAGGCTCTCAAGGGCTCTTCTCCTTCAGTGGTGCCACCAACTCTTGCTTTTATTGATGCTGCTGCAACAGTTGAGGGGGAGAGATCCACTGAAGTTCCACCTACCGGCGTTCCTGACCCTTCCACTAGTCAGCCATCAGCTACTGATGTTGCTACAAGAGGACAACCTTCCTCTCAGGCAGAGGGGGAGCATATCAAGCCACTCCAATTTCCTCCTATCAGCCTCCTGATACAACCACTCATTCAGCAAACCAGCCGGACAAGGGCATGGGCATTCTCACTATAGTGTCAGAACCCACTACACCACTGGTACCTGCTTCCTCAGTCGTAAGACCAGATCCTGATGCACCTGTTAGGGTCCCCTTTCAGATGAATAGAGTAACATATTTAATGACTGAGGATGAAATCCAAGCTCATATGGATAAGGTTGAAAGACTGAAGAAAGTAGCTTTGGAGGAACAAGCAAGCAAGGCTACTCTCATAGAGATGGTTAATGAAGAAGCAACGGCTATTGGGTTAAAGCCTCAGGATCTTGCTGCCAGGGAAGGTGGTGAGAAGTTTAACAAAGCTCAGGATGCTGCCTTGATGGCTCTTAAGGCAAAGAGGGATGCCAAGCTGAAGAAAGCTACTGAAGCAAGGCAACAAAACGTTGATAGGTATAATTGGGTCATGACACAAAGGCTAAACCCTGAACCCATAACTGATGTCAAGATCCACCAGAATACCAAGCCAGCAGTTCTCAGTGTCTTCAGAGGCCAAGCCAAACGACACTTTGAGATTCATGATCCCTTCAAGTTCTCTGAGTTTGGGATCACTGAATTAGATGAGTTGGGTCCCATCATTGCCAAAAAGAGTAATGTCGTTGTCAAACACTTGATGAAGTCCCTCAGAATCAGGTATGATTAGCTAGCCAAAAAGCATGAAGAACTTGGCATTCCTTCACTGCTTCCAGCATCAGTGCCAGCCATCCAAGCTCCTTATGCTCAGTCCTCTAAAAGGAAGAGAAAGAAGATAGAGACTGAACCTGAAATCAGTGTTCCAGGCCTAGACTGCAACATATCCCTCCTTGAAGGAGTTACATTTGTGAACAATTGGGTCATCGAACAACCTGAAAGAGGTCTCTTCTTCACTGATGAGTATGGGGATCCAGCATTTCAAAGATGGGCTGATATTGATCTGGCAGGGATCAAAGCAATGATAGGATACTTCTTTATGGTTAATCCTATCAAGAATGATGCTAATGTAAGGTTTTGTCATGACCTGAAGATCAAAATCTAAGAGCATCCTGACAAGCATCTATTGGGTTCAAAGAGAGCCAAACTTGAAGCTTTGGGTCTAAAGTTCTGAAGCCTGAGCAAATCTGCAACAACAACTATCTTTTATTAACTTTGTTTTGTTTAGGATTGTAATAACTATGACTAATATTGATGTTTTGTTTAACATTCAGTGTCATAAACATTACTTGGTAATTCAGTTTGTAGAGATAATACCTTTGCTATCTCTCACTGAATCTAGAAACACTCAGGCTATTTGTATATCCAAATAGGGGGAGACTGTTGGGTCTGTTAAAACCCAAACTCCTTAATCTAGGATTTGAACATAAAATATCCTAAGTGTTTGATAACCGAGAACACCAAACAAGTCACTGAATGCATAGTCGTTCAGTGAGTCATTCTCAAGTTTCTCAGGGCGAATCTATGAAGAAAGGTTCACCATTAAATGAGGCGGTTCTCCGTGAATGATACCTGAGCCAAAGAAGAAGATGATGGACGCAGTGAGGGATGACAGTAACTCACTGAGTCCCATGACTCCTCACCAACTAAGAACACTGAGTGAACAAAGACTTAAGATAAGAAGACTGAAGTAAAGGCGAGATAAGTTTGAATGGATAAGGGAAGGTCCTTATCATGCAAAGGTCAACTTTCCACGAATGTGTATAATACCAAGACATGTGTCAACACTGAAGACCAGAAAGCATCCTTGCGCTTTACTACTTATCGTCATTTGTAACAGGGACAAAATACCTATGTATTTTGTCCAATGTAGGTTGATGTAATTTGTCTTGTAGTCTTTGTCTATTATGTATATGTTAGAATCTACTTGTGTATAAATAGAGAATAAGTGGGAGAGGTAAAGATTACGTTTGTGCACTTAATGCTTAGACATTCACAAACCAAATCTTTACTCTCTCCAAAGAACAACACAATTCCTGAGATAGCTCAGCTGGATCTTAGTTGTCACTCAAACTTAGTTTGAGTTTAGTGAGGAGTATACCATACTTGTCATTTCAATCCCAAGTGTTGTTCCGCAAACACTTGGGTATAATTCTTTTGATTAATTTCTAACAAAGAATTAAACGTTGAAAGACTTTGTGTCTTATTTTTTATGTTTATTTACTTTTGATAATTAATCAATACTTCGCTACATCATGGAACTTGGTTAGATTAACTTTATAGTTAACCGTAACCAAGTAAAAGGGTCCAACAGGTTCACATGGGTTGAAATGGGTTCAAATGGTTAAATTATTGACTTGAAATGGGTAGAAATTGACAGATCAAACCAATACATAGGTTGGAATGGGTAGAAACAAACACAACTTAAACCGACCAGTACACTTAGATCTTGATAGTTGGGACATAAACCATTACACAACAAACATAAACCAAACTTAAACCAGTACACTTGGTTCAAAAATGGGTGGAAACAAACTTAAGCCATTACACAACAAAGATAAACCAATACTACATCTGCACTTGGTTCCAAAATGGGTAGAAACACACACAAAGCATTACTACAGCTGCTAATTAACTAAAACCATTCCGAAAGGATAAACAAGTATTCAAATTTAACATAAACCATTCTAAAAGGATGAAAAAACTTTTCAACTTTATACAACCAATCTAGCATCGCTACAATATCAAGATTTCCAACAAAATTGGGAATCCTGGCCTTCACATGATATCCTTGTTGTTCACCATAACCACGACGATTATCATTCTTCCTAGCAAATTCGATCACCTCCTCTTAGACCTCCATCAAACACCTCATAGGTTTCTTCTCCTTCCTCATCCAACAACACGATGTCATCTCACCTCCAAACTAGTTTTGGATATTGATCACGCCCATGATTATCATAGAATCCCTCATAGTTAGTACAAAATCTAGGATTACCACGTTCATTACCCTCACGATTTGAATGATCACCATCACATACGATCTCGGATAGTATCTCATCAAGAACAGTTGACATACTCACAGATTTTTAAGTGAGATTGTTGATCGCACTATGCACCTCTTCAATCGAACGTACCCCACCAAAAATATGGGTTTTTGGAATCTCTGCATCCTTCGTCTTCATGATACCAACAGGCTCTGATTCCAGTTGACGTTGAATGAAAGAGTGAACACAAACCCTAACAATGGTTAAACAAATCACAAAGGATTTAAAAGACTTAAAATCAAGAATTAATTGATTATTTAATGTCTAAAACAATGAACTAAGAGCATGAGCAATGCATCAAGTCGTAAAAATCTTGATGCATTTATGGCAATAAATGCTAAAGTTATCTTGTTTTGATAGATTTATTACAATACTTGAAAGTAAAAAGCCATTTCTTCAAACACTTTGCACCAACCAAGTCTTTCTTTCAAATCTTTTAAAATGTCTTTCCCTTCAATTGTAAAAAGCTTTTGAAAACAGTGAAATGCTCTTCATCAAATACCCCATTGTAGATGCTCTAAGCCCTACATTTATAGGAAAACTCAAAACTTGATGAAAAAGTAACTAAAACACGTCCAAAATCGATTTAAACTGAAATATAGAAATCTGTTGTCGATCTCTCTACGACGTAGAGAAGGAGTTCTTGTTAATACATATATCGCCTAAAAACGTTATTTATATTTTACGATCTTTCTTAGTTTTGTTAACTACAAAAGATAAAGTTTATTTTTGGCAAATTGTAAATATAGTTTAAAAGTCTTTTACTTAACTTCATTCAAACTACATTTACATGTTTTCATAAAGTGATTTCTAATCAAGTATACTTTAATTTAAGTTCATGTGTTAAAAATGTCTTATAAGTATATTTAGTAAGTTTTCTAAATAGTATGTCTTATTAGAATATAAGCAAGCAAACTCTTTTTGGTAAATCATTTACTTACTAATATCTCAAACAAACATTTTTAAGTCTATACATAAACTCTTTTACAAGTATATTTTTTTTTAAGAATATCAAAAATTTGAAATCATATGTATACTTACATCATTCCTTGCATCACACATGTCCCTTCAAGGAAACATGTATGTAAGAAACATGTTTTATTTTGTATAGATTCATACTCAAGATCTCAAAGTTGACTTTGTGAGATCTTGAGAATATTGTGATAGATTTTGTATATCTTGTGCAGGATTCTGTCAGGGCTTCTGGCGGAACCCTCAGGTACAACGGACAGAACCAAAGTATTGGTTTCGCCGTATCCGTGGGTTGATCTGGAAGTTGGCCTATAAATAGCAACCCACTCTTTGAGTTTTTCTTATCACTCATATCATAATATACTGCATATACTTCATTTCTAACTCAGTTTACTTTCATTTTTGTGAGTCTTTCTTTGCAGCAAGAAGATCACGAACTTACAAGCTTCAACACAACGTTGCAAGACTTGTCAAGCATAGCATAGTGTAAACTAGTAAAGTTGATACACCATTGTATTGTATCCATTTGTAGTGATCGGTTAGTAATTTAGTCCTCAAAATACTTAGAGTATCGGGAGTTGTTGTACCCTTGTAAAGGAACTATCGGGAGTGGTTATACCCTTGTGAAAGAACTCGACATCTAGCTTAGTGTCGGAAATAGTGTGTAAGCGACGTGTAAGGTTTTCTCTGCCGGATAAAGGAGCTTGTTGACTAGTGCAAGAAAACTCTTGAGTTGGATAATTGGGGTGTAGAGTAGGGCAAGGAAAAAGAGTCCTTGTAGCCGAACTACGATAAACAATCATGTTATGGTAAGTCTTAATTGTCGATTACACGTAAAAGTTTTCAAAGAAAATCAAGTTAAAACTGGTAAAATATTCAACCCCCCTTCTAGTTTTCCACAGAGTTCCTTCTATGGTGTAGGCAGACTAAGAAGACAACCAAAAATAAACAGCACTCTACGACGTAGGCAAAGTTGTCCCTACATCATTGACAAAAACAAGCTACGTTTTATTCTTTCGAGCTTCCTTGCCACGTTCCAAGAGCTTCATATAATCTTCCGCTAACTCCTCGATCTTGTCCTCATCAAACGTAAATTTACTATCTCCCTGGATCCCACAAAAATGTCGATGGCCTTATAGATGTATGTAACATGAGTAATTATTGATCTGTAAATGAAAACGTATGTAAATTTCTAGTGAAAAACTTGTAGAATCAAAGGATCTTTCAAGCATGGCACTTGATGAGCTTATTGGAAACCTCAAAGTTCACAAAATGGTAATGGAAAAAGATTCGGAGATAGTTAGAGGCAAGAAAGAAAAAGTGAAATCTATTGCATTAAAAGCTAGAATAGAATCAAGTGACTATGAGGAATCAAGTTCGGATAGTGAAGATGAAGAATATGCCATGGAGGTTAGAGACTTCAAGAAGTTCTTTAGAAGACGAGGAAAGTTTGTAAGACAACCTAAAGATGAAAAGAAGTCTTCACGAAAAGATCGGGATATTAAGAAAGTCAAGAATGAAAGAAAGTGTTTTAGATGCGGAGATACAAGTCACTTAATAGGAGAATGTCCAAAACCACGCAAAAGCAAAAATCAAAGTGCTTTTGTGAGTGGTGCTTGGAGTGATAGTGAGAATGATGATGAAGAGCCGACAAATGACGAAGTAGCTCTTATGGCTCAAAGCTCAAATGAGGTACATTCCGATTCATCTTACTCTTCTATTGATGATGACACATTAGAACAACAATACAACAAACTTTGTGAGTTAAGCTTAAAAATCATAAACAAAAACAAATTTTTGAAGACTAAAAAGGAATTTTTAGAAAACGAAGTTTATGAATTAAAAGAAAAAGCTAAACGTTTGGAAAAGAGTAAAAATGTTGACACAACTTGCAAATCATGGCAAGAGTTCAAACTTGAAATTGAGAAGCTTAAAATCACACAAGATAATCTTATTAAACAAAACTCAAAGTTTAAGAAGTTTGATAATAGTATTTATTGTGCAGATGAAATAATGAAACTCCAAAAATCACACTTTGATAGAACAGGGTTAGGATTCATGAAAACAAGATCAATAAGTCGTTTAAAGAAACAAGGCAAAAAAGGACAAGAAAATGACAAAACTGCAGCAGTGACCCACAGAACTAACGGAACCAAAAATTTGGTTCCGCCAGTTGAACCCATTGGTTCCGTAGAGGCTGCGGCAGAACAAACATTTCAGTAACTAACCGTAATGAATTTGTTAAAGTTACAAAGAAGTCTAACACTAGTTCAATTGAAACCAAACTTAAACCAGCCATTAAAATAGGAGTAGGACTTGCTAAAAATGAATTTAGAACTATAACTACTCAACCAAGACCTAAAATGCCTATATCCAAACGCCCCTTTTCGAAGAGCAAATACAACACACAACCCCACTTTCCACATAGCTGGGGTCGAAACATACCTAGGCATCATCAAGTTCCAAACTATATGTCTTGGAATCCATATCCACCATTTCCTTACATGAATCAAGGTAATGGGATGATTAACCAAAATGGACCCATGAGATATTGGGGACCAAATGTTTGAATGCTTGTTATAAAATAGGTTTGCTTAAAAGTGTGTTTGGAACCGGATGAATGGATCAAAGATAGCGGTTACTCAATACACATGACGGGGGACAAAAGCCTTTTCTCTACCTATCAAGTCTATGACGGAGGTAACGTTACATTTGGTAGCAAGCTTAAAAGTAAAATCATTGGAAAAGGTACTATCTCTCATGACTCTCTATCTATTGATGATGTTGCTCATGTTGACAACTTAGGATTTAATCTTCTTAGTATTAGCCAACTTTGCCATAAAAAGTATAAAGTCCTCTTTAGTGAAAACAAAAGTAAGATACTAAAAGAGGGTATAACTATAGCTAAAGGAGTTCTTAAGAACAACGTATATGTCATTAAAATTGATAAAACATCTAGAGATAAACTTTGCCTTACCTCATTAGATGAGTCCTCAACTCTTTGGCATAGACGTTTAGGTCATGCTAATATGAGACTTATTCAATCCCTATCCTCTAAGGAATTAGTTAGAAACCTACCCAAGTTGAAATATGACCAACACTTTTGTGATGCTAGCAAAATTGGTAAACAAGTTCATAGTAGCCATAAGGCTAAAAATATGGTGTCTACATCTAGGTGTCTAGAACTTTTGCATATGGATTTGTTCGGTCCATCCGTTATTCAAAGTTATGGAGGCAACTTCTACACTTTGGTCATAGTGGATGATTATTCACGCTATACATGGACAAGATTTTTGAAAAGTAAAAATGAAGCTTTCAAACAATTTGAAATTCTTAGTAAGAAAATTCAAAATCAAGTAGGAAATTGCATTATGTCTATTAGAACGGATCATGGTCGGGAATTTGATAACGAAATACAATTTGGTGAATTTTGTGACAAAAATGGTATAACACATAATTTCTCGGCTCCTCGCACTCCTTAATCTAATGGTGTAGTAGAATGTAAAAATCGGACACTTCAAGAGATGAGTAAAACAATGCTTAACAAACAAAATATTCCACAAAAGTTTTGGTATAATGCCGTCGACACATCAACTTATATCTTAAACCGAGTCCTAATTAGGCCATTTTTAGATAAAACTCCATATGAATTATATAGACGTAAAAAGCCAACATTAGGATACTTTAAAGTATTTGGGAGTAAATGTTTTATACTAAACACCAAGGATTATCTCACTAAATTTGACCCAAAGTATTATGATGATGTATTCCTTGGATATTCACAAAATAGCAAAGCTTATATTGTTCTAAATAAAGAAACATTAAGAGTCGAGGAATCGTTGATGAAAGTCCATCTCCCTCTAAGACATCACCTTTGGTAGATGATGACTTAGTTGAAAGTCAAGTTGTTAATCAAATTGATTTAGAAAACGACAAGGAAGATGAACTATTAAATAGAGAAATAGTCAATGTTAAAGAGTCTAAAAGTCATCCATTAGATAGTGTCATAGGTAAAGTTAATGAAAGAACCTTAAGATCAAAAGCTTAAAATGAAAGTAACTATTTTTGTTTTATATCAATCATTGAACCTAAAAATATAAATGAAGCTATAAGTGATGAATCTTGGGTAATAGCTATGCATGAAGAATTGAACCAATTTATTAGAAATGATGTTTGGACACTAGTTCCTCAACCAAAGAATCAAACTATAATTGGAACAAAATGGGTCTTTCGAAATAAAATGGATGAAAACGGAGTTGTGACTAGAAACAAAGCTAGGCTAGCAGCACAAGGTTATAATCAACAAGAAGGCATTGACTACGATGAAACTTTTGCTCTGGTTATTAGGCTCGAGTCAATTCGAATCTTACTTGCATATGCATGTGCACATGACTTTAAACTTTTTCAAATGGACGTCAAAAGTGCATTCTTAAATGGTTTTATTAATGAAGAAGTTTATGTTGCTTAACCACCGGGCTTTACAGACTTTGAAAAACCTAGTCATGTTTACAAACTTAAAAAGGTTTTATACGGACTTAAGCAAGCTCCAAAAGCATGGTATGATCGACTTAAAACCTTCCTAGTTGACTATAAGTACACCATGGGCCTAGTTGACAACACTCTCTTCACTAAGAAGAAAGAATCACACATTATCATAGTTCAAATTTATGTTGATGACTTAATATTTGGATCAACTTGTCAAGAACTATGCGATGATTTATCTAAAATCATGCATGCCGAGTTTGAAATGAGTATGATTGGAGAACTAAAATTTTTCTTAGTACTTCAAATTAAACAACTAGAAGATGGGATATTCTTTAACCAATCTAAATACATAAAAGACATGCTTAAGAAATTTGGTTTAGAAGATTCAAAACCTATCAAGACGCCTATGTCCTCGAAAACCAAACTCACAAAGGATGAGGAAAGTGAATCCGTAGATAACACTAAATATAGGGGTATGACTGGTAGTCTACTTTATCTCACAGCTAGTAGACCCGAAATTATGTTTAGCGTTTGTCTATGTGCTCGTTTTCAAGAAGATACCAAAATAATCCATCTTGAAGCCGTAAAAAGGATTTTTAGGTACATCAAAGGTACTACACATCTAGGATTGTGGTATCCCAAAGGAACGGGTGTAGAAACCATAGTGTATGCCGACTCGGATCATGCCGATGACTATGTTGATAGAAAAAGTACAAGTGGTATTTGTACTTTTGTTGGACATTGTCTCACTTCATGGTTCTCCAAGAAGCAAACGGCCCTCGCAATCTCAACAACTGAAGCCGAATACGTATCGGCTGGAAAAGCATGTCAACAAGCTCTTTGGATGAAGCAAGCGCTCGTGGACTACGGAATTGTGATTAAAGACATTTCTATCCTTTGCGACAATAAAGGAGCCCTCGACCTGAGTAAAAATCCAGTCCAACATGCTCGAACTAAACATATAGAAATTCATCATCATTTCCTTCATGACAATGCTTAAAAAGGAAAAATCTCCATCGAGAAAGTATCCTCCGAAGACAACAGTGCCTACATTCGTACAAAACCCCTTAAACGTGAACCATTTAATTTGCTTAGACTAGGACTAGGACTTATGGAACCTACTTCATAGTTTAAACATTAAATAAAATCGTAGGAATTGAAAACAAAAAATCCTTGTTCTTATACCTGCAGGACTGGCGGAACAAAGAAAAACAAAGGGCGGATCCCTCTGTTTGGTTCTGTCCAATCCGTCAGAAGCCTGCACAGGTTCCCTTTTTATATATTAAACCATAAAAGTCCCATACTGTATACCGCTCACCAAAAACAGTTACTATTCACTTCCATATCCATTTTCACACAAAAATTAGGGTTCTTGCTCAGCCACTCTTCATTCCTATCATCATTGTAAGTATTCTAAACACAATTACTCTCCTGATCTGTGTTTAGGAAATTCTATTTATGCACAAAAACTAAAAACTTGGGGTTATGCATCAACCTAGGAAATCATGAAGTACATTTGTAATAAACAAAACTAATTATGTTTTCCATTAGTTAGGAATTGAATCTTGTAAGACATTATCACATTATACCAAACACCCCATGTCAAAATTTTGAAAAATCTTCTCACATTTCAGAAAAATATTTTTTTCATTGATAATACAAAATAAAAACATTATGTTTAAAACATCACTTGCATTATGTCTCTTGAATGCTAAAGGGGATACATAACTAATATGTATTTTCGGGTACATTCAACCGTAGCTACATTGAACTAGGAGCATTTGGATTATCTCAAAATTTACACAAAATTTGCATAAGTAAAACCATTTTAAGCATTAAAATGAGTCGAGATAATCACAAATCCATATTGTTTTCATATAGGCACACACTAGAATTTTGACACTTAAACCATTATTTACATAAACTAAAATGTGAAAATTATGTTTCTAGGTTCATCATGCCTCCCGCAACCTTCTATGACCACAAAGACACCACCAAATACCTAACAAAACACCATAAGACCAAATGGCTAACCACGGCACAAGTAGAAATCTTTAAGAACCTTGAGAAGCGTTATGTCCATGAGGGTAGAACCATTGACCCTACTTTCCATGCTGGAACCAACATTAGGGAAGAACTCTCTTTTATACACTTCGATTGTCTCTTAGACATAGATGAGCCAATTTGTCCTCGTTTCATCATAGAATTCTATGCTTCCGTGACCCTTAGCACGGATGATGAAGGTCTCATGTCATTAAACTTTTCTATCAACCAAAATGACTTTGAAATCTGTAAAACCCGAAAATTTTGAACATTTGAAATACCCTATTTACCCCTCAAATTCAAACTTTTCAAGAACGAATAATGAGTATAACCTACGTATTTACTATTTGAATAATTCGCGACATTTGGAACTTTAATAATTGAACATTAAAGCTTTAAGACTTATGATAAATAAAAATTTACAAACTTACACTTATATATACATGTCACACGCTTGAAGTTTTGTTGGGCCGAATTATTCATAGTCTTAATACATTAACCCAAAGATAAATAAAATGTTCATGGTACAAACCCAAGCCCAAGATAAAGCTAATTAAGTGTAGGATACTAATCAAGTCACAAACATGATGGTTCTTGTGATTAAGGTGGCGTATGAATTAAGAGAGAGATGAAGAAGAGAGAAAACTTGGAACCTTGAGAGAGAAAGTGAAATGTTAGATTAAATGTATGAGAAGGTCCAACCCTCTCCACATGTGGAGAGGGGTATTTATAGTTCCTAACAACAAAAGATGAAACGCCCATACCCAGGCTGTGGATCAGGCATACAGTGGGTAAAGACCCGTCCTTCTTCCATGATGTTACTTAATCTAATTCTAACTAATAACTAAACTATCTACGAGGTAACTTAATGCTATTACAATAATTAGGTGACCGAGACTTTTACAGGAATATTTGTATTCCTAAAAATCTCCCCCTAAGTGAGGTCACCTTGGAAATTAAGTTCTTTGATCTTCAAGCATCCGTTAGTCATTGTAGCTCGTAGGATCTGATTCTTCACTTTGCAGCACACTTTGTACTTCAAGCAACAACTTGTGATTTGGATTCCTTTGTGATGTGCGATCTTTGAGATTTCTTTGAGATCATCAGCCACAGTAAATCTCCAAGCTCATCCATAGTAGTATCGCCTTCATGTGATGTAGTGACTTTAGGACCGTCATGCTCACACCCTTCTGGATCAGGAGACTTTACATCAGAGTTGCGGATCAGGAGACTTTTCATCAGAGTTGTGGAAATGTTGTTGGTAGTCTCTCAACATTCGTTGTAGTAAGTCTCTCTTCATCATTGATAGTGAGGAGGATGTGTGAGCATGAGGTATGGATTGACCCGATTCAGCTGGAAATAGGAGCCATCAATGCCATCTTTATATGTATCCCTGAGATAAAACAGTTAGCAATAAAGATAGAGAACGAATATGGCTTTGTCATTCGTTCTGCGAGGACAGACCACCCTCCGGTTTTGTGAAAACCGACCTGTGATCAGGTAGAGTCTCTTTTAAAGAAGAATCTCCTTGACAAGAATTTCCAGCTTGTAGCAATGAATTTTCCAAAGAATCCACTTCAGAATCTTCATACTAAGCATGTTCTCATACCGGAATGTCTCAAAGCAGACAACACGATAGAGTGAATCGGTGAATTGATATTCATGGATTGATGAGAAATTGATTTATAGAAATCACTCGCGTGTCATATGATAAACAATTTTTAGACACGACGAGAGTTTTATACTTTGAATCACATTTCCATGAAAAATACTTTTGTTTGAAAGATTTTACACAATCAATGTGCTCAAAAATTAGTAGGTGAGCACACTGAAAGGTTTTGCAAAAGTATCTGTCAGTCCATATCCTGGAACAAGTTTGATTCAATGTTGAATCGCACCATCATTGCTTTCCAGTTGTCACTTGATCATTGATCCAAGACGGATCTCACATGTCACCTACCAAGAGCTTGAAAGATTTTCGCTCTAGAAGGATTTCCATCGTCTTTGTGAATAATTTCTTATCACTCGGATGTTCTGGCAATACCACAAGGATAATGCGTAGGACTCTAAATATTTTATCTTATTTTCCACATTGTGTGAAACAATAAGAATATTTGGAATGTATCCTATCGAGATTTATGGATGATCTCATGGATCTAAACTCAATAGTGCGTTTTGATCCGCTCCTGGAGACTGGAGAGGCGTCTCCTATTTTAGGTATCAACATAGCTCGCAATGAGCGGTCGATATATTGCACAGGGTTCCCTGTGAGAATGAAACAAGCTCTTTTAAGAGAACTTGAGTGGTTGGGAAGTTTAGTGCAGTGCGTCACTGGGTCCATGACGTCTTGTCTTTAATACCAGTGTTACCTTAGTAACCACTAGTAGCATATGAAGTTGAACCCGGTTTCTGCCCTAAGGTTGAATATAAGGAGGGCTATTTCTTTTCACCCTTTCTCATTTCATTTCTTTTTCATTCTTCAACCCCTTCAGTGCTTACCGAGACTTCATCACTAGAACCTTGTTGGGTTTATTCCAGTCCTAGCTCTATCTCAGTCCGCACTCTTCCCTTTCTCACTTTTCTCCTTTTTTTCAATCATTCCTAAGGACATCTAATCTATCTATGGATTGTCCCTGGGAAGATCCTTCCGGTTCTGGTGGATCATGGGAACTCATACCTAACCTTAACCATCCTTATAACTCCATACATAAAGATAAATGGTCGGTCTTTGGTATTACTTCCACAAACACCTTTGCTCCCCCTCAATATGTGCATCGATATACGAAAGAGTTTAGCACATATGTAGGAGCCTATTATTGAGTCCAAAGATCACATTTGATTATCAGATTTCATATTTAAGTCACATTCTCTCCCCCGATCAAAAATTTCAAATTTTTTGAGATTTTGGATATCAATTGATTTAAATAAGTTAGAAAACGTTTGGGAGAGAAATGCAGTCAATTTTAATATTTTCTGATAAAGGAACCTTTTTCCGCTCCCCCCAATCTGTGAGGGAGGTTGTTATGTGTCAGATTTGATGGGTTTACAAAAGATTTGAAGTTTTAACGAAAACTCTTTGAAAATGTTCTCATTCTGACACATAACCATCACAAATCGTTTTGTTGCAAGGTTTTGTTACAAAGTGTGGAGAGTTTTTGATGATACATAAAATTTTGAGAAATCACTCTCCCGCTTAATCAATGACGGATATTATAACTGAAATATTTTCATAAAATATTAAAGTCATTGATTGAGTGAAAAATCATAGAAGGGAAAGTATTTGGCGATAAAAAGAAGATTTCTCTTCTTTATCAAGAAATAATGCACTGAAGCATACATTAGATCGAGGGTGCACGGATGTAAATTAATCCATGCCCGGATGAACTTCACCTGGTAAAAGGAACAACTGTCTTTTTGGCGACGTGTTTTCCCCATTTTGAAAAACGGGTTGCTATCTGAAGTAATAGCAAGCCATAGTTTTAAGTTCGGGTTGCAGCCTAAAATGACTGTAAGCCATAGTTTTAAGAATGTTTGGAGAGACGACATGTTTTAGAAAAAACTTTATTTGAAACCGAAAAACTCTTGCTCAAGCTTATGTATGATTCTGTGTCATTATTGAATGACATTTCTAGAAACGTACATAATATTGATTACACAAGAGACATGTCGTGAGAAGATTATTTTTGTATTTTATATGATTTTTCAGAATTTTTATGGTTTTTATAGGTTTTATATTTTTCTATTTTCTTTTTGATTAATCTTATGTACAAAGGATATGTGAAGCCAATCCTTTAATCATCATTCTCTTCCTGGAGAGACTTAAGAGTTTTTGGAGTGAGGCTCTTCATCCCAAGTCGTGGAAGAATGAATTGAAATCTTTCCCGAGAAAGAGCCTTTGTGAATATATCAGCCAGCTGAAACTCTGTCCTCATAAAGTAGAGTTCCACTATCCCTTTCTCCACTTGTTCTTTGATGAAGTGATGACGAATGTCTATATGCTTGGCGCTGGAGTGCTGGACATTGTTGCAACACAGGGCGATGGCACTTTTGTTATCACAATACATTGGGATTTTGTTGAAGTCATACCCATAATCTGATAGGTGTGATCTCATCCACAAAATTTGAGCATAGCACGAGGACATGGCTATATATTCAGCTTCTGTGGATGATATTGAAGTACACATCTGCTTTTTGGATGACTAGCTGACAAGTTTCTCACCCAAGAATTGAGCACCTCTGGAAGTACTTCTGCGAGTATCTTGACACCCCACATGTGCAACATCTGAGTAGGTCATAAGAGCCATTGCATTGTCCTTACGGTACCAAAGACCCATGTGGATTGTCCCTTGGAGATATCTGAAGATTCTCTTGACAGCTTCCAAGTGCTTTTAGGTGGGCTTAGATTGATATCTGGCACACATGCATACGGCGAAAAGAAGGTCTGGCCTACTTGCTGTGAGGTACTTGAGAGATCCAATCATACTTCTGTATTTGGTCTGATCAATGGTTACTCCAGCTGAGTCGTCATCAAGTTCGGATCTTTCAACCATGGGTGTATCAACCGTGTCACTTGAATCAAAGCCAAACTTCTTGAGGATGTCGCTAGCATACTTGGCTTGATTAATAAAGATGCCACTCGGGTTTTGTGAGATTTGTAACCCCAAGAAGAAAGACATTTGTCCCATCATAGACATTTGAAACTTGGAACTCATTTCCTTAGCAAAGTGATCACATTTATTGGAATCAGACGATGCAAAGATGATATCGTCAACATAGATTTGAACGTGAAGTAGGTTGTTTCCAGTCTTCCTAATGAACAATGTAGGATCAACTACACCCTTGGTAAATCAATTTGCAAGGAGAAACTTGGAAAGTGTGTCGTACCAAGCTCTAGGAGCCTGTTTGAGACCATAGAGTGCCTTCTTTAGACGATATACATGATTTGGTCTTTCTGGGTCCACGAAACCTTCAGGTTGAGTAACATAGACCACCTCTTTTAGGTCCCTATTCAGGAAGGCAGTCTTGACATCCATTTGATAAACAATCATGTTATTGCTGGCAGCATTGGCAAGAAAGATTCTAATGGCCTCGATACGAGCGACAGGTGCAAATGATTCTTCAAAGCCAATACCCTCTTGTTGACTGTATCCTTTCGCAACTAAACGAGCCTTGTTTTTTAACACATCACCATGCTCATCAAGCTTAACTTTGAAAATCCATTTGAGAGCAATAATCATTGCACATTCAGGTGGTGATACTAATTCCTATACATCAAGACAATCAAACTCATGGATTTCTTCTTGCATTGCGGTGAACCAAGATACCTTTGTTAGGGCATCCTTGAAGTCTTTGGGTTCGACTTTAGATAAGACTGAGTTGAAGAAGCACCACAAGGCATCAGTGGCAAGTTGTTTTCTGGTGGACACAGGTCGTGAGGGATTTCCTATGATGTTGTCCATGGGGTGATCATTTGTCCATTTTCTGAGTTGTTCATGAGGTTGAGGATAGTGAACTGATATATAGTATTGCTTGATTCTTCTGAGGAAGATGCTTCGTTGGAGGATTCAGGTGCAAAAACATTTTCAAATGGTTCTTCCTCAGGTGGTGCAAAAGGATTGACTTCCCTTGATTTATCAGATGCCACTCCTTGGTGTTCAGAAGATGATTGAATATTTGATTCATTTTGAGTGTTACTACATTCTGGTGCATCCAAATCAAGAGAGATGGAGGTAGATGGACCATTTGTATCATGAGGTGCATTCACAGCCATAATATTAGGTTCAGCAGCCGGCTGTACCGGTTCATGAGGTGGCTGTGACTCGAAGTATTCATCAAACATAGGATCAAATAAAGTTTTCAATTCTTCACTCGTGGGAGGAACATAAGGAGTGACATGGTTAGAGTTCTGTACAAGTCCCGAACTTATTGGTCCAGGAGATAAAAGATTATGCGAGGGTTCAGAACTGGTGTGTCCTGAAGCTGTATGCTCTGTCAGCTCATCAAACGTGACATGGATTGTCTCCATGATTTGTCGGGTTCTTTTGTTGTAGATTCGGTACCCTTTTCGATCTGGCACATAACCGACGAATACCCCAATATCAGCCTTAGCTTTAAGCTTCCCTAAGTCTTCACTATCGTTTGTTGGGTAGCACATGGCACCAAACACTCGAAGAAAGGAGAGATCAGGCTTTTTGAGATGCACCAGCTCATAAGGTGTCTTGTTGTGACAAGGATGAATCAAAGATCGATTTTGAGTATAACATGCAGTAGCAATAGCTTCAGCCCATAGAAACATTGGTGTCTTTGAGAATATCAGCATTGTGCGGGTACTCTTCTGATGACTAATGCCGATACTTTCATAGAACTATGTGAGTTGTTGATTAACAAACTCAGTTCCATTGTCAGTGCGAATGATTCTAACAGTTTTGTTGAGCCTTACTTGCAACTGTTTGATGATCTTGATAATGATATCGGGAGTTTGATCCTTGGATCTTAAAAATTTCACCCATGTGAATCGTGAATAGTCATCCACAATAACAAGAATATATCTTTTCCCATTGAAGCTTTGCACTCTCATGGGTCCTCACAGATCAATGTGAAGGGTATGGAGTACTTCAGTGTTAGAGTTAGTGGGTTTTGGTTTATGAGTTTGTTTCTTGCTTTTACCCAATTGACATGATGAGCAGAGATGATCTTTTTCATACTTTAATCTGGGCATGCCTCGAACAAGATCTTTACGAGAAAGTTCATTAATGGTGCCGAAGTTCAAGTGGTTCAAACGACGGTGCCATGACCATGATTTGCTCTTTGACGTATTAGAGAGCAAGCAAATTGGAGAGGACCGCATCATGTCTTCAATAGAGATGGTATACAAATTTGTGCCACGACTTCCCTTAAGGAGATCAACTTCATCCAATCCTCTAACGAAGCATGTGTGTTTTCTGAAGGCCACTTCGAGATCAGAATCACAAAATTTTCCAACAGAGAATAAGTTGTGCCCAAGTCCTTCCACATAGTAAACTCTAGAGATCACGCTATCACTAAACACATAGTCACCATACCCCATAATAGCTCCAAAGTGGTCATTTCGGAATCTAACTGTCCCGATAAACTTTTTCACAAAATTTCTAAGCCGAGAGCGATCCCTAGTCATATTTTTTGAGCAGCCTGAGTCCAAATACCACAGGACGATTTGTACGACCTGCATTTAAAACCAGACAGATATGGATAGCTGAAAAACATGGATCCCCAAGTGTAATTGGGATCCAATAGGTTAGAACACGCATACTTAAGAGACACAAGATCAGTATTTTCATTGGTTCTCACAGATGAACCGATACCAGTGGAGGTAACTGACTTAATATCAAGGCATTGGGTCACTAAAGGGAATTTTCTACCAGTTGCCTTCCATCTCTTAACCTCTAAAGACTTAGGGTCGGGCATGTAAGTTAATGGGCATTGGTTTCCTAGAGGGAATTTTCTTCCAGTAGGTTTCCATTGATATCCTACATTGTTAAAAACTTTTCCTGTTGCTTTCCAAGTATTGTTTTCTAGTTTGTGTGTCTTGGCAGATTTAACTGAGGATTTATAAGAAGATCTCAAAAAGGACACAACACATTGATCATGATTACCAGAAATTAAACAACCATTACAAGTCTTACAAGTAGCATTAGAATTCGAGTTAATTATAGTACGCTTAACGCAAATACTAGAATCAACACGATTCTTTTCATTCAAATTAATCTTATTGTTCCTAAGGTTGTCTTCTACTTTCTTCCCATGATCACTCTTAGCAGGCGAAGTCCTATCATTCCTTGTATTGCCTCTAGGCTTTGACCCGCTAGCTTTAGTGATATTGATTACTCCTGTAGAATTGACGATGGGAACATTAGATTGTTGCACAGGTGTTTGGTTTCTAGGTGATGATGTGTTATGGTCAGAACTAGCCAAAGGTATATCAAATGTAACATGCTTCTTCAAATTCCTAGATGTAGATGTACCATTTCTATCACGCATGTTGAGAATCTTGGGACATGTACCTATGGCATATTCTAACAACTCTTGTGACCGTTTGGTGAGAAAGCAAATATCCGATAGGGAGTTGTCGGATGGTCTCACCATTCTATCTTCTTCAATTGTTTCACGGGTCATGTCATGGCAATTCTTAAGATGTCTAAGGTAATCACTATGGACTAGCTCATTGTTCTTAAGGGGAAGAGGAATAGAAATAGCCTCACATGCATATTTTTTACATTTACAAACCACGGAATTGATATTGTCACTTTCAATAATCGGCATTTTCCCTTTCACCTTTGTCTTTAGATTCTCAATTTCATTAAGCAAAGAAGTTATCTTTTCATTGGTTTTATCACGAGTGATTTTAATAGAGTCATATAACTCTTTGTAATGTTGTTTAACTTTAGAATTTTCAGCTTGAAAACAATCATTTTCATGTCTAAGTAAACTGATTGTCTTTTGAGTTTGAAAGTTATGAGAATCTGCAGACATTGGTTTATGGGTGTCGATCACAGCATTCATGGGAGACTTCAATTGGCCAATTTGAGCCCTCAATAACCGGATCGTGTTCGTGTGAGCTTGAATTTTTTCATCCCTTTTTGCTAATTCAAAATATGCATCAAATTCCGGAACATCAGAAGATGTCTTGGCCTTTGATATTTTCATTTTTTCTTCTAAATGTTGATATTTTAATTGTAAGTTAAGATTATTAACTTCTAGTTTAGAAAGATGCTTGACCATGTTGTCATGATCATCATTTTGAATTTTTTCAAGCAATTTCAAATTCTCCCCCTCAAGCTCAACAACACGATTGTGAAGGTTATTTAAAGCAATAGACATTTCATGAAACTGACAAGCATTAAGTGAAGAATTTGTAGCAGTATAGAACACATCTTGTGTAATACATTTAGCATTCAAGTTGTCATTCATGATGAGAATATTTTTCCTGGCAATTTCACTATGCTGAAGATCTATTGCTTTTTGTTTACACTCGTTTTCCACATTTTTAAACACCTCTTTCATTTCCTTTAGCTCAACATCAAGGGATTGCCGTAAACCCTCAAAGTGTTCTTTGATTAGTTTAAAAAATGGGATGACTTCAGTTAAGTAACACTCTTTGGTTAGCTCAAATCCCCGTTCACCCTCAGTGATTCCCGTTGGTGTGATTCTCTTTTTGCATGTTTTATCAAAATCAGTGAACATTTGACAAAGGACATATATGCTAATAAGAGTTTTGCATTGCGTGGGAAGTGACAACTGAACTAAGTGCATTGGTGTATTGCGGGGATACACCGTTGGGGCAACTAACTTTTGGGATGTCTTGGCCTTAATTTCCTCAACTTTCATTTTCTCAACGTCTAAAGGCCAAAACACCTGTTCTGGTGTTAACTTAGTTTGAGGTGCAACAACAGTCACTCGGTTTTGTTCATAATAATCATGGGGCTTAACAATGACTCGGTGTTTAATGCACTTTGGATCCTTCATTTTTATATCAAATCTCTCTCTATCGGCAGAATCAAGCTCATTCAATTCTTTATCAGACCAACTATTTGGGGGTTCATGATTGGGTGTAAGCATAACCTTAGCATAATAGATGGCAGGTTGGGAGGCTCTAACGCTCTTAAGAAAGTTTGTTTTAGGCAGCCCTAAATCCTTATTACTATGCTTATCCCGTAGTTTAATGTGTTTTTCCACCATTTGAGCTGTTTGACAGGTTTGGCCTTGAACATACAACTTGTTTTCAAGTTTTTTTTCAACTGCTTGAGGTTGGAAAATTCGTTTAACAGTTTATTTTCCTTTTCTTGAAATTCACTTTTTAGGAAATTTAAACTATCCTGAATTTCTTGTTTTTCCTTAAAAGCACGATCAAGTTGATTTTGAAATGATTTAATCTCTTGTTTAAAGGCCATTTCCTTTAAGTTTTGTTCAGTAATGTAAGCATGCATTTGCCATTCCATTTTTTGTTCACGTTCTGTTAGCTCAAATTTTGCACGTTGCTCATAACACCTAATTTGATCTTTAAGAATATTAATTCTAGTGATTAGAGTGTCATCAGGTGCAACAGCAGTGTACTCATCCAATTCACACATATCGTTATCAACAGAGGATATATTACTTGATACAGCAGACTCGACGTTGTGCTTTACATATTGTTCATATGGGACAATATTTCTATTTCCCAAGTTTGCAATATCTAATTAAACAACGTTTGTTTGTTGTACTTTGTTATATATCGTTTGTTCATGCATCACATTAATATCACACGAAATAGAAGACATTCCACAAGATACGTCAGAATTGCTGTTGTGATCCGAATGTTGCTCAGTTGGGGACACATTAATGGTTTCCAACTCAGCCTCATTTGATTCACTAACATTATTTTGTCATATATCATTGAAGGTCTTTTGTTCATCAATGTCAGCACATATATCATATAATTTCAGTACCTCAGATATGATGGATGATTTGGATGGACCAGATTGTTGTGTGGGTGAGACAACAGATGATAGATTGGCCATGAAGATTGTCTGAGCAGTGGGTTTGTCATCAACATCTGAGTCGAAAGCATCACAATCCTCTGCCTGGAAGATGTTTGGATCATTAAGAGCTAAGTCCTGAACTGGTTGTTCATCCACATCATCATCAGACGTCTTACCATCATCTCCAGCAATAAACGCCAATTCTTCCTCATTTAGCACAACTCCATTCTCTTGAGCTTGCATGAGCAACATTTTGTCCTTGAAGTAATCTGAATTTTGAGGACGTTTTGGCTGAGTGCAGTTTCTGGCAATGTGAGCTAAGCCCCCACAGTTGTAACATTTTGGTTGCCTTCCTTGTCCCTGATTCACATTTCCAACTCTGTTCTGAAAGTTACCCCGCACAACATTCCTTTGATTCACATTCTGTCTTCCCTGAACGTTTTGCACCATTACTTTTCCGTCTTCCATAATAGCCTGATTACGTGGATTGGAAGAAATTATGAGTTGATTGTTGGAAGATGGGAGTGCGGCCCTGAAATGTTGAACCAGTAGAGATACTTGATTGGAGAGATTGTCAATCATCCTGTCAGTATGAGAGTATCCTGAGTTGAGATGAGTATTCATGGCAGTTGATGACTGTAGAGATGAGTGATCCATTGATGACATAGGTTGAGTGGTTGGTACCATACTAATCATGAAAGCAAGTGAGTTATTGATGACAGTTGGATTGAGCTTTTCTCTTAATTGACGATCATATGCTGCATGCTTCTCATGTTGTTGTAGATAAGCAAACAATTGTTCATAGTTCGTATTTCTCAATCCTTTGTTGAGCTTGACAGCTGTAACAAAACGATTCCACTCAGGTGACATGTTGTTCACAAACTTAGAGTTAAGTTGAATGTTGGGCATTGTCATTCTGATCATTCTCATGTCATTAACCAGCTTGTGAAATTTGACATAGTAGTCGGTAATGTTTTCACCAGGATTCATTTTGAAATGCTCAAACTCATCATACAATTGAGATTCACGGTCTTCTTTGGTCAGCTCCGATCCAGACAGAAGCATTTTGACATTATCCCAAACAGCTTTGGCTTCAGTGTTGAAGTTGATTAGCTTGTACACATCTTTGGGTAACCCTTGTATCACGATGTTGGAGGCTCGAATGTCAGCATCATAGCGCTTCTTTTCAAGATCATTGTAAGTGCGTGGTCTATCAATTCCATGGGTGACAGAACCATCCTCATCCGTGGAGATAACATCTCTGGTTGTACCCATCTGCATAGGACCTTCATCGATAGATCTCAAAATGTTCTCACCATTTTCTTTACCCAAGCAATACAATTTGATTCTTTGTGCCCATGATTCATAATCTGTCCTGTCAAGCATCGGAGGTCGGGTGTCGGACCCAGCAGCTTGAATGTCAGCTGAAACTGTCGACATCTCAAAATCTTCAAACGGGATTTTACAGCTTTTGTGACTTAAACCGAGAAATGATTCTTTCTAGGGATTTTACTAAAGTCAACAAAAGAAACCGGAAGATATTCTCAGCAACTTAAACTAATAGAGAGATACCAGATGAGTCACAGTTTGCATCAAGTGTTAAGTTGTGACAAGTCAAGTTACAATATATCCAATTGAGATTAGTCAAGTCGTAAGGATTAACTCACAACGTCAGATCACAATTAGATTAATTGAAATGACCAAAGTTACAACAATTCACAAATTGCAAAATGATTAATCTATCACATGAATCTCATAACTTGGTAAATTGCCAAACAAGTTGAGAAAGTCGCAACCTATATGAACAAACCGCAACGTAGGAGTAAATAGCAACAAGATGACCAAATTACAGGGACAGTTAACCGCAAGATGAGCAAATCGCAGGAATAATAAACCGCAGGGGAGGTAACCACAAGGTGAGTTAATCACAAGGTGAGATAACCGCAGGGAGTAGTTAACCGTAGAATACACTAACCACAGGGTGAGTGACACTCAAGGCACTAACCATAGGAAGAAGCAAACCACAAGTTGATCAAAACGCAGGTGTGGTAACTGCAGAAAGTGCAAACCACAATAGCAAACCGCAGATACTTAATCGCAGACCACCAAACCGCAGGAGCTAGTCGCAGTCCACAATAGTCCAAATCTGTCACTATCCTTGCGTTTTGTCCGTTAACTCAAAATAGTAATCGCAGACAGCTAACCACAGAAATTTAGTAGCAAACCGCAGATAAGCAATGGAATAATAGAGCTAATCGCAGTCAAGAAAACCGACCCAAACTCAATCCAATCTTCAAAAATACATATGATATGGTAAAACCAACAGAGAAATAATCTAACACTAACATAAATGATCATAAAAGTACACCTCTAACATGTCAACTAACACTAGTGAGATCAAACCATGGTGTTTTCAAAGAAAACTCTTCTAACTCACCAAAACCAGAAAAACCCCACCAAATCCGAATATCCAAGGCCCTAAGATGAAACCTTGGCTCTTGATACCAATTGTAGGATACTAATCAAGTCACAAACATGATGGTTCTTGTGATTAAGGTGGCGTATGAATTAAGAGAGATAGGAAGAAGAGAGAAAACTTGGAACCTTGAGAGAGAAAGTGAAATATTAGATTAAATGTATGAGAAGGTCCAACCCTCTCCACATGTGGAGAGGGGTATTTATAGTTCCTAACAACAAAAGATAAAATGCCCACACCCGGGCTGTGGATTAGGCATACAGTGGGTAAAGACCCGTCCTTCTTCCATGATGTTACGTAATCTAATTCAAAGTAATAACTAAACTAACTAACAGCTAACTTAATGCTATTACAATAATTAGGTAACCGAGACTTTTACAGGAATATTTGCATTCCTAACATTAAGGAATGATTAAATCAATACCATATGATACGTATCTTTGATTCACTCCAATCCCATCACACATTTTCTCTCTATCCATTTACTACGAATATCTTCTCACATTTACAAGCCCTAAAACTTTGAAATAAAACAATCAGCTGCCATCTTTATTCCTTCTTCATCTCATTCAAAATCAGAGGTTCCAAGGGTGTTTTGATCGTGGTGTTGCTATGCTTTTGACGTGGTCCAAACTTGGTTCGAATAGGGTGGTGATTGTGGGATTTAAAGGCTGTTTGAAGGGCGATTTTTGGTTGTATTTCGGCTGTTATCTAGTTGGGTGCTCGATCATTGTTCCTTGTTTATCCTCCTTGTTATCACACATCAAAGGTAATGTATTCCACCTTGTTCAATTCGTTCCTTCCTTGTTCGACTCTTGTTGTTGTTTGATTTTATTTGTTGGTCTTATCAAATTCGTGATCACATAAAATCGTGAATATGTGATCTATATATGTTGACCCTTGAAACTGTTTTGGTTATACGAAATCCGTTTGTTATGCAAACTTTATACCTGGTCTTTTAACCTTAATAAACTCACAAATATGTGACCTAAACTTCTGGAACAAACCCTAAGAATTTATGTTGGGGCGTACACAATAAATGTGTAGGTTTAGGGCTTGTTTTGTGTAAAGTTTCTGCTGTGCAGAATTTTGATCGGGTTGCACGTCGTACAAAATAATGATACCAAAGTGTTTTTATGAGTTTCTTGAGTTTAAACTAATTATTACTTGTCTACTTTCTGGAAATGTAAGATTTATAGAAATTAAAGGTCGGGATGATGGCCTTTTGATTTTTGAAATGTTAAGTGTCAAAACTGTGAACTAGTAATCTGAATTTCAATCTTGGTATATGATTTTTAATTTGAAATCAGTAAGTATTTAATAAACCAAGTTGGACAGGCTTTAAATATAGGTTATATGTGATAATCATGAATTTTTGTTGAAGTTTTGGAGTAGTCTAAACAGGTGTATAAATTGCTTACTTTTCATGTGTACAAGCTGATCAGAAATCTGAACTAGTTGAACAAATGAATTTTTTCTTCTATAGATGCACTTTGAAATAAATTCTGTAAAAATTACACAAGGTACTTAAGAAATATAGGAACCTGGGATAGTTCTGTGGAAGCTCTAGAAAATACTTAAGTATGATAAGAAAAGTTGGGAATGTGCAACCTATTTAGGTGTTAAAAGCTGAAATTGACTAAAGGAGTGAAATATGTGTTTTAAACCTAATTGTCCTCAATATCCTTTAACCTAACTATATTAAATCATTCTTATGAAATTTAAAGATGTAATTAAGATACTTAAATGATTTTCATAACCTAAATTGATATATGACATTATTAGCAAGTAAACCAAGCAATAATCATTTATAAAACCCCTAAAATACACTTAAACATTTATTATGATATAATTGGTCACATGTTAACAAAATTCCATTAACGAAACCCTAATCACATTAATGAATAACGATAAGTAATTAAGAATCCGTTGTGTCATTGATTGACCTAATAAGTAACATAAAACCCTAACTCGTTTAGATTTGTTGAAGAAGGCGTGACATTGCTTCCTTGTGTTCATGTTCTAGTTCACTTTCATTTCTTTTGGCTAAGGTATAGATATTCTAACCTTTCAGTACGGTTTCTTATGAATCATGATCTGTTCCATTGCCACTATTATTATTTCTGATCTTTATACGCCTGATATCCTTGGTTCATTTGATAGTATGATTTCTTATGAAGACCCTTTTAAAAATATAACCTGATGACTTTTGAGAAAAACTATTTTTTTTAAATGATTTATGTGATTACGATACGATGCCAGTTTTATGACTTTTATGAAATGTGTTTCTAAAGGAATACTTTTACGATAATAAGGTTTTTAATAATTTTCAAAAGTCCTTAATCTATTTTATTCTCTAAGATTTCTCTTGACTTTCTTTAACATATTTTGATTATTTAACTTCAAATTTTAAACCTTTGCTATGAACCCTTTTGCTATTATGAACCTATGATTTGAACCTCATGATATGAATCTTTGATTTGGACCTTTGACTTGAACCATTGCTATGATCCTTTTGTATGATCCATATTTGATCGATCCATTTCTGTTATGATTTGCTTTGATATTTGTTGTATGCTATATACCATTTCTTATAGCATTCCTATGCCCTTATATGCTGCCCATTATTTGATTATATTGTAGCCAGTCATGGGGAGTCCATGGCCTTGCCACTGATGCACCAGTGGTATTGACACTATCTGTGGAGGTGAGTTTTTGTCCACAATGTTTCCTTTTATGCTATAGCACCATGGCCGTTATTATTATTGTATGTATGCTTAGCCTAGAGCTTGGTATACGTATATTTGTTTTTGTAGGGAGCGTATGGATGCATCCTAGGTACTTTGTTTTGTTTTGAATTTGGTGAATGGGTATGTGTGTGCGATACACTCCATTTCACATTTGGTACATCTAGCTAGCTACTCTATGTACAATTTGATATATGATTGTTGGGCATTTCTGTTAGTTCTACTTTTATATGATCCTTATTATCTTGTCTTCTCCATTGTGATTGACTTATGTTGCCTTATTTCAATTGCTTACACTTATGATCCGTTTCATTTTTGTCTGATTCATTTGACATTCCATATTCGTATTCTCAGCAGGTTTGCTTGGATTCATTTCGCATTCAATTACGTTTTCCTTTGTTTATTAGTTTTCATTTGTTTATATCTGTTCACTGGGCTTTTTAAGCTCAGCCGCATTTCTTTTCCTGTGGCAGGTTTTAGAAGGAATCTGGGTTAGGTGAAGAGTGCTTAGGAGCTCTTAGTGGACTACACTGTAGATAGCTTCTCGTGGATTAGAGGATAGACTTAGAGATTCCCTTTCGGTTCTTAGTTTGGAAGTTGTAATGTTTAGAATTAGTACTTTATCTTTTCTTTAGGAATGTTTTGTGAACCTTGTATTACTAATGTATTCCACTTGCTTATGTTCTGATTTGACCCCATAATGTTACACTTTAGCCCTTTTCGGGTTGGGGTGTTACAATTATGGTATCAGAGACAGGTTTGATCGGCGGATTCAAAACCCGTAGAGCTTAGGCTATGACTTGTTAGTATTAGGCCTTCAATTTCTGCACCATAGGAGTTATGAAACAACCTTTGAGAACTCGCTGTAGGATTTCCACTCTAAAACTTAAGTTATGACCGGTGAGGATTGGGTAGACTATAAGGAATTTGTTTAAGTATCCTTTGTTTCCACATCACTGTGATTCGTGCTTTGCTTTTAGTTAAGCCCTTTTTTTTAGATTTCTCCTCCCGGAGATTTGAAACTTATGACTCTGCACAATATGAGATTAGTGACTAAGTAAGTTTAGAGCGCGATGAGAATTCTGCAGTAATGTTTGACATTACATAAACTTCATTCCAGTTTGATTTCAACCTCTGATTCATTTGTTAACCATTTAGATGCCTCTTCGAGCATTCTGAGAATTCGTATGCTCATGGGGTTTTGACACATTCTGTGATTTCTCTTACTTTTAGTGAGCTTATCTAAGTCTCCCTACACTATTAGATTTTGCCCTATTCATTTCAATTCCTATGAAAAATCTTGTGGTAATTAATCATGAGTATAGGAATGCCTCCCTCACTTCAGAATGAAAAGGTTTGCTATGTTGATCTGTCCTTCCTTGGAATGTTAATTCGATATTATTCCAGTATGGATTGGTTGACTTAGCATCAAGATGATAACTACTGTGATACTACGTCTCTCCTTTAACATTTTGAACCACTCTGATTTACTTCTATCATGATTTTCGATTGTTAAACTTTTGTTATCCTTGCTAACCTGGAAACTCGTACGTTATTTTCGCGGTTGTAAAATTTTTCCTAGCATCTATTCATGTTCCCGTGGGATGAATCTCACCTTAAGAGTCATTTTGCGATCTGAGATTTTCTGATATAATCCCTGAATGAACCACCCAGATTTTTCACCGATTATGAATTTGATTTGACTTAGTACTGAGAAAATGTTTAGTCACGACTCGAGGTAGAATATGATTTCAATAAAGGCATGTTTATATGATGCAAGTATTATGATGCCTGGCCAACATGATAATACTTACATCATATAACTTGAACTTATGGGGATGATAGGATATCTTTCAGAAGTGCCTGAGAACAGTAAGGTTTGATGAGACAGAACCTTCTTTGTATAAGATGATGTTATGCCTATTTTTGAAAACTCTATATTGATTAGCACCAGCAAAATTGAGAGAACTGGAGGAGTGGCAACCAAAAGCTATGAAATGGTTTGTTTGTCCTAGTGTATCTCTTTGCAGTGCTTAAGTTTTATTCGCAATGAAGAAGGATGAGAGTAGGATACTTGTATTGACTTCTGAAAGCTGAACCGTATTTCTGTTAGAAACCATTATTCCCTACCTTGAATCGATGATGTTTCTGATCAATTTTAGTACGCGGATTTTTCCTTTAAATGGATTTATGGCTTTAAGTATTCTTAGAATTTCCATTCGTATTCGTAACGACCTATATGATTATTAATGATGCTAATAGTATTAGCTGATGCTTTGACTATTTTATGGACTTGATGAATCGTTTCTTTCATGAGTACTCAGACAAAGTTGTCATACTATGACATTATAGTACATTCAGAGACGAAGAAGAGACATGAGAATCATTTTCACAATATGTTAGAAATATGAGGATCATTTGTATATTCTGGAAGCATGAGATTGGTGGGAAGATGTTCACAACTTGCGTTACCGCTGATGAATTTATAAGTATGGAAGAGAAGCTTAGCTTGGATCAAAACGGAGTTTTGAAAAAGCTGAAACAGAAATTAGCCTCCATACCTTCATATGGGTATCAATTTTGAGACATTTCGAGAAGAAGACTTGGTTATGCCCTTATGCAACACGGGGAAGTTATTGCTTATGCAACTAGAACCGTTTGAGGAAAATTGGTCAATGCGTGACTTGGAGTTGGCGGCAGTGGTGTTTGCTCTCAAGACTTGAAGAAATATCCCACAATGAATATGGAATCCAATTTCACAATATTAGGAAAACTCATGAGCAAGATGGCAAACTATGATTTGTGTTAGGAGGCTGGAAATAAATTGTTACGATTGAGGCATAGTAATTTTCATGAACCTAGTAATGAAATCTCCATGCACACTTAAAAAGAATGACATAATTTGAGTTATGGTAGAGTTAGTCAGCTCACTTTTGCCTATTAGATTGTGTATTCGGTTAGCAAGTTGGCATAAATCCTCCGGCAGAATATTTCTTAATTACATAGTGCACCTGCAGTGATCGTGTCAGAGATTTGCGTTGCTACCTCACAATACCAAGGAGAACTACTTGAGGCTTGAGGGACCAGACTCAAGTATAAGTATGCTTTTCAGTGACAAACTGATGGATAAGCAGAACAACTATTCAGACTTGGAAGAAGTATTGAGCAGGAAGTTGACAAGTGTATGGTCTGATTGTGTTTGCTCATTAAGATCGATGGCATACAAATGACAAAGTTTGTCCTTTCAAATAGTGTATGAATGGAAATGTAGAACACCTTCGGTTGAATTAAGTCGAGAAGCCGATCATTGAATGTTTGGAGTTGATTACAATGACTGATGGATTTCTTGTCATTGTGGAAGAGAAAGTTTGAAAGTTTAGATAGGAATTTGTGTGTCCCGTATGATGGTTTCATACAGAAGAGCTAGACGTGTTTGCATAAAAGAAGACTTGGTTTGTGATACGTCAGTCCTTAGATTCATTCTTATCCGTGCACTTATCCTACCTATCCCATTATATATTTTGATACGACTCGATACTCCGATATATGCTTACTTAATCGTCAGTACGAATAGGTTACCAACCTCTTTAGGAAACTCTGGTTATGTTTGATAATTCGATATATGCTTCTCTGATTCGTAGCAAGTTTCTTAGTTCGTTCAGAACCTGATTAGATTCGTAAAATTTTCTACTAGCTAGCATCACTTCCTTATTTATTCCATATTCATCTAATGTTCCTGTATCTCTTGTGAGATTACGACTATCATCTGTTTCATGTTCATTTCACATTCGATGGATCAGATTCGTTATGATTGGTATTTTGATGGAAAGCCTGGGGCTATCCTATTTTGTCTGGATCGAGTCATGAGAAACTATTCCGTTGTGAAGATTCTTTTCGAAGTTCCTCTCCAAGCGTGAGGCTAACTTTCATCATTCCTTTTGTAATTGCTCTTCCTCGTCTAACTTTTGCGACTTCAATTTTCGAGGACGAAAATTTTCTTTTTAGAGGGGAATAATTATAAAACCCGGAAATTTTGAACATTTGAAATACCTTATTTACCCCTCAAATTCAAACTTTTAAAGAACAAATAATGCGTATAACCTAAGTATTTACTATTTGAACAATTCGCGACATTTGGAACTTTAATACTTGAACATTAAAGCTTTAAGACTTATGATAAATAAAAATTTACAAACTTACACTTATATATACATGTCACACGTTTGAAGTTTTGTTGGGCCAAATTATTCTTAGTCTTAATACATTAAACCAGGGATAAATACAATGTTCATGGTACAAGCCCAAGCCCAAGATAAAGCTAATTAAGGAAGGATTAAATCAATACCATATGATACGTATCTTTGATTCACCCCAATCCCATCACACATTTTCTCTCTATCCATTTACTACGAATATATTCTCACATTTACAAGCCCTAAAACTTTGAAACAAAACAATCAGCTGCCATCTTTATTCCTTCTTCATCTCATTCAAAATCAGAGGTGCTAAGGGTGTTTTGATCGTGGTGTTGCTATGCTTTAGACGTGGTCAA
This sequence comes from Artemisia argyi, assembly GCA_030686995.1. Classification (NCBI taxonomy): domain Eukaryota; kingdom Viridiplantae; phylum Streptophyta; class Magnoliopsida; order Asterales; family Asteraceae; genus Artemisia; species Artemisia argyi. The sequence continues at coordinate 23,203,545 of CM060687.1, read as the reverse complement.
AACTTGGTCCGAATAGGGTGGTGATCATGGGATTTAAAGGCTGTTTGAAGGGCGATTTTTTGTTGTATTTCGGCTGTTATCTAGTTGGGTGTTCGATCATTGTTCCTTGTTTGTCCTCCTCGTTATCACGCATCAAAGGTAATGTATTCCACCTTGTTCAATTCGTTCCTTCCTTGTTCGACTCTTGTAGTTGTTTGATTTTATTTGTTGGTCTTATCAAATTCGTGATCACATAAAATCGTGAATATGTGATCTATATATGTCGACCCTTGAATCTGTTTTGGTTATACGAAATCCGTTTGTTATGCACACTTTATACCTGTCTTTTAACCTTAATAAACTCATAAATATGTGACCTAAACTTCCGGAAACAAACCCTAAGAATTTATGTTGGGGCATACACAATAAATGCATGGGTTTAGGGCTTGTTTTGTGTGAAGTTTCTGCTGTGCAGAATTTTGATCGGGTTGCACGTCGTACAAAGTAATGATACCAAAGTGTTTTTCTGAGTTTCTTGAGTCTAAAACTAAGTATTACTTGTCTACTTTCTGGAAATGTAAGATTTATAGCAATTAGAGGTCGGGATGATGGGCTTTTGATTTTTGAAATTTTAAGTGTCAAAACTGTGAACTAGTAATCCGAATTTCAATCTTGGTATATGATTTTTAATTTGAAATCAGTAAGTAGTTAATAAACCAAATTGGACAGGCTTTAAATGTTCGTTATGTGTGATAGTCAGGAATTTTTGTATAATTTTTGGACTAGTCTAAACAGGTGTATAAATTGCTTACTTTTCGTGTGTACAAGCTGATCAGAAATCTGAACTAGTTGAACAAATGAACTTTTTCTTCTATAGATGCACATTGAAATAAATTCTGTAAAAATTACACAAGGTACTTAAGACAATAGGAACCTAGGATAGTTCTGTGGAAGCTCCACAAAACACTTAAGTATGATAAGAAAATTCGGGAATGTGCAACCTGTTTATGTGTTAAAAGCTGAAATTGACTAAAGGAGTGAAATATGTGTTTTAAACCTAATTGTCCTCAATATTCTTTAACCTAACTATATTAAATCATTCTTATGATATTTAAAGATGTAATTAAGATACTTAAATGATTTTCATAACCTAAATTGATATATGACATGATTAGCAAGTAAACCAAGTTATAATTGTTTATAAAACCACTAAAATACACTTAAACATTTATTAAGATATAATTGGTCACATGTTAACAAAATTCCAATAACAGAATCCTAATCAAATTAATGAATAACGATAAGTAATTAAGAATCCGTTGTGTCATTGATTAAACTAATAACTAACATAAAACCCTAACTCGTGTAGATTCGTTGAAGAAGGCGTGACGTTGCTTCCTTGTGTTCATGTACTAGTTCACTTTCATTTCTTTTGGCTAAGGTACAAATATTCTAACCTTTCAGTAAGGTTTCTTATGAATCATAATCCGTTCCATTGCCACTATTATGATTTCTGATCTTTATACGCATGATATCCTTGGTTCATTTGATAATATGATTTCTTATGAAGACCTTTTTAAAAATATAACCTGATGACTTTTGAGAAAGTCCATTTTTTTTAAATGATTTATGTGATTATGATACGATGCCAGTTTTATGACTTTTATGAAATGAGTTTCTAAAGGAATACTTTTACGATAAGAAGGTTTTAAATAATTTTCAAAAGTCTTTAATCTGTTTTATTCTCTAAGATTTCTCATGACTTTCTTTAACATCTTTTGACTATTTAACATCAAATTTTGAACCTTTTCTATGAACCTTTTTGCTATTATGAACCTTTGATTTGAACCTCATGATATGAATCTTTGATTTGGACCTTTGACTTGAACCATTGCTATGATCACTTTGTATGATCCATATTTGATCGATCCATTTCTGTTATGATTTGCTTTGATATTTGTTGTATGCTATATTCCATTTCTTATAGCATTCCTATGCCTTTATATGCTGCCCATTATTTGATTAAATTGTAGCCAGTCATGGGGAGTCCATGGCCTTGCCACTGATGCACCAGTGGTATTGACACTATCTGTGGAGGTGGGTTTTTGTCCACAGCGTTTCCTATTATGCTATAGCACCATGGCCATTATTATTATTGTATGTATGCTTAGCTTAGAGCTTGGCATATGTATATTTGTTTTTGTAGGGAGCATATTGATGCATCCTAGGTACTTTGTTTCATTTTGGATTTGGTGAATGGGTATGTGTGTGCGATACACTCCATTTCACATTTGGTACATCGAGCTAGCTACTCTATGTACAATTTGATATTTGATTGTTGGGCATTTCTGTTAGTTCTACTTTTATATGATCCTTATTATCTTGTCTTCTCCATTGTGATTGACTTATGTTGCCTTATTTCAATTGCTTACACTTATGATCTGTTTCATTTTTCTTTGATTCGTTTGACATTCCATATTCGTATTTCCTTTGATTATATTCTGTTAGTCCTACTATATGTTCCATATTCCTTGACCGTTGTCTTAGCAGGTTTGCTTGGATTCATTTCGCATTCAATTGCGTTTTCATTTGTTTATTAGTTTTCCTTTGTTTATATCTATTCACTGGGCTTTTTAAGTTCAGCCGCATTTCTTTTCCTGTGGCAGGTTTTAGAAGGAAGCTGGGTTGGGTGAAGAGTGCTTAGGAGCTCTTAGTGGACTACACTGTAGATAGCTTCCCATGGATTAGAGGATAGACTTAGAGATTCCCTTTTGGTTCTTAGTTTGTAATTTAGTTTGGAAGTTGTAATGTTTAGAATTAGTCCTTTATCTTTTCTTTAGAACTGTTTTGTGAACCTTGTATTACTAACGTATTCCGCTTGCTTATGTTCTGATTTGACCCCATAATGTTACACTTAGCCCTTTTCGAGTTGGGGTGTTACAAAATCACCTTAGAGCAATTTGCTCAAGTGCTTTGTGTTCCTAATCGGGGCACATGTTTCTACACCGACAAATGGCCACTTTCAACTCTTGACTCAATCCATGACCGTATTCATCCTTATGATACCCCTCTAGTGAGCAAAGAAGAAATTCATGACCACCTTTTTGTTAGGACATCTCATACTAGGAGAACCCGAAGAGGAGAGGAAGTTGCAAAAGATCCATTTGGAATGGAGCTTAACGAGTTGAGACCACAATTCTTGAAATGGGAGGAGATCATTAGAGCCAATGTCATTAGTACTTTAGGAAATAGGGACCATATAAACACTTGTCTCTCCTACATGCTCTATAGTGTATCCACCCGCCAAACTTTCAACTTAGCTTACTACATTGCCAAAAGAATGGCAAACATCTCAGTCCAAGGTACCACCGCTCTTCCATACGGGATGCTTCTCACCCGTCGATCTCTTTAGGTTTTGTGAACCCATTCCTCCAAGTCCTAGAGGTCTTCGCCTAGATTATCCTATAATTCCTCACACCTTTGTGCCATTAAAGTGATGAGAGAGTTTATAAAGGCAAAGGTAAACGTCCTCACCCTCCTACCTCATCATCATCATCATCCATGAGTGAAGACGATAATTTACCCAACTCTAGGCTCCCACCACTTGAATACCTCTAACAACTTCCAACTATACCGAATGAGTAGGAGGAGTTCAAGGAAACCAAAGGAATGTGGAAATGCTTTGGGAGATTCCTTGGGAAGATCTACAAGAAGGTGAACAAGAAATGAGACTGATAAGAGGGTGTTTGGCACAAGGGTGCATTTGAACAATTTGGTCATTAAAACAATGTTATTTTATGTCTTTATGATGTTTTAGGATGATATTATGTCTGTGGATTATGTGTGAACTAACAACATTTGCAGGGGATATCTATTTAGTACTATGCCATTTTCACTTTTCGGCTAAATATTTGAATGCTAGAATCGCTCTTTCAAACTCTATAGGTAAGCATGTTTCTACCTACAATTTTTGTTTCTTCTATCTAGAAAAAATTGATTACTTAAGTTTTAGGAAAAAATTTGGAATTTGGAAAAACCACGTAGCCGTAAAACCTGCTCTGTCTCGATTCTGAGCCTCCACGGAAACGGCGGAACCCATTTTTTGGTTCCGTCCGTTTGCAAACTTGGTTCTGCCAAGTTTTTCCAGCGGATACGGCGGAACCCAAAACTTGGTTCCACCCGTGTTGTCGTTTGGTTCCTTCAGTCATACAACAAAATTTCATCTTTGAATTTTTTGAATTTTTCTAGTAATCCTTAGGTTCCAAACTTGCTTCCTACATGCTTTAGTATTTATCAGTAATTATAGATCTTTCTTAGCACACTTTAAACAATAGGATCATCATTCCCTCCAAAATTTCAAATTTGCCTAAACTAACCCAAGAAACCTTTCTGATACAAGGAATGAACCCTTCCTTTGGTTCCTCCAAATCCGTGGAACAACCTGACAACATGTATCCTTGATGATCACATAGCATTTACTTCTCCACTTAGTCTTTCACTCCATCCAACTCCATTGGATTGACTTCCAGTGATTTGACAACTTCTTGGAACTCTTCCAAATGATTAAGAACCTCCAAAAATGTATGGATCAACATCAAATCCGAACACCAATTTCCATATCATGTTCTTCCTATAAATTGACCAACATTCACACATCTAATTCACACCATCACCATCACTTCTCTCAACCTTATACTTCTAAACCTACCAAAGTCTTGCAATGACAAAATCCACAACCTCATCCGAATCATCAAGACCTATTAGGAGAACCGCTAGAATTAGCATCAAACCATGTTGCTTTAACAAAACCATCCAACTAAGCTCATCATCATCAAGTGATTCATCCCTCAACATTTCATCACCCATCAATGATACCAACTTTCTAACCCTTGCTACTTCAACACCATCTCCAAAACCTTGCAATGCTAACATAATCATCACTCCTCCACCAACTATAACACCAAGTGATCCAACACCACCTTCGGCACCAAGTCAACCTTCAAAAACTCCATCACCTCAATCACCAAAATTGACACCTATGGAACTCTTCAAGACACCACTGACATCACCACATCCATTTATGGAAAGTTTAGAAGACCTACCACCTAGATCATCAAATCCACCACCATTGCCATTTTTTGACACTATAGATCAAATGGAAACTCAACAACAACCACAGTTTCAACCAAGTGAACCATTGGATGAAAAACCTCATCAACCATCATTAATAGAGTGTTTGGCTTACAAGCATGCTAAACCTTCCATCTTTCCTCAAGATCAAGATCATCCACAACCACAACCATTGTTGTTCCATCCCATTTACAAAGAGACCCATGGTCCTCTTTATGGAGAACCAAGCTTTCATCATCATGATCAACAACAAGAACCACCTCAAGACTTTTCCCACCACTTTGAGTCCATATTTCCTACCTATGAGGAAATAGAAGCATCTTTGTGGACCAAATCTCCAAACACTCATGAAGAACTCAACACTCACTTGGAAAGCCTCTACGCTTTCAAACACATGATTGATTCTCATCTCACCCAAGCCATGGATTTCCAAACCGCACTGTACTCATCAACTGTAGGAAACCAAAACACCTCTCAACCATCCACCTTTGCTCCCGCTACAACCACTGTTTCATCCACCACCAATGACCCACCAACAACAAACCAAGTTCCACAACTACCACCTCTTCGCCATGATTGCATCATGTGCGAAAGAACCGCTCATATTAGTAAGAGATGCAACATCTTGGTACATGAGCTTCAAGATGAAATGCGGTTTATCCTTAACCACATTTTGGAGCGTCTTAATGCCATCTCTCACTTTCCTCAAGCTTAGAGTCTTATTAGGAAGATCAAATAATGGTAGAATTTCACATAGGACTCTCTTCTTTTATAGGTGTTGTTGTCATTTTCATTCCACCTTGTATCAATAGTAGACTTTTTCAAGTCTTTAGGTTTGACTTTTTTAAGTCAAAGTTTAAATTTTACTTGAAATATAATGGTTCTACTTCTATATTTTGTTGGTCATTCCCTTTGGCTTGTTTATTACTTGATGATTGTTGTTATGAGATGAATGCTTATTCTCTTATATAATAATTCGTATTATGTTCTCATACATATTTCTACAACAAACTAACCTTTTCTTGTAGGACCAAAATCCATGTATCCTCTCTTGGCACACCATTTAGGGGGAGTATTGTCCAAGGGGGGGCATATGGCTTGACACATTTCCGCTTCGCCACTCTTCTTTTTGTTTCGACAAAAAGGGGGAGATAGGATATATTTTACCAAATCAACTTTATTACATAATTTAAAATGACATACTCAAAAGTTGAAATAATCATGTTAAATATAAAGTTTTAAAAGGCTCAAAATCTATAATTATCCATTTGCGTAAAAATAAAATTTATGTTTTGTCGTCAACAAAAAGGGGGAGATTGTTAATACAAATATCGCCTAAAAACGTTATTTATATTTTATGATCTTTCTTAGTTTTGTTAACTACAAAAGATAAAGTTTATTTTTGGAAAATCGTAAATATAGTTTAAAAGTCTTTTACTTAACTTCTCTCAAACTATATTTACATGTTTTCATAAAGTGATTTCTAACCAAGTATACTTTAGTTTAAGTTCATGTGTTAAAAATGTCTTATAAGTATATTTAGTAAGTTTTCTAAATAGTATGTCTTATAAGAATATAAGCAAGCAAACTCTTTTTGGTAAATCATTTACTTACTAACATCTCAAACAAACATCTTTAAGTCTATACATAAACTCTTTTACAAGTATACTTTTTTTTTAAGAATATCCAAAATTAGAAATCATATGGATACTTACATCATTCCTTGCATCACACATGTCCTTTCAAGGAAACATGTGTATAAGAAACATGTTTTATTTTGTATAGATTCATACTCAAGATCTCAAAGTTGTCTTTGTGAGATCTTGAGAATATTGTGTTAGATTTTGTATATCTTGTGCAGGATTCTGTCAGGGCTTCGGGCAAAACCCTCAGGTACAACGGACGAAACCAAAGTATTGGTTCCGCCGTATTCGTGGGTTGATCTGGAAGTTGGCCTATAAATAGCAACCCACTCTTTGAGTTTTTCTTATCAATCACTATCATAATATACTGCATATACTTCATTTCTAACTCAGTACACTTTCATTTTTGTGAGTCTTTCTTTGTAGCAAGAAGATCATGAACTTACAAGCTTCAACACAACGTTGCAAGACTTGTCAAGCATAGCATTGTGTAAATTAGTAAAGTTTATATATACACCATTGTATTGTATCCATTTGTAGTGATCAGTTAGTATTTTAGTCCTCAAAATACTTAGAGTATCGGGAGTTGTTGTACCCTAGTAAAAGAACTATCGGGAGTGGTTGTACCCTTGTGAAAGAGCTCGACATCTAGCTTAGTGTCGGAAATAGTGTGTTAGCGACGTATAAGGTTTTCTCTGCCGGATAAAGGAGCTTGTTGACTAGTGCAAGAAAACTCTCGAGTTGGATACTCGGGGCGTGGAGTAGGGCAAGGAAAAAGAGTCCTTGTAGCCGAACCACGATAAACTATCGTGTTATGGTTTGATCATTTCTTACTTTTATTCTTGCATATTATTTATTGTTTGGTAAGTCTTAATTGTCGATTACACGTAAAACTTTTCAAAGAAAATCAAGTTAAAACCAGTAAACTATTCAACCCCTCTTTCAGTTTTCCACAGAGTTCCTTCTATGGTGTAGGCAGACTAAGAAGACAACCGAAAATAAACAACACTGTACGACGTATACAAAGTTGTCCCTACGTCATTGACAAAAACAAGCTACGTTTTCTTCTTTCGAGCTTCCTTGCCACGTTCCAAGAGCTTCATATAATCTTTCGCTAAATCCTCGATCTTGTCCTCATCAAACGTACATTTACTATCTCCCTGGATCCCACAAAAATGTCAATGGCCTTATAGATGTATGTAACATGAGTAATTGTTGATCCGTAAATGAAAATGTATGTAAATTTCAAGTGAAAAACTTGTAGATATACTATAATGATTAAATTAAGAAAAGGATATTATTATGTGACTGGAGGTTGCTTATATACACATGTAACTATACATGCTTTAACATATTAATAGGTGTGTCAGACTAGAGATGAGCAAAAGAACCAAAGAACCGGAGCGAACTGAGAACCGGACAGGAACAAAAAAGAACCGAGCTAGACTCGTAACAGAAGCTTTCGGTTCTTGAGTTTGAGATTTTTCGGTTCATGGGTCGGTTCGGTTCCACCAGTTCTCGAATCCGGAACCAAATACCCAATCAATACTACATATAAAGAGTGTATGGTCAAACCTTGAAAAGTGAAATCTTGAAAGTCAAAGGTGTGAGAAATTCATAATGTAATTAATACTCTTATTAAAACACATCATAACTTAAAAGTAAAATATATTCACATTGTACAACCAATTAAAAGCATATATTACAAATTAAAAACAAACAATTAAAACACCCCTTACTAAAAAGTAAAATAAAATTTTCACAATATATAATTTAAACAAACTATAACATAATCTAAAATATAAAATAATTAAATACACAAACTAATGTTATTTTTAAAACACCCTAAAATGAAAAGTATATGTTATTATACACATTATACAAATTAATAAAACACACAAAGCTCAATACAAGTTAATAAGTTGATGGTACATATAGTTTTGAAAACTGGACCGGACCAGCGGGTTCAATCAGGCCACCGGTTCGGCTGACCAATAAAATCCAAAAGAAAATATATATTTCAAAAGGAAACTATTAATACACATCGAAAATCGAGTTGACCCGAGATGCTTCAAACCTGGCGGGTTGACCCGGTTTAGTTTGAAATGTTTTCGACCCAACCCGTCAGGTTGACTCGGCTTAAATCGGCCCATTTTTCGACCTGAACGGTTGAACCACCCGGGTCGAAACGGGTTTCAAAACATTATGTTTAATCCCCAAACCTTCAAACTTTTATTATTTTTCGTTTATAACCCATAAATCTTTTTTTATCACTAAACGATCTTTCACTATAAAATCTCATTGCTATGCACGAGTACTTGTTGGGAATTATACTAACAGTTACCACGACCAGTATGGAGATTACAACTGCTGAAGAATGCACTAGCAGTGGAAACAAATTACCACTGCTAGTACTTATTATTACCACTGCTATTGGGATAACTATTAGGAAACTTGTAAAGATAAATATAGAATAGATTTTCTGTATATCTTATTCTATTCGCATTATACGTATCTTGTAAAGATAAATATAGAATAGATAACTATTAGGAAACTTTTATTATTATTATTATTATTATTATTATTATTATTATTATTATTATTATTATTATTATTATTGGAGCTAATAGTCTGGTTCACTCATTTTTCTCATTCATATACAACTGTTTTTACTTACAAACAAACTTCTAAATATTACTAAGTAGATTTCGCATACTTGGTGGTATAACTTAAAGTATCATTCTAAAACAAATCAAGGTGTGTTTAGATCCATCAAGTGGTATCAGAGCCAGGCTTTGATACTTTGATTTAGAAGATCCGAAGTTCACTCACAAGATTCAATGCAGACAGAGGACAGTCAGACCAACATTGCTGCTAAGCTTCCTAAGCTTAAACTCAATGACTTTGAGATCTGGAGACTAATGATTGAACAATCCTTTATGGTGCAAGACTATGCACTTTGGGAGATCATTATGTTTGGTGATTCCTTTAAACTTGGTACTGCCACAGAAACTATTAATGGTAAGGTAGTACAAAAGTTAAATACTGGACCAGTCACATCTGATGAAAGACTTCAGAAGAAGAATGATTTGAAGGCTAGAGGTTTATTGCCAATGCAAGAACAACATGGCTTGAGCAACAAGGTTTGTGCTTCAACACCTGCAGAGGTGCAACGCATGAAGAGAGTCCCCTATGCTTCGGCTATGGGATCTATAATGTATGCCGTGAAAAGTACAAGACCTGATGTGGCGTTTGCTCAGAATTTAACCAGTCGATATCAGCAGAATCCAGGTGAAGCTCACTGGACTGCTATTAAGAATATTCTTAAGTACCTTAGGGCTACTAAAGATATGTTCTTGGTTTCTGGGGGTACTCCATCAGCAGAACTTGATGTTACAGGTTACTGCGATGCTTCTTGGAAAGGTGATAAGGATAATACGAAGTCTCAGACGGGTTATGTCTTTGTCATTAATGGAGGAGCTGTGGATTGGAGGAGCAGAAAGCAGAGTGTACTAGCGATGTCTGCTACAGAAAGTGAGTATATAGCTGCTTCAGAAGCTGCAATGGAAGATGTTTGGATTAGGAAATTTGTTTCAGGGCTAGGAGTTATGCCTTCGATTCAAAGACCTATTAAAATGTATTGTGACAACTCAGCTGCAATTACATTTGCCAATGAGCATGGAATGATGAGAGGCACCAGACATTTCCCGATTAAGCATCACTATGTTCGAGAACAAGTCGAAATAGGCGAAATCGAAATGCTCAAAGTTCACACAGATGATAACTTGGCAGATCAATTAACAAAGCCTCTACCTGGCACCAAGCTTTACAAGCATGTTGAAGGTGTAGGACTTAGATTAGCTGAAAGTTTCATGCCCATTTGTGATTAGTGTTTGGATAAAGGATGTAATGTACAATTATTATTTTAATGAAATAAAATATGTTTTATGTTTATTTATTCATTGTCTTAATAATATATCCTATATTTGCATGTTTAAGATCCATGAATAAATTATTAATCTAAATTGTCCATTGTCGATTAATGATATGGGAATATTATTAAACTAAGACAAATTTGAGTATTGGTTTAGGATATACTTGAAAGTATATTGATGCGTAGACATACCAATTTCACATGATATTCGATGAATTGAATATTGGACTTATCCCAATAATATGATTTAAAATTTAATGTGAGAATCATATTTAAAGTTATCCTCAGACTTGAGATACCAGATAAGTGTCATGGATGTAGTGCATTTTTGTGAAGCAATCTACCGCTCACCGTAACAGGGAGTTATAAGGGTTGTTTTCAGAAGTGTTGCAAAGTTCATGGGTTATTCTTGTAGTCAAGAAAGAATTTATTCCTTCTGATTTGTTTAGAAGTTTAATACTGCTGGACCCCTCGTAGGGTTGACAAAATGTTTGCATGGCCATGCCCAAAGTCTATCTGGAATACGTTCAGATGTTTTGGTAATTTTGTTCAATCATAAAGAAATGAGAAACAGAAATTTAATAAAGAACCTCACATCTTTATTAATGTGGTATTAGTAATGAAAGGATAATTATAATGATGAATCATTAAAGGTTTTTTCCTGGAAACCTAGCTCGGATTGAACTAGGGGCATTGGAGTGTTGCAAGACGCTAACCAATGTCATTTTACTATTAATGGATATACGAGTGGGAGCTGTTAAATGTTACATATAAACATTAATAAGTAAATGTCTAGTATCGAACCCGAGACCTCGGGATTGCACACTTTACAAACAAGAATAATGTAAAATAAATATATATATATATGTTAAATGTATCGTATATGTATATTTATAAACACTTAATGGACTAAATGGTCGTTAGTTATTAACCGTATGGACTAACTATCGTTAGTAACGAAAGATAAGGACTAGATTGTAACTTGGGAGTCAAGAAGGTTCTGGAACACCCCTAGGGGGTCCATGGCTGGTCGAACAAGGGGAGGAAGCCCAACCCATGTTTGTCTTGTGCTCCAAGATTCATCTAGTATAAATACAAGGCCAAGGGTTAGGGTTTCACATCTTTTGTGCACACACACTAAACCCTAAAAACTTTGTTTCCTTCTTTCTTTTCTTGGCCGATCGTCCACCCCCCTCCAAAGGGATCTTGGGTCGATTTTGTCAAAGAAAAATTTAAGTGTTTTGTTTACTTGCATCAAACCTTTATTCGTTGGTAGTTTGTGTGTACAAGAACGAGGTAATTACTTACTTTAGTAATTATCAAGAGGTCGATAAACAAAACGGTAAGGGGTTTATCATTGATCTATTTGTACAAGAATCAAGGTTTATTTGAAGTGCATCGGGTACGTTTACTATTTATGTTTTAGTTAGTATTTATGTGTTATACTTGATCCTAGCTTCCGCATCACGAGCCATGTATAACATGTAATTGATTACTAAAACGTAATAAAAATCGGATCTTTAATTGTTTTAGATACATGTTTTTTGATCTAGGGTTTTTCCTATTTTTTTAATTAAATTCGAAACCCTAACCCTAATTTTAGGGGGGGGTCGATTTTTCCATGAAACCCTAATTAGGGTTTTGTGGTTTTCTTGGATTATTTGTAATCACTAGAAACCCTAGGTCATTAACTGGTTAATTGAACGTATCTTGTGACCTATGTGCTAATTGTTAGGTTTTAATCCGTGACTTACATGCATGTTTGTCATGGATCTATGTTTTTTTATTATCACATGTTTAAGATAGATCTTAAATTGGGAAAGACTCCAATACATATTAAAATCGATTTTATATGCTATGTGGTGTGTTATTAGCTTTGGCCTACGCAATTGATTCGTCAATGTATGTGACTCTCTTCCATTAAGAAGAGAAGGCCTTAGTTGATTACATGCATTATTATACCTAGAATTGATTTTATTAGGATCTTTTCTAATACGGATTGCATGTGGCTAATTGTTTCACTTATTTATTATTGGTTGTTTTGATTTTCTTTGATACTTGTTTTATTGTTTTAGTTTGACTTGTTGTAAGCAATAAAAGGGTTGTTTTTATAAAGAAAATAATAGGGACTAATAATGGTGAAACCCTAAGTGGTAAAGTAAGAATCTTGCAAGGTCTTAGGTGCTGATAGTGGTCCGATTCGCACGGTAATCAGCTCCCAGGCGAGACTAGCAAAATTCATACTTTATTACAATTTTGAGATTGAATCCATAAACTTTTGCTTGATTGATGTTTTGTACAAATATGCTTTTAAAATTAAGTCCTTTAAGATGATATTCATAACCGTGATTTGAAGGCTTAGAAAAGAGCCTTAGAGTCTGCCTTGGTTATCACAATCTTGAATATGTCTTAAACGAATTACTTTTAAAATCATATATTGTAGAAAGTCATCTTAGGGTTTTGGTATAAACCTCAAGTAAAACTTTGTGTATTAATTTCACGAATTGGATATAAAAAGTTTTTATGAAAACTTATGTTATAAAAATGAGTGCATGCATCTTTGTACATATTTTGATTGACATATCAAAAATAATACCCTTAATAATTTAAGTTACGTGCCATCTATCTATAAGGAACACTTGGAATTTTAATTTAGTAAACGTGAGATCTAGGCTAAATTACTATAACAAGGTAAAATTCTTTTAACGCGTGAGACCATAATTGTAATTTTACAGTTTATAAGGTAGACGACTTAATTAAGTTGTGCGTGAGACCTAGAACTTAAGGCATGAGATGGGATGAAACATGCTTACAAGGCAAATTGATGAATCAATTTGACGTAAATCCCATAATGATCTAGGAATTAGAAATCTTGTTTGCCAATTATTGTTCGACAGATTACCAACTTTTATACTTTCACCACTAACTGATCAACTGATGTGGTGGAATCTATGTAAAGTTAGATCCTAGATTTTCAAGAAAATTAGTTGGTTATATGAATATAGCCTTGGGTATTTTATTTTTCTTGAAGATATTGATTATCGAAAATACTAATATTTGAACTTTATCTGTAGATATGGCTCAACCCGATAACCAAACTGTGATTTCTACTTTCAAGAGTCATCTTGAGAGAGACAAACTGACTGGAAAGAATTTCAATGACTGGCACCGTTCGCTCAGAATTGTCTTGAGGGCGTCCGGAAAGCTAGACTATGTGACCGAGGAATGCCCTGCTGAACCTGCTGCTACTGCAACACCAGAAGTAAAGGCAGCTTGGAAGGTGACTAATGCTAAGTATAATTAGGTTGTTTGTTTAATGCTCACTAGCATGAGTGCTCAGTTACAAAAGAAGTATGAGTACTCTTCTCCTAAAACTATGCTTGACAACCTCAGGCAGTCTTATGAGAAGCCACCAGCAGTTGAATTGTATGATGAACTCGACAAGCTACACAACTGCAAGCATGGTGATGGTAAACCAGTAGCTGATTATGTGGATGAGATGAAAGATTCATTTGATCAACTTCACAGAATTGGTTTTGGTTACCCCGACAATGTGCAAGTGCACTTGATCAACAGGTCCCTTAACAGGGATTTTGCTGGTTTTGTGCAGAATTACAACATGCATTGCTCGGGGAAGACAGTCTCAGAATTACTCGCATTGCTTGTTGATTATGAGAAAAGTCTACCAGCCAAGGTCAAGGCTCCTACCCCACAAGTGTTGGCAATTCATGGGGGGAGAATACAGAAGAAATCGCATGTGAACAAAGGCAAAGGTAAAGGTGATAAAGGCAAGCAGGTCATGGCCTATCAACCACAACCCAAGGTGAAACAGCATCAGCCTAAGCAGAACAAGACAAATCCTCCAAACAAGAAGGATCAGGCTTGTCACCACTGTCATGAAAAGGGCCATTGGAAGCGCAATTGTCCTCTCTACGTTCATGACTTGCGACAAAAGAAGCAGGGTAATGAAGCTAGTAAACCCAGTACTTCAGGTGCGTTCTTTATGATTGAATTATTAACTCTTACTCCTAAATTGAATTCATGGGTATATGATACGGGATGTGGCATTCATATTTGCAATACCTTGCAGGGGTTTAGAGTTGAGAGAAAGCTGGCCTATGGACAACAATTCTTGCACGTTGGTAACGGAGCGCATGCAGGAGTTGAAGCTATAGGAGTTTTTAATTTAGTGTTGCCTTCGGGCTTAGTACTATCTTTAAATAATTGTCATTATGCACCGTCAATTGTTAGAGATGTAATTTCATTTTCATGTTTGTTGAACCAAGGTTTTCATCATACTATTTCTAGCAATGGAATTTCGGTTTCTTTAAATAATATTTTTTATTTTAATGCTATTGCTGTGAATGGTGTATTTGAAATTGATATGAATAATAATGATAATGCTTTTGTTACAAATAATTCAATGTATAGCATCAACAATAAGAGAATCAAGAAAGGTCTGGATTCGTCTTATCTTTGGCATTGTCGACTTGCTCACATTGGCAAAGATCGCATGAAAAAGCTGCAACATGATGGGCTTTTAGATAAGATCAATGATGAATCATTTGATAAATGCGAATCTTGCATTGCTGGGAAGATGACTAAGAAACCCTTTAAAAATAGGATTGAAAGGGCTAATGATCTACTTGGTCTTATTCACACAGATGTGTGTGGACCACTTAGACATGTGTCAAGGAGAGGTGCTATCTACTTCTTAACATTTACGGATGATTACAGCCGTTATAGTTATGTTTATTTACTTAAACATAAACATGAGGTATTTGAAACATTCAAAGTGTTTAAAGCAGAAGTAGAGTTGCAACTTGGAAAGAAGATTAAAGCTCTTCGATCCGATAGAGGTGGTGAATACCTAAGTCAGGAGTTCATAGATTATCTAGCAAAGGAGGGAATTGTCCAGCACCTTACTTCTCCATATACTCCACAACAAAATGGTGTATCTGAAAGAAGGAATCGTACATTGCAAGACATGATACGATCTATGTATAATCTAACAACTCTTCCTTTCTCGTTTTTGGATTATGCCTTAGAATCTGCGGTTCGCATTCTAAATATGGTTCCAACAAAGAAGGTTGATAAGACACCATATGAGTTATGGACTGGAAAAGCTCCTAACTTGTCTTATCTTAAGGTCTGGGGTTGTGAGGCGTATGTTAAACGTGACTCACCAGACAAACTCCAACAAAGATCTGTGAAGTGCATCTTCGTAGGATACCCTAAGGAAACTATGGGTTACTACTTTTATTACCCACCTGAAAACAAAGTATTTGTTGCAAGGTATGGAGACTTCCTTGAAAAGGAGCTCATATCTCAATATTTCAGTGGGAGAGTATATGATCTGGAAGACGGTCAAGAAGATGTAGCACCTTCTGAAAACACTAACCAACTTCCGGTAGAACCTGAAAGTTTAGGTCCTCCACCTGAAGTTGAAGTGATTCCCATTCGTAGGTCAACAAGACCAGTAAAAGCTCCTACTCATCTATGTCTTAATGTAGAGAGTGATGAGAATTTACTGGGTGATCTTGATGAGCCTACAAGTTATAAAGCAGCCATGAATGGTCCTGAAAAGGCCAAATGGAAAGTTGCTATGGATGGGGAAATGCAATCCAATGAAGACAATGATGTCTGGGAAGAAGTAGACCTACCTCCGGGTGCCAAACTAGTTGGGAGTAAATGGCTCTACAAGAAAAAGACTGACATGGATGGCGTTGTACACACCTATAAGGCCCGTTTGGTAGCTAAAGGCTATACTCAAACTTTTGGTGTTGACTATGAGGAGACCTTTTCCCCTGTAGCTGACATAAGGGCAATTAGGATTCTTATAGCCATAGCCGCTTACTATGACTATGAGATTTGGCAAATGGATGTAAAAACCGCCTTCTTAAATGGTCGCCTAGATGAAGACATCTATATGGCGCAGCCTGAGGGGTATGTAAATCCAGAATTCCCAAATCGTGTATGCAAGCTTAAAAGATCCATTTATGGATTGAAGCAAGCATCACGACAATGGAATAAGAGATTTGATAGTGAAATTAAAAAGTATGGATCCACTCAAAATCTTGATGAGCCATGTGTATATCACAAAGTTAGTGGGAGTAATGTAATTTTCCTTATATTATATGTTGATGACATATTGATCATGGGAAACGACATTCCAAGTTTGCAAAAGGTTAAGGCAAATCTTGGAAAGTGTTTTTCTATGAAAGATTTAGGGGAAGCTGCATTTATTCTTGGAATCAAGATATATAGAGATAGATCTCAGCGATTAATTGGATTAAGCCAAAGTGCTTACATTGATAAAATATTGAAGAGATTCAATATGTAAAATTAAAAGAAAGGATATTTGCCAATGCAAGAACAACATGGCTTGAGCAACAAGGTTTGTGCTTCAACACCTGCAGAGGTGCAACGCATGAAGAGAGTCCTTTATGCTTCGGCTGTGGGATCTATAATGTATGCCGTGAAAAGTACAAGACCTGATGTGGCATTTGCTCAGAATTTAACCAGTCGATATCAGCAGAATCCAGGTGAAGCTCACTGGACTGCTGTTAAGAATATTCTTAAGTACCTTAGGGCTACTAAAGATATGTTCTTGGTTTATGGGGGTACTCCATCAGCAGAACTTGATGTTACAGGTTACTGCGATGCTTCTTGGAAAGGTGATAAGGATGATACGAAGTCTCAGACGGGTTATGTATTTGTCATTAATGGAGGAGCTGTGGATTGGAGGAGCAGAAAGCAGAGTGTACTAGCGATGTCTGCTACAGAAAGTGAGTATATAGCTGCTTCAGAAGCTGCAATGGAAGCTGTTTTGATTAGGAAATTTGTTTCAGGGCTAGGAGTTATGCCTTCGATTCAAATACCTATTAAAATGTATTGTGACAACTCAGCTGCAATTACATTTGCCAATGAGCATGGAATCATGAGAGGCACCAGACATTTCCCTATTAAGCATCACTATGTTCGAGAACAAGTCGAAATAGGCGAAATCGAAATGCTCAAAGTTCACACAGATGATAACTTGGCAGATCAATTAACAAAGCCTCTACCTGGCACCAAGCTTTACAAGCATGCTGAAGGTGTAGGACTTAGATTAGCTGAAAGTTTCATGCCCATTTGTGATTAGTGTTTGGATAAAGGATGTAATGTACAATTATTATTTTAATGAAATAAAATATGTTTTATGTTTATTTATTCATTGTCTTAATAATATATCCTATATTTGCATGTTTAAGATCCATGAATAAATTATTATTCTAAATTGTCCATTGTCGATTAATGATATGGGAATATTATTAAACTAAGACAAATTTGAGTATTGGTTTAGGATATACTTGAAAGTATATTGATGCGTAGACATACCAATTTCACATGATATTCGATGAATTGAATATTGGACTTATCCCAATAATATGATTTAAAATTTAATGTGAGAATCATATTTAAAGTTATCCTCAGACTTGAGATACCAGATAAGTGTCATGGATGTAGTGCATTTTTGTGAAGCAATCTACCGTTCACCGTAACAGGGAGTTATAAGGGTTGTTTTCAGAAGTGTTGCAAAGTTCATGGGTTACTCTTGTAGTCAAGAAAGAATTTATTCCTTCTGATTTGTTTAGAAGTTTAATACTGCTGGGCCCCTCGTAGGGTTGAAAAAATGTTTGCATGGCCATGCCCAAAGTCTATCTGGAATACGTTCAGATGTTTTGGTAATTTTGTTCAATCATAAAGAAATGAGAAACAAAAATTTAATAAAGAACCTCACATCTTTATTAATGTGGTACTAGTAATGAAAGGATAATTATAATGATGAATCATTAAAGGTTTTTTCCAGGAAACCTAGCTCGGATTGAACTAGGGGCATTGGAGTGTTGCAAGACGCTAACCAATGTCATTTTACTATTAATGGATATACGAGTGGGAGCTGTTAAATGTTACGTATAAACATTAATAAGTAAATGTCTAGTATCGAACCCGAGACCTCGGGATTGCACACTTTACAAACAAGAATAATGTAAAATAAATATATATATGTTAAATGTATCGTATATGTATATTTATAAACACTTAATGGACTAAATGGTCGTTAGTTATTAACCGTATGGACTAACTATCGTTAGTAACGAAAGATAAAGACTATAGTGTAACTTGGGAGTCAAGAAGGTTCTGGAACACCCCTAGGGGGTCCATGGCTGGTCGAACAAGGGGAGGAAGCCCAACCCATGTTTGTCTTGTGCTCCAAGATTCATCTAGTATAAATACAAGGCCAAGGGTTAGGGTTTCACATCTTTTGTGCACACACACTAAACCCTAAAAACTTTGTTTCCTTCTCTCTTTTCTTGGCCGATCGTCCACCCCCCTCCAAAGGGATCTTGGGTCGATTTTGTCAAAGAAAAATTTAAGTGTTTTGTTTACTTGCATCAAACCTTTATTCGTTGGTAGTTTGTGTGTACAAGAACGAGGTAATTACTTACTTTAGTAATTATCAAGAGATCGATAAACAAAACGGTAAGGGGTTTATCATTGATCTATTTGTACAAGAATCAAGGTTTATTTGAAGTGCATCGGGTACGTTTACTATTTATGTTTTGGTTAATATTTATGTGTTATACTTGATCCTAGCTTCCACAATACGTGCTATTTAATTGTTAAAATTAGGGTTAGGGTTTCGAATTTAATTAAAAAAATAGGAAAAACCCTAGATCAAGAAACATGTATCTAAAACAATTAAAGATCCGATTTATATATGCTATGTGGTGTGTATATTAGCTTTGGCCTACGCAATTGATTCGTCAATGTATGTGACTCTCCTCCATCAAGAGGAGAAGGCCTTAGTTGATTACATGCATTATTATACCTAGAATTGATTTTATTAGGATCTTTTCTAATACGGATTGCATGTGGCTAATTGTTTCACTTATTTATTATTGGTTGTTTTGATTTTCTTTGATACTTGTTTTATTGTTTTAGTTTGACTTGTTGTAAGCAATAAAAGGGTTGTTTTTATAAAGAAAATAATACGGACTAATAATGGTGAAACCCTATAAAGTAAGAATCTTGCAAGGTCTTAAGTGCCGATAGTGGTCCGATTCGCACTGTAATCAGCTCCCAGGCGAGACTAGCAAAATTTATACTTTACATAATTTTGAGATTGAATTCATAAACTTTTGCTTGATTGATGTTTTGTACAAATATGCTTTTAAAATTAAGTCCTTTAAGATGATATTCATAACCGTGATTTGAAGGCTTAGAAAAGAGCCTTAGAGTCTGCCTTGGTTATCACAATCTTGAATATATCTTAAACGAATTACTTTTAAAATCATATATTGTAGAAAGTCATCTTAGGGTTTTGGCATAAACCTCAAGTAAAACTTTGTGTATTAATTTCACGAATTGGATATAAAAAGTTTTTATGAAAACTTATGTTATAAAGATGAGTGCATGCATCTTTGTACATATTTTGATTGACATATCAAAAATAATACCCTTAATAATTTAAGTTACGTGCCATCTATCTATAAGGAACACTTGGAATTTTAATTTAGTAAACGTGAGACCTAGGCTAAATTACTATAACAAGGTAAAATTCTTTTAACGCGTGAGACCATAATTGTAATTTTACAGTTTCTAAGGTAGACGACTTAATTAAGTTGTGCGTGAGACCTAGAACTTAAGGCGTGAGATGGGATGAAACATGCTTACAAGGCAAATTGATGAATCAATTTGATGTAAATCCCATAATGATCTAGGAATTGAAAATCTTGTTTGCCAATTATTGTTCGACAGATTACCAACTTTTATACTTTCACCACTAACAGATCAACTGATGTGGTGGAATCTATGTAAAGTTGGACCCTAGATTTTCAAGAAAATTAGTTGGTTATATGAATATAGCCTTGGGTATTTTATTTTTCTTGAAGATATTGATTATCGAAAATACTAATATTTGAACTTTATCTGTAGATATGGCTCAACCCGATAACCAAACTGTGATTTCTGCTTTCAAGAGTCATCTTGAGAGAGACAAACTGACTGGAAAGAATTTCAATGACTGGCACCGTTCGCTCAGAATTGTCTTGAGGACGTCCGGAAAGCTAGACTATGTGACCGAGGAATGCCCTGCTGAACCTGCTGCTACTGCAACACCAGAAGCAAAGGCAGCTTGGAAGGTGACTAATGCTAAGTATAATGAGGTTGCTTGTTTAATGCTCACTAGCATGAGTGCTCAGTTACAAAAGAAGTATGAGTACTCTTCTCCTAAAACTATGCTTGACAACCTCAGGCAGTCTTATGAGAAGCCACCTGCAGTTGAATTGTATGATGAACTCGACAAGCTACACAACTGCAAGCATGGTGATGGTAAACCAGTAGCTGATTATGTGGATGAGATGAAAGATTCGTTTGACCAACTTCACAGAATTGGTTTTGGTTACCCCGACAATGTGCAAGTGCACTTGATCAACAGGTCCCTCAACAGGGATTTTGCTGGTTTTGTGCAGAATTACAACATGCACTGCTCGGGGAAGACAGTCTCAGAATTACTCGCATTGCTTGTTGATTATGAGAAAAGTCTACCAGCCAAGGTCAAGGCTCCTACCCCACAAGTGTTGGCAATTCATGGGGGGAGAATCTAGAAGAAATCACATGTGAACAAAGGCAAAGGTAAAGGTGATAAAGGCAAGCAGGTCATGGCCTATCAACCACAACCCAAGATGAAACAGCATCAGCCTAAGCAGAACAAGACAAATCCTCCAAACAAGAAGGATCAGGCTTGTCACGACTGTCATGAAAAGGGCCATTGGAAGCGCAATTGTCCTCTCTACATTCATGACTTGCGACAGAAGAAGCTGGTAAACCCAGTACTTCAGGTGCGTTCTTTATGATTGAATTATTCACTCTTACTCCTAAATTGAATTCATGGGTATATGATACGGGATGTGGCATTCATATTTGCAATACCTTGCAGGGGTTTAGAGTTGAGAGAAAGTTGGCCTATGGACAACAATTCTTGCACGTTGGTAACGGAGCGCATGCAGGAGTTGAAGCTATAGGAGTTTTTATTTTAGTGTTGCCTTCGGGCTTAGTACTATCTTTAAATAATTGTCATTATGCACCGTCAATTGTTAGAGGTGTAATTTCATTTTCATGTTTGTTAAACCTTGGTTTTCATCATACTATTTCTAGCAATGGAATTTCAGTTTCTTTAAATGATGTTTTTTATTTTTTTTAATGCTATTGCTGTGAATGGTGTATTTGAAATTGATATGAATAAAAATAATAATGCTTTTGTTATAAATAATTCAATGTATAACATCAACAATAAGAGAATCAAGAAAGGTCTGGATTCATCTTATCTTTGGCATTGTTGACTTGCTCACATTGGCAAAGATCGCATAAAAAAGCTGCAACATGATGGGCTTTTAGATAAGATCAATGATGAATCATTTGATAAATGCGAATCTTGCATTGTTGGGAAGATGACTAAGAAACCCTTTAAAAATAGGATTGAAAGGGCTAATGATCTACTTGGTCTTATTCACACAGATGTGTGTGGACCACTTAGACATGTGTCAAGGAGAGGTGCTAGCTACTTCTTAACATTTACGGATGATTACAGCCGTTATGGTTATGTTTATTTACTTAAACATAAACATGAGGTATTTGAAACATTCAAAGTGTTTAAAGCATAAGTAGAGTTGCAACTTGGAAAGAAGATTAAAGCTCTTCGATCCGATAGAGGTGGTGAATACCTGAGTCAGGAGTTCATAGATTATCTAGCTAAGGAGGGAATTGTCTAGCACCTTACTTCTCCATATACTCCACAACAAAATGGTGTATCTGAAAGAAGGAATCGTACATTGCAAGACATGATACGATCTATGTATAATCTAACAACTCGTCCTTTCTCATTTTGGGATTATGCCTTAGAATCTGCAGTTCGCATTCTAAATATGGTTCCAACAAAGAAGGTTGATAAGACACCATATGAGTTATGGACTGGAAAAGCTCCTAACTTGTCTTATCTTAAGGTCTGGGGTTGTGAGGCGTATGTTAAACGTGACTCAGCAGACAAACTCCAACAAAGATCTGTGAAGTACATCTTCGTAGGATACCCTAAGGAAACTATGGGTTACTACTTTTATTACCCACCTGAAAACAATGTATTTGTTGCAAGGTATGGAGACTTCCTTGAAAAGGAGCTCATATCTCAAGAATTCAGTGGTAGAGTATATGATCTGGAAGACGGTCAAGAAGATGTAGCACCTTCTGAAAACACTAACCAACTTCTGGTAGAACCTGAAAGTTTAGGTCCTCCACCTGAAGTTGAAGTGATTCCCATTCGTAGGTCAACAAGACCAGTAAAAGCTCCTACTCGTCTATGTCTTAATGTAGAGAGTGATGAGAATTTACTGGGTGATCTTGATGAGCCTACAAGTTATAAAGCAGCCATGAATGGTCCTGAAAAGGCCAAATGGAAAGTTGCTATGGATGGGGAAATGCAATCCATGGAAGACAATGATGTCTGGGAAGAAGTAGACCTACCTCCGGGTGCCAAACTAGTTGGGAGTAAATGGCTCTACAAGAAAAAGACTGACATGGATGGCGTTGTACACACCTATAAGGCCCGTTTGGTAGCTAAAGGCTATACTCAAACTTTTGGTGTTGACTATGAGGAGACCTTTTCTCCTGTAGCTGACATAAGGGCAATTAGGATTCTTATTGCCATAGCCGCTTACTATGACTATGAGATTTGGCAAATGGATGTAAAAACCGCCTTCTTAAATGGTCGCCTAGATGAAGACATCTATATGGCGCAGCCTGAGGGGTATGTAAATCCAGAACTCCCAAATCGTGTATGCAAGCTTAAAAGATCCATTTATGGATTGAAGCAAGCATCACGACAATGGAATAAGAGATTTGATAGTGAAATTAAAAAGTATGGATTCACTCAAAATCTTGATGAGCCATGTGTATATCACAAAGTTAGTGGGAGTAATGTAATTTTCCTTATATTATATGTTGATGACATATTGATCATGGGAAACGACATTCCAAGTTTGCAAAAGGTTAAGGCATATCTTGGAAAGTGTTTTTCTATGAAAGATTTTGGGGAAGCTGCATTTATTCTGGGAATCAAGATATATAGAGATAGATCTCAGCGATTAATTGGATTAAGCCAAAGTGCTTACATTGATAAAATATTGAAGAGATTCAATATGCAAAATTCCAAGAAAGGATATTTGCCAATGCAAAAACAACATGGCTTGAGCAACAAGGTTTGTGCTTTAACACCTGCAGAGGTGCAACGCATGACGAGAGTCCCTTATGCTTCGGCTGTGGGATCTATAATGTATGCGGTGAAAAGTACAAGACCTGATGTGGCGTTTGCTCAGAATTTAACCAGTCGATATCAGCAGAATCCAGGTGAAGCTCACTAGACTGCTGTTAAGAATATTCTTAAGTACCTTAGGGCTACTAAAGATATGTTCTTGGTTTATGGGGGAAATCCATCAGTAGAACTTGATGTTACAGGTTACTGTGATGCTTCTTGGAAAGGTGATAAGGATAATACGAAGTCTCAGACGGGTTATGTCTTTGTCATTAATGGAGGAGCTGTGGATTAGAGGAGCAGAAAGCAGAGTGTACTAGCGATGTCTGCTACAGAAAGTGAGTATATAGCTGCTTCAGAAGCTGCAATCGAAGCTGTTTGGATTAGGAAGTTTGTTTTAGGGCTAGGAGTTATGCCTTCGATTCAAAGACCTATTAAAATGCATTTTGACAACTCAGCTGCAATTACATTAGCCAATGAGCCTGGAATCATGAAAGGCACCAGACATTTCCCGATTAAGCATCACTATGTTCGAGAAAAAGTCAAAATAGGCGAAATCGAAATGGTCAAAGTTCACACAGATGATAACTTGGCAGATCAATTAACAAAGCCTTTACCTGGCACTAAGCTTTACAAGCATGCTGAAGGTGTAGGACTTAGATTAGCTGAAAGTTTCATGCCCATTTGTGATTAGTGTTTGGATAAAGGATGTAATGTACAATTATTATTTTAATGAAATAAAATATGTTTTATGTTTATTTATTCATTGTCTTAATAATATATCCTATATTTGCATGTTTAAGATCCATGAATAAATTATTATTCTAAATTGTCCATTGTCGATTAATGATATGGGAATATCATTGAACTAAGACAAATTTTAGTATTGGTTTAGGATATACTTGAAAGTATATTGATGCGTATGCATACCAATTTCACATGATATTCAATGAATTGAATATTGGACTTATCCCAATAATATGATTTAATATTTAATGTGAGAATCATATTTAAAGTTATCCTCAGACTTGAGATACCAGATAAGTGTCATGGATGTAGTGCATTTTTGTGAAGCAATCTACCGCTCACCGTAACAGGGAGTTATAAGGGTTGTTTTCAGAAGTGTTGCAAAGTTCATGGGTTATTCTTGTAGTCAAGAAAGAATTTATTCCTTCTGATTTGTTTAGAAGTTTAATACTGCTGGGCCCCTCGTAGGGTTGACAAAATGTTTGCATGGCCATGCCCAAAGTCTATCTGGAATACATTCAGATGTTTTGGTAATTTTGTTCAATCATAAAGAAATGACAAACAGAAATTTAATAAAGAACCTCACATCTTTATTAATGTGGTATTAGTAATGAAAGGATAATTATAATGATGAATCATTAAAGGTTTTTTCTAGGAAACCTAGCTCGGATTGAACTAGGGGCATTGGAGTGTTGCAAGACGCTAACCAATGTCATTTTACTATTAATGGATATACGAGTGGGAGCTGTTAAATGTTACGTATAAACATTAATAAGTAAATGTCTAGTATCGAACCCGAGACCTCGGGATTGCACACTTTACAAACAAGAATAATGAAAAATAAATATATATATATATGTTAAATGTATCGTATATGTATATTTATAAACACTTAATGGACTAAATGGTCGTTAGTTATTAACCGTATAGACTAACTATCGTTAGTAACGAAAGATAAGGACTAGAGTGTAACTTTGGAGTCAAGAAGGTTCTGGAACACCCCTAGGGGGTCCATGGCCGGTCGAACAAGGGGAGGAAGCCCAACCCATGTTTGTCTTGTGCTCCAAGATTCATCTAGTATAAATACAAGGCCAAGGGTTAGGGTTTCACATCTTTTGTGCACACACACTAAACCCTAAAAACTTTGTTTCCTTCTTTCTTTTCTTGGCCGATCGTCCACCCCCCTCAAAGGGATCTTGGGTCGATTTTTGTCAAGCAAAATTTAAGTGTTTTGTTTACTTGCATCAAATCTTTATTCGTTGGTAGTTTGTGTGTACAAGAACGAGGTAATTACTTACTTTAGTAATTATCAAGAGATCGATAAACAAAACGGTAAGGGGTTTATCATTGATCTATTTGTACAAGAATCAAGGTTAATTTGAAGTGCATCGGGTACGTTTACTATTTATGTTTTAGTTAATATTTATGTGTTATACTTGATCCTAGCTTCCGCAATACGTGCTATTTAATTGTTAAACTCTAACAGTTTTAGCCTTTAGCAAGTACAAGACTGCAAAGACTTTATTTGAAGAGATCTCCAATGTTTTTGGTGGTAATGATTCCACCAAGAAGACACAGAAGCCCTTGTTGAAACAAACCTATGAAAATTTTTGTTCAACAAGTAATGAATCTATTGACAAAATCTTCACAAGGCTTCAAAAGATTGTTACACAACTCAAAGTGTTTGGAATTGAGGTGGAAAAGGAAGACCTTTATTAGCTCCAAACGGTCAACCTAAATTGACCAGGTGATGGTCAACAAAGTCAAAAGGTCTAGAGTCAATGCTCCGCGGAATATAGTGGTTTCCCTGGGTCGTTATGTCCCGACGAGGTGTGATGGTTAACAAACGGTTATGTGATCGGGTGAATTTGGATAGAAAGGTTTGTGAGTGATTACACTAAGGAATATACGAAGAAATAGCTTAAACAAGCTATAAATATGATTACGTGAAAGTGAGATACCTAAAAACGTTTAATAACTAAAAACGCGTACGTTCAATTTAAATATACCCGAACGTACGAAATAAAAAGTGAAAACTGAAATCTAAAAACCCCCAGGGGGTGAAAATGACTTTTTTACAAATTTAAAATAAAAAGAAAATTTAAAATGAAAATGAAATTATTAAAATGATTATTTTAATACTTAAATACTATTTAATTAATTTAAACTATTTAAAAAGTAAATTAAACCTAATTTAAATAAACTAAAAATGATAAACACTATAAATTAAACTAAAAACTTGCAGAAATAATTTCTAAAACTTAAAATGAACTTGAAGAAAGTATAAAAATTAAAAATAAATATTTTAGTCTTTTTGTGGTTTTTCTATTAATTAATTACTAATTTATTATTAATTACCTAATTAAACTATTTTAAATTAAGAAAAATATAAAATGAATAGTAAAAATTCTAGAAAAATTCCTAAAATTACTTTACATTATATAAAAGCTAGGAAAAATATAAAAACTAGGTGTTTGGTGGAACAAGTGGAGCAATTAATGATGAGGGGGGATGTATGGGTGTAGGTGAAGGTATTAATGATAGTTGGTGAGGTTGGTGGAGTTTGGAGAGGAGGGGGGAGACAGGAGGAGGGAAAACGGGGGGGGGGGGGTTGAAGATGGTGGGGTGTTGACTGTTTGTTTGACCCTGCTTCGTTGACCTGGTTTGACCAGGTATATTACAAAAGGGATGGGGTGGGCTTTGTATTATGGGCTTGGGGTTTGTGTTGTGGATCAGGTATTTGGCTTGGGTTTGGAATTGGATTATAAAAAGAGTCAAGGGTCCAATTGGTTATATAGTAATACATAAGGACCAATGTTGTAATAATTTGAAAATCAGGGACCTGAAATGCAACTTTTCACAAATAGGGACCAACTTTGACAAAGTGAGTAAACAAAAGACCATTTTTGATGAATTCCAAATTTTACACCCAGGGGCTATTTTTGCCAATTTAGAAACTTCAGGGACCAAAATTATAATTTCTTAAAACTGAGGGACTGAGATTGTATTTTCTTCAAACTGTTCACCCAAAGATCAATTTTGTAATATTTTGACTTTCAAAAGCTTTGGGTTGACTTTTCATTTAAAATTATATGCTCAGGGACTGATTTTGACAAATTTTGAAACTTGGGAGACTGAAACTGCCAATTTTACAAACTTTGTACATTTTTCATCTGTTTTTATTCATTTTGCATCTAAAACATAAAAAACACTATTTTGAAATATTTTTAGTATCTTGATGCATTTCCGAGTGTTTTTGTATGTTTTGCATTTCAGATTTGACCAAAAATGATGAGTGTTTGAGCACTCATCAATCCCCCACACTAAACTATTGCTAGTCCCTAGCAATAAAATGTTTTGAAAACTTGATGGATTTGAAAAACTCTTTACCAAAAGCCATCACTTCTGGAGTAGCCAGGTGTGAGAACTGTGGTACACCTGATAACCGTGTGATTTTGAGCAAACCACCAGCTGTCAACGGATTTGATTAGTCTTTACCAACAGCCGTTTGCTTCTGGACTAGCCTACTCTTGATGGACAAAGTTAACATCTTGGTGAGCTGATTACCAATTATGGATTTTTCACTGCCTTTACCACAAGCCATAATCTTGTGGGCTAGCCAACTCATTCGCTTTATGGGATATGGCGAGTTGAGGTACCATACAATTTTGGGCAAATTGCAAGCCATCAACGAATTTGAGATGTCTTTACCAAGAGCCGTTTGCTCCTGGACTAGCCAATCCTTTTGTCGGTTAGACATGGCGGACTGATTACCACAAAAATTTTGAAGCACCAGTGAAAAATTTTTGAAAATTTTTTTGAAATTTTGGCTAAAAATGGGGGTATTATATAGTAAAATGTGATAAAATTCGCTAGAATAGCGAATACCCCCCCCCCCCCCCCCCCCCCACACACACTTAGCATGAATATTGTCCTCAATATTCAAAGTCCCGGCTATTATGCCGACTCTATGAACGTAAAAGCGCAACATTACAAGCTAAGCGTGGGAAACACCATTTTGTTTTTCACTTTTGTAATCATAGCATGGGGGACTCCCCCACACTTAGGGTGAAAACCCTATAAACATGCTACTGTTTTTGTTTACCGAGTCGCTAGCTTGACTCGACCCCGAATTCATTTGTCCTTGGGGAAGCATGATGTGGAAGAAACAATCTCAATCGGACTTTCATTCAAGATGTTTGGACAAACATTTGAAGCACGTGAAAGTTCCACACCGATGAGATAAGTACCCGGCTCAATATAATGGTAAATGAAAATGCCGGGATCAAAGATAATGTCTTCATTCCCGAAGGAATGAAGAACAGGAGAAGTCACCCGATAGGTGAAGAAGGGTAGAAAGATCTTGATGACAATCAAGATTGATTCATCATCATCAGAAAGAGAATTCATGATTGGTGTATCATGAATCTCATCAGTAAAGTTCGTATGATCTAGACATATTATGGGTGGGAGGGTTGGGATTTTGATATCAATCAAATTCTCAAGGTTGAGAATATTTCCCTCCGGAAAACAAAGATCAACTTTGTCTAGATCAAAGTAAAAATTATCATACTCTGGTGGAGATATGATATGAATGAGTTCACCGGAGAACTCCTCAAAGGTGAATGAATCATACTCGGGGAGAGAAATTTGAGAATGAGAAGTGGTACTGCCACTAATCTTCTCTCCCATATGATCAAAGGTAAAGGCCTCAAACTCCGGAATAGGATCATCGGAGACAATGTCACTATCCTTTATGGGGATAGGAGATGAAATAGGTTTCATTTTGAAAGCCTCGATTTTAGAAATGAGGAGATCGACATTCAATAATGTTGCACGAAGTGCTTCATCCTTGATTTCAGTGTCAATTTCATCATTCTCTTCTTCTAAGCTAACTAGCTTAGAAGGTAATTCTTCCATAAAAACGATGTCCCCACAAGATAACGAATCGTCATCAGTAGAATCGGAGAATATCTCAACATGATCAGTCGGGAAGACAAGAGGAGGAGGGATATCACACATATGATCAAGAATTCCCTGTGACTCTCTTGGGATTGGAACAAGGTTCTCAACACTAGACTTTATGAATTCGTCTGATTCCCTTTCAGGAACAGCGTTAAGATGCTCGTCCCCCATGCTCAGAGAGTGAGTGGGAACCTCGGGTGTGATAAGAGTGGGTTGAGATGGAATCTCAACTGATGGAATCTCATCTGATGAACCTGATGAATCTTTATAAAATCCAAGGATATCAAGTGTATCCTCATCATCACTGTCATCAGGAATGAAACGAAATCGAGAGCTAGATCTGGCTGCTTTTTCTTTTGCAATTGATTCCCTAATAGAGTTTTCATAAGCATCTTGGGAATTTATTTTAGCAGCCTGTTCTTCAGCTAACAATTCTTCCATCGATTTTTTATTTGGATTATCTGGGGTATGTGTGATTCCTCTCAAATCTTTCACTAAATCCAAAAGATCAAGGAGAAGACTTTGAGGAATTGGTGGAGATGGAGGTTCGTCATAATACGCTGTGTCAAAATTGTCATAAGGAAATGGATTCCCCGTTTGACAATCTGAGCTGAAGTGTGGACCTCCACAGTAATCACAACAGTAAAACTAATGTGGCTGTGAGTCGTATGGCTAAAGTCATAATTGTTATCAGGAAACTGCTCATAGACAAGCGTGTTTCCCGATTGACAATCAGAACTGAAGTGTGGACCTCCACAGTACTCACAACAGTAAAACTGCTGATACTGATGGTGTGGTAGCTGGTGGAATGAATCAGTCATGTCATGGTAGGAATAGGGATTCCGGTTATAGACAGACCCGTTTCCTGACTCTACCATGCCACAACTGGGGCAATTATCACCATTATAAGAACTACCACACCAATGGCAAACAAGAAGGTGTGGATGAGACATAGAAAGAATCAAATGTGTATAGAGGGGTAGGGATGAAGAATCAAAGATGTGAGAGGGTAAAGGTGAATACTTTTTGGTTTTTGGAAAGACATTTTGTACAAATAGGAAAGAAAATGTTTTTGTGTTTCTTTTTTTTTTTTTTTTTTTTTTTTTTTTTTTTTTTTTTTGTGTTCGTTGAAAACTGAGTTTAAAATGTTTTCGTGAACGGTTTTGTTTTGATAATAAGAAAATATGAACAAAGGATGGATAAATGTACAATGGAACGAATTCCAAAATCACTAATCAAAAAAGCCGTTTAGAATAGCGCGTACACCTCCCCGGTAGCGGCGCCAAAATTTGATTGGCTCCAAACGGTCAACCTAAATTGACCAGGTGATGGTCAACAAAGTCAAAAGGTCTAGAGTCAATGCTCCGCGGAATATAGTGGTTTCCCCGGGTCGTTATGTCCCGACGAGGTGTGATGGTTAACAAACGGTTATGTGATCGGGTGAATTTGGATAGAAAGGTTTGTGAGTGATTACACTAAGGAATATACGAAGAAATAGCTTAAACAAGCTATAAATATGATTACGTGAAAGTGAGATACCTAAAAACGTTTAATAACTAAAAATGCGTACGTTCAATTTAAATATACGCGAACGTACGAAATAAAAAGTGAAAACTGAAATCTAAAAACCCCTAGGGTGTGAAAATGACTTTTTACAAACCTAAAATAAAAAAGAAAATTTAAAAGGAAAATGAAATTATTAAAATGATTATTTTAATATTTAAATACTATTTAATTAATTTAAACTATTTAAAAAGTAAATTAAACCTAATTTAAATAAACTAAAAATGATAAACGCTATAAATTAAACTAAAAACTTGCAAAAATAATTTCTAAAACTTAAAATGAACTTGAAGAAAGTATAAAAATTAAAAATAAATATTTTTGTCTTTTTGTGGTTTTTCTATTAATTCATTACTAATCTATTATTAATTACCTAATTAAACTATTTTAAATTAAGAAAAATAGAAAATGAATAGTAAAAATTCTAGAAAAATTCCTAAAATTACTTTACATTATATAAAAGCTAGGAAAAATATAAAAACTAGGTTTTGCTTTGTAAAAACTAATTATGCTATTTAATACTTAATATTAATTAATTATTAATAAAACTAATATTAAATCTAATAAATAGCAAATGATAACATAAAAATCTGAGAAATTTACTAAAATTACTTTAATATATAAGGTAATTAATAAAAATATAAAAATACCAAGTACTTAATAAAAATCTAAAAATGAAAAATAAAATTTAAATTACATTAAATAGAAACTATCACTTAATATTAAATTGGTTTTTATTGATTTTTCTTTTAGAAACTTGTTTTATACCTAAAAATGGAAAACTTTTGTAAAAACAAACTTTTTATAACTTAAAAATAAGCTGTTTGAGGGCTTATTAGTGTGATAGTTGACTAAAGTTGACCAAGAAGGAAAATGAGCTCAAATGAGATCAAGTGGGACCCACAATGGTTAATTCTGGTCCCAATAAATTATGTGAACTAGTTTGAGCAGGAGTAAGCACTTGGGATCCACAGAATAAGTCAATAAGCTGACAATAAGCACTTATATTCTTGAAACTTGACTGATAATGGGACAGAAAAGGAAGGCTAAATCAGGTGAGATCCACGGAGGTTCTCAGGTCAACCCAAGGGTCAAAACCTTAAGAAGGGTAGGAGGGGAGTTGAAATAGGCCAAGTTGAGGTATTGGAGACCACTGTGGTGGCTGGAAAACCACCACCAAGTGGTGGTGTAGGGGGGGATGCTGTTGATGCAGGGGAGTACCCCTCCCCTGCAACTGACTTTGGAAGCAAGTGGGGCCCAAGAGAAAATTGGCACAAATCAAATGAAGTTAGGACATGAAATTTGAGCTGGGAGACTATCAATGGAAACAAGTTTCAAGTCAAGAAAGCAAACACAAAATTCTATTTAATTCTTGCAAGTTTGGGAAAAAACTGAAAATATGAACTTTGACTTTTTGAGATTAACTTGAAAATTGACTTTAATGAACTTTTAATGGCTACTACTGATCAAACTTGCTATAATAAGCTATAATTTAACTAAATAAAGCTGCAATACTCACTTATGCATAGATATGATGAACTTGTGGTATCAAAATTCTCACAGTTGACTGTTGGGGGGATTACAAGGGCAAATTGACTTTTGATGAGAAAACTACCAAAGTGATGTTCAAATTACACTTATGTGAGCCTAATGACAGTGAACCATTACACCTTATCTCCTAATGTCACCAATATCTTACTACAACTACTTGTTCCAAACACCCCTAAAGTGGAAACTGATGAGCAATTTTCAAACAACAAATGCTATTTAAACTTCCAAAGTGATGGACAAAGACTCAAAAAGCTGTAATATGCTTATTTAGACAGAAAGTATTCAACAATAAGCAATTTCCACTAAGCAAACAACAATAAGCTATATAAGCTGACTATGAAACAGTTACATTCAATCTAGATGAAAACTAAATTCTAATGAGATAATTAAGCCGCATCTTACATTCTAAGCAACAAGTAACTGAAATAGGCACATCTAAGCACTATTTAAACAAATTGATAAGCTAAAGATAGATAACCAGTCGATAGGCTAGTAAGTAAAAAAAAAAGGTAAATTCTGCAAAGGGATTTGAGAAAACTTAAAATGGTATTAAACTTAATTCAAAAGAGCAGGATTGGTAATTAAACTAAAAAATAAAGATTACACTAATCATTAAACTAAATTACACTAAAAACTATTTTATATCTAAAATCCTACTACTCCTCAACTGCTGTATCTCTTTCTTTTTATAGGGACCTAAGTAGGGTTTTGAGACCTTCCCACTTTGTTCTGACCGTTGGATAAGCTTCTTTTGATCTCAGCCTTTGAATTGGGTTTTGGCGGGAATTGGGTAAAAGGCAGTTGTGGTGTTTGGTGGAACAAGTGGAGCAATTAATGATGAGGGGGGATGTATGGGTGTAGGTGAAGGTATTAATGATAGTTGGTGAGGTTGGTGGAGTTTGGAGAGGAGGGGGGAGACAGGAGGAAGGAAAACGGAGGGGGGGGTTGAAGATGGTGGGGTGTTGACTGTTTGTTTGACCCTGCTTCGTTGACCTGGTTTGACCAGGTATATTACAAAAGGGATGGGGTAGGCTTTGTATTATGGGCTTGGGGTTTGTGTTGTGGATCAGGTATTTGGTTTGGGTTTGGAATTGGATTATAAAAAGAGTCAAGGGTCCAATTGGTTATATAGTAATACATAAGGACCAATGTTGTAATAATCCGAAAATCAGGGACCTGAAATGCAACTTTTCACAAATAGGGACCAACTTTGACAAAGTGAGTAAACAAAAGACCATTTTTGATAAATTCCAAATTTTACACCCAGGGGCTATTTTTGCCAATTTAGAAACTATAGGGACCAAAATTGTAATTTCTCAAAACTGAGGGACTGAGATTGTATTTTCTTCAAACTTTTCACCCAAAGATCAATTTTGTAATATTTTGACTTTCAAAAGCTTTGGGTTGACTTTTCATTTAAAATTATATGCTCAGGGACTGATTTTGACAAATTTTGAAACTTGGGGGACTGAAACTACCAATTTTGCAAACTTTGTACGTTTTTCATCTGTTTTTACTCATTTTGCATCTAAAACATATAAAACACAATTTTGAAATATTTGTAGTATTTTGATGCATTTCCGAGTGTTTTTGTATGTTTTGCAGTTCAGATTTGACCAAAAATGATGAGTGTTTGAGCACTCATCAGACCTCAACTTAAAGTTCTTAAGAAGTCTACCCTCTGAGTTCAGTATTAATGTTGCAGTGTGGGAAGACAAGCCAGAACTTGAGACTATGAAGCTTAATGATTTGTACAATAACTTTAAAGTTTTTGAATAGAGGTTGAAGAAGGCTGGTAAGCTAAGTTCAGGATCAGGGAATTTAGCTCTTATCTCATCATCAGTGGATGATGATTCTGATGTTGATAGTGATGATGCAGAGAATAGTGCTCACATTGTTGTTTCCACTGGCAGTGGAAGTGTTACCACTGCTAGTTCAAAAAGGCAGGTTGCTGGTCTTGGAGATTCTACTTTCTATGCCTATCTCTCAAGTCAGGTCAATGGTTCAGTTCTGACACATGAAGACTTGGATCAAATTGATGAAGATGACATGGAAGAGATGGATATAAAATGGAAAGTTGCATTACTAAGCTTAAAGGCAAAGAAATTTTGGAAGAAGACTGGTAGGAAGATCATCATAAATGGCAATGATACTGTAGGTTTTGATAAGAAGAAGGTGGAGTGCTACAACTGTCACAAGATGGGGCACTTTGCCAGGGAATGCAGGAAACCAAAGAAGCCTGATAATAGGTCAACTTGGTACAAGCAGGACAAGAAGAAAGAGCCTACAGCTGAAGAACCGAAGGTGCTTTTGGCCATTGATGGAGTGAGCTATGATTGGAGCTATATGGCTGAGGATGAAAAAGAAGATCCAGAGTCTGCAATGATTGCTACAGAGCTTGGACTTATGGCTTTTTCTGACTCTGAGGTACATATTAATAATGCTTGTTCTAAAACCTATAAGGCTTTAAAAGACTATGAGAAACTTAAAGATCAATATGATGAACAATTGTTAGAGTTAAATCAAACCAATTATAACCTAGCAAATCATAAAAGAGATCCTGCTGTTTTAGAAGCACAATTAGAACACTATAGAGCCAATGAATCTAAGTTCAATGATGATATTGTTGTTTTAAAAAGAGACTTAGGTTATAAGATAGGTGTGAATGAGGCTCTTAGGGAAGAGTTAGAGAAGATTAAAAAGGCCAATGAAAACATAAAGATAACTCGTAATACACTAGATCATCAATCTAAGTGCATTGACAAAATTTGGGAGGCCCAAGTTGTAAATAAAGCCAAATCAGGAGTAGGAAACAAGTCAGTTCCACCACCCCTAAGAGGTGTTCCATCACCTCCTGGTATTGACTTAGCACACACAGGGTTAGAAGAATTTCAGGAACCAACCATGACCTCTGGCCCAAAATTTGTCAAAGAAGTTGCTAGTGAAAGGGTTAAGGTTGAGGCTGATACATTTGATAGTGCTAGTGACTCATCTCTTAAAGATGAAAATGTGAATGTTGAGTCTAAAACTAATGTTCCTGAGATTGTTAAAGTGTAAGTTAAAAAGAGTATTCCTGAAGTTGTTAAGGTTGAAAAAGAGAAGCCTAGGAAACAAGCTAATCACACTAGGCTCACTACTAGATATGCTAAGATCTACAGAAGCAGGTCATCAACTCCTAGGGGCAACAAAAGGAGTTGGAATCATGTTAAATGTAGACAATTTGGTAGTGACTTTGAATTTAACAATAAACCTTGCCACATCTGTGGTAGTTTTGAACACCTTCATGCAAATTGTAACTATCACATGGGTAGAAGGGAAGTGTTTGGGAATACCAGGGTGAATGAAATCAATGTTAATAAGAATACTCACCGAAATCCACTAAGTAAAATGATTCCCAGGGCTGTTTTACTAAATTCTGGCATCAAATCACTTTCCACTGCCAGAAAAGTAAACAGAGTTTACCCTAATTCTCTTGTTAAGAGTGCAAATCCAATTATAACTTTTGTTAAATCTGCACAAACAGGGAAAAAGACCTTTTATGAAAAGAAAGTTTTCAATAACCTCAAGTGGGCACCTAAGATTTCAAAACCAGCAGTTGCCAGTGCTAGGCCAAAAGTTTCCACTGGAGGTTCTGTAAACAACAAAAGGGTAAAATTAAGGAATGCTGTAAAGGCCTCAGCACGTTGGGAATGGAAACCAAATGGAATTAATCCCTCAATCAATCCCAATGGTGTATCAATGACCTTTGACATATATAATTATATTGATACACGAGGCAGATCCAAGTCATTTGTGGCTTGGGTCCCCAAAAGGAACTAATTCCTTCATTTTATGTGCATGGACACTCAAAGCCTAAAAAAGATCAAGGATACTCAGACAGTGGATGTTCCAGGCACATGACTGGCAATAAGTCCTATCTTTCAAATTCCAAACCTTATGATGGACAATTTGTCAGCTTTGGAGGTGGTATTGGTGGAAAGGTTTCTGGCAAAGGAACTATCAAGGCTGGAAACTTGGACTTTGAGAATGTGTATTATGTGAAAGAACTCAAGTACAATCTTGTAACACCCCCAAAATACCGCAGCGGAAGACTGTGTCACTGGGGTGCTACTTCATAATACAAAGTACAAGTTATAGAAAACGACCTCTAAATGAGACGTTTTGAAAAGTTACCATTTGATTAATGAATTCAAAGTTACAAACATGAGATTCCAAAGTATGATACATAAATGTATACAAAATGTTTTGAATTTTAAATGATAAAAAGCGTAAGTCTTCAGAATATGCAGCTTGACTCTAAGTTCCACGCACTAGCTATCTCCTTACTAACCTGAGATAAACATGCTAAAGTGTCAACACAATGGTTGGTGAGTTCATAGAGTTTGTCTTAAAACAGTTGAAATGCCTATAAAGAATGTTCACACAGTAAAGGCATTGTGAATCCACTCAGTTGCAAGTCCCGCTCATAACAACACTTGCAACCTGTGTGTTCACAACCCACTGCTAAAATATAGTACATATTATAGTCAAACATACAAATAGTCTTAATAGTTCACATAATTGCACTTAGTGTTGCTCCATTTATGTTGGGAGACTTTTAGACTAAAATGCACATACTGGGAGCCTCTTCCCAAAGATTACTGCTAGTCACTAAAATGCACATGCTGGGAGCCTCTTCCCAAAGACCTACTAGGAGCCACTTCCCAAAGACTACTGGGAGCCACTTCCCAAAGATAACTGGGAGCCACTTCCCAAAGACTACTGCTAGCCACTAAATTGAATAACGCAATTAAGTATAATGCATTCAAGAATAACGTAAATAAGTTTATCATAATCATGTATGTCTACAATCAAGTATAAATGTTTTGAGTATTTGTACACGTAAAAGCAAATAGTTGAGCATGTATCTCCCCCAAAGAGTTAAAAACAAGTATGAAAAGAGTAGGGGCTATGACTCACCTTAAGCTTAAGTAATGAGAAATGAAAGTGGTAGTCGAATCGCGAAAGTCTCTAAGAGCAGCCTATAATAGAACGTTGCGACTTAGGTTTGGAGTAACGTCTAAGAATACGAAGAATTGCCTATATATGTCTTGCATAATGTTCATGATGTAGTACTTAGTATATAGTGTAAGTCATTAAATATAAATGGTTTATGAAACATGTATAGGTTGTATATCTCTTACTACCGTTCGGGCCGACATAATTCAGAAGTCATGGAGTAAACGTTCGAGGAGCCAGGACACTTTAATTCGTAAATCCACAACTCATCTCGACGGCTTACTTAATGAACTCCTCACATGAGGCTCCCTACTATTGTAGTATTTGATAACATATATATATATATATATATATATATATATATATATATATATATATATATATATATATATATATATATATATATATATATATAAGTTTTGATCTTTAAAAGTTATATGGTCTTTAGCCGTGGCTTTGCCGTAACCTTGGTCATTGTTACCATGGTCTTGAGACTCAACCTTGGCTTTAGCCATGGTTGTGGTCTTGGCTTTAGGTCATTAGACCTCTTGGTCTCATCTAATTATAATCATTATATAGTAACTTTGGTCTAAAAATGGGCTGTTAAGAATTTGAAGAAAAATATCACTCGGAAAGCGTTTTCAGGGCTCAAGCTTCTTTAATCCTGAACGAAAACGGCGTTCCGGACAACTTTCATGTTTTAACTTTTTGATGAATCGGACCAGAAGGGCCACATTCAAAGAGGTCAGAATGCAAACAGTAGGGTATTGGCAGTTTCGGCGTTTTGGTTTCGCTAACTTCTTATGGCCATAACTTTTGACTCGTGTACTCGTTTTAGGTGATTCAAATTGCTATGTTTTCCTTGTTAAGTCCTCTTTAACAGTAGGTAAGTGTCAAATATCATAGTTATACTATTTTGGTTGTGGTTCTCCATAAAAGTCACTAGTTTACTTGTTTAAATAACATAAGTTAATATATAGTTTCCATAACTTGTTTTACTAGTTTTTATACATCATGAACAAAATACAAAGACCATATATAGCATGAAAGAAACATAATAAGCATGAAAATGATATTGAGCAAGAAAGTGTAATAGGATTTCTTACAACTTTTGGCTTTCTAAAGAAAGGAAGTCAAGTATGAAACTAGGACACTAAACCTATGCTTGCAAACCCTTCACCACAACTCTTGAAACCCTTGCTAGCCTTGATATAGACCTTGTGAAAACCATTTAACCTCAGCCCCTAACACCTTGTGTAGCTCCTAATTCAACCATGGAATCACCAAATAAACACTAGTTTCATGTAGAGAATAACTAGGCCTTTAACTTTGGTATGTAACTTATAACTTAGAAATCAAAGGATCATGGTTTATGGATTTGTTGTTGGGCGTTTGGAATGAAGAGAAAGGAAGAGGATGAGCTTGCTATTTATAGTGAAGATGAGGAGGTTAGGAAAGCTCCTAGGAAATTTCCTAAACTTGGTGACCAAGTTTTACTTGGAGCCTAAGTTTACTTAAACATGTATAAGTCTTCCTTTGTAAGTTTCCTAGTCTTATCTAGATGACACATATACAAACACCCCATGTGGTCTAAAATTTCGTTCATATGCTTATCTTGGATGACTAGGTGAAGTTTTGATGTTATCTTGCTTTTACGGAGTGAGTTTTGGTCCCGTTAATTGCTAACTGTAAGTCGTAAAGTCACGAAACTTAAAATCGGGTATTCTAAAAATATGAAACTTATAAATATGCTAGAACTTATTAATATAACCTATCTTAGCATATTTAATGAGTGACAAGTTCTATCAGTTTGCTTAAACGCTGTTAAAACTGGAAATGCGGGTCTAAAACGCGTAATTCGCGTAAAAAGCTGAACTGGAAAACGTAAAATTCCAAAACTTTTGGAATTGTCGTAAAATGAGAGAAAACCATATTTCTATTGTTTATAATGTTTTATGGACATATCGGGATGCTGGAATGACGTTTAAACCTAAAAGTAAATCTCGGACACGGTTTTGTGATTTTTGCAGAAATGATCTGACGAGTGTCAAATTCTCGGATTATCATTAAAATAGTTTAACTTACGAGAATATGAAATAAAAATTTCGGGAGTGAATAGTGAAAATGAATAGTAAAAAGTGAATAGTAATAGTGAATAGTAAAAAAATGAATAGTAATTCGAAAATGCGAGTTGTTACAAATCTCTTCAGTGTGTCACAGATGTGTGACAAGAAACATAGAGTTCTATTATATGAAGATGAATGCTATATCTTGTCTAAGGAGTATAAGCTCCCATATGAAAGTGAGGTGCTGCTTAAAATCCCTAGAAAAGGCAAACTATATAGCATAGACATGAAGAACATAGTGGATAAAGATGATGTTACTTGTTTGCTTGCAAAAGCCACTTTGGATGAATCCATGCTTTGGCACAGAAGACTTGGTCATGTTAACTTCAAGACCATCAACAAGATTGTGAAAGATGGTCTAGTTAGA
This sequence comes from Artemisia argyi, assembly GCA_030686995.1. NCBI lineage: Eukaryota > Viridiplantae > Streptophyta > Magnoliopsida > Asterales > Asteraceae > Artemisia > Artemisia argyi. Next base: position 23,163,194 of record CM060687.1, on the reverse strand, counting down.
GGTCTACCAGAGAAGAGATTTGAGAATGACCAAACATGTGTGGCCTGTCTTAAAGGCAAGCAACATAGAGCTTCTTGCAAAACCAAGGCAGATAACTATATTGATCATCCACTTTACATGCTGCATATGGACTCGTTTGGTCCTACATCTGTGAGCAGCATAAATTTGAAGAAGTATTGTCTTGTTGTAACTGATGATTTTAGTATATTTACATGGGTTTTATTCTTAAGAACCAAGGATGAAACCACTGGCATCCTTAAGACTTTCATCACTGAAGTTCAAAATCAAGTTTATAAGAAGATTAAGATCATCAGGTGTGATAATGTGACAGAGTTCAAGAATAGAGTTATGGATGATTTCTGCAGATACAAAGGTATTAAAAGAGAATTTACTGTTGCAAGAACACCTCAACAAATGGTGTTGCTGAAAGAAGAAACAGGACACTAATTGAGGCTGCTAGAACCATGTTAGCTGATTCCAAGCTACCAGTGATATTTTAGGCTGAAGCAATTAACACTGCTTGTTATATTCAGAACAGGGTTTTGGTGGTGAAGACTAAGAACAAGACACCTTATGAGCTATTCAGAGGAAGACCCCCAATACTGGATTTTATGAAGCCATTTGGATGTCAAGTCCCAATTCTCAATACCATTGATCATCTGGGAAAGTTTGAAGAAAAGTCAGATGAAGGCGTCTTTGTTAGATATTCTATGGTTAGCAAAGCTTTTAGAGTCTACAACTTGAGAACAAAGAAGATTGAATAAAATTTGCATGTTGAGTTCCTTGAAAATAGAACTAACAAATCAGGTTCAGGACCAGAATGGCTGTTTGATCTTGAGACTTTATCAAATACAATGAATTATGTACCTGTTACCTCAGGTACAACAAACAATGATCTTGAAGGCTCTGAAGAATTCATTGATGAAGATGAACCTTGCAAAGATGATGAAGATGATAAAGATCAAATTGTCATGCCACTTTGGGACTTTGTTGATAATAATGAAGATTCACCATCTTCAAAGAATTCTGAAAAAGGTGATGCCAATGTTGTGAATTTTGATGTTCTGAATAAAGAAATTCCTGAAAGCAGTGGTAATCCTATTCCCACTGCTCCACCAGAAGTTTCCACTGATGGTCCCAATGTGGAAAATTCAACTCAGGAAACACCTAGTGATGATGTTGAAATCACTAACATGCCTACAACATATGATATTCCAAGCACATCACAAACTACAATTCACAAAGTGCATCCACTTGAAAATGTAATTGGTGAGCTATAATCAGGTGTGAAGACAAGAAGGCAGACAAAGATGAATGATGATCATGGGTTCATTAGTGAAGTTTGTGAGTCCAAGAAGCACACAGACAAGAATGAATGTTTGTTTTTCTGTTTTCTATCACAAGTGGAACCTAAAAATTTATATAAGGCTTTAGAAGAATCAAGTTGGGTTGAAGCAATGCAAGAGGAGTTGTTGCAGTTCAAACTTCAGAAGGTTTGGGTTCTTTGTGATTTGCCTGATGGAATGAAAGTGATTGGTACAAACGGGTTTTCAGAAGCAAGAAAGATGAAAGAGGTATTGTTATCATGAACAAAGCTAGATTGGTTGCTCAAGGATACACTCAGGAGGAGGGTATTGACTATGAAGAAGTTTTTGCTCCTGTTGCAAGGATTGAGGCTATTAGATTGTTTTTAGCCTATGCATCCTTTATGAGCTTTACTGTCTATCAAATGGATGTCAAGAGTGCTTTTTTGTATGGGAAAATTGATGAGGAGGTCTATGTCTCTCAACCTCCAGGCTTTGTAGATCCTCAACATCCCAATAAGGTTTATAAAGTGGTTAAGGCACTTTATGGCTTACATCAAGCTCCAAGGAAGTGGTATGAAACCTTAGCTACATGTCTTTTGAACAATGGATTTCATAGAGGGAAAATTGATCAAACTTTGTTCATCAAGAAAGACAAGGGTGATATTCTACTGGTTCAAGTGTATGTTGATAATATCATCTTTGGAGCTACTAGAGAAGAGATGTGCAAAGAATTTGAAAAATTGATGAAAGATGAGTTTCAAATGAGTTCTATGGGAGAACTTACTTTCTTTTTGGGACTGTAAGTACAACAAAGAAAAGATGGCATCTTTATCAGTCAAGACAAATATGTGGCTGAGATTCTAAGAAAGTTTCACTTTACAGATGCAAAACCTTCAAATACCCCTGCTGATAAGACTACTTATCTATTGTTGAAGAATGCTACACTGGTACAAAAAGTTGTATTGATCACGCCAAAAATGTGTGACGATATGCATATAGTCACACACGTTTTTTTCGTTGTGTGTCACTAAAGGTCTCGCCACCGTAGGTGGCATATGGTCACATTGTTGAGTTCGTGGCCTTTTCCATTGAAAAAGAGTGACCAAAACCCCGAATATGTGTGACAAATTAGGCACAAGTTTTGTTGGATTAGTCATTATCAGTGACCGTAAACACCTTATAGTCACACGAATGTTTTTTGAGAGTGAGTATTGTTCTTCCTTTGGCCACATAAATATATAATATATGTGACATTTGAGATGACATATTCAAGTAAATGTGTATTTTGTGAGACTATTTACCGTCCTGTGGCCACATGAATATACAATAAATGTGACGTTTGTGATGATTTAGTCACACAATGGGTGTTGTTTTTTTGGAGTTAGTCATATACAATTTAACACAAAGTGGCCAAAAGTGTAAATAAGTATGACCATATGTTGTTTAAAGTGAAGAAATGTGTATTTTGTGTGACTATTGATCATCCAATGGCCACATGAATTTTATGTTTGTGTGGCCTTTTGTAATATTTAGTCACACAAAGCATGTTTGTTTTGGGTATTTAGTCACATACCATTAATCAAACAGTGGCCAAAAGTGTTAATAAGTGTGACCATATGCTGTTTAAAGTGAAGAAATATGTATTTTGTATGACTATTGATCATCCAATGGCCACATGAATTTTATGTTTGTGTGGCCTTTTGTAATATTTAGTCACACAAAACATGTTTGTTTGGGTATTTAGTCACATACCATTAATCAAACAGTGGCCAAAAGTGTAAATAAGTGTGACCATATGCTGTTTAAAGTGAAGAAATGTGTATTTTGTGTGACTATAGATCATCCAATGGCCACGTGAATTTTATGTTTATGTGGCCTTTTGTAATATTTAGTCACAGAAAGCATGTTTGTTTTGGGTATTGAGTCACATACCATTAATCAAACAGTGGCCAAAAGTGTAAATAAGTGTGACCATATGCTGTTTAAAGTGAAGAAATGTGTATTTTGTATGACTATATATCATCCAATGGCCACGTGAATTTTATGTTTGTGTGGCCTTCGGTAATATTTAGTCACACAACGAGTAAAGCAAACAGTGACCAAAAGTGTTAATAAGTGTGACTATATGCATCTTTTAGTCACATTTAAAAAATCAATATATATCAAAACAATTCAAATATATATCAAAACAAATTCAAGTACAATAAAATTGGAATGTATATAACTGAACAAAATATAAAATTGGACATCCTTTTATACACCAAGGAGTCCTAGTCGGCTTACAATAGTTTCTTTATAAGTATCTATAATCTTTTCCATAAGCAAGTAGCAACTTCGAGCGGTCTTAATCTCTGAGCAGTACCAACTTCAACTAGCAGTAGTAACTTTTGTACTAGCAGTTGTAAATACTTGGCCACATTTTCTTTGAAGTTCATGAGCTGCACTAAATCCATCTAAGCAATATTAACACAAACATGATCAGCAGTAATTCAAACAACATCATGAAGACTTTTAATCCAAAACAATGAACATACTAATAAAATTTGCAGTTAAACTTACAAGTTTTTCTCCCATTGATCTAATCTCATCATCTGGATATAAAAGCCTTGAAAATGTAGGCTGCTGCATATCAACACATCAGGATGAGAGCAGGACTAGAACATGTCAAAGCTCACAACATAACAGAACTAGATGAGCCACTGGTTCAACTATCTACACAAACATGATAGGAGAGTTAATACTAGTACCACGTTAGTACTGCAGGAGCAGAGTTACTACTGCTAGTATATATATATATATATATATATATATATATATATATATATATATATATATATATATATATATATATATATATATATATATATATATATATATAATAGAATGTATATAAATGAAGTATATATATATACAATTGTATTTCAAATTCAATAAAAATCGAATGTATATAAATGAAGCAAATATATATAAAATTATAATGTCGTATATAATCAAATTCTAAACTATCATAAGTTAAAACCTGTTGACTCTTCGCCGCCTTACCTTGCTTCACTAGAGACCAAATGTTTTCGCTTCGTTGGTACTAATTTTAGTCCTGTATTTTGTTCACTAATATTTGGTATCATAGTTGGTGGTGTAACCTGTAGAACCGGTTTGTCGTGGCTTAAGCGTTTTCGTATGTCCGATAGTTTTAACAGGTTCCTATATGTATATATAAAACACGGTACATTAGTCATGTACGTAAAACTAAAAAATTCAAAGGTGGATGTTTTATTACTTACCACTGTTTCCGTTACTGGTACGTTTTCCAAAGTTTCAATGGCCATTGGAGTGGTCACCTGCAATATAAATTACGAAATACAATGGTGTTATCATTAGAAAATGAAATTGTTAACAACATAAAAAGTGGCTTAAATCTGAGGCTAATGCCCGTTTCTTTCTGCAAAAAAAAATGGGAAATGTAAGAAACTAAGGCACTAATAACGCTGCATAATATAAGATCTTCCAACCATGAAACCGTAAAAATATACATTTGTTGGCTTTGGTGACTTAGATGGAGCATACCTACGCCTCGAAAATGAAGTGTGCCAGAAAATCCATCTGAGGGAATTTTTAGCCAGGCATCCCATGTATCATTCTCACCCGCGAAAATAGCATGTAGCCCCTGCAAGAAACAAGTAACGTGATTATTGCTAACATAAAAGACGACAACATTAGATGTCCCAAATATAAGTTTAGCCTCAAAAACAAACATACGGGTTGCATATCAAATGGCAACAAATAATATACAATTGGTTGCAATTTTATGCAGTGCCAAACATGGAACGAATAAATGTTAAACACGTTACCAAGCAAGCAAATCACTAACATTTGGTACAAATGAAACAGTTTGGCAAAAAGCAACCATATTTGAGTTAATTTCCTATATAACAAATGTTATGTTAATCTTTTGATAGATAACTTACGCAACTACGATAAGCAAACTTCAACTGTTCAGCAACATCCTCTCGGAGTGGAAACCAATCAAGACTCCCTTTACGAGCAAAAAAGTGGCCTCTTAGAACACGTCGATTGTCTCCATTCCAATAAACAGGAAAATTATTTCGTCTTAATAAGTCTACCTGTAACGATTACCACCACACGAATTTATAATCAAAAACATGTTTTAGGCTAGTTTAATCCACGAAAATCAAAGTAAATTGTTTTATATTCAATTACGCATTTAAGAAAATGTAAATTAAATATGTGTTTGAGCATACCCATGAACAGAGTAGGATAGGTGAGATGAGGGTGATGGTGGCTCGAATGTAATGCTGGTGGTTATCTCGAACCAAACAACTGAAGCAAACAAAGTCTCCCATACAGTTCCCTTGTCTTGATGACGGTG